>CM031606.1:73278362-73323319 GCA_018398815.1 Conus ventricosus
ACACAGGAGATCTTACCTTTAGCTTGGTTTTGCAGCTGCTTTTGAGTAACCTGCATTTTGGTCCGGACAACAATATCCACCACAGTTGATTCGGGTCAGTAAGTTGTGCAGGTTGTGCAGTCTATAACCTAGGAAGGTTCAGCAACGTATTTATCCTGATCCTGATCCTGGCTGTGCGTAACAATGTCCGCCACGGCCAGTTGTTGTTTTTCTTACAGATCCGCTACTCCGAGACTGTGCAACGGCCACGCCACCCGAACTGGCTGTACCTCTAATGCTCCACAGATCCGCTTCTCTCAAGACTGTGCAACGGTTTACGCCGCGCGAACGGCCGTACCTCTAATGAATGCATTTTATTATTTCATGACGCTTTTGATCGTCGTACTCCATTCAATACGTGCCGCAGCTGCGTTCAGCTGGCGTTCACTATTTCCTACTGATCACTACAATCCGCCGCTCTCACCCTCACTGCGTGTGTCTTCTGAGACAGTCAGTATTACTAGGTGTGTCATCTACAATAGTCAGTATCACTCGGGTGTGTCACATACTATCGTCAGTATTACTAGGTGTGTCATCTGACACAGCAAGTAGGGAATCTCCCATTCCAGCTGTTAAAGAGGCCAAATTTCTGGGAGTCATTTTTGACCAAAAACTTAACTTTCTCAGCCATATTAAAAACCTCAAAACTGCTTGCCAGAAGGCACTGAATATTCTGCGGGTCGTAGCACACACCGACTGGGGCGCTGATAAGAAAACTTTGTTGCACCTCTACAGAGCCCTGGTCCGTTCCAAACTGGACTACGGTTGTGCTGTGTACGGCTCCGCAAGTATCATCTTACCTCAAACTCTTGGACCCTATCCACCATCAAGGGCTTCGTCTCTGTCTTGGAGCGTTCCGCACCACCCCTATGTACAGCCTGTACGCAGAGGCGGATGAACCTTCACTGTCCAACCGCAGGCTGAAACTGTCTTTGAATTATTATATCCGACTGTTCTCAGAACCGCAGAATCCTGCCTATGACTGTGTCTTTGACCCTCCGTTCCAAAGTAAGTTTGAAAACAACCCGAAATGTATTCCGCCGTTTGGTCTTCGTATGCGGCCTCACGTGCGGAATGCAGGTCTAGACCTAGGAGTTGTGTCCGATTTTTCCAAGTTTCCGGATCAACCTCCGTGGACCTTTTTCACACCAGAGATTTGTTTCGACCTCGCAGCTTTTCGCAAAGAGTCTACCAGCTCTCTGGCATACAAGGCATTGTATGCTGAGCTCTGTTCCAAATTTCCATCCTGTCAAAAAGTTTTCACTGACGGTTCCAAGTCTGAAGATGGAGTGGCCTGTGCAGCCTACTGCCCTGGGGCTCCTTCTCAGATACTGTTGGAACATATACATTCCGATGCTTCTGTCTATTCTGCTGAACTTACTGCTCTGGTACTGGCTTTGAAGATAATTTCCCATTCTTTGAAGAGGGACTTTCTGGTTCTGTCGGATTCGCTGTCAGCTTTGGAGGCCATAGCTGGCCGCAACCTTCAGCATCCAGAACTTTTACTTTTTAAAAAAAACTTTTTAGCAAGTTGAAGGCGGACGGTTACAACATTACTCTTGCTTGGGTTCCTGGTCATGTTGGCATCGGCGGGAACGAAATGGTTGATCGTTTAGCCAAGAACGCCACAAGAGAAGAAACTGTCCAACACTTATATCCCCTGCTCAGATGTGAAACCCAAAATTAACGATTATGTGAGAGACCTCTGGCAGGAGGATTGGAACACACAGACGACTAACAAACTCTTTCAGATCCGTCCAAACCTTAAGGACTTCCTCCCATCTACGTCGGGAGGTCGTAAAGAGGAAACGGTTCTGTGCCGGCTGCACACCAGCCATTCGTATTTTACCCATTCTTACCTTTTAAAGAGTGAAGAAGCTCCGTGGTGCATTCCATGTCATGCGCCACTCACAATGAAACATGTTCTTTTAGAGTGTTGGGACTTGCACGATGTGAGACACAAACATTTTACAGCGGAGTCCATGAAGATCCTGTTCAGGGATGTCCCGCCTGACGTGATCCTTGAGTTTTTGAGAGAGATTAACATTTTTCATCTGATTTAAGATTTTACGGCAGAAAGAATTTTAACAAAGTTTCTGGTGCGTTTGTAGACGATGTCATTTAACGAGATGTGTGAAAGTTGGTTTTTTTTTTTTAAATGACTGGTGAGTTGATTTTAACGTGGTGACAGCCCTGATGTGGCCCTTTGCGGTCGGCTGGGCTATAAGCAACATTATCTTATCTTATCTTATCTGACACAGTCAGTGTTACTAGGTGTGTCATCTACAATAGTCAGTATCACTCGGTGTGTCACATACTATCGTCAGTATTACTAGGTGTGTCATCTGACACAGTCAGTAATACTAGTTGTGTCATCTACTAACGTCAGTATTACTAGGTGTGTCATCAACTACCGTCAGTATTACTAAGTGTGTCATCTACAACCGTCAGTATTACGAGGTATGTCATCTACAACCGTCATTATTACTAGTCTGTCATCTATAACCATCAGGATTACTAGGTGTGTCATCTACAACCGTCAGTATTACTACGTATGTCATATTCTATTGTCAGTATTTTTAGGTGTGTTATCTGCAACCGTCAGTATTACTAGGTGTGTCATAACAACCGTCGGTATTACTAAGTGTGTCATCTACTACCGTCAGTATTTCTTAATGCGTCATCTACTACCGTCAGTATTACTAAGTGTGTCATCTACTACCGTCAGTATTTCTTAATGCGTCATCTACTACCGTCAGTATTACTAAGTGTGTCATCTACTACCGTCAGTATTACTAGGTGTGTCATATACTATTGTCAGTATTACTAGGTGTGTCATCAATAAATATTGCCAGGTGTCTCATCTAATACCATCAGTATTACTAGGAGTGTCATCTACAACCGTCAGTGATACTAGGTGTGTCATCTACAACCGTCAGTGATTACTAGGTGTGTCATCTGCAACCGTCAGTGATACTAGGTGTGTCATCTGCAACTGTCAGTATTACTAGGTGTGTCAACTGCTACCGTTAGTATTACGAGGTTTGTCATCTACTACCGTCAGTATTGCTAGATGTGTTATTAACAACCGTCAGTATTACTATATGTGTAATTAACAACCGTCAGTATTACTATATGTGTCATTAACAACCCTCAGTATTACTTGGTGTGTCATAAACAACCGTCAGTATTACTATATGTGTCATTAACAACCGTCAGTATTACTTGGTGTGTCATCAACAACCGTCAGTACTACTAGTTGTGTCATCTACTACCGTCAGTACTACTAGGTGTGTCATCTACTACGGTCAGTATTACTCGATGTGTCATCTACCTCGGTCAGTATCACCAGATGTTTCATATTCAACCGTCAGTATTTATATGTGTGTCATGTACTACCGTCAGTATTACTAGGTGTGTCATCTACTACCGTCAGTAGTATTAGGTGTGTCATCTACTCCCGTGAGTAGTATTTATATGTGTGTCATGTACTACCGTCAGTATTACTAGGTGTGTCATCTAGTACCGTCAGTATTTCTAGGTGTGCCATCTGCTACCGTCAGTATCACTAGGAGTGTCATCTACTACAGTCAGTGATACTAGGTGTGTCATCTACTACAGTCAGTGATACTAGGTGTGTCATCTACTACCAATCGTATTACTAGGTGTGTAATCTACCCCCGTGAGTATTGCTGGGTGTGTCATCTAAAACAGTCAGTATTATTAGGTGTATCATCTACTACGGTCAGTATTACTAGATATGTCATCTACCTCGGTCAGTATTACTAGATGTTTTATATTCAACCATCAGTATTTATAGGTGTGTAATGCAATACCCTCAGTATTACTAGGTGTGTCGTCTACTACCGACAGTAGTATTAGGTGTGTCATCTACTCCTGTGAGTAGTACTACGTGTGTCATCTACTACCGTCATCATTGCAAGGCGTGTTACTACAACTGTCAGTATTACTAGATGTGGCATCTACAACCGTCAGTATTACAAGGTGTGTCATCTACTACCATCAGTATTACAAGGTGTGTCATCTACTACCATCAGTATTATTACGTGTGTCATATACTAGCGTCAGTACTTCTAGGTGTGTCATATACTGTCGACAGTATCACTAGGTGTGTCATCAACTTTCATCAGTAGTACTAAGCGTATCAAGTCAATATTACTAGGTGTGTCCTCTAAAACCGTCAATATTACGATCTGTGTCATCTACTATCGTCAGTATTACTAGGTGTGTCATCTAGTACCGTCAGTATTTCTAGGTGTGTCATCTGCTGCAGTCAGTATTACTAGAGAGAACAGCAATTTACCAATCCGGGCTCACTTCGTCCCCCAACCGTTTGGGCAAATTAAACCCGATTGGTAAAATGTGTCTCTGAAAAGTAAGACTTAAAACCCAAAAAAAACGTTATCTTAAAACAAACAAAACTTTTGGGGGTTATCCGTTTTCAAAAACTAATTTACTAAACTTTTCAAAATTTCATTTTTTTGTTTAATCCTGTTTTTTTCCTTTGGTCTTTTTTCAATAAAAATCTTTTTCACGCAAAAAATTCTTAAAAATGATCTCGTCTTTATGTAAAAATAACATACGGGTTTTTAACTTTTCCCTTTTAAAGTTTTTTTAAAACTGAGTTATATTTTTGGGCAAAAAATCCAACACTTATCCGGCATGTTTTCCCCCACTAAAAAGTAGTTTGACAAAGTTTTCTCTTTTTTAAACTATGCCCCCTTTCTGCCGAAACAGTCACTATAATAAATAGTGTCGCTTTCCTTCAAAAAAGGCAATAAAACTGTTCTAAACATTTATTTCCATTTAAATTGCGGGGATCAACAAAAAAAAATTTTCATCATCGCCCCCCCCCCCCCCCCCCCCCAAAACCCTACATAAATTTGTTTTGTTCCTTTTAAAGTGTTGGAAAGAAAACCAAAATTATTTTTTAAAAATTATAACGAAAAACTGTTTGTAACGGTCGAGGATAAATATTTTTTTTTTTCCCAAACCAGTCTGCCCAAAAAATTTATGAGCAATGAGGATTTTTGTCAAAAAGGGTTTAAACGCTCCATTTTTATAACATTTTTTAATCTAATCCGTTATTTTTTTTTATACTCCCGTCAAAACTTGTTCAGTATAAAAAAAAACCCTACGAGGCCTAAATTTTTAAGAATTAAACCAATTCGTTCTGTAAGATTGTTTCTTTTTAAGTAAAACGTATTTTGTTGCTTGTTGTTATAAATTTTAATACCCTCAAAATTGGGAAAAAACGACGACAACAACTTTAAAGGCTTTTAAAACGTCTAATTTTTTTTCCCCCTTTAAAAAAAAATTTCCTTTAAAAAAAGGTACCCACAACGCCCAAACCCCCCACCCCCCCCCACATTTTTAAAAAAGACAAAAATTTTCAAATCTTTTGTGAACGTGTCCCCAATTTTCTGTTTGGGAAAGAACTGTAATTTTGTAAAAACCTTTTTTTAAAACTGTTTCTTTTCTTGGAGGATTTCTGTTTTTTTTCCAAAACGGGCGTTTTTAAAATTTTCTTTCCCGACTATTGGCCCCCGGGCAAAAGCTTACATGAAAAGGGGCCAATTTTTGAATCTTTTCTAAAATTTTTTTGACGGCAAAATATGTAAATGGCTTATAAATTTCAAATTTTTTTTCCCCATTCAAAATATGGTTCTAAGTGCCTTTTGGGGTCAGGTTTTCGAACTATTTTAAAATTCTGGGGGCCCAAACCCATTATTTGCCTTGGGATTGCGCAGCGGTTCAAAGTTTGGGAAAACTTTTTGCTTTTCGCCAACCTCTTTGCGTTTATAATCACCATCTTTTTTGTACTCAAAACCAAAAAAGCGCCAAACTAAACCGTTCGGGTTCAAAGTCCGCAAGTCTGAAAGGGTTTTTTAAATTCAAAATTTATACACCTAAAAGGGTGCTAATGTAACCCGGGTTTTTTCGGGCCCCCACCCCACTTTTTTTTAAAACAATTTTATTTTTTATTTCAAAAACCCAATGTTTTGGGTTTATCACTTTTCACAATTTTCCCCCCCGCTTTGTTTTTGGGGTTTTTTTATTTAATGACCCAAACCCTCCACAAAACAAATTTTTTTAAAACAAAAAATTTTAGGGAATTGTAAAATTTTCATAATCGCAATATGCCCCCTTTCCCGGACGGAAGAGCTCTTAAAAACGTTGAGGGCCTTTCATTAAATTTTTAAAATCAGTGCTCAGCTCCCCAAAATGAACATAAGGTAATGAATGTAATGCAAAATCGAGCGGATTTTCCCCCCTCAAACGTATTTTTCATCGGGCAAAACCTAAAACTATGAGGGGGTAGATTGCAGTTTAAAGCCAAAGCTTTTTACTAGCTCTTTATAAAAATCGATTTTGCCCCTTCGGGTTTTAAAATTTTTAATTTTTTTTTTTGATTTGCATTGTTAATTTTAAAGGGTTAATGTAAAATTATTCTTTGCTTCTTTTAGTGGGGAAAAAACCCGAAATTAACCAAAGGTATTTTTAAACTGTTTAACGCGTTTGTTCTCCCCTTTCTTATTTTGAAATTTCTTATTTTTCCCCTTGGCTTCATTATATTAAACCATACGATTTTGGGTAAAATATTTCTGGAGCCGACCCTTTTGGCCCCGCAATTGTTATCTTTAGCATTTTTCTAAAAAAAAAAGGGAAACCGGTCTTAGTTTTTTTTGTTAAAAACCCTTTTTTTAAAACCCAAATTAAAAATGAGGGTTTTCAAATTTTACGGTCCCAAAAAAATTTTTGGGGGCCGCATCCCAATCCTAAAAATATAGCAACTGATACTTTTACATTGCGGGGCCCCCGACTGCCTCTTTTCAAAAAAAGGGTTTGGTACTCCATTGAAGAGCTATTTTAAACCCCCCCTATTGAAAAAGAGCACCCCCCAGAAAGCGGGTTTGTCACCTTTCAGTTTTAAACAGAACCAGTTAAAATTTGCTGTGTTTTGTGCATCAACTGGGTGTGGAGTGTCGTAGGCAATCATTTTAAACCCTCCTGATCCTTTGGGGGGTCGTGTACAGATTTCATTTTTATTACACCTCGAGTTTTTGACGAACTCAAACGCCATTACCGAATGACAAATCGTTTAATCCAATTTAGCAACAGAATAGACATAGGGTTTTTAAAAGGGTCGGGAACCCAATTCAATATTAAAAATCAAGGGCAGACTTTAGACAAAAATTGGAAACTTTATCATGGCATAGGCCCCCTTATTTTCGGGGCACGCACCCAAAAATATTTAAATTTTCTTGAAAACCCCTTTCAAAATTGTTCAGCCCCGGGCCCCTAAAAACAAGAGCAAAAAACAGCATGGGCAACATTTATCTTAGCCCCTTCAAGGGGGAAACAAAAGCGGGGAAAAGAACAAAAAGACTTTTTTTCGTACTTACGTTTGGTGTTTTTCTAGGTTCGCAAGCACAGGGAAATCGACATTTAAGGGTCTTTTTCTGGGTTTATGCAAAAAAAAAACAATACCTTTAAACAAAATTTTTGGGGGCGCCATTAAAAACCATTGAATTTTCCTTTTAAGTATCAAAGGTCCAACCCGTTTACAATACGCAAGATCGAAATTTGACCCTTTTCTGTTTGGCCCCTGGTTTTTTTCAGCTGCCCTTTTGACCTTTAGACCCAGATAGGACCAAAAAATAAACAAAAATAATGAAAAAAATTATGCAGGGAATGAAAAAGAAGGTTGGGGAAAAAAGACTTTAAAAACTTGCCATAAAAAACAAACAATAAAAAAACGCCCCAAAAATTTAAAAAATTAATCCCCCAAAATCCAACCCCCCCAAAATCCCTTTTTGGGCTCAGCAAAGCTTGCGGATCTGTTCCGATGACCATGAATTTTGAAAAACGCGCTTGTTCTTGGGTTAACTGCCTTGGATTACTCGGTCTTTTTTTTTTACTAAATATTAAAAACCCCAAATATTAAAAAGAAAAAAAGCCCCATAAATTTCTCGGCATAAAAACCAACTCTTTCTTGCAGTAGACAAAAGCAGCAAACAACACCCCCTAAATAACCCGGTAAAGGTCCAGGCTTTACGGGCAAATTTTTTTAATAAATTCGCAAGATGATCAAGCTTTTTTTACCCTGATTATAGGTGGAGGGCTGGTGGCGGAGCCTGACTTTACCCCCAAACCCCCGCCTGTAATAGAACACCAGTGTACTATTGCAACCAAGGTGTTATACGCTTACAAATTGTGACTCCTTGCTCTCTAAACAGGTTCGATTCGTTCTGCACCTTGTTTTTTCATAAAATTTTCATAGTTTCTCTTATTCTATTCATTTGATTCGAAATTGGGTCTCGGTTAGTAGTTAGCACTTCTAGTCTTCGATCTCTCTTGTTCAAGATCTTTAGTCTTTGGTTTATTCTTTCTTAATATCTGCCCTAATTCGTCATGCCTCAACGAGTTTTTTTTTTCTCTTCTTTTTATCCCATCTATTCACCTAGTTTTGCTAATTTTGTTTGTTAATTCGCCTCTGAGGTTCTTAAGCATTTCAAGGGCCTCTTTTTCCCTCGCATGGTGCGTGATCGGAAGTCTTTAAGGGCTGTTTTTTCTGAAAAACTGGATTCTGCTTCTATTACATTTTTATTCCCGCTGATTGATTTATTCTTTAAGTTCCATGTTTTGCTTTGGGTTATCTGTTGGAGTTCTGCAGTGTGTTTGAAGTTTAGCAACTGCTCCGCCCTTAATTTTGGCAACAAGGGCCAAGGCGATTTGACCCTTTCCCACACTAAATTTTTTCAATAAACCCAGGCTAAAATTTTGATGGGTCTTTTTAGTTGTAAGCTGAACAAGTTGCCCTTGGCCGCTCCTCAAAAACAATGGTCTCTTTACTTCAAATCATTAGGTCTATAAAATTCGGGAGGTTCTTGGCCTAAACTTTGGTATAAGACTGACCTTACTTTCTGTTAATTTATACCGACTTGTTGGTAATGTACTCCCGATTTCTGCTAATTCATCATGCAAGAGAGCCCCGACGATGCCGCTCCCAAGGGGAATCACTCATGTCGTCTCCACGATCAAAAACATCATAATCTTCATCTTCAATGCCTGCCATGTTTCTTTAATAATTAAATTTTTTTTTATTTTGTTTTATAAAAAAATGTTACATGCATATGGCTCGATTCTTGACCCGCATGAAACTGAACCCTTTGGCGTGAAGGGAAATAAACGGAATATTACTGTTCCAAATAATCCATCTACTATTGCAGATCAAATTCTTACTGTCAAATTTCCGGACCTAGGAGCAGATAAAGTATTGTGCCGGGCTCTGCGCGTCTTACTTTCAAAATAGTACTCGATTCAACAACAGACACAAACAGGACAGTTGTCCAGAATTTGGGCGGGCAATTGTTAAGAAAATTTCTATAAAACTTGGGGGGCAAAAAATATTTTCTTACAAAATGCAGACTATTTTTTAACCTATTCTGATCTATGGCAAACCGGGAATGAAGGCTGATCTTGCGTTCAAGGAATCGAAAAGAAGAAGCACTAAAACATAGAAAGGCGCGAAGATACTAAAGACGGAAAAAAAGTAATTAGCCGAAAAATTTTTTTGCGTATGGAAACGCTTTTCCATTCCCTTGATTTTGAGTTGAAAAACCCGCATGCGCCATACTTCAGGACATAAAAACAGACGTAAATATGAACAACTTTTAAAAGAATACAAACGTGTTATCAGGCAAACACCAAGCAATGTACGCATTTCTGACACTGGGTTAGAGTTTGACGTTGTTAGAAACCCAATTTTAGCAAGGCTGAATTAGCAACAATATCATCAAAATTAGAAATAATTACAAAGATGAATCATAAAACATATCCCAGATCAGGGCAGCACTATAGAATTTTAGTTTAGTGTCGCAGCAAGATCGCTTAAAGTATTTTATTGCTTGTGAGATGAAGAACCGTTCAAAAGACAAGTGAAAATTTTTTTTAATCCTAAAATAGCGAAGTGCAATGTACAATTGATGTAGTCCAAACCAAATCTACGCTAGCGGCTTAGACCTTATCATCATTTTGACGAAATAAGAAAATTGTTTGGGGTGGGAGGGGTAGAAGTCTAAAAAGCAGCCCTTGTTCAAAGATTTTACATCTTCACAATTTTAGGCTTGATATTATTAACAACGAATACGGTTTATGGTTTGACCAAAGGGTAACAGATAATCAGTTGCATAAAGCGGAGAACTGTGAGAGACGTAATAAACATTCAAATTGATAAAGAAAAGAAGCCGATAAACCGCTTAATGTACATTTGTTTTTTATATGATGCGCACTTGAAATTGAAAATATAACAGATTAAAATATACAATACTAAATTTTTTTTATTTTATAAACATGTCGTTCAAGTTCCAAATGTGCTACGCGCGCCAAAAAAAGATGAAAACCCCTAACAAAAAACCCTTTTAGATTAACAAACTTTAAACGCAAATGCAGCAATACTAGGCAAGACCTTTAAATACGCAAAACCAACGAAGGTATTCTGCTGCCTTTAATGCTGTTACATATGTATACGGAGCATCGACATAAGTGCTCTATCAGCAGGACAGTGTTGGCCCTTTAAAACGGGCATGGCCCTACCCCTCTTTACCTTAGGATTTGCCCTTTAGCTCGCGGCTGTGTCATTAGCTGAAATGCGCTGCAAAAAATTAAAACTAAACTCCAAACACACAGTTTGGTTCAACTAAAAAACGTTAAACTTAGTTCGTTTAAAACGACAATAAATAAACGCTTTGCCCTAAAACATCACGATGAAAATTTTAATCGTTACGGGGCCATTTATGACAAACAAAAGACAAAGTTTGATTTTCAAAAAAAGCGAGGCAAGTTTTCTCAACAGCCAACCCGAGCAGATAAAAAGGATGCTTAAAAAAAGTAAACAGAACATTAAACTCTGTTCTAACAGCTCACAGTAACAACCCAAAGGGTTTGTTTATACTTATTTTATGATCCAAGCGCAAAAAGACCGTTGATATTGATCTGTTTAATTATTTTTTTAATTTAAATAAAATTTTTTAGAAAAAAAAGCTAAACATGGCAAGATATATGAAGGAAAGACAATTTTTTAAAGGGATCTTGAAGAGAGCGTTTATCAAGCACTGATATATTGATCTAAGTCAGCCCAGCAAAGTGGGGACATGCGTTGTACATGTAATTCCAAGTCCAAGTAAACTACAATAGACCCGCCATTAAAGTAATGTTAGCTGTTTTAAATCGACTAAAACCTTAAAGAAGAAAATCTAGAAGTCTGGGTCCACTAACACAGACTGTCTTTCTCAAAAACGACTAAACCCGGTTGGGCAGACGAACTGCTACACGTTTGACGCTGGGGTGAAAACAAATAAGGCTCTGTTGGTCAAGGGCAATCTTAGAGATCAATAAAACAGGCTAAGTATCGCCGATTTTTTGGGTTTAAGGCTTACTTCCACCTCCACATGTTGCAAAAAAAGCAGTTTTAAACATAAAGAATACAAAATAAATGTTTATGTGGGTTTTCTTTGAAAGGGCTGCATCACGTCCGCTAAAACGCAAGAAGTGCTAACTATCACCTACATCAATGTCTTAATTTATGGTGTTTTTTCCCTTAGTGAAAGAAAAATGATCGTTTGAAGAACAAAAAAAACCCAAATAACTGTTAATTATACACTGGATGGAAACAAATTGGTGCCTTTAAAAGTGTCCAAGAACATTCAACAATTGCGAACCAACAAAATCAGGACTTACTACTGATGTTTTCAACCACGGGCTACCGCTTACACCATAATACGAACAATGAGAAACAATGCAGCATACTCAAAGATGGGAAACAAACAAAACCCCTGTAAAAATGTTTAAAAATGCCATCTGTTCAAGCCGCAAGCGAACATAAGAAACATTGTATCGCCCAGTTGACTGTAATACAACTAATTACGCCCCACTGATCAAAAAGTTAGTTTTAAGAACTGAAAAACTGCAACATTCTCCTATGTTGTTTACGCAACTTCAAATCACTCATGTTCCTTATGAAGGCCAGCCCACAAAAAACACGAAAAACAGTCTTAATGGTAATCATCAGTTTTCTTTTGCCTTCATTTGAAAGGTGGGAAGGGCCCCCAAATCCAGAAACCGAATATACGGGGCCCAAATGGGGTAGAAGATTTTTACAGCGCAGCAGCAAGTGCCAATGACGGTCAATATCTAAACTTTCTGAAATCATAAGGGGCGCCTGAAGCCCAACAAAGTAGACTCACCACACATTTTGGGATTTGCGGTTTAGTCTCTCATCAACGCAGAGAATCAAAATAAGAGACCATGATCACATTAGCGGAAGTTCAGGAGCGCGCATAACAAATCAATCTTCACTAAATTTTGGGATCCTAAGACAGGGAACTCCCTTTATTTTCATAACTTGCGAGGTTAGACTCTCATCTTATATGAAAGCATGACGATCCTCAGGTTCATGCATGCACAGTCATCAGAAAAGACATGTGCTTTCATATCAAATAACATGTTTTTATGACCAAAGCAACACTTATGGGTTCTTTAAGTCATTTGGCTATGCCTTAAAGTCCTGCCCAAAAACAGAAGAAATTTGACTCAACTCTTGAGAAAGGGCGTTTACCCTTATGAGTACATGACAGTTGGAAAGGGTTTTTGACGAAGATACACTTCCGCCTAAGGTGCGTTCTTTCTAGTCTTAAGGAAGGACATCAGCGACCCGATACCAACAGTAAAATTTGCGTGGCAGAAGTAGAGTGAAAAACGATGGGAACATCATGCTCCTACTTGATGCAGATGATGTTGAGCGGACTCTTTGAAAATTATAGAGACCTGCATAAACTTACGCCTGATCCGCGCATTAATTTCTGCGCCCGGGATTTGGATGCTTCTTAAAGTTTAACTGAGTACGTTGATTTATTGTCGGTTTACCAATGATTCAAGATTGAAACGTGCGGGAGGATTATATGGTCGCATCATTACTGAAAGCAAACAACAATACTTGGGAAAAACATGTCCAAGTAAAAGGTCTAACTATCTCATGTATTTAGACGCAAAAATTCTGTAGGGTTGGCAAGGCGCAATCACTTCCATCTAACTTTAAATGTACACAGGTACAATAATTTTTCAAAAGGCATAAAGTGGTTGAACATTAACGCCTGATAAACACGCGTCATTCTAGAAGTTGACTTAGAAAATCCCATGAACCCATGACCAAAAATAAGGGATACCTTTTACGCAGATAAAGTCAAGTGGATCAGAGAGCCACCTAAAATTTGCCAATCTCGGGCAAAAAAAATAGCTGTCATTACAGACTTCTAAAATTTATTTAAGACTGGTTTAAAGTTAACAGCTGTCCATCCCCCATAATTGTTTGATAAAGACAGTTCATGAAACCATACATCATGAAGAACACTGACCTCAAAATATTCACAGTTCTTCAGAAAAAGACTTTTCACTGAAGAACACACTGTTTGGAAAATATAAACCCCCACAAGCGCAAAGATTTAGATTAGTCCCCAAAGAAACGAAGCATTAAGCGACTTAAAAACCCCAATATCAGACTTTAGAAGATTTCAGATCATTTTTGGCAATGTTTGAAAAAAAGAAAGTCAGTTTGGGACAAACCTGTATTTTTTGGGGTTTACTGTTTAGAAATAAAAGCTATTAAATTTTAAATTCTTTATGACTTCTTTAAGCCCTTGTATCCTGAGTCCAGATACTTTACACAGATACATAGTTTTGTATAGATATTCCTACTGAAACATCATAAAGACATGGAAATGGAATTCTAAAGACATCATGATGCACTCCGATTACCTAAAGACTGCCTTTACTTCAATTAACAAGAAGGTTTAGGAAAAAAGATAATTATCTGAAAGGGACAAGGAGTATGTGGGTTAAGGTCAAAATGTACATATTCGGCCAGGGAAAAATCATTAAAAAAGCAAAGGAATATCTCCAGCTTTGCAGTCAAACAAAATCGCATAAAAAACTCAAAAAAAGCATTGTTTGGCAATAAACTTTCCATCATACTACAAACTGCATCTATTCTAAAATGACCACAACATTTGAAACAAAAAAATCATAATAGAACAAACACAAAACGTGTGTTTTAAAATCCAAGTTTTCATAGCAATCGGGCACTGGGAACCGTAAATTATTAAAGCGGAATGTGCCCGGGATTATTTCCTGCGTTCTTCCTTCACAAAATCTTGGGCTGTGTTTTGTTGTGTCATTTTCTCGTAAATATTCCGGGGATTCATTTTTACAATTCTTTTTATTTCGTATGGATCAACACTCCAAACCGGATCGGTTGCCCTGATGCGTGTCCCCTTCTGCTTCCCCCGGTAAATAAAGGTACCTTACTTTCAAACCAAATGGTAATAGTTTGCCGGATGAGCTCTCCTTCAACAGAAATTTATTGTTTTTCTTTTGATTGCTTGTACTGGTTTTAGGCCTTTAAATTCTTCATATTCATTGCGCCAAACTGAGGGCAGTCTTCTAACCCCTTCTGTGTTGCGAGAATTGTCAATCAGCCCTCTGTGATACTGGTAGGAGAAAAGTCTTTCGGCTAAATGTTTGTTAAAGTTTTCGACTAAAGCCTGTGATCTATGAACTCCTGGAATGCCTCTTTTAATGGAACTCTGTGTTTTAACAATAATTGATTCACTTGGCCTTTAAATTCTTTCCCATCATCGACTTGAATCTGCGAGGGTAAGTTGCGGGCCTCGCTGGTATATCAGCTGTATGGCAACAGCAACAGCAAAGCACTCTTTTGTGGGTTTAAAGGTTCTGCATCTTTGTATCTTGAAGCCATGTCAATGACTGTGAGTGCGTACTTAAATCTTTTTCGTCTAATCCTATCAGAGGGTAAATATAAAAGTCCATTTTTATGGGGGTCGTTCGGTATTGTATTAACAAGTGTGGTCTCTGTATTCGTCTAGGGCAGGGAAATAATTTTGCCAAATTGCTTGTTTAGATAACCATTCCTTTGCTGTTTGTTCACTGACTCCTGCCGCTTGCTTAGCTTTTAATTGCTGTGATGCCCTTCCAATATCCTTTGGGGGAATAATGATTTTGTTCATTTTTTATTCAGCCAATATTATGTGCAACAAATACACAACAGTCATACCAACGACAATTAAACGTGATTTCTTGCATCTTTTGTTTTTCTGATGGTTATAAAATTGCTGAATTTTGGTGGGGGCAATGTCTCGTTGGTTTGCCTGTTACTAGATTTAAAATTGTTTTATTGCTTGATCAACATTTTTAAATGTGTAAGCTGCCCTGCCCTGTCTTTTTCAGTGGTGTCATTAATAAAATCTAACTGCTCAAGTCTCTGCCTTTCATAGGCGTCTTGTGCCAGCTGCTAGTTGCTCCATAGCTTTTTTATGTCTTTTTCTCCCCGCCGTCATTCCCCCCGTTTACTAAATGCCGAATTACTTCCGCTAAAAGCAAGCGCCATTCACCACAGCGCCGCCTATCATTATTGCGAGTGAAGCCATTTTTATAAATGATTTTTTTTCTTACATATTTATATGTCTGGAATATTCCTTGCTTAAACAGAAAATCTTTCGTAGCAACCGAAGCTGCAAATGATAGCAATTTAGCTTTGCTGAAACCTCAAAGTCTAGTTTGCCAAGATCTGCTGGTTTAATTTTAAAAAGGCTTTTTCCAAGCATTGGGGTATCCTACACTTAGTCCTCCAAAAACAGCAGAAATGGTATACAAGGTTAGCAACAGTTTTTTCGGTGCTCAATTTTTATAAAATAAATAATTATAATTATTAAAAAACATGAACAGTGATGATCTACTACACTACAAGGCGGCCTAAACCTGCCTGAAATTATGAATGACCAAGTTGATGAACAAGCTATTATGCCCAAAAAGGAAAAGGGTGTATTCTTTGGCAGCATGTGGAAAACAAAACAGTTCCTCGGGAAATGAAAACAGCATTGAACAAATTCAACAGATGCCGCCGCAAGACATTTTAAAGTATCATAACAGGTATGAAGCGCAGCTGGGGTCTAGAATGGTGAAAAGTGTGGGGCAAACGGTTCTTAGTTTGTACACTAAACTAGTCAGTAATTTGCTCCCATTGATTCTGAACAAGATTTTATGTATGATTTAACGCAGGATCATTTTAACAAAGTCATTAGAGTCTCTAGATGTGATCTATACTACAGATTTGGGAAAATTGTTATCGCCATTAATCATGGGATTAATAACTTTTTAAACATATAGATTTTATTTCCCTTCAAAAATGAACGATCTGGAAAATCAGCAGAATCAGAAAACACTGAATCAGGTGGGAAAAGTAAACCAAGCCAGAAAAACAGCAAAAACACTGAATTTAGGTGGAGACCATTAAAAATCCTGGGGGTGTTGAAGCAGGAAAAAAATTAGCAGAGTGGAACAGACAAAAAAATTAATGTTACAGAATATGACTCATCATGAAAAAAATAACACCGCCAACGCAGAACAAGTTTTATTCAATGGGACTATAAAAACTCCATGTGATTCAAGGGCCCCAAAGTCTTCATGGAATATTGAACTTAAACTGTTGCCCTTTTTGGCGCCCTTGCTGCTGCTGGGGGCAGTTATTATGGTTATAAAATATATAAACCCAAAGGCAACAAAAACAAAGAAGTTAAAACAACCTGAACCGTTAAATACAGAAAAAGACAAAATGCACGCCAAAACCCTCAACAACAAAAGATCATTTTGATCCCTTTATAATGCAATAATATTTTAAATTTTTTATAAAAATAAATCAGGCGTATTATAAAATGATAAAGTCAAAATAAAGACATGGGGGTCTATAAAAAGACATTTCCATAGACCAGAATTGTAAACAAGCGGTTGCTTCGGATGTAAGACCTTCCTTAAGATCTATGCAGAGAACGCTGACAAGACATCCTCAAGATGACGCGTTTTTGAGGCGTGTGTGTACTATTAGGCATCTGCATTTAAGTAAAAAACATAGATTGTATTTTTTTGATAAATTTTAAGAACTTGAATAAGAACTTGGTTGTACTTAGAGGATGACTTAGTTATGATCTTGAGGTGACTTAATCAAGAACTTAATTAAAAACTTAATCAAGAACTTATTAAGAACTTGAAGTATTAATTAAAAACTTAATTAAAAACTTAATTAAGAACTTGGGGTGACTTGAAGTGACTTAAGTTAAGAACTTAAAAGTGACTTAAATGTGTGCATGCGTGGGGAGGAGGTGTGCATGCGTGGTGGGGGTGGGGGAGGAGGTGTGCCCTGCGGGGGGGGGGGGGGAGGTGTGCATGCGTGGGGTGGGGGTGGGGCACATCTGGCCCATTTTACGAGCACCACTAATCTGTTAGACTCATGGCTAATAACCTTTATATAAAACGTTATTTAAGTCAGTCAGCAAGGGGATTTCCCACAGTCTCTTGCTGGAAAATAGCGTTCAGGTATAAACGGCTTTTATAGCAAGGGGATTCCCACAGGCCTCTGCTGCTAAAAATAGCCCTTCATGTATAAACGGCTATTTTAGCAAAGGGGGATTCCCCGCAGTCCTCTTGCTGCACTTCACATAACCTGTTAGCAGCTCCACGGCACACCCCCACCACCACCCCACCCCTCTGGCGTGGCAGCCCCCGCAAAGTCGACAGGTGGGAGTTGTGACGTCAGCAGGGCCTGGTCTGCCGCGAGTGGCTTGGCGAGGAAGTGAAACGGTGGTGGGGGACAGAAGGGGAAGGAAAAAAAGAAAGCTAGGGGGGATCCACGTTAACGCCACTGTGAGCTGGGGGTGCGTGTGGGCGACGAGTGAAAAACCCACCCCTGCCTCCACCTCACCACCACCCGCACCCACACACACACACACCACAACACAGCGCGGAGCAGAGCACTCTCCCCTACACCAAAAAGCGTTATGGTATAACGGCTTTATAGCAAGGCTGGGCTTCCGCCCCAGGCCGCCACCCAACTACGCACCTCCTCTCCATACAGTAGATGTATAAGGTCTGCCTAGCCCATTAGTTTGTTTGCCGAACATTTTGAAAATCGCCATTCAGTTGCATAGGCACACTTGAAAAAAGGCAGTGGGAACTGTTGAATTAAAAAGTAGAAAAGTAACACATCTTAATACACAGATCAGCTTGCTACATGAACACTGAATCGTAGTTTAACAATCAATCAAGTCTTATACAACTGAACATTTTACTTGGAGGAACAGCAAACAATTTTTCAAATACAAAACACCGTTTACCTCCGCTAAAAATGAACGCCATGTTTTTTAAAACAGGCTAGCTGTCCAAGCCGCTCCCAACAATCAACGCTGATTTTGTTTGCTTCACCGACTTTCAACAATGCAGCGCCATTTATAGATAAGGAACCATCTCATCCGAATCCAACACTATAAAACAGCTCATCTTGTTTCATTCTTTAACCACAACCTTAAGATATCCGTCATTTCCAAGCAGTTATTCACTTTTTCGTTTTCTAAAAAAATCTTCCCGGTTCACAACCTCCCCCGCCTAATTCTTTCAACAAATACCTAACACAGTTAAAGTAAAACTTATGGCCTCAAATACAACCCGTTCTCAGTAAAGTTTAACAAAACCAACCTCACAAACCCGTAAATATTTCTCACTACAACGCACACACCTTACAGCTCCAACCCTCCAAGGGTTTAATGACATACAAACCAGTCTTGTGAGTGAGTGACACGGACAGTCTAGACCCTTCGCTAGCCAAAACGCGCCACCTGTGGCTTTATTGATTTTTGGGCGCCAAGCGGCCGTGCGCTGTGCAACCAAAGGCCCAGCCGTTTATACATTGAATTGAGAGAAGAGAAAGAGAAAGATGGTGTGTGTTGTGGGTGTTGTGTTAAATGGTCTTGTTGTTATGTGGGTGCCCGCCTCCCCTGTCTCTGTCTCTCTTCTCTGTCTGTCGTCTGTCTTCTGTCTGGGCAACTTGACCTTAACAGGTTTTGTCAGGGTGCCCGTGATTCTCTCTCTCTCTCTTCGCCACAGGAAAAGGCGGTTTAAAGGGCCCCTTACGCCCAAAAAACCCGGGTTGAGCAAGTGAGTCAGGATTGGTAATATGCTGTTCTCTACTAGGTGTCAATATAATCCGTCATATTATAGGCGTTTTATCTACAACCGTCATATACTAGTGTGTAATCTACACATTCCATCTACAACCGTCAGTATAAATAGGTTGTAATCTAAAGATGTTCATTACAACCGTCAGTATTTACTAGGTTTGCATCTACAACTGTCATGATACTAGGGGTGTCATCTACACCGCTGGATACTAGGTGTGTCTTTCCACAACCGTCAGTAATACTAGGTGTGTCAAATTTAACTACCGTCTAATACGTGTGCTTCTACTACCGTCATATTTCTAGGTGTGTCATCTACTACCGTCAGTATACTGTGTGTCATCTTACTGTCAAATCACAAGATGTTTCACTACACCATATTGCCAGGTATGTCATCTACTGCCCTCAGTATTACTAGCTGTGTCTCTACTCCGTCATATTAACAAGCTGTGTCATCTTTCTTGCGTCAGTTACTATCTGTGCATCTCGGGCCCTCAGTATTATAGCTGTGTCATTTTACTGCCGTCAGTATTACTAGCTGCATCTACTGCCGTCATATACTAAACTGTGTCATCTACTGCCGTCATATTACTAACTGTGAATCCACGCCCAGTATTCGAAGTGTTCACTATTACCGTTAAATATTACTAGCGTGCATCTACTGCACCATTTTTCTAGCGTGTCACCACACCATCACATAAACAAGTGTGTCGTCTACTACAGTCAGTATTAGCAGTTTCATCTTAACCCCAGATTATAGGTGGTCATTACAACAACAGTATTACTGGGCGTGTCATCTATACTTTTGTATTACGGGTGTGTCATCTACAACCGTCTTTTTAACAGGGTGTTGCACCCATAAAATCCCCAAAATTACTAGGTGTGTCATCTCTCCGAAATTGATAGGTGTCACCTAGTACAGTCAGTATATCTGGGGGTTTCGTCTATACGTCTGTATTTTTCTAGGTGTGTATCCACTCCGTCATTTTATTTGCGTGTCCTCTAACGGTCAGTTTTTTCTAGTGTGTCATCTACAACCGTCAGTATTACAGGTGTGGCATTACAGTCGTCATATTACTAGGTGTGTCGTTCTACAACCGTCAGTATACTAGGTTGCCATCATTACAGTCAGTATTACTAGGTTGCCATCCACAACCGTCAGTATTACAGGTGTATCATTTACTACCGCCAGTAATACTGGTGTGTTTCTAATTTTCATTTACAAGTGTGTCAATATTACCGGCATTATTAAAAAGTCCCTTTCATCTGCTACCGTCAGTAATACTAAGTGGTCATCTACACCTTCGTATTACAAAGTGTGTCATTTACTACCTCAGTAATACCAATGTGTCATCCCTACCGTTATTATTACTAGGTGTGTCGTTCTACCAACCATCGATTTAATAGTGTGTCATCTACTACCGTCAGTATTACTAGGTGTGTCATCTAAATGCGGTCAGTATTACTAGGTTGTCACTACTGCGGTCATATTACTAGGTGTGTCATCTACGCGTCAGTATTACTAGTGTGTCATCCATTACCGTCAACCTCTTCTCTTCAGTTCATTTTGTAATGTCAGTTTTTCACCCAGATCAGAGGAATAAAGTCACCGTTTTTGCGTCTTTTTTTTCTTTTCATTGTGTTTTGAATTTGTATGTCGCCTGAAGAAAACCCAACAGGTCGAATCGCGTTGTGTGTTTGTTATTTGTTTTTCCCTTTGTTTGCAACATCGGTACATGTGCGACATCTACTACCATCAGTCTCACTTGTTGTGTGTGTGTTGTGTGCGTGTCGGCGGTGCGCGTGCGTGTGTGTGTGTGTGTGTGTGTGT
Organism: Conus ventricosus; assembly: GCA_018398815.1. Taxonomy (NCBI): domain Eukaryota; kingdom Metazoa; phylum Mollusca; class Gastropoda; order Neogastropoda; family Conidae; genus Conus; species Conus ventricosus. The sequence continues at coordinate 73,299,333 of CM031606.1, forward strand.
GTAAACTACCAAGTCAAGCGCATTGTGTGTGCCTTGAATATTCTGGTCTGGGGGTTTGGACCTGGGTTTTATTCTGTCATGGTGGATGCGGTGGTAAAGGGGGGTAAATACAGATTGGAACGGAGTGGATTACGAGACCGGCATTAGGGCCACAACAATTTAATGCTTTTAAAAAATGAAATATAAGCAGGTGCCGGATGAAGATGATTTAAAGATAGCCGCGGACTTCTATTTCATCTATTGCCTCCGCTCATTACATTTCCCAGCGAAGAAATTGCGTACACTTGCACTGCTGGCAGAAAAAAAAAGACAACTGAACGCGTCTCTCGGCATTGCTTTTCCATTAAAGTGGTTGATATTCGACTCGTTACTTGATGACTTGATGGGCGCAGTCAAAAACTACAGGTAAACCTGACCGAGGCTTAAACTAAAATCACAAGTATCTACCTCCCGGATATTCGGATATTTGTACTAGCGATTAGTTTAACACGTTCGCATTCAAAATGCAATCACCAAATACGGTTTTTCGCGTTCGGACAGCCTGGGTTTTTAGTTGTTGTTGTTGTTTTTTTTTTTATAACGTTTTCTGTTTGCTTGTTTGTTTGTTTGTTGTTAAAGTTTAAGCAGACGAACAGAAGTCAGAAACGTGTAGGAAAACTTAAATTGAGTAAGAAGGAAACAAGAACTGATAGGTATTTGTGGAAGGGGTGGTGGTGGGGGTGGGAGTGTTTTTTTTTTTCTTTTTCTAAAACTCAAAAAAGGAGATGAAGATAGGCACAAATAGCAGTCTGTTGAGACAGATGGCGAAAAGTAATAGAAGGAAGGAAAACCAGGGGAAAAATTAGAGACGGGTAAGAAAAAGGAAGATCAGCCGTCGGGACTCAGCGGTGTGGTGTCGCAGAATCCCTGCTGGGAGGTCGTGGGTTCGACCTCCATCAGAGCCATTTCTTTGCTTGTTTTTTTCTACGCCGACTGGCTGCTGCTACCCAGAATTCATTTGGCTGTGGGCTCAATCGGGAAGACTGGAACCACACGATGGAGTCTCACAGGAGGGGCAGCAAAGGCGAAAAAGGGGAGAAAGGAAGAACAAGATAAGAAACAGAAAAGAATACCAGAAGATCAGAACAAGTACGAAAAGGCAGGAAAACGTAGAGGAAAAAAATTAAGAAGATAAAACGAAATACAAGAGACGATATAAAAAAATAGGGAAAGCATGGACAAATGTGAAGAGGAAGAAACGTTTGATGATATAAAAAAAAAAACAAACAAACAAATAAAATCGGTGAAAAAGAAAAGAAAAGGAAAAAGGGAATAGGATGGAAAGGAACGTGAAGACAGAGTAGAGAACTAGAAAGGCAGTAAACGCTGAGAGAGAGAGAGAGAGAGAGAGAGAGAGAGAGAGAGAGAGAGAGAATCGGTAAGAAGACTAACGAAAAGGAAGGGAACAGTGGACAACAGGCAGCGGTGTGTAGGGAAAATGCAGTGCTGTCTGCACGTAAGTCCTGTATAAAGCAACCAAAGGTTACGCTCAAATAATCAAGTACTGAAAACGAAGCGGGTGCGGAGACTGTACGGTTCGACCTGAATGCGACGCAGGTTGCTTGAATTAAAAGAGAGACGTGATTGGGGTGGGGTTGGGGGTCTGGGGAGAGGAATGGAGGATGAAGGGGGCGGTGTGTGTGTGTGTGTGTGTGTGTGTGCGTGTGTGTGAGAGAGAGAGAGAGAGAGAGAGAGAGAGAGAGAGAGAGAGAGAGAGACTCAACCGAAGCCTATACAGCAATAACGGTTATACAGAATTTCGTTTGACAAAAATCTTGGTGTCCGATTGTGCGTATCAGGCCCTTTTTTCAGGCCACGAAAGTACTCCGAAGTACGTTACAGTCTTCAAAAGCGTAGTGTGTGTATGCGTGTGTGTGTGTTGTGTGTGTGTGTATGTGTGTGTGTGTGTGTGTGTGTGTGTGTGTGTGTGTGTGTGTGAGAGAGAGAGAAAGCGAGAGAGAGAGATTGCGAGATTGCATTCGCATTTGTGATAGGAAGAAACGCATTTGATAGACGATCCTCGGAATGTGCAAGGGAGGTAATTTGTGCTAGACCTAAAGTTCAGCAAAGTGATCCCGACATTTCATGGGACAGATAACACTGATGAACACACCCAAAGCATTATTGCCGCATCTGTCAGCTTAACAGTTCAATTAGAGAAAAAAAAAAGACATAAGCAGAGAGTCAATATCCTGATCGTTATCCTGGCGTGCACTTCAGACATAACAGACTTATTGGGCCGGAATAGCTCAGTGGTAGAGCGCCGGACTCGCAACCTTGGTGTTCCTGGGGGTGCGGGTTCGAATCTCCGCCGGGCCGGTACAGGGGATTTTTCCCTCGGAGTTAACATTAGTTCTGACTCCATTCCCCATACAGTCCTTCGACTGAGACTATAAACCGAGGTTCCGTGTGTGAACGCACGCATAACATCTTGCACACTCGAAAAATCCCATCACCAACTTTCGGAAGAGTAGGTATGTCTGGCCGTTGGTATGGATGACATGTTACACATAGAATGTACCCTGCATGAGAAATGGAAAGAATGAAGAAAGTAAGGAAACTGAGTGAACGATATTGAACGACATTGACTGGATGACACGAGAAACGACTAAATGAAGCGCCAGCTGGCAGCTCTTCAGGCAGCCCGTTGTGTGAAGAAGTGTGGATTGTAAAGCGCTTAGAGCTTGCTCTTGAGCTGAGGATAGGCGCTATATAAGTATTATAATAATAATGATAACAATAACGATAATAACAACAATAATAATAATAATAATAGTTAAATAATGATAATAACAATAATAATGTTTAATTCTCTTGGTCTAATTACTTGGCCCAAGACCTGAGAAAATGTAACTATTTGTAATGGAAAGACATGCGTTATCTTTCTGTCCGAGAGAGAAAGTGCCAACACGTGAGTGTAAAGCGATGGCCTGCTATGCAGACACTGTGTTAGAATTTGAATTCACTTACATTATCACCATCATCGACTGATTCAGATTTGCGTGTCTTGGGTTTGATGTGACATTTTTCTCTCTCTCTCCCAAATGACGCATTCACAAATTGCGTAATGATCTTGATCCAAAAACTGAGAAAAAGTAACTCTATTTGAAACAGAAAGACATGGATAATTTCCCCTTTTTTTCTCGGAACAGGTGTATTGTAATGTCTTCAGGATATTGTTGGTATTGATATTACCTATACGGTAAACAACGTGTAGGTAGATTTTTTTTAAATTCTGACCTGTATATTATTCGAACACACACACACACACACACGCACACACACACACACACACGCACACACACACACACACACACACACACACTCACACACACACACACACGCACACACACACACACACACACACACACACACACACATTTTGTTTGTTTACTTCTATTTCCATGAAGCAAGGCTGACTTCAGGGCTAGCTTCAGTGGCATTTTTTCTTAGTAACATAGTTTCCTCGAGTAAAAGAGACTTCGACGGTCACTGCGTTGACGTTTGGCCCAGTACGCCACTTTGATGTCTACATTTTTTTTTCTTCTACTTTTTGTTATATTTGACGTCACTCTAAAAACAACAAGCGCCAATCGATCTAAAATATTTCGAGCACGATTTACGAGCCATTCGGAAGAGGTGTGAGAGGTGATTATTCATACGAAATAAATTCGTATGCACGTGGAACGGTTAACATGGGAGGAGGAGAAAGTGGAGACATGGTGTATGCACTGTGAAGTTTCCAGGGAAGAAGGGGAGTTATTATCACATATCCTTCACAGCAAACCTCATTGAAAACCCAGAGGGTATGCAGCCTTATGAGGAACTGAGGGTGGGAAAGAGGATAGTGTCAATTTGTAGACCACATAAATAAGCAATGGTCTGATCACTGGATAACATTTACATGCAGCAACAACATATCTTTGACGTACTGTTCTTCATTAGTATATTAACCTGAAGTGTTCAGGTCAAAAGGTTAAAGTCCATAAGCTGAATGACTGTATGGTCAGGGTACTGTTTGAGTCTCATCATGATTAGAGTATGACGAAATAATACTAGTAGTTCTTTCAGTTTACGTCTTCTCACAAAATTGCGTGATATTAGGCTAGTCGAAAGAGCATGACGTCATTGAAGGCAGATACAATGAGAAACTTAGCTGAAAATTATCGTTCCTTCACCGCTAGGTGGCGCTGGCATTTTACGGTGTGTGGCTGCCAGTGTCGAAGGTAAACAAACTGAGGACAAGCACAGGATCGTGTCGGCCTTTGAAAACATTTTCAGCACAGATCTTTTGTGTGTGACGTTTTTTTTCATTTATGTAAATTGAAACTGATAAACGAAAGACGTCATTGCTTCTTTGTCACTGCGCAGCCAGTTTTAGCCGGTACGGGAAGGCGAAGCGAATCACTTGGAAGTCGCATTTCAAACACTATTGTTTTTCAACATGACTTCGTTCGGAGATATGAGACTCGTTGAACTACGCGAAGAATGCAGAAAACGAGGAGCAAAGATGGATGGGAGGAAAGCTGATCTTGTCGAAAGGTAAGAGAATGAACGCGAGCGATACAGCATGCTAAGCTGAAGCATGACCGGTCAGTGCCTGAGCATCAGAAGTAGTTCTGTGGCTCGATAGTAAACTCCACGTTGACCTACTGATCTTGAGCCAGGTCAACACACATTTTATTTGATTTGTATAGTGTCGCACACACACACACACACACACGTTCTAGTCTTGGTTACACGACCTTGGGAGGTATTTAAATATGGGTGTGATGTAACCACTTTCTACAAAGCAGCTTTCTCATTTGTGATCCCTAAGACTTTTGTCAAAAGGCACACAATGACAAAGGTGTTGAATGACAACATCAGACTGAAAAAGGATTTGATTTTTGTTTTAATTATGTTTTTTTCTGCCTGTTACAAACACACGCACACTCTCTCTCTCTCTCTCTCATGCACCTCACCACACACATGATATAGTCTGTACTGTTATTTCTTGCATTTGTTCCGCGGACCCTGAGATCTGTTTCGTTCAGCAGAAAATCTTTTGCCTCTTTTGTCTTTGGTCACAATTTATATTGACCACTACATATCAATACTTTTTTTTCTTAATCTGCCAAGCATGTAATGATGATTTTTCTAGATACATTATGTCAGTATTTAGTACTTTAGTGCTCATGTGGCTGTTATGTGTTTCAGTTATGAAGTCAACAGGAGAGCTGAACTTTCAGATACCAGAATCTTGATTTTTCTTCCTTAAGGAATAAAGAATATTCATAGTTTTACTAACATGGTAGACCATGGACATTAATTTCAAAATATACATGTGTTGCCTTTTTATTTGTTTCCTTCTTTAGAAATGGTGTTTCCCCCTTTGTTTTAATAGATCTGAAAAGGCTTTGTGTGACCATCTTGGCTGCAGCAATGAAACAAATGTATTTTTGTTTGTGTTTTTCCAGGTTGGAAGCGTATGAACGCAATGCAAATTTTGGATACGCCACTGCTATGGAGCCAGACTTCAGCATGAAGACTCCAGACTATGACACGTATCGTGACATCAATTTGGATTCATCATTGCCTGTTTTCAGAAGTGAATGCTTTTGTACATATTTGATTATCAATGATGCCAAATTTTCGAAGAAAGCTATAAGTCTGTATAATGACAGGTATTTATGTTTCTGCCGATGGGCTGCTAATCATTCCACAAAGACAGTTTTCATACATGCCAAATGTCAGGCACAAATGAAAAACAGCATTATGTACACTGTTGATATTGAAATAGACCATGATAGTGTAGTTATAGCTGCTCAGTGTGAGTGTGCTGCTGGCATGGGCCCATCAGCTCATTGTAAACATGTCACTTCTGTGCTGCATGGTCTATCTGTGTATCAAAAGGAGGGGGGCTTCAAGACGCAGGAAACGTGCACACAAACATTACAGCGTTTCCACGCTAGGAAACGACCGCATGGGGGGTCACCAGTAAAAGCCTCAGAAATGAAACTGCCTTTCGGGGAAGGAGTTGTATATGACCCCAGGCCCAGAGAGCGAAGGAATATGGCCAGCTATCCAAGCCATTTTTTCAACACTTGGAAGGCAATTCCAAAGGTGACTGATCGCCCCATGTCACACCTCTTTCAACCGGTAAACATGTATGCCTATTCCCATGATCATGGAGGTTATTGCACTCACTCTCTTGAATGTCTAAAGGATCATCAGATCATTGCAATCACAAACACCGAGAGAGTGGAACTACAGAAAAGAACTCGTGGTCAGTCATGCAATAAACAGTGGTCCTGGGAAAGAACTAAGCGACTGCACTCCTCAAATTTTGGGCGGATATGTAAAATGACAGAAAAAACAGGTAAAAAGAAGTTTGCCTTGAGTCTGACCAGTGTAGGGCCAACACTGAAAACCCCAGCCATTATGCATGGTAAGAGACATGAGCCAGTTGCCTTGAGCAAGTTTCAGTGCTAAACAGGAAAAGTGTGCCGCAGTTCTGGCATTATGCCTGCAAAGAATTTCCATTCCTAGCCTGTTCACCTGATGCAGTGGTGCAGGAGGAAGATGGGTCATTTTCAGTTGTAGAGGTAAAATGCCCTTACACCGCAAGAGATCAGAAATCTCTCCTTCCACAGTGCCATACTTAGAAAATGTTGAGGGTCAGTTGAAACTGAAAAGAGGGCATGAGTATTATTATCAGATACAGGGACAGATGCTGTGCACAGGATTAAAGACATGTTACTTCATTGTATATACTTTTGTGGACTGTAAGGTTCTGACCGTTCAGAAAGATGATGTCTTCATTCAAGACATGACCAAAATGCTCCAGATTTTCTTTGAAAGTCACTTCAAGAGTGCTCTCTTAGAAGTCCTTTTGTACAGACCTTTCTCAGATGAAGATCAGTCATGCTTACAGTGTCAGCCTGATGTGGACAAAGTTTGAAGCGTTTTAATTTCCCTGCATAGGATATGAGGTTAAGGTTCAATATTTGACAGGACTGATGAGGCATATATTTCGATTCGCTTTCACATAAGCAGGCTTGGATTCTCTGTGAATTCCTAAGGGTGTGTATGTGTGGGAGGAGTGGGGGGTGGGGGGGGGGGGGGGGGCAGGTTTTAGCATGTACAGTCTTTTTAGTGTGAGTAGGTGTGAGTACACACTCCCAACAAATCAAAGCAAACATTTTCTTTGATATTATTACATTATTATGAGAATGTGATTTAACTTTGCTTTTAAAAACTAAGGTATTGTGAAAGGTCAAATTATCTTGCTTACATTTGCATAAATTTACTGTCAGCTTGGTTCATATATCCAACACCACAGTTTAGTACTCTCCACTTCTGGCAAGTTTTGCTTAGCTTTTGAAGTCTTATGAGTTGTGTTTAGCTGTCAGCTTTCTAACTTAATGCTCACATCATGCTGGACATAGATCAGTTCATTCTGCTGGAAAGGAAAATTGTGAAATGTACCCAAAGATGCCTCCATCCTTAACCTTTACCATGTTTACTGGGTCTTCAATGACTCGATAAAAACATTATTTTATGAACAGACAGAGCTATGCTCACAAAATCTTAGGAGTTTGTCAACGATCTTAATAGCCGTTGGTCACAGAAATTTCATGTATGGGCACAATCAAAGAGCATAATTAGTCGCAGTTTTCCCAGGACCTATACATTATAAATGGGTCACACATGACCCATGCCATCAGGTGGGAATAAGCTGCTGATCCGCTTTTTATCAGGTGTGGGTCAAACAAGACCCACGTGATCTGAATAGGGATAAGCAATAGCAAAATATGTGGGTCTTGGGTGACCCGCACGATCGGGTCTGTGTAGTCAAAAACATCATCAAGTAAAGTTTAACATGGAGAAATCATGATTCCCCCCCCCCCCCTCCCCCCCCCCACACACACACACACACACACACACAGAGAGAAGACACTGACACAGGCGTGCACACTGGAGGAAGCATTCTACAGAAAGAATAGGACTCGCAGTGAGAAAATCTTTCACTCACAAAGACATGATGCTAACAATGACAACTGACAGCAATTGAGTAAATTTTATTGAATGCATCATCTGTAGCATGAGTAAGCATTCTTCTTTTTTCCAAGAAAATGATAACTCCATTAGGTCCACTCAGTTTTAACACATTATTAGAATTAAATTATATCATTGCATCTGTTTGTACGCTTTTCTTCTTTTCTTTTTTTTTCTTCATTGTTTATTTGAGAATCTAGAGATGTTATGCATTTAACAAGAACATGCTGTCTGAATGCTTACGATACTTTCATGGTAGTAAATACTAGAATGACAATGTTGCCCCATTGTACACATGCACACTATGGTATATTGATGCAAATCAGTGAACTGAAAGGATGACAATGTTGCCCCATTGTACACATGCACACTATGGTATATTGATGCAAATCAGTGAACTGAAAGGATGACAATGTTGACCTACTCTTTTTCTTGAATATGTAGAAACATGATTTCATAACAAGATATTTACAATGTTGTGTGTATAAAAAAAAGACACAAAAATAAGGGGAGAAGGTAAATGTGGAGTAGGGTGCTTGCAGCAGTGAGACACCCCCCCCCCCCCCCACTCCTAGCCTCCACATACAAATTACATATTAAATTTTTTTTTTCAAATGAAAATTTTAAAAAAGAGAGATTTGCTTTGATTGCAATGACATTAGTAGGCAGTAAGCAGACAGAAGTGTACATCTGATGTTGGTTGTTCACTGTATATCTGAATCTGAGTGTCAAAGGAAGGATGTTGAAAAAGAAAATCTTGATACATGAAAGTTTATACCACAGGCAAGTCTAGAATCATTACATTTGACAGTAAACTGAATAAACAGTAAACAAGTGGGGTATTTTTTGCTCCCATAAGAAAACCTAACATAGAGTAACTTTTATTCAAGACTGGCACAGCCTTTTAAACTTGAATAAAGTTTTTCATAACAAGATATTTAAGATGTTGCGTGTAAATCCAAAAAAAAAAAAAAAAACCCAACAAAAAAGGGGGAGAAGGTAAATGTGGAGTAGGGTGCTTGCAGCACTGAGTAAACTGAATATTTAACAGTTGTCGAGTAGTTTCTTATTGTGTACAAATAGACATGTTCTGTATATTTTTATTTACATATTGCATGATGTTTCTGCCCTTGAAATCAGTGTGTGTGTGTGTGCAAGATGAGAAAAAGAGAAGTGAATTTCAGCGAAGCACATATTTATATATATATATCTGCTATGGTTATGGACAAAATTCATATTACAGGTACAATGAACACACCATCTTGTCATGACTTGTATCATTGTTGGAACAAGATCTACTGATCATTTTGATGTACATAGACTATTTCAAGTGACTGATATACATTTATGGTATTGGAATATCTAACCAATTAATAACTAATAAAAACTGCCATTGAAATATGGTTATTAATGTATTCACCATTGGTCTTATTGCCTTGTTTGTGTGTGAATGAGAACAAAAAAAATAACAGAGTATTACACTGCCAAACATCATCATCTTTCTTGATTGATAACAAACAGTACACCATTTGGATGTTTGCTCTCAAGTCATGCCATAACCAGTACACTGACCCAAATGAATGTTGCTACAAACAAAGAAAAAAATCTTCATGCATACCAATCAAAATTCAAAAACAAAATTAACAAGAAATAAAAAGATTTTTTAAAAATTTAAAAGCAAAGATATTTGCATAAATGAGAGAAAGGAGTGAGTGCTTTTAAGATAGGTAAAGGCACGTTGGTCACATGCATCAATCATAATGATTGAAATGAATTGAACACTTCTCGCCAACCATCAGCTTGCATAGTGATGTATACACTTGACCTCTTATATGGATTGTAAACTTGTTCCCTAACTTGAAATAGATTACAAACTTCATTATCTATATTTTTGCCAGTGTGAATTTGGCCAACACCTGAAGTTGCTTTAATTTCAAGCAGTCTTTTTTGATTGTGTGTGTATATATATATGTGTATATATGTGTGTTATATATATATATATATATATATATATATATATATATATGCAGAATTAATTTCTGCAAGCGGCTCCAATGTAAGCATTACCACAGTTCTACCAATCAATCTAAATTTGGAAGAACATTTTCGTGTTCCCCCCCCCCCTCCTCCCCAACACAACTGCCACTTACTCCCTTATCAGGGGGCCCGACAGAAAATTCAGCAAAGGTTGCACATGACTGCACATCAGACATAATACTCAGGATAAAGAGTTTTTTTCTTTAAGCAGCAGAAAAGGGAACTCTAGTGTGAAACAGAAAACTTGATAGCTCATGAGATTCCACAAACAGGAGGGGTCTTGATTACACATTCAGTATTGAGCAATACAGGCGACTAAATCCAACACACCTGACCATTGAAAATGTTCCATTGGATGTAAGCATTACCACAGTTCTACCTATCAATCTAAATTTGGAAAACATTTTTGTGTCCCCCCTGCCCCCACCCCAACACAACTGCCACTTACTCCCTCATCAGGGGGCCTGACAGAAAATTCAGCAAAGGTTGCACATGACTGCACATCAGATATAATACTCTGGACAGAGTTTTTTTTCTTTAAACAGCAGAAAAGGGGAACTCTAGTGTGAAACAGGAAACTTGATAGCTCATGAGATTCCACAAACAGGAGGGGTCTTGATTACATATTTAGTATTGAGCAATACAGAAGACCAAATCCAACACACTGACCATTGAAAATGTTCAAGCAAATCTGCTGACAACTGTCCTCCTGAAATTGCACAGAAAGAAACACACAGAAATGATTTGCGTTGCAAGTTTTGTTTCTAGGATGGTTAGTCGGTGCTGGCATATAGTGTAGACTTTGGCCATTCCAATGATCCTCTCCACATGGACTCTCTTACTGGCAATCTTTCTGTCCATTTGTAGAGTTTTCGGGGAGAGTCTGTTTTTCTTTTTGAAGAAAGCAGGAATGTTAACTTGCACATCTCTGGTGCAAACATGTCCTGCACATTAAACCCCTTATCAGCCATTACAGAATCCCCTTTTTCACAGAGCACTTCTTTCAACAATTTGACGGTCACTTGTAGACCCTGCATAGGCATCAGAAACATAGGAGGTCAGACCCCCTGGTGTGACACCAACAAGAACTTTAATGGTATTTCCATGTTTGTAGGCTGAGAAACTTGCCTTTTGGGAACGAGGGTTAGATGGCTGCTTGATTCTGATCTCGGTTGCATCTAGAATTACCCTGGTGCTTGGAAACTTTTTTCTAAAATCAGTTGGGCATTTGTATCGAACAAGCTTACCCTGAGGCCACCAATTTATTTCAGACCATTGTAAATGACAGAAGTTAATCCATGTCACAAAGATGTTTTGCACAGAAAACTCAGAAACCACAAACCATGCGGCCTAATTCAAAGTGAGGGTAGTGGCGTCTCAGCTTCACTAGCATCAAAAGGAACTGATTTTCTGGGGACAAACATGAGCAGTTTTCAGAATAACTGTATCTAAGATGATTCACATTGTCACCCAAAGACCAGAATGCAGCCATGAATATATTGAAACTTTCTAGTCCAGTGTAAAAATGCACAAGTTTATCTGACCCTTTAATTGAGTCAACACTAAGATAGGGCTCTGTTGTCACAGTTTTGTCTAGATTGTCATCCATACCATCACCACTACTCTCTTTTAATAGTTCTTCCTGATTCTTAAGTTCACCTTCAAGGGTGTGCATGCTACTATCTACCTTGTCACAGTCGACATAACTAAATGAACAACAAACAACTTCTTCTGAGGCTATACAAAAATCACTATTGAAGACAGTATCGGCTTCTTTTTTAGCTGCGGCTGCTTTCTGTTCTTCAGCAGTTCTGAGTTTACCAGCTTCATCTCGTTTCTGCTTCCTCTTCTCTCTCTCCACCTGAACACTGGTTTGGGGCCTCGTCCATGGAAATACACTAGAGACAGCATCCCTTTTCGGTCTGTTCCTCTGCCGTAAGGTACCTGAAAAATACATATTTATCTTATTTAGTCTCTAAAATAAAATGAGGTCATTGTAATTTGCAGTCCACATTCTTAAAGTTCATTGTAATTTGTAGTACATGTGTGGACCTATGTCCTAAAAGTAACTAGTAGTATTTTTACTGGAAGTACAAATCACTCATGCCACACATGTATACATGTACAAATGAACACAGAGAAATACTTACAAACACACAGCACTGTCTACTGTTTTTTTTTACTATAACAGATCTGGTTTTGTTCTTTTGTGAGAAAAGCTGCAAATATGTACATTGTATGAACAGGAAAATCACAAGAAAAATGTTTCTTACACACACACACGTACACACACATCTTTGTATGCTAATGCACAATACCACAGTGAACAGTATTTATCAAGCTGATCAAAATTATAATCAGTAGTACAAAATAAATTGTTCATATTATATAGCAAACGCAATCCATACATTTCAAGAAGTTCAGAAAATAAAAATCTATGTTCTTGTTTGGTCATATTTATAAAGCATGATCAAATTTCATGAGATCACTTAGGTTTCTTGATAAGTTAAACCCTTCCTCTTTCTGCACTGTTGAGACTGTATTTTTCTTTTCTGAATCAATCGCAGACATTTAAGTGAAAAAGTACTTTTGGGTATGTTGCTTTCGTAAGTTTTGGGAACCTTATGCATTCTTGAAATTTAATCTTCACCAATGAATGTAGCTCATAACTATTAGCTGTACTCCTTTCACTCATCTTCAAACAGTAACGTTATTTTTAGACTCATTTACAGATCTAGTTTTCGCCAACTGAAACTGCAGCTCAATACTTATGCATACCGAGTTTTGGTAAAATGACACCTTATCAAACTGTTGAGGAGAATGTTTGGAGAAATGGTGATAGGTGTGGAGACTGACATGTGTCAGGCACAAATCTTCAATCTTCAAAATTGTAGGTCAGCCGTCATTGTTGACTATTATTGACTAATTAATATTAATGACTGACTAAACATTGGCATCCAAGCAGAAGAATCAAGAAGAAACAGTTAACTGGATTTCTATTGATCTGTGTGTAGAATAAATCAAATTCTTTTAGAAACCTACACCCTTGATCTAGATCGTAGATCAAGTATCACACTCAGTCTGCAAGGGGAATGAGAACCTCAGGAGAGAGAGAGAGAGAGAGAGAGAGAGAGAGTCGACTCATGGTTTTAAGCATGAAAATACAGGGGAAAACAAAATAAATTACCTTTCTGGACATTCTGCTCAAGGTAGTCCTGACGCAGAAAATGCTTGGGGCAAACGATGGACCGATCAGTTGGTTTCCATTTGTCTCTCCGTACAGCGATCGTCCACTGCTGTCGGCGTTTTTTATCTTTCGGAAATGAATGGCCCATTTTCGATGCACATCCCACTACACAGCAACACCCACTGGGCATTGTGTTTCGTCGTGAAAACGCCAGGAAAAGTGAACAAAATAAGAAGCAAGTGGTGTTTGTTTACAACTGCAGCTCAGCTCAACCCTCCGGAAGTTGGTAAACATGTACTTTAGGGTACGAAATTCATGGGGCTGTTTGTACGCACTTTTTTGGGGTGTTTTCGGTTCTTCTCGATGCAAAGAGACGTAGACACCCTCACCTGCCCACTTTGACCTGTCCTGCCCCACTTGTGGGTGCAAATAATTTATTTCACTTCACAAGTAGGGATATGCATGCACATCCAATGCGCCATCTTGGTTGCTGATCACATGGGCACAACGTCATCACTACTGGGGTTCTTGTCTATAAATAGTAACCGCATGGCCTTCAACCACGTGTGTCAGTGCAACACTTGTTTTCTTGCGGTTACTATTGATAGACACACACACACACACACACACACACACACACATGATGCATGTGTACATGTGTCTATAAATAGTAACCGCAGGAAAACAAGTGTTGCACTGACACACGTGGTTGAAGGCCATGCGGTTACTATTTATAGACAAGAACCCCAGTAGTGATGACGTTGTGCCCATGTGATCAGCAACCAAGATGGCGCATTGGATGTGCATGCATATCCCTACTTGTGAAGTGAAATAAATTATTTGCACCCACAAGTGGGGCAGGACAGGTCAAAGTGGGCAGGTGAGGGTGTCTTACGTCTCTTTGCATCGAGAAGAACCGAAAACACCCCAAAAAAGTGCGTACAAACAGCCCCATGAATTTCGTACCCTAAAGTACATGTTTACCCGGAAGTTCACCGTATACACCTTAAAGACCCAGCGCCACCTCGCGGATTCACAGGGAGGTAATTATCAGCTAAGTCGACCATTGTTCTTTGTCCAGACAATAAATCCTTCATGAACAGAATCCTGTCGTCGTTTAGGCTACTGCAGGGTGAACAGTGAGGGTTTTCAAGCCATCGGGTAATGATCCCACTCACCACCAGTCAGCCCCTCACCTGAACACTCTGACCATTAGACCATGGACCCAGTTGCATTGCTAGAAGTGCCATCAAGCTAATTCATGGTGAACTTAAGCCTCACACGACAACAATGATCCTTAGCCTGAAGATGGCTCCTAAAGACAGCAGAGCTGCGGGATGTAGCCTGAAGATGGCTCCTAAAGACAGCAGGGCTGTGGGATGTAGCCTGAAGATGGCTCCTAAAGACAGTAGGGCTGTGGGATGTAGCCTGAAGATGGCTCCTAAAGACAGCAGGACTGCGAGATGTAGCCTGAAGATGACTCCTAAAGACAGCAGAGCTGCGGGATGTAGCCTGAAGATGACTCCTAAAGACAGCAGGGCTGCGGGATGTAGCCTGAAGATGGCTCCTAAAGACAGCAGGGCTGTGGGATGTAGCCTGAAGATGGCTCCTAAAGACAGCAGGGCTGTGGGATGTAGCCTGAAGATGGCTCCTAAAGACAGCAGGGCTGCGGGATGTAGCCTGAAGATGGCTCCTAAAGACAGCAGAGCTGCGGGATGTAGCCTGAAGATGACTCCTAAAGACAGCAGGGCTGCGGGATGTAGCCTGAAGATGGCTCCTAAAGACAGCAGAGCTGCGGGATGTAGCCTGAAGATGGCTCCTAAAGACAGCAGGGCTGTGGGATGTAGCCTGAAGATGGCTCCTAAAGACAGCAGGGCTGTGGGATGTAGCCTGAAGACGACTCCTAAAGACAGCAGAGCTGCGGGATATAGCCTGAAGATGGCTCCTTAAGACAGCAGAGCTGTAGGGTGTAGCCTGAAGATGTTTCCTAAAGACAGCAGAGCTGTAGGGTGTAGCCTGAAGATGGCTCCTAAAGACAGCAGAGCTGTAGGGTGTAGCCTGAAGATGGCTCCTAAAGACAGCAGGGCTGTAGGGTGTAGCCTGAAGATGACTCCTAAAGACATCAGGGCTGTAGGGTGTAGCCTGAAGATGACTCCTAAAGACCGCAGAGCTGCGGGATGTAGCCTGAAGACGGCTCCTATAGACAGCAGGGCTGCGGGATGTAGCCTGAAGATGGCTCCTAAAGACAGCAGGGCTGCGGGATGGCACAGCGCGTGACTGAGTGACCTCACCATGAAACTGAAAAATGACGTTATACGAATCCGGTGCAGATGGATGGACGTTTTGGGATGGAATAGTGTACATTTGTGGTTGATCTCTATCCTTGAGTGTGTGTGTGTGTGTGTGTGTGTGTGTGTGTGTGTGTGTGTGTGTGTACGTGTGTCCTTTATGTAAAGTTCTGTCATCAGTGTCTGACAAAAAAACTTCTCTGAATCCAACTTCATGACACATTCTCTCTCTCTCTCTCTCTCTCTCTCTCTCTCTCTCTCTCTCTCTCTCTCTCTCTCTGATGGTATGGGTAGGGATGGGGTAAGAGTAATAAAATCCCACCGACATTCATTTCCACAGAAGAAACACGCCAACTTTACTCATGATTACAAACAATCAACTTCAAAATGATATACACCAACGTGTACTCAGGTTGAGTTTTACCTTACATCGGCCACCCGGCACAGCGCTGACAATCTTATTTCTTTAAAGAAGAAAAGAACAAAATCATAGTGCGGCATACACTCACAATACTATATAATTATAAGAGAGAAAGTTTACATTCCCAGTATTCACTTTCGTCTCAACGGAAGTTTTCGTCAAGAATCCGTTGGTAGAAAGAAAGTAACCCCATAACAACAGTTCGAGCGCACACGCGTGAGTTTCCCCTCTCTTTGTGGTAATGATAAAGACTTGGAAGAAAATTTTATGCTTTCAAAGGCATAAACACTTAAAAGAAAAAAAACTTAAAATCTCATTTGTTATATTCTTTCTTTTTCTTCTTTTCCTTTAAAAAATTTTTTTGTTTTTTTTGTTTTTATTTTTTTAAGCCTCTGTAGCCTTTATTGAGGATTTAGCTGACGTACACTTTCCAACTTCTACGGCTTTGTTCAGTTTGTTACGTGGAGGCTGAATACTTTTAGAGATCTCAATGCCTTGATAATAATCAGATGCTGAGAACAATGTCATCCTTGTGAAAGAAAGAAACACACACACACACACATACACACACACACACACACACACACACACACACACACACACACACACACACACACACACTTTAAAATCAACCAGCTCAAAGCGATTATGCTTTAATATGCAGTCATTAATGAACTCATCAAGCAATCAGTATCACTTTGATGTCAGATCTCGGAAAACACAAAGAAGAGGTAAAAGTGAGTATCTCCTCTTGCCCTTTGGCGTAATCATTCTTGGAATTGTTTTGCTTTATTCGTTTCTGTCAGGGATACTAGGATTTGTCTGGCGTAATCATTCTTGGAATTGTTTTGCTTTATTCATTTCGGTCAGGGTTACTAGGATTTGTCTGGCGTAATCATTCTTGGAATTGTTTTGCTTTATTCATTTCTGTCAGGGTTACTAGGATTTGTCTGGTTGATGTCTGGTTTGGACCCCTCACTGAGTTCCACGGGTCTGGCACCGTCTCCTCCGTCTTGGGGGCAGCCCAGGGCTGAATGCTGGCTTGTCCCAGCACACAGAACACGATGGTGCCGGCGACATACATAGCTCCCGTCACGTAAAACACTATCTGCCATTGCTCACGGGTGCCCTGTCCACACACACACACACACACACACACACACACACACACACACACACACACACACACACACGCACGCACGTGCACGCATGTACACACACATGCGCGCGCGCACACACACAAACACACTCTAATAAGCGTCACGTCAAAGGACACACATCACCAAAAACTACAACAGCAACACAACATCTAAAGGCCCGGTCCCACTGGCCAATGGACACAAAACGTATGCAAAAAGGACACAGCGGACGAGCACATTTTCGGGGTTGGCTCCATCCGTTTTCATCCGCTCCAGAAATGGACAAAACTGGTGAAAATTTGCGAAAACAGAACGGAATAGAACGGACGTGGGTAGTATGTAGCGGGGATGTTAAACGGATGTTCATCGGAAGCCTAGCGGATGAAAGCGGATGGAAGTGGATCACAGCTCCGAAGGGGTTACCGAGGATAATTGCAAAGTGGACGCATAGCGGAAAGAGCGGATGCATAACGGATGAAGCGGATGCATCACGTACGCCTCACGGAAACAAAGGGGATGCTGCGCGGATGTATATAGGATGCAAACCGTTCACTGCGCAGCGGGGGGTATGAATTGCGTGTGCTCCGCGGATATAAAGGGATGAAGCACGCACGCAGTCAGCATAAAGCGGAAAGACGTGTTGGCAGCTACATCGACACATCTGTACTACATCTCGTTATTGAAGAAGGCTGCTTTGATACATGCCTACTACATCTTGTGTCAAAAACCATGCGTCAGTTAGGCAAGAAAAGGAAGTCCGTGCCTACTCGTTCAAGCCCTGGGAAGGTGAAGAAGGCCAGAAACACCCCCACCCCCTGACACTGGCTCTGATGGTGAAGCTGCTGGTGTTGTGGGGACCAACAGATAAGATAAGATAATGTTGCTTATAGCCCAGCGACCGCAAAGGGCCATATCAGGGCTGTCACCACGTTAAAATCAACTCACCAGTCATATATTTAAAAAAAAACAAAAAAACCACCTTTCATACATCTCGTTAAATGACATCGTCTAGAAACGCACAGAAACTTTTGTTAAAAATCTTTCTTCCATAAATCTTAATCAGATGAAAATGTCAATCTCTCTCAAAAACTCAAGGATCACATCAGGCGGGACATCCCTGACAGGATCTTCATGGACTCCGCTGTAAAATGTTTGTGTCTCATATCGTGCAAGTCCCAACACTCTAAAAGAACATGTTTCATTGTGAGTGGCGCATGACATGGAATGCACCACGGAGCTTCTTCACTCTTTAAAAGGTAAGCATGGGTAAATACGAATGGCCGGTGTGCAGCCGGCACAGAACCGTTTCTCTTTACGACCTCTCCGACGTGGATGGGAGGAATTCCTTAAGGTTTGGACGGATCTGAAAGAGTTTGTTACTCGTCTGTGTGTTCCAATCCTCCTGCCAGAGGTCTCTCACATAATCGTTAATTTTGGGTTTCACATCTGAGCAGGGGATATAAGTGTTGGACAGTTTCTCTTGTGGCGTTCTTGGCTAAACGATCAACCATTTCGTTCCCGCGATGCCAACATGACCAGGAACCCAAGCAAGAGTAATGTTGTAACCGTCCGCCTTCAACATGCTAAAAGTTCAAAAAAAAGTAAAAGTACTGGATGCTGAAGGTTGCGGCCAGCTATGGCCTCCAAAGCTGACAGCGAATCCGACAGAACCAGAAAGTCCTCTTTGAAGAATGTGAGATTATCTTCAAAGCCAAAACAAGAGCAGTAAGTTCAGCAGAATAGACAGAAGCATCTGAATGTATATGTTCCAACAGTATCTGAGAAGGACCCCAGGGCAGTAGGCTGCACAGGCACTCCATCTTCAGACTTGGAACCGTCAGTGAAAACTTTTTGATAGGATGGGAATTTGGAACAGAGCTCAGCATACAAAGCTTGTACGCCAGAGAGCTGGTAGACTCTTTGCGAAAAGCTGCAAGATCAAAACGAATCTCTGGTGTGAAAAAGGTCCACGGAGGTTGATCCGGAAACTTGGAAAATCGGACACAACTCTAGGTCTACACCTGCATTCCGCACGTGAGGCTGCATACGAAGACCAAACGGCGGGAATACATTTCGGGTTGTTTTCAAACTTACTTTGGAACGGAGGGTCAAAGACACAGTCATAGGCAGGATTCTGTGGTTCTGAGAACAGTCGGATGTAATAATTTAAAGACAGTTTCAGCCTGCGGTTGGACAATGAAGGTTCACCCGCTCTGCGTACAAAGCTGTACACAGGGTGGTGCTAAACGCTCCAAGACAGAGACGAAGCCCTTGATGGTGGATAGGGTCCAAGAGTTTGAGGTAAGACGATCTTGCGGAGCCGTAGACAGCACAACCGTAGTCAGTTTGGAACGGACCAAGGCTCTGTAGAGGTGCGGCAAAGTTTTCTTATCAGCGCCCCAGTCGGTGTGCGCTACGACCCGCAGAATATTCAGTGCTTTCTGGCAAGCAGTTTTGAGGTTTTTAATATGGCTGAGAAAGTTAAGTTTCTGGTCAAAAATAACTCCCAGAAATTTGGCCTCTTTAACAGCTGGAATGGGAAATTTCCCGACTTGAATTTCAGGATCTTGAAAAAACTGACGGACATTATGGAAGTGAATACACTGCGTCTTTGTTGGAGAAAGGTGAAACGTTTCATCCGCCCACGATGGATTTTTCTACGCAAAGCTGGAGCCTGCGCTGGACACTCGGGTACAGGCTTCCAGTTGCGTAGACAGCAAAATCATCCACAAACAATGAGCAATTGAACCTGCTGAACTGACTGAACAATGTTTGATTTTAATACTAAAGAGGGCAGGAGACAGTATGCTCCCTGTGGAACACCCAACTCCTGCTCGTGGACATCAGAGAGAGTGGTGCCAACCCGGACTGAAACTGTCGTTCTGCCAAAAAATTTTGAATAAAAGTGGAAGATGACTCGAAAACCCAGATCGTGGAGATCATGAAGTATCCCCGACTTCCAGGTGGTATCGTAGGCCTTCTCCAAGTCGAAGAAAATTGCCACTGCATGCTGTCTGTTCAAAAAGGAGTTCCGAAGGGTAGATTCCAGACGAATCAAATGGTAACTGTACTCCGATGTTTGCGGAAACCACACAGTTCTTCGCCAAAAGGCCATCGGTTTCAACTTTCCACATGAGCCTAGCATTGACCATTTTTTCCATCAATTTACAACACAGCTGGTCAAAGCTATGGGACGGTAGTTGGATGGATTAGAAAGATCTTTTCCAGGTTTGGGAATTGGAATAATGAGGGCTTTCCGCCAAGATGGTGGAAAGAAAACCTGTAGTCCACACATGGTTATATACTTGTAGCAGTATGTTCAGACCTTCTTGCGGAAGATGTTTCAACAGTTGATAATGGATTTCATCTATACCTGGAGAGGAATCGCTGCAAGAAAGTAAGGCAGATTTCAGCTCGTTTAACGTGAAAGGAAGGTTGTAGTCTTCCATGTTGTCGGACGAAAAGTTGCAAGGTGATTTTTCTTTTAGGGCTTTGTTTTTGACAAAAGTGGCTGATTTATTAGAAGAGGAGGAATTCTTTTCAATGGTTGAAGCAAGCAGATTGGCAACTGCTTTCTTCTCTGTTATAAAGAATCCGAAACTTGAGATGGTTCACGTGGGACAGGTGTTCTTCCTTTGATTTTCTTAATGATGTTCCACACTTTTTTCTTGGAAGTTTTGATGTCAGCTTGGAGCAGAAGCTTCTCCAGGACCGACGTTTACTGATTTTAAAAGTGTGTCTTGATTTAGCACGGAGTTTCTGATGGGCTCGAGCGTTGGGACCGAAGGTCGTTGGTATACCTGACGCTGAGCCCGTTTTCGAACTTTGGAAATTTGTTGGCATTCTGAATCGAACCAGGGTGTTTTTGGCATTTGAAGTTTATCGGAAGACCTGGAATACAGGCTTTAGCACATTTGATCATAGTGTTTGTCAGAGATTCAGCTGGGTCCGGGACTCTGAAAAAAATCAGTGTCCTGGAATTCCTTAGAATAGTGGCTGCAATAGATCCCAGTTTGCTTTCTTATAATTTAGATGTTGAGAGGCAGAGAGTGTTCAGTTATGACAGGTTGTAGAAGGACAGGGAAAATGGTCACTTCGTGCAGATCGTCATGGACAGACACTCATGAGTCCAGGACCAGCGAGGGGTCACAAACGACAAATCTAAACACGAAAGTGAACCTGTAGAAGAATGGAGGTAAGTTGCAGATCCGTCGTTCAGACAACACAAATCCAAATCCGAAAGGACATCCTCAATTAGCAGACCTCTGGATGACGTACTGACACTACCCAAAGAGGATTGTGACCGTTAAAGTCACCAACAGCAAAAAAGGTCGAGGAAGTTCTCTTATCAGACTGACAGGTCCTGACGACAAACCGGGACTGAAGGAGGTAGATAAAGGGAACAGATCGTCACAGTCTTGTGTAGAGTGACTCAGCAGCTACAGCCTGAAGGGAGGTAGACAAAGTGACAGGCTATACACATAAGTGTTTTGTGTAGAGAGAAGGGCAACACGCCGGACAGTCCCAACGTGGATGGGTTGGGCAGGTTCGAAAGAATATTAAAGCAGAAGAGTAAAGGTTCTTCTGGCTTTGAATTTGCGGTTTCCTGAAGGAGCCACGACGGAAGTTTTATAGATTTGTACACAGAAGTGCGTCCTCGAAGTTGAATTTTGTCCACGGATATTCCAATGGAATTGGTACTATCCATGGTGCGTGGCAAAAAGGGAGAGATAACGGTCATCTCTCCTCAAGTCTGCTGCAAATGGAGTGAATTGGTGACTTAGTTTCACTGGAGAATGTTGGTTCTACAGGATGTGGCAGATTGCCACACCCGGTTGAAGGTGGTTGGACTTTGGAGATGTGGAGGTTTCTTTCTCATCTCCACCATTTCCACACTGGGTTTTGAACTCCCTTGCGCACGGGCATGGACAGAGGAGTACGAGGGGGAATTGTGGTTTTTTAATCTGCCAGCAGCAGATGTTGTGACTGCTGGGCAAGTCTGAGGGGTGGGGATTTTTTGCCTCACCAGGGGCAGTCATTTTGGTGTTGAAGGTGGTGGACCTGCTTCACAGAGTTGACAGATCTTACTTGCATATCTTTGGAAAAACGTAAAGTCATCAGTCTGGCAGCGGGATCTGACGAGTAGATACTGTGGGAGTTTTCTTTACAGCCGAAGGAGGCAGGAAGCTGTCGGCCGTTCTGACTGTCCACAACTGGTTTCGGGTTCACAAAACGTAGATCTTTCTTTTCCGTTTTGACGCGTTGTATAGCAGATTCTTGAATCCAAAAAGGACAATTTCGGGAAGTGGTGGGATGGGTCGCCACGCGTTAGCCACAAATGTGCGGATCTAGACCGGCCCATCATGGGTTGCTTGCAGCAAATACACACCACCTCCTGCCCAGAACAGCGGTCCTGACATTGGCCAAAACTTATGCACCTGAAGACCTCAATGGGGACGTGCAACATATAACTGGAACCCGGACATTCAGGTAGCGACTTGATGACCGGAGGCAGCAAGGGTTGCAGGAATGTCAGAAAGAGGGTGTTGTAGGGCCACTCTTTCAGCACCTCTTCTTTCTACTGTCACCCTGCGCACCTCCGTCACACCCTGGGACGCCAGCTCCGATTTAATTTCTGCTTCCGAGACACCAGATAAATCCCTGCAGCGAATCACGCCTTTTGATAAATTTTAATTGTTTGTGGGGAGTTACCCTGATCTCCCTGTCCACTAATTTTGTTGCCTTCAGCAGCTGGTCAGATTGTTTCTGTGATTTACACTCAATAAGGAACGAGCCATTCCGCAACCTCTTGATGGACCGAGGGTCACCTGCCAAACCTTTGAAACCCTTTTGTATGGCAAAAGGGCTCAGAGCTGAAAGGGGTCTTTCCTGCTCCGTCCCCTCCATCACGAGCCAGGAAGCCCAAAAACCTGTCTTCTGTCTCACTTCTGTATCAGAATCACTATCTGTTTGACAATCCCCTGAAATAGGGGATGCTGCCTTCCTCTTCCTTTTGGGGGGAATGTTTTTGGAAAAAGCCATATTTAGTGTTTTAATGATTCATCTCTCCCTTACCCACCCACCTTGGAGTCCAACTAAGGGGCCAGGGCCAAGAAACCAATGTCTTGACCCTTCCAGGCTTCAGGAGAGACATACAACAGACAAAAACCTACCAACCCTATCCCCCCTGATCATGCTCAACTCCCGGGAACAGAGAGCTGAGCACTGCAGGGTTACCTTGGCCACCCGGGAGAAATGCCTGTTTTGACCCAGCCCCAAGAAGGGGAGCCGATTAGTACACCCGGCCAAGGTGTACTCCCTGTCTAGGAGAGGTCCGAGCCAAAGTGATGTGTTGAAGCGCTGGCCCTCTAAATCACCAGATCTCATTCCCCTCCGACACAGGTCGCACCGCACGGCCAACGCGGCGGATCTTAAGGAGACCACAGAGAGAAAAGGAGTGTGGAAAAGAAGACCTGAAGGGGGAGACGAAGATAGAAAAGGACCAAATAAGGAAGGCAGAAAAAAAGAAAAGGAGAAAGGCGGGTTACTCTTAGTCAGGATCCTCACCCTTAGCCATCTGACATGGGAAGCCCTACCAGGGCATCAACTCCTTACCACGTTACGCTTAGGCCATACACATCTTCACCTCTCAGGCCTACAAGCAGTGTGAAAAAACAGCCTATCTCCCAGTATTGATGCCCCCGCCAGCAAAGCTAAGGGATCACTGGACCGCGCAAGCCCTCCGACCACGACAAGGTCGCAACCCCCCGGAGGGAGACAAGAGAGTGGCGCACGAAGCAAAAACACTGGCGCCAAGACATAGCATGGATTTGTAG
>CM031606.1:73328419-73335919 GCA_018398815.1 Conus ventricosus
GACAGGTCATCTGTCCATCTGAGGGTGGTAGTGACGTTTCCTGGTCCTGGCTGTTGAGCGCTGTGATTCCTCCCCAACGCTGGTAGTAACGGCAATAACAACACAACGGTCGTGATGATGGTGAAGACCATACACCGACATTCTCACTGACAACATCAGAGATTAGCACCTTGATGGAGAAAAATAATTTCAGGAGGAAAACAACCATGAAAATAAACACAGTATGAACCTATGCAACACATGAGAAGATCTCCACTTGAGATTAAAAACAAAACCAAATCAGAGTCCTCAGCACACTTTGCTCGATGGCAATTTCAAGAAGAAAATGACAGAAGCCATAAATACATGGATCATTGTCCATTAATGCAACGACGAAGCAGGGACATAAGAGAGCAACAGTAAGACAATCTCTGACACACTGAAACAAAAAGCATTCGAGGTCATAAGAACTCAGGGTTAAAATCATAAACGTTGTCCTCCTAATGGAACAGAGAGTTATCTGAAAGGTGGATAACAAACTTCAGAGATCTTTTCGATCATTAGACACAATCAGACACCGGTATAAATACAACAGCGGAATTTAGACATGTTACGTCCAACAAATAGAGGCAGCTGTCCTCACATTCAAGGCAGACAATTCCCCTGAGTCGATACTGTGGAGATGGCACAGTAGAAGTACTGAAGCATGGAGAGGCCAGAAGTCAATGACCACTGTCTGCAAGAGAAAAACGGGAAGCAAAACAGCGGCCATGAGGTACATCTGACCATGATCGGACATTGAGAACGCGGTCAAAACCAGTGAACCATCATCAAGGTGGTTGTCCACAATCGTTTTCGTACTTTTGTTTTGTCAGCCTGTTAATGGGGGCCCAAGAATCACCTTCGATTTACTTGGCTGGCTCTTGGTCTGTTCAGTGTGTCCCTCAACACCATTGTGTCGGGTTGGCTGAATTACGTTTTGAAGGAACTGAAGTTGCAGAGATCATGCTGGTGTAGGAAGTGCGTCTCTACCGGCAGTCCTGATGGAAATGGTGTAAATGCCTATGCTCTTGAACTGTGCAGGATGGCATCGCAACTATTGTCACAGCATTGATTTGAATGAAGTTGTTTCTGTGAATAGTGATAAAGGGCTCGCGCGCACGTGCGCGAGCACATATGTGTGTGTGTGTGTGTTTGTGTGTGTGTGTGTGTGTGTGTGTGTGTGTGTGTGTGTGTGTGTGTGTGTGTGTGTGTGTGTGTGTGTGTGTGTGTGTGTGTGTGTGTGTGTTCTTGCATGCATGTATGTGCGTGCGTGTGCGTGTGTGTGTGTGTGTGTGTGTGTGTGTGTGTGTGTGTGTGTGTGTGTGTGTGTGTGTGTGTGTTGAAATTGCCGGCTCTGCATGTATTTATAGTCGTGATCTCACCCGAGAAAGTTGATTGTGACTGGTAACATATTTGGAATACGGTAAATTTCTGCTGAAGTTTTGAAGTCATTCTAATATTCTATATACACTTGCCTTTGAATTTTCAGCTTTTTTGCTTTCGTCCTTTTGTGGATTCGTCATTGTTTATTGATCTACAATTGAAGCTTTTTTTCTTTGATTGCTATTAATTGTGTTGTAATCCACTTTGCCTTGACAATTTTTTTCTTCTTATTCGTTCAGTCAGACCTTACTTGTTCGTCTGTAAGAACTTTGTCTGCTTGTTATTATCATTGTGTGTTTAGTTTGTTATAGTATTGACTATAATAGATATGACAGAAGACAACAACCCTTGGCTGAAAAGAGATGGACTTAGAGTTGGGCATCTCAATGTCAAACATGCGATTAACAAAATGACTGAAATAGCATCAGTCATATCAAATTCGGGAAAAAAATTCACATATTTGGATTTTCGGAGTCACATCTGTCCAGTATCATATCAAATAACGACACTGCAATCTCAGGTTATAATGTTGTTCGTAGAGATCCTAAACAAAACATGGAAACTGGTATTATTGTATATCTTCATCAGTCAGTAAAATTTCAGAGGATCCATTTTTTAGAACAATTTAACGTAGAAACAATCTGGATTGAGATCCAGCTTAAATTTAATAAACCTATACTTATATGTTTTCTGTACAGAAATCCAGCTGAACATGTCGACTGGGTTGACCGTTTCATGTTAATGATGGAAAACGCACATGACGAATCCAAAGACATCATGATATTAGGGGATTTTAATATAGATCTACTAAAATCAAATAAACAGTGGAACTATGTTTTTGAGTCACTTGGTCTTACTCAGCTAATCAAAACTCCTACAAGGGTCACTGAGATTTCTGAAACACTGATAGACCATTTATATGTTACAAATCCAGAAACCATTCTTGAGACAAGTGTACCTGTTTATGGATGCAGTGATCACTTCCCGATTTGTTGCACTTGGTCAAAAAGGGTATCAAAATTCCTAGGTTAAACCATAAAACGATTACCTTTAGAAACTTTTCAAAATTTGATCGTGACAAATTTATCTCTGACCTTTTAAATTCACCTCTAAATATAGTGTATCAATATACAGAACCCAATCAGGCTCTGGAAGCTTGGTACTCCATCTTCTATAGTATATACAATAAACATGCCCCGCTCCAACCCAAAAGAGTCAAATATCGGATAAAACCTCCTTGGCTAACAAATGAGATACAGAACGCTATTTACCAAAGAGAGTACCTGTTAAAAAATGGCCCTCGTGAAGAATATAAAAAACAAAGAAATAAAGTAACTTCTCTCATTAGAGCAGAGAAAAAGAAATATTTTTCAAACTTAATTAGTGAAAAGAAAGACAGCAAGTCCGTATGGAAAGCCATCCATGGATTAACAAATAAACATGTTTCCTCTGCTCCAAACATAATGAATGATATATCTGCCAGTAAACTAAATCACCATTTTACAACAGTAGCAGATCAAATAATTCATGATGATAAATCAAATGATAATGACCTAAAAGAATTACAAAAATACTGCAGGGGAAAAAATATCGATTCAGATTTAGATATCAGGCATCTAGATGTTCATTCTGTTTTCGTGTCCCTTAGGCGATTGAAACAGACAGCCACTCGTGGAATTGACGGTATAGATGGTAAAATTCTAAAGCTCTCCGCACCCGTTATCGCAGAAACGTTAACTTACATTTACAACTTCTGTATAGATAAATAATGCTTTCCAGATACCTTACAAAAGGCAAAAATCATTCCAATACACAAATCACGAAACACTACTGATCCATCAAATTATAGACCTAATTCGATTTTATCAGTTCTTTCTAAGCCATTAGAACTCCACATCAATAAGTGTCTCCACTCCCATGCAGTAAAATACGATTTAATCCACCCAAATCAATCAGGGTTCAGAGAAAACCATTCGTGCCACATAGTGCTAACTAGACTAATAGATAGATGGCTATTAAACATGAACAACAAACAATTTTCAGGAATTCTCTTTGTAGATTTTGCAAAAGCCTTCGACGTTATCAATCATGAACTTTTACTCAGAAAACTAACTTTGTATAAGCTATCATACAAAACACTGAAACTGATTTAATCTTTTTCTGTCCAACCGACAACAAATTGTGTCCGTAAACTCATACAAATCTAATTCTCTTCCCAACAAATTTGGTGTCCCACAAGGGTCAGTATTAGGTCCTCTATTGTTTTCATTTTACATCAATGATCTGCCATTGTACTTGAAAATAAACAGCGAAATGTTCGCTGATGACACAACTTTAGACACAAGTATTTCTGATGCCCAACAGGTTTGCAGTGACATCCAAGAAAACATCAATCTTTTGGTTACATGGACACGATTTAATCACATGGCTATCCATCCTCAAAAAACTAAATTCATGATGATAACTACTAGACAGAAACGTCAAACTCTAAGCCAGAATCTACCAGTACTTTGTATTTCTAATGAAACCATCAAAGAAGTATCCAGTCACAAAGTCTTAGGAATAACAATAGATAATAATCTAACTTGGTCAAAACACTTAGAGTCTTTATCTAGAAACGTTGCAAGAAAACTACATCTTCTAAAAAGGATTAAGAACTTCTTAAATTTGCATGCAAGAAAACTATTTTTTCACTCTTATGTTCAGCCTGTTATCGACTATGCCTCAACGCTTTGGGACTCAGTGAGCAAGAATTCACTCAAACCACTAATTAGCCTTCACAAAAGAGCTGTCAAAGTAACATTAGGTCAACCATCCTCACTGGTAGATTCAGACTATAAGCAATCAGGCATTCTCCCATTTAAAGCCAAACTTCTATACAATAAGGGACTCTTTATGCATAAGGTACTCCATGGAAATGCTCCACTTTCTTTAACAAATATGTTCACTTTTAACGACTATCGACATTCACATAAAATAAACCTCCCGTTTGCCATGATTAATCTATACAAGTCTAGTCTGGCGTATTCCGGTGGTTGGCTATGAAACCATATTCCTCATGAACTTAAAAATCAATCAAACTTTAAAAAATTCAAGTCTAATTTTCAAAAATATCTTATGAATGTCTCAGATTTGACTGCACTATACCCGAAAATGTATTGACAATTCTCAATTCAGATTCAATTTAACAAATATGTGATGTTCGAAGTTGACTCAATTTTACGCAAATTGCAGTGATCATCCTGTGCCATTAATGTGTTTTTTCAAAGTTTTTCGTAGGTGTTTATCCATGTCTGCTTCATTGTATTTCTCTTCCTTTATCTCTGCCTTTTTTCCGCCAGTCGGTCTGTCGGTCGGTCAGTCGGTCAGTCAGTCGGTCGGTTTCTCGCTCTCTCTCTCTCTCTCTCTCTCTCTCTCCTCTCTCTCTCTCTCTCTCTCTCTCTCTCTCTCTCCTCTCTCTCTCTCTCTCTCTCTCTCTCTCTCTCTCTCTCTCTCCCCACCTCTTGCCTTGATCATTTTTTCTCGTTGTTGTTGTTGGTGGTGGTGGTGGTGGTGTTCATTGGTTTCCTTTTCTTCTTTCTTCTTTTTTGTCAAAGGTTCCCATGCAAGGAATTGTTCCATTTTTTCATGTATTTGTTTGATTTGCTTTTTACTATATATCGATTTTTTTTTCTTCTTGCCCAGAGGGCTGGATGTAAAAAAAAGTATTCATGCTTAATCCACTACCCTCTTAAAATAAAATTCGTTCGTTCGTTCGTTCGTTCGTTCGATGTTGGGATCTTCTGAGAAGTGTTCCTTTTCAACCAAGGTGGTTTCTAGATCTCCATCCACTTCAAGACACAGAACCGTAGTTCAATATATACTTAGCGCCATTAAAAACGCACGGGTCAGAAGAACAAAATAACTCGACAGAGGTAAATCAGTTAGGGGTATGAAAACTTTAATGTTGAATGACAAAGTCATGAACAGAAAAGAAGTGCGCAATGGACAACATGTGCTGAACATTTGGCGTTCAGTAATCGCAAACACAACTGGCGTCAAAAAAGCAAAGTCACCATTCAATACCGGGTGTGTCCCCCTCTGGCTGCCAAACAAGCCGTGCAGCGACGACGCATGGATCGCACCAGTATCATGAGCCTGTGTTGCGGGATCCGATTCCACTCGTCCTGCACAGCCTGAATCAGTTCCTGGTTGTTACGTGGGGCAGGTTGGAGGCGTGCCACGGCTGTCTTCAGCTGTCCGTGTTTCATGTGCTTGTCGCAACGCTCATGCCCAGCGTGTCTGGCCACACCCGGTATTGAATGGTGACTTTGCTTTTTTGACGCCAGCTGTGTTTGCGATTACTGAACGCCAAATGTTCAGCACATGTTGTCCATTGCGCACTTCTTTTCTGTTCATGACTTTGTCATTCAACATTAAAGTTTTCATACCCCTAACTGATTTACCTCTGTCGAGTTATTTTGTTCTTCGGACCCGTGCGTTTTTAATGGCGCTAGGCAACTTAAGGGACAATGGGTTAGAGGTCGAGACAATGAGAGGATCTGAAATTCCGTTCTTTGAAGACGGTCATATCAACAGGTATCTTTATCAGCTTCAGCGTTTTGTCAGGTTACAGGTCTTTGGCTTGAAAAATTGGACACTTTGGGTTTCTTTTTCATTAAAAGCTGGTCTTGTGAGGTCTGTTCTGGACATTCTAGTCAAGAGACAAGCAGTTTTTTTCCGTGTTGAGGCCTGTACTTTTGTGAGGCATTTAGTTTCAGCTGACTTATATCCTGTGAAGTTTTGATCAGAGACTAATATGCCAGGCCAGTTATGATACACCCATGTGTTAAAGCTGTGGGTGTAAGCTGCCTGATCATGGCTCTGCTGTCAAACAGCTGCAGTGTTGCTTTTTCTTGAAAACATTTCTATGCCTTGTTAACCGCTGACTATGGTCCAACATCCTGCGATATACTCAGTTTTGCGAAACACATACTAGTTAGCAACACGGACACTCACCTTGACCATGGTGGTACGGGGCAGTGTGGTTGACCATGCACACAATAGACACTGACCTTGATGACCCTGGTGGTACAGGGCAGTGTGATTGACCATGTACACAATGGACAATGACATAGACACTCACCTTGACCCTGGTGGTACAGGGCAGTGTGGTTGACCATGCACACAATGGACAATGACATAGACACTCACCTTGACCCTGGTGGTACAGGGCAGTGTGGTTGACCATGCACACAATGGTCAGTGACATGGACACTGACCTTGATGACCCTGTTGGTACAGGGCAGTGTGGTTGACATGTACACAATGGACAGAGACATGGACACTGACCTTGATGACCCTGTTGGTACAGGGCAGTGTGGTTGACCATGCACACGATGGCCAGAGACATGGACACTCGCTGGATGTACAGGACTGTCACTCCCACGCAGCACAAATAGGCCAGCAGGAATCGCGTTGACCGCCATTTGGGAGGTCCTGCAGTCAAAGAGTCCAAGAGTTACCTGCCGCTGTGGTCCTGCCGTTAGCGTAGCGGGCTGTGGGATGAGAGGTCGGGGGATTGAGTCCCATCGGAGACATTTCTGTAGGATGTTCTAGCTCCAGTAAATTCCCACCCAGAAAAACGGCCCAGATGGGGACATCTGAACTACGCGTACGAGTTTCATGATTTTAATGCGTTTCCAAGATGGGTTCTCGAGGTGCCTAAACAACACTCTAAGCGATTGTGTTTGTCAGCTCTGGCTAATACTGGATATTTCAAGACAGGATATGTAAGGAACAGCCCTGTCATGTAGTCTCAGACCAAAAAGGAACTTTGTATGTGTTACATTGGTCATCCTTATTCTCACTGATCACCATAGAAAGACTCGGGTTATATTGCTTTTGATGTCCTGCTCTTGTTTTGACTTCAGCTTTCCTTCTTTTTTTTTCTTTTTTGTTTGTTTGTTCTTGCCTATGTCTGTTGGTATCAAAGGCGTCTGAATCAATAAAAACAAATATTCAAACGGACGTGGTGGCGCCGTCTAGAATGGCGCTGTCTCTTGTGGTTCTGCGACTGATCAATTACTGTCATTAAGACTGGGCTTGGCTGGTGTT
>CM031606.1:73340919-73345919 GCA_018398815.1 Conus ventricosus
ACGACAGCAAGGATAGCTTTCAGTCTCTACGACAGCAAGGTTAGTTTTCAGTCTCTACGACATAAAGGTCAGGTTTCAGTCTCTACGGCAGCAAGGTTAGTTTTCAGTCTCTACGACAGCAAGGTCAGGTTTCAGTCTCTACGACAGCAAGGTTAGCTCTCATCTCTACGACAGCAAGGTTAGCTTTCAGTCTCTACGACAGCAAGGTTAGCTTTCAGTCTCTACGACAGCAAGGTCAGGTGTCAGTCTGTACTAGAGCAAGGTTAGCTGTCAGTCTGTACGACAGCAAGGATAGCTTTCAGGCTCTACGACAGCAAGGTTAGCTTTCAGGCTCTACGACAGCAAGGTTAGCTTTCAGTCTCTACGACAGCAAGGTTAGCTTTCAGTCTCTACGACAGCAAGGTTAGCTTTCAGTCTCTACGACAGCAAGGTTAGCTTTCAGGCTCTACGACAGCAAGGTCAGGTTTCAGTCTCTACGACAGCAAGGTCAGGTGTCAGTCTCTACGACAGCAAGGTCAGGTTTCAGTCTCTACGACAGCAAGGTTAGCTTTCAGTCTCTACGACAGCAAGGTTAGCTTTCAGTCTCTACGACAGCAAGGTTAGCTTTCAGTCTCTACGACAGCAAGGTTAGGTTTCAGTCTCTACGACAGCAAGGTCAGGTTTCAGTCTCTACGGCAGCAAGGTCAGGTTTCAGTCTCTACGACAGCACGATCAGGTGTCAGTCTCTACGACAGCAAGGTCAGGTTTCAGTCTCTACGACAGCAAGGTCAGGTTTCAGTCTCTACGACAGCAGGGTCAGGTGTCAGTCTCTACGACAGCAAGGTTAGTTTTCAGGCTCTACGACAGCAAGGTCAGGTTTCAGTCTCTACGACAGCAAGGTCAGGTTTCAGTCTCTACGACAGCAAGGTCATGTGTTAGTCTCTACGACAGCAAGGTCAGGTGTCAGTCTCTACGACAGCAAGGTTAGTTTTCAGGCTCTAGGACAGCAAGGTTAGCTTTCAGTCTCTACGACAGCAAGGTCAGGTTTCAGTCTCTACGACAGCAAGGTCAGGTTTCAGGCTCTACGACAGCAAGGTCAGGTTTCAGTCTCTACGACAGCAAGGTTAGGTTTCAGTCTCTACGACAGCAAGGTCAGGTGTCAGTCTCTACGACAGCAAGGTCAGGTTTCAGTCTCTACGACAGCAAGGTCAGGTTTCAGGCTCTACGACAGCAAGGTCAGGTTTCAGTCTCTACGACAGCAAGGTCAGGTTTCAGGCTCTACGACAGCAAGGTTAGTTTTCAGGCTCTACGACAGCAAGGTCAGGTTTCAGTCTCTACGACAGCAAGGTCAGGTTTCAGGCTCTACGACAACAAGGTTAGTTTTCAGGCTCTACGAAAGCAAGGTCAGGTTTCAATCTCTACGACAGCAAGGTTAGGTTTCAGTCTCTACGACAGCAAGGTTAGGTTTCAGTCTCTACGACAGCAAGGTCAAGTTTCAGTCTCTACGACAGCAAGGTCAGCTTTCAGGCTCTACGACAGCAAGGTCAGGTTTCAGGCTCTACGACAGCAAGGTCAGGTTTCAGTCTCTACGACAGCAAGGTCAGGTTTCAGTCTCTACGACAGCAAGGTTAGGTTTCAGTCTCTACGACAGCAAGGTCAGGTTTCAGTCTCTACGACAGCAAGGTCAGCTTTCAGGCTCTACGACAGCAAGGTCAGGTTTCAGGCTCTACGACAGCAAGGTCAGGTTTCAGTCTCTACGACAGCAAGGTCAGGTTTCAGTCTCTACGACAGCAAGGTTAGGTTTCAGTCTCTACGACAGCAAGGTCAGGTTTCAGTCTCTACGACAGCAAGGTCAGGTTTCAGTCTCTACGACAGCAAGGTCAGGTTTCAGGCTCTACGACAGCAAGGTTAGTTTTCAGGCTCTACGACAGCAAGGTCAGGTTTCAGTCTCTACGACAGCAAGGTCAGGTTTCAGGCTCTACGACAACAAGGTTAGTTTTCAGGCTCTACGAAAGCAAGGTCAGGTTTCAATCTCTACGACAGCAAGGTTAGGTTTCAGTCTCTACGACAGCAAGGTTAGGTTTCAGTCTCTACGACAGCAAGGTCAAGTTTCAGTCTCTACGACAGCAAGGTCAGCTTTCAGGCTCTACGACAGCAAGGTCAGGTTTCAGGCTCTACGACAGCAAGGTCAGGTTTCAGTCTCTACGACAGCAAGGTCAGGTTTCAGTCTCTACGACAGCAAGGTTAGGTTTCAGTCTCTACGACAGCAAGGTCAGGTTTCAGTCTCTACGACAGCAAGGTTAGGTTTCAGTCTCTACGACAGCAAGGTCAGGTTTCAGTCTCTACGACAGCAAGGTTAGGTTTCAGTCTCTACGACATCAAGGTCAGGTTTCAGGCTCTACGGCAGCAAGGTCAGGTTTCAGGCTCTACGGCAGCAAGGTCAGGTTTCAGGCTCTACAACAGCAAGGTCGGGTTTCAGTCTCTACGACAGCAAGGTCAGGTTTCAGTCTCTACGAGAGCAAGGTTAGCTTTCAGTCTCTACGACAGCAAGGTTAGCTTTCAGTCTCTACGACAGCCCGGGTAGTGCCGACTGAAAAGCTGCCAGCTGGCGCTTCTTTGAGTCGTTTCCCGTGTCATCCAGTCAGTATCGTTCAATATCGTTCACTCAATTTCCTTCCTTCCTTCATTCTTTCTATTTCTCACTCAAGGTGCATGCTATGTATAACGGGTCATCCATGCCAACGGCCAAACTGGCCTTCTCTTCCGAAAGTTGGTGATGGGATTTTACGTGTGTGCAAAATGTTATGCGTGCGTTCACGGACGGAACCTCGGTTTATAGTCTCATTCGAAGGACTATATGGGAAATGGAGTCAGAACCAATGTTAACTCCGGGTGAAAAATCCCCCTGTACCGAAACGGCCCGGCAGAGAATCAAACCAGCAACCCCAGGATCACCAAGATTACGAGTCCGGCGCTCTACCACTGAGCTATGCCGGTCCCCCATTTATGGAAACAATTTTTTTTTTAAAGAGAGATTCAGCGGTCATTAATCATGGGACTGACACGCTATTACAGCGGTCAGTAGTCATGGGACTGGCACGCTATTTCAGCGGTCAGTAGTCATGGGACTGGCACGCTATTTCCGACGTACTGCAGAGTACGTCTTCCTCCTGTTTCCCCACAGCCTTCCCAGCTCTCAGTTTTTTCTCTCTGTGACTTCAACCGTCATGAATACATGATTATCCCGCTGACAACAGGCGCAAGATCAGATGGTTAAAAACGTTCTGATTTGGTCATAATGTTCATTATAATTCCTATTGTCGTTGTCTCTACGCTCACTAATCTGCCTTTCTATCTACGACGAAGTTGTTGCGCATCTCGTACACTTGTTAGGAATAATTCATCCTTGGAGGCCCAACAGTGATTCAGCCTGCAACATCGAACCTCTCGAGTCTCTAAACCAACCTGAGGAGATGAGACACGACCAGCAGAATGTTGGACTAATTGCTTCTTCGATTTCCTCTTCCCCCTCCTCCCCGCCCCTTCCAATTCCTTCCACCCTCTCTCTCTCATCCTCCCCCCCCCCTCCCCTGTCACGCTCTCACTTGCCCTCATTCTACCTTCCACTCGCGATTCGATCAGTTTGACTTTGAACGTCGGTGGAGGGAACGGACAAGGAGGGTATGGATGTGGGTGTGCTGCCTTGCAAACTCAGGGAAAGAGAGGTAGGTTTCACACAAGGTGTATTTGTCAAGGCGCTGCCCCCTTCCCATTTCACATAGAAAAGGCTACATGGTCCGTTCTTGCTAGCAGAATTTTTCATACATGGGCTCGCCAGACTCTCGTTCACGCCAGGATGACACGACCAGACAGACAGATGAGAAATCCCCCTTTTCATTAATAACTAAATTTTACTCTATTTACATAAAACGCGTCTGCTGTAGTTTCGTATTGATATTTTAAATACATGCACGTGTCAATGTATTCTGTTAGCCAGGTCCTCACGGACACGCAGTACTCTTCCCTTTCACAGCCTGACCTTGAACAGAGTCATAAAGAATCTCTCTAGCAAACAAAATGCTTATCCCTCAAGGGAGTAGACGCAGTTTTTCCCCCTTGGATTTGGCCTTAACAAAATCCACAAACCCTTTACAGTCCCCACGATCTCACGTCGAATTACAAAATATACGCTGTGCCTGTGTCCCTGTCAAAAAAAAAGAAAAAAAGTCAACTGTGTGTCCCTCATCATTTGGGAGAAACCTGACAGGAAAAACAATTATGGGTAAACCGTCTTGTTCAAATCCATTCAGAACGTATCTTTGTAGCAATATTAATCTTCGTTTTTCCTCTTTTCATTTCTTTTCACCGCGTCTTAATTCGACGTTTTCTAAACCCGCCATGGGCCAACCGTGACCTTTACTTTAATTCTGACTCCTCTGGTGTGATTTAAGAAAAAAAAGAAGAAAAGAACTACGAAGCATGCGCCCTTGCCAATGCCTCCAAGTAGAATGTCGCTACCAAGACGATGTCGCTGAGAAAAGAAACACCCTCACAGGTGCCTGGACATAGCTCCCTTCGCTGGTTTTCCCTACCTATGCATCCATACAGAAGACTTTGTGTAGGTGAAATAAGTATATATATATATATATATATATATATATATATATATATATATATATATATATATATATATATATATATATTGCAAGTTCTCTTCCTTCATATATTGGATTGTGAGTGCACAGTGCATTGTGATTTCGTTACCCTCTCTGTTCTGAAGTCTGCATGGCAACTTATAGCCAGTGTAAGCGAATACCCAGTCTGAGTTCATGTGACTGTTGATGCTGGTGATTAATTGTCAAGGTCAGTGTGTTAATGGTGAGAAGGTGAAATTTAGAAGGTCGTTATTTTATTTGTATGCGTGAGTTATAACATGAGCGACACACACACACACACACACACACACACACACACACAACACGCGCGCGCGCGCGCGCGCGCACGCACGCACGCACAGAGAG
>CM031606.1:73350919-73355919 GCA_018398815.1 Conus ventricosus
TGTCATACTTTTCCTTACACTTCCAATCTGTCTGTCTGGATTGTCATACTTTTCCTTACACTTCCAATCTGTCTGTCTGGATTGTCGTACTTTTCCTTACACTTCCAATCTGTCTGTCTGGATTTTCATATTTTCCCTTACACTTTCAATCTGTCTGTCTGGATTGTCATAATTTTCCTTACGCTTCCAATCTGTCTGTCTGGATTGTCATATTTTCCCTTACACTTTCAATCTGTCTGTCTGGATTGTCATACTTTTCCTTACACTTCCAATCTGTCTGACTGGATTTTCATACTTTTCAATACACTTCCAATCTGTCTGTCTGGATTTTCGTACTTTTCCTTACGCTTCTAATCTGTCTGTCTGGATTGTCATACTTTTCCTTACACTTCCAATCTGTCTGTCTGGATTGTCATAATTTTCCTTACACTTCCAATCTGTCTGTCTGGATTGTTATACTTTTCCTTACACTTCCAATCTGTCTGTCTGGATTGTCATACTTTTCCTTACACTTTCAATCTGTCTGTCTGGATTGTCATACTTTTCCTTACACTTCCAATCTGTCTGTCTGGATTGTCATATTTTTCCTTACACTTCCAATCTGTCTGTCTGGATGGTCATATTTTCCCTTACACTTTCAATCTGTCTGTCTGGATTGTCATACTTTTCCTTACACTTCCAATCTGTCTGTCTGGATTGTCATACTTTTCCTTACACTTCCAATCTGTCTGTCTGGATTTTCATACTTTTCCTTACGCTTCCAATCTGTCTATCTGGATTGTCATATTTTCCCTTACACTTTCAATCTGTCTGTCTGGATTGTCATACTTTTCCTTACGCTTCCAATCTGTCTGTCTGGATTTTCATACTTTTCCTTACGCTTCCAATCTGTCTGTCTGGATTTTCATACTTTTCCTTACGCTTCCAATCTGTCTGTCTAGATTGTCATATTTTCCCTTACACTTTCAATCTGTCTGTCTGGATTGTCATACTTTTCCTTACACTTCCAATCTGTCTGTCTGGATTGTCATATTTTTCCTTACACTTCCAATCTGTCTGTCTGGATGGTCATATTTTCCCTTACACTTTCAATCTGTCTGTCTGGATTGTCATACTTTTCCTTACACTTCCAATCTGTCTGTCTGGATTGTCATACTTTTCAATACACTTCCAATCTGTCTGTCTGGATTTTCGTACTTTTCCTTACGCTTCCAATCTGTCTGTCTGGATTGTCATACTTTTCCTTACACTTCCAATCTGTCTGTCTGGATTGTCATAATTTTCCTTGCACTTCCAATCTGTCTGTCTGGATTGTCATACTTTTCCTTACACTTCCAATCTGTCTGTCTGGATTGTCATACTTTTCCTTACACTTCCAATCTGTCTGTCTGGATTTTCATATTTTCCCTTACACTTTCAATCTGTCTGTCTGGATTGTCATAATTTTCCTTACGCTTCCAGTCTGTCTGTCTGGATTGTCATATTTTCCCTTACACTTTCAATCTGTCTGTCTGGATTGTCATACTTTTCCTTACACTTCCAATCTGTCTGTCTGGATTGTCATACTTTTCAATACACTTCCAATCTGTCTGTCTGGATTTTCGTACTTTTCCTTACGCTTCCAATCTGTCTGTCTGGATTGTCATACTTTTCCTTACACTTCCAATCTGTCTGTCTGGATTGTCATAATTTTCCTTACACTTCCAATCTGTCTGTCTGGATTGTCATACTTTTCCTTACACTTCCAATCTGTCTGTCTGGATTGTCATACTTTTCCTTACACTTCCAATCTGTCTGTCTGGATTTTCATATTTTCCCTTACACTTTCAATCTGTCTGTCTGGATTGTCATAATTTTCCTTTCGCTTCCAATCTGTCTGTCTGGATTGTCATATTTTCCCTTACACTTTCAATCTGTCTGTCTGGATTGCAATACTTTTCCTTACACTTCCAATCTGTCTGTCTGGATTGTCGTACTTTTCCTTGCAGTTCGAATTTGTCTGTCTGGATTGTTATACTTTTCCTTACAGTTCGAATCTGTCTGTCTGGATTTTCATATTTTTCCTTACACTTCCAATCTGTCTGTCTGGATTTTCATACTTTTCCTTACGCTTCCAATCTGTCTGTCTGGATTGTCATACTTTTCCTTACAGTTCGAATCTGTCTGTCTGGATTTTCGTACTTTTCCTGTTTTTATTTCCCCGAGTTTTCCTGTACTTTCATGCTTCTCCTTCTTTCGGACCTGTCCCTACTACTTCCTCCACTCTCCCACTTTTTCTTCCAATCTTTACAGCGTCTGTCTGCATTTTCATACTGTTCCTCCAACTTTCCCCTATTTTTCTACTTCTTACTGCATTTCACTCTTTTCATACCTTTTTTCCAATCTTTCTCTACTGCTTCCACCATGTTCATACTTTTCCTACTTTTTCCCGACCTTTTTTTTTTTTTAATTTCTACCTCCATTTTGATGCTTCCCCTACTCTTTCATACCCTTTCCAATTCTTCTTCTTGCATTCTCATAGTTTTCTTCTATTCTCCTACCCCCCTCCCCTCACTCCCCCTCCACTCCCCCTCATTTTCTACTTGTTCCTGTCTTGTTCTATCTTTTCGTACCTTTTCTCACGTGTTCTTACCTGATCTTGACCAATCGTTCCCTTTTTTTTTCCTTTCCTGTTACTCTCTCCTGCTACCTGTCTTGCCTTTCTGCACGTGTTCCCACTCATTCCTATTTCGCCTTGTCTTTCCTTCCCTTCCCATACGTTCTTCTACTTGTTTCTCTGTCTTCTATCTTTAAACACTTCTCCTTACGATTTTTCACCTGCTCCCGCTCGCCCTGCCCTCATAACCGCCACAAAGCTTGGCCACCTGAACGGCAGGGCGGTGATTGTGATGATGCAACCACGGAATACAGTAACTTTGCAAGATGGAATACACAGCTCGAATGTCTTCAGAGTCCTACACTTGTTGAATTTTTTTTTTTTTTTTTTTTTTTTTTTTTTTTTTTTCCTGGCCCGATTCTCCCCATGTCAGTTTGCTAATGGGGTCAAATGGAAGACAGTCTGGTTTCGTCCACTTAATAGAAGAGTTTATGAAAGCGTTGCTATGATTTCTTGACCAGCGCCGCAGGTGTCTGTATCTCTCGGGCATGAATTACGTTGGGGTGTATGAAAGCCGGCGCGGAGCCCAGCCAGCCCTGTCACGCGATATCTCGGACTAGAATAGAACTTAATTACTTTAACTTTACTTTATAATACTACTTGCGAAGCATTACATATACGTTTGTAAAATAAACAGCACCCTGCCACAAATACAAGTATTCATAAACAAATTTAAAATTTAGATGCAAAATTGAGGAACATATTGCATATTTGAAATTAAACCATGCAGATTTTTTGACCAGATGGCTGGCATACAGACCATTGATGGATACTGTTTAACATTTATACCCTTTTCTCTTTCTTTTCTTTTCAAAAACAAGTTGCACTAATAGATTTAGAAGTGTAAGATGAAGTGTGTAAATGAACACTTTTTGTGCATTATTAGAGGCCTGATTTCAATATTTTGCCAAACATAATGAT
The DNA here is from genome assembly GCA_018398815.1 of Conus ventricosus. Taxonomy (NCBI): domain Eukaryota; kingdom Metazoa; phylum Mollusca; class Gastropoda; order Neogastropoda; family Conidae; genus Conus; species Conus ventricosus. The sequence continues at coordinate 73,354,497 of CM031606.1, forward strand.
GTGAAAACATCCCTGTCAGCATGATTTTTCTTGATACATCCACCTCTCTCTCTCTCTCTCTCTCTCTCCTCTCTCTCTCTCTCTCTCTCTCTCTCTCTCGTATTAGATAATGTTTGCATGAATTTGTGAATTCACATTGTTTGGGGTGATTTCGTTCTTTATTTATTTCTTTATGTACATACTTGCCTTCCCTGTATATATACATGTTGGAATGCAAATTATGAAAAAAAAGGTATTAAAAAAAAGAAGAAAAAAGAATAGAACTTAATAACATCGTTTCTCATCATCGTCATCCTCATTGATTATCAAATTTTAAAAGGAATTTAGATTAGCTCTACCGGTTAACGTGCACAGACAAATTACAAAACAGAACAAAATTGTCTTGTAATTTGTTTGTCCGTGTTAACAGGCGGGGTTGCTTTAAATTCATTTGAAATTTTGTGTCAGTTTCTGCCTGCGGTCACCTCACTTTGAAACTCGCTTTCCCCCGCTGTCACGTGTCAGACACGTGGCCAGCCGCAAGGCAAGCTGAATGATTCGCTCTTCTTTCTCTCAAAACTAATGTTATATAGGTCTGAATGTGCGCATAGGCCGTCTGTAAGGTTGACAGCAGCAGATAACAGACATTGTAATGTGAACAGTAGTACAGAACAGAAATAGTAAGGTTTACAGCTGTAGATATCAGACATAGTAATGTGGACAGTAGTACAGAACAGAAATAGTAAGGTTTACAGCTGTAGATATCAGACAATAGTAATGTGAACAGTAGTACAGAACAGAAATAGTAAGGTTTACAGCTGTAGATATCAGACAATAGTAATGTGAACAGTAGTACAGAACAGAAATAGTAAGGTTTACAGCTGTAGATATCAGACAATAGTAATGTGAACAGTAGTACAGAACAGAAATAGTAAGGTTTACAGCTGTAGATATCAGACAATAGTAATGTGAACAGTAGTACAGAACAGAAATAGTAAGGTTTACAGCTGTAGATATCAGACAATAGTAATGTGAACAGTAGTAAAGAACAGAAATAGTAAGGTTTACAGCTGTAGATATCAGACAATAGTAATGTGAACAGTAGTAAAGAACAGAAATAGTAAGGTTTACAGCAGCAGGTAACAGACATAGTAATGTGAACAGTAGTAAAGAACAGAAATAGTAAGGTTTACAGCTGTAGATATCAGACATAGTAATGTGGACAGTAGTAAAGAACAGAAATAGTAAGGTTGACAGCAGTAGATAACAGACATAGTAATGTGGACAGTAGTAAAGAGCAGAAATAGTAAGGTTTACAGCTGTAGATATCAGACATAGTAATGTGAACAGTAGTAAAGAACAGAAATAGTAAGGTTAGCTGTAGATATCAGACGCAGTAAGGTTGACAGCAGTTGATGTCAGATGTAGTAAGACTCACGTCAGT
>CM031606.1:73363419-73373419 GCA_018398815.1 Conus ventricosus
CAGCTCTGCTGTCTTTAGGAGCCATCTTCAGGCTACATCCTGCAGCCCTGCTGTCTTTAGGAGCCATCTTCAGGCTACATACTGCAGCTCTGCTGTCTTTAGGAGCCATCTTCAGGCTACATCCCGCAGCTCTGCTGTCTTTAGGAGCCATCTTCAGGCTACATCCTGCAGCTCAGCTCTACTGTCTTTAGGAGCCATCTTCAGGCTACATCCCCCAGCCCTACTGTCTTTAGGAGCCATCTTCAGGCTACATCCTGCAGCCCTGCTGTCTTTAGGAGCCATCTTCAGGCTACATCCTGCAGCTCTGCTGTCTTTAGGAGCCATCTTCAGGCTACATCCTGCAGCCCTGCTGTCTTTAGGAGCCATCTTCAGGCTACACCTGCAGCTCTGCTGTCCTTAGGAGTCATCTTCAGGCTACATCCCGCAGCCCTGCTGTCTTTAGGAGCCATCTTCAGGCTAAGGATCATTGTTGGTGTGTGAGGCCTCAGTTCACCACGAATTAGCTTGATGGCACTTCTAGCAATGCAACTGGGTCCATGGTCTAATGGTCAGAGTGTTCAGGTGAGGGTCTGACTGGTGGTGAGCCGGATCATTACCCGATGGCTTGAAAACCCTCAATGTTCACCCTGCAGTAACCTAAACGACGACAGGATTCTGTTCATGAAGGATTGATTGTCTGGACAAAGAACATTTGTATCTGCCTTAAATGACGTCATGCTCTTTCGACTAGCCTAATATCACGCAATTTTGTGAAAAGACGTAAAATGAAAGAACTACTAGTATTATTACGTCACACTCTAATCATGATGAGACTCAAGCAGTTCCCTGACCATACAGTCATTCAGCTAATGGACTTTAACCTTTTGACCTGAACACTTCAGGTTAATATACTAATGAAGAACAATACGGAAAATATATGTTATTACTGCATGTAAATTTTATCCAGTGATCAGACCATTGCTCATTTATGTGGTCTACAAATTGACACTATCCTCTTTCCCACCCTCAGTTCCTCATAAGGCTGCATACCCTCTGGATTTTCAGTGAGGTTTGCTGTAAAGGATATGTGATAATAACTCCCCTTCTTCCCTGGAAACTTCACAGTGCATACACCATGTCTCCACTTTCTCCTCCTCCCATGTTAACCGTTCCACGTGTATACGAATTTATTTCGTTTGATAATCTCCTCTCACACCTCTTCCGAGTGGCTCGTAAATCGTGCTCAAAATATTTTAGATCGATTGGTGCTTTTTGTTTTTAGAGTGACGTCAAATAGGACAACAAGTAGTTCTAAACAAATAAAAAAAATTGTAGACATCAAAGTGGCGTACTGGGCCAAACGCCGACGCAGTGACCGTCGAAGTCTTTTACTCGAGGAAACTATGTCAATAAAAAAAAAGCCACAGAAGCTGGCACTGAAGTCAGCCTTGCTTCATGGTAATAGAAGTAAACAAACAAAATGTGTGTGTGTGTGTGTGTGTGTGTGTGGTGGGGTGTGTGTGGGGGTTGTGTGTGTGTGGTGTGTGTGCGTTCATCAAATAATATACAGGTCAGAATTTTTTAAAATTTCTACCCACACCTTGTTTACCGTATAGATCATCATCATACCACAACGTCCCGAAGACACTGCAATACACCTGTTTCCGAGAGAAAAAGGAGGATAATACCCTGTCTTTCTGTTGCAAATAGAATTACTTTTTCTCATTTTTTTGGATCAAGATCATTACGCAACTTGTGAAATGCGTCATTTGGTAGAGAAAAAAAAACGTCACATCAAACCAAGACATGAAAATCTTAATCGATCGATGATGGCGATAATATAAGTGAATTCGAATTCTAACAGTGTCTGCATAGCAGGCCATCCCTTTACACTCACGTGTTGGCACTTTCTCTCTCGGACAGAAAGATAACGCATGTCTTTCCATTACAAATAGAGTTGCATTTTTCTCAGGTCTTGGGCCAAGTAATTAGACCAAGAGAATTAAACATTATTATTGTTATTATCATTGTTATCATCATCATCATCATCATCATCATTATTATTATTATTATTATTATTATTATCATCATTATTGTTGTTATTACTATTATTGTTATCATTATTATTATAATACTTATATAGCGCCTATCCTCAGCTCAAGACAAGCTCCAAGCCCTTTACAATCCACACTTCTTTACACAACGGGCTGCTACCTGGGTAGTGCCAACTGATGAGCTGCTAGCTGGCGCTTCATTTAGTCGCTTCCCGCGTCATCCAGTCAATGTCGTTCAATATCGTTCACTCAGTTTCCTTACTTTCTTCATTTCTTTCCATTTCTCAGCAGGGTGCATTCTATGTGTAACATGTCATCCATGCCAACGCCCAAACATACCTACTCTTCCGAAAGTTGGTGATGGGATTTTTAGTGTGTGTAAGATGTTATGCGTGCGAGCACACACGGAACCTCGGTTTATATCTCATTCAAAGGACTATGTTGGAAATGGAGTCAGAACCAATGTTAAATGCGAGGGAAAAATCTCCTTGTACCGAAACGGCCCGCCGCAGATTCGAACCCGCAACCCCAGGATCACCAAAAGATGCGAGTCCGGCGCTCTACCACTGAGCTATTCCGGCCCACTTAGTCTATCTGAGTGCACGCCAGGATAACGATCAGGATATTGACTCTCTGCTTATGTCTTTTTTTTTCATCTCTAATTGAAACTGTTAAGCTGACAGATGCGGCAATAATGCTTTGGGTGTGTTCATCAGTATTATCTGTCCCATGAAATGTCGGTATCACTTTGCTGAACTTGAGGTCTACCACAAATTACCTCCCTTGCTCATTCCCAAGATCGTCTATTGAATGCATTTCTTCCTATCCCATATACGAATGCAATCTCGCAATCTCACTCACACACACACACACACACACACACACACACACACACACACACACACACACACACACTCTCTCTCTCTCTCTCTCTCTCTCTCTCTCTCTCCGCTTTTGAAGACTGTAACGTACTTCGGAGTACTTTCGTGCCCTGAAAAAAGGGCCTGTTTCGCACAATCGGACACCAGTATATTTGTCAAACGAAATTCTGTATAACCGTAATTGCAGTATAGGCTTCGGTTGAGTCTCTCTCTCTCTCTCTCTCTGTCTCTCTCTCACCGCCCCTTTCATCCTTTCATCCTCCATTCCTCTCCCCAGACCCCCACTCACACCAATCCCGTCTCTCTTTTAATTCAAGCAATTTGCGTCGCATTCAGGTCGAACCATACAATCTCCCCACCCGCTCCGCTTTCAGTATTTGGTTATTTGAGTATAACCTTTGGTTGCTTTATACAGGACTTAAGTGCAGACAGCACTGCATTTTTCCTACACACCGGTGCCTGTTGCATGCTGTTCCCTTCCTTTTCGTTAGTCTTCTTACCGATTCTCTCTCTTCTCTCTCTCTCTCTCTCTCTCTCTCTCTCTCTCTCTCAGCGTTTACTGCCTTCCTCTACTGTCTCCACGTTCCTTTCCATCCCATTCCTTTTCTTTTCTTTTTCACCGTTTTTATTTGTTATATATATATATATATCATCAAACGTTTCTTCCTCTTCACATTTTTCCATGTTTTCCCTTTTTTTTTATCGTCTCTTGTATTTCGTTTTATCTTCTTAATTTTTTTCCCCTACGTTTTCCTGCCTTTTCGCACTTGTTCTGATCTTCTGGTATTCTTTTCTGTTTCTTATCTTATTCTTCCTTTCTCCTCTTTTTCTCCTTTGCTGCCCCTCCTGTGAGACTCCATCGTGTGGTTCCAGTCTTCCCGATTGAGCCCATAGCCAAATGAATTCTGGGTAGCAGCCAATCGTGGTAGAAAAATCAAGCAATGAAATGGCTCTGATCGAGATCGAACCCACGACCTCCCAGCAGGGATTCTGCGACACCATTCCGCTGAGTCCGGACGGCTGATCTTCCTTTTTCTTACCTGTCTCTATTTTTTTCCTGTTTTTCCTTCCATCTATTACTTTTCTCCATCTGTCTCAACAGGTTTCTATTTGTGCCTATCTTCATCTCCTTCTTTGAGTTTTAGACCCCCCCCCTCCTCCCCCCCCCCCCCCCCCCCCCCCCAAATTCCTTTCTGTTCTTGTTTCCTTCTTACTCTATTTAAGTTTTCCAACACGTTTCTGATCGTTCCTGTTCGTCTTGCTTACACTTGAAAAGAAACAAACAAACGGAAAACGGTTAAAAAAAAATTTAAATTTAAAAACCCCAGGCTGTCCGAACGCGAAAGACGGTGATTTTGGTGACGCATTTTTTGAACACGAAACGTTGTTAAACGTAATCGCTAGTACAAATACCCGAATATCCCTGGAGGTACATACTTGTGGATCTAGTTCTAAGCCTCGGTCAGGTTTCACCTGGAGTTGTTGACTGCGCCATCAAGTCAAGTACGAGTCGAATATCATCCACTTCAATGGAAGTACTGTCGAGAGACGCATTCAGTTTTCATTTTTTCTACCAGCGCTGCAAGTGTACGAAATTCTCTTCTGCTGGGCTGTATGTGCGGAAGCAACCCTATCGTGTAGTCTCAGACTGAAATAGAAGTCCGCGGCTATCTTTTTTCATCATCATCATCCGCATTGATTATATTTCATTTTAAAAAAGCATGAATTTTGTTGTGGCCCTACATGCCCTGCTCTCGTAATCCACTCCGTTCCAATCTGTATTCTACACCCATACCCACCGCAGTCCACCATGACAGGTATCAACCAGGTCCAAACCCACCGAGACCAGAATATCAGAGGCACACATAATACGCTTGGCTGGGTAGATTATACACACACACACACACACACACACACACACACGCACGCACGCACGCACGCACGCACGCACGCACGCACGCACGCACGCACGCACGCACGCACGCACGCACGCACGCACGCACGCACGCACGCACGCACACACACACACACACACACACACACACACACACACACACACACACACACACACACACACACACGCACACACACACACACACACACAGTGAGACTGATGGCAGCAGATGTCACACATAATCACTGAGCTGCCAAACGAATGAACAAACAAATAACAAAACAGACACAACGCGATTCGACCTGTTGCGCTTTCTTAAGGCGGACAAACAAAATTCAAAACAATGGGGGAAAAAGAACACACAAACGGTGACTTTATTCCTCTGATCTGGGTGAAAAACTGAAATTACGAAATGGAACTGAAGAAAAGAGGTTGACGGTAATGGATGACACACCTAGTAATACTGACCGTAGTAGATGACACACCTAGTAATACTGACCGCAGTAGATGACACACCTAGTAATACTGATGGTAATGGACGACACACTTAGTAATACTGACGGTTATGGATGACACACCTAGTAATACTGACCGTAGTAGATGACACACCTAGTAATACTGACCGCAGTAGATAACACACCTAGTAATACTGACCGCAGTAGATGACACACCTAGTAATACTGACCGTAGTAGATAACACACCTAGTAATACTGATGGTAATGGATGACACACTTAGTAATACTGACGGTAGTAGATGACACACCTAGTAATACTGACCGTAGTAGATGACACTCCTAGTAATACTGATGGTAATGGATGACACACTTATTGATACTGACCACAGTAGATGACACACCTAGTAATATTAATCGTAGTAGATGACACACTTAGTAATACTAATCGTAGTAGATGACACACCTAGTAATGCTAATCGTAGTAGATGACACACCTAGTAATACTGACCGTAGTAAATGACACACCTAGTAATACTGATGACAGCAGATAACACACCTAGTAATACTGACAGGCGTAGATGACACACCTAGTAATATGACTGTAGTAGATGACACCTAATAATACTGAGGGTATAATGTGACACACCTAGTAATACTGACTGTAGTAGACGACAGCCAATAATACTGACGGTATAATGTGACACACCTAGTAATACTGACTGTAGTAGATGACACCTAATAATACTGACGGTATAATGTAACACACCTAGTAATACTAACGGTAGTGGATGACACACCCAGTAATACTGATGGTTGTAGATGACAGACCTATCATTACTGACGGTTGTAGATGACACACCTATCGACACTGACGGTTGTAGATGACTCATCTATCAATACTGACTGTTGTAGATGACACACCTATCAATACTGACGGTTGTAGATGACACGCCTATCAATACGGACGGTTGTAGATGACACACCTATCAATACTGACGATTGTAGATGACACACCTATCAATACTGACGGTTGTAGATGACACACCTATCAATACTGACGGTTGTAGATGACACACCTATCAATACTGACGGTTGTAGATGACACGCCTATCAATACTGACGGTTGTAGATGACACACCTATCCATACTGGCGGTTGTAGATGACACACCTATCAATATTGACGGTTGTAGATGACACACCTTGTATATGACACACTTAGTAATACCGACGGTAGTAGATGAAACACGTAGTAATACTGTACTGACGGTTGTATATGACACACCTAGTAATAGTGATGGTTGTAGATGACACACTTTGTAATACTGACGGTCGTAGATGACACACCTAGTAATACTGACGGTTGTAGATGACACACCCAGTAATACTGACGGTTGTAGATGACACACCTAGTAATACTGACGGTTGTAGATGACACACCCAGTAATACTGACGGTTGTAGATGACACACCCAGTAATACTGACGGTTGTAGATGACACACCCAGTAATACTGACGGTTGTAGATGACACACCTAGTAATACTGACGGTTGTAGATGACACACCCAGTAATACTGACGGTTGTAGATGACACACCCAGTAATACTGACGGTTGTAGATGACACACCCAGTAATACTGACGGTTGTAGATGACACACCTAGTAATACTGACGGTTGTAGATGACATGCCTAGTAATACTGACGGTTGTAGATGACACACCTAGTAATACTGACGGTTGTAGAAGACACACCTAGTAATACTGACGGTTGTAGATGACACACGCAGTGAGGGTAAGAGCGGCGGATTGTACATGGAGTGATCAGTAGGAAATAGTGAACGCCAGTTGAACGCAGCACTATTATGTTTGTCTGCGGCACGTATTGAATGGAGTACGACGATCAAAAGTGTCATTGAAATAATAAAGATGAATACATTTGCGGTGCAGCCGGTTCGGGTGGCGTGACTGTTGCACAGGCTTGACAGAAGCGGAGCTGTAGAAAATCAGAGGTACAGCTAGTTCGGGTGGCGTGGCCGTTGCACAGTCTTGAGAGTAGTGGATCTATAGAAAAACAACACCTGGCCGTTACGGAAATTTCTTACGTACAACTAGGATCAGGATCAGGATAAATACGTGGCTGGAGCCTTCCTAGGTTATAGACTGCACAACCTGCACAACGTACTGACCCGAATCAACTGTGGGGGATATCGTTGTCCGGACCAACATGCAGGTTTCTCAAGAGCAGCTGCAAAAACAAGCTAAAGGTAAGATCTCCTGTGTTCTCCCTCAGTTTTAATTCATAAAATATTGAAATGAAATTTCTGTATTGGTACATATTTTTCACTGTAAATGAGGAATGCTGTTTACATGTTCATAATTAACTAAATGAGTGTTTTTATCAGCCACACCAAGCAACGTATTTTTGTAGTGTTTTCTGAATCGGCACCAGACGGTTTGCTTTAATAATTGATTGACCTCAGGTAAAGAAAAGGATATATTCAATACCGTGGCGCACTGGTTAACGACCAATCTGTCGCCCCTGCCCAATTTGTCGCCCGTTCTAAGTTTTTGAGGGCGACAGATTGGGTCGCACTTCACTGTCCAATCTGTCGCCCCTTGGCTAATTTGTCGCCAACTTACCTTGCTCTCAATAAGTTGATGTTGGGCCACAGTTTCTCTCATTCCCATACTTTCTCTCACTTTAGGAGAAAGTGTGGGGGCTCACTTTCTCTCACTTAAGAAGAAAGTGTGGGATTGTGAGAAAGTGTGGTCCTTCTCCTTTCGCACTTTCTCCCATGTGAGAGAAAGTATGAGGGCGCCCCCACACTTTCTACGATTGTGAGAGAAAGTGTGGGAAGTGCCCCATATTTTTATTTTATTTATTTATTTATTGTCAATTTCGTTATTAGTTTCTTGTCTTTCCTTAACATCAAGCTAAGAGCCAAATGATAATAAAATCTAATAAAAAGTGATGGAATGAGACAGGAGTTTATTGTTGTTTTTCTATTGAATGGTCACATTGAGAAATCTTCAGAGTGCATAATCAATCAGATAAAATCAAACATGCAAGTGTCAAGTAGTTAAATCAACTAGTTATCGAATCCAAATAACATAATTCACGCCGGAAAGTAGGCAAACACACAAAAATGTTGCTTATGTTATTTTGGTAAGTTTATATGGACATGGTATTAAACATTGGCCATAAACGTTACCTGTCCAGTACTCTCCCTATCGAATGGGATGACCACGAAGTAGGTCAGTTTATTGTAAAATCCAAATGTTCACTACTTAGGCTGTGTATGCTCTAATGGTAATTTTATAATATTCACAACCCAGATAACTACTGGTCAGTGCCAAACCAGTGGTCAGCTTCATGAAAATTTCACGTTTTCACTATTTCACCGCATATTGGTGTGTTATAAATGCTTCTGTGCAGTTTACAATAGAGATGTCCGGTGGTCAACAAGATTGCCCAGTGGTCAGGTTCATGTAAATTTGATATTTTCCTGAGTTCACTCCATATTGATATGTGTAATGCTTTCTTTTTTTATTGTAGAAGACCAGTGGTCTGTAAGAAAGACTAGTGGTCAGTTTTATGTCAATTTCATATTTTCACTATCTCATTCTGTATTGATGTGTTATATAGGGTGTATATGCTTCTTAAAACGTAGTATGACTAGTAGTTAGCAACAATGACCAGTGACCAGCTTAGTAAACGTAATTGCTTACTGTTTATTATATGAATATTTCTGTGCTTTTTGCAATTTAGATGACCAGTGGTCAGTGACAATGACCAGTGATCAGTTTCATGCCAATTCTATATTTTAAAACAAATGTTTGACAGAGTGTTGTTGCAGTGGTCAGTGACAATGACCAATGATCAGTTTCATGCCAATTCTATATTTAAAAAGAAAAGTTTGACAGACAGAGTGTTGTTGCAGTGGTCAGTGACAATGACCAGTGATCAGTTTGATGCCAATTCCATATTTAAAAAAATGATTGACAGACAGAATATTGTTATGGTATGGGCGTTTCTCTGCTCCTTACAACGCAGATGACCGGTAATCAGCAAGAATGACCAGTTTTCATTGTGATGTAAATTCATATTTGATTGCATATTATTGTGTGATGAGCATTTTTTCTACCTTTCATGACATAGATGACCTGTGGTCACTTTGATGCAGTATCTATCTATACATTTTTTTTAATGTACGTCTCCTCTTGATATGATGTGGGTCAAAATAGGTTATATAGATTCTGTATCAAAGAGATCATGAACACCACTGAACTGACCATGTAAAGTAAAACCCGGTTAATTGAAAGAGCCTTTGAACCACCTATGGACTTTTAATTATCCGAATTTGAAATTATCCGCGTGTTGAGCTAATGTAAATTTTTGCCCAATCTAAAACAAACTCAAAATAAACCTAACAAATTGAAATTAACTGAGCAAGTCAAGGAGTAGTCCCAAGGAATTTCAATTAACTTGGCTTTGTTGCAGCATTGGCATTACTTGGAACCGAAAAGAACGAGAGAGAGAGAGAGAGAGAGAGAGAGAGAGAGAGAGAGAGAGAGAGAGAGAGAGAGAGAGAGAGAGACACGAGAGAGACACAGAGAGACAGAGACAGAGACAGAGAGACAGAGAGCGTGGATGTGGGGTGGGTAGGGGGAAGGGGGGAGCAGAGTAGAAGTGTGTTTGCTTTGAATTAAGCAAGCACACATTTCTTTTATCTTCTTTTT
>CM031606.1:73375919-73413903 GCA_018398815.1 Conus ventricosus
CGGTGTGAGTGAAAGAATCAAGCGGAGGCAAATACATCAATTTTTTAGAATAAACTAATGCGCGGTGTATTCGTTAGTATCAATCATGCTTCGAATATTTTTTTTAAATGCATTTACAGCGTCAATTGATTAACACGTGTACATCTTCAGCGTTGTTTCATTTTGTAACAGATGGCAAGATATTATAATTATATCTATAACTTTACGTTACATAATTTCAGCAAGCATAGTTCAGGACTTTATCAATGCCGCCTCGTTTCGAAATGATTTAGACCTACTTTACATAATACAAATGCATAATAGGATTGTATCCGTGGCCATTACATAATGAGATGGTGTGTATCAATGTCAGTTTGCTGAACGTCATTGGACCGTTTGATACACAATGATGCATTGGTGTCCGGACGTGTATGTCTGTATCATGTCACGTCGTAAAAATCTTCTTTTTTTTAATTTATTTATCGCCATTGCTTAGTTACAATTGAAACAATTTTTTACAACGCTTTATCACTTATTTACTGAATACAAAATAAGTTTTAAGAAATGTATGGTCAAAACTGAGCATGAGAGGTGGAATTTTTCAAAGCGGTCACAACTTGGTATAATTTCCATTGATGCTGTTTCTATTTTTTTTATTATCTTTATGATTATGATGATGATGGTGCTGGTTATTATAGTAATGAGGGTGAGGATGAGGGGGAGAGTGATGATGATGATGATGATGATGATGATGATGATGATGATGATGATGATGATGATGATGATGATGATGTTGATGATGATGACGATGACGACGACGCAGACGATGATGATAATGGTGACGGTGATAATAATGAAAAGGAGGAGGAAGAGGATAGTGATCATGTTGATGATGATAATGACGACGACGACGACGACAATATGAAAACTTGCAGTTGGTTAAAGATTCCGCCTTTCAAAAAATGGGATAGGAAGAAACGCATTTGATAGACGATCTTCGGAATGCCCAAGGGAGGTAATTTGTGCTAGACCTCAAGTTCAGCAAAGTGATCCCGACATTTCATGGGACAGATAACACTGATGAACACACCCGAAGCGTTATTGCCGCATCTGTCAGCTTAACAGTTCAATTAGAGAGGGGAAAAAAGACAAAGCAAAGAGTCAGTAACCTGATCGTTATCCTGGCGTGCACTTCAGATAGACTGAGTGGGCCGGAATAGCTCAGTGGTAGAGCGCCGGACTCGCAATCTTGGTGATCCTGGGGGTGCGTGTTCGAATCTTTGCCGGGACGTTTCGGTACAGGGGGATTTTTCCCTCGGAGTTAACATTGGTTCTGACTCCATTTCCCACACAGTCCTTCGAATGAGATATAAACCGAGGTTCCGTGTGTGCCCGCACACATAACATCTTACACACACGTAAAATCCCATCACCAGCTTTCGGAAGAGAAGGCCAGTTTGGCCGTTGGTATGAATGACATGTTACACATAGAATGTACCCTGCGTGAGAAATGGAAAGAATGAAGAAAGTAAGGAAACTGAGTGAATGACATTGAACGATATTGTCTGAATGACACGGGAAACGTCTAAATGAAGCGCCAGCTGGCAACTCTTCAGTCGGCACTACCCAGGTAGGCAGCCCGTTGTGTAAAGAAGTGTGGATTGTAAAGCGCTAAGAGCTTGCTCTTGAGCTGAGGATAGGCGCTATACAAGTATTCATCAACATCATCATCATCATCATCTCTTGGTCTATTTACTTGGCCCAAGACCTGAGAAAATGTAAGTCTATTTGTAATGGAAAGACATGCGTTATCTTTCTGTCAGAGAGAGAGAAAGTGCCAACACGTGAGTGTAAAACGATGCCCTGCTATGCAGACACTGTGTTAGAATTCGAATTCACTTGCATTATCACCATCATCGATCGATTCAGACTTTCATGTCTTGGGTTTGATGTCCCTTTTTTCTCTACCAAATGACGCATTCACAAATTTTGTAATGATCTTGATCCATAAACTGAGAAAAAGTAACTCTATTTGGACTAGAAAGACATGGGTATTATCCCCCTTTTTTTCTCGCAACAGGTGTACTGCAATGTCTTCGGGATACTGTTGGTATTGATATGACCTATACGGTAAACAATGTGTGGGTAGAATTTTTTTTATTCTGACTTGTATATTATTCGATGAAGACACACACACACACACACACACACACACACACACACACACACACACACATTTTGTTTGTTTACTTCTATTTCCATGAAGCAAGGCTGACTTCAGTGCTAGCTTCAGTGGCATTTTTTTAATGACATAGTTTCCTCGAGTAAAAGACTTCGACGGTCACTGCATTGACGTTTGGCCCAGTACGCCACTTCGATGTCTACAATTTTTTATTTGTTTAGAACTACTTATCATATTTGACGTCACTCTAAAAACAAAAAGTGCCAATCGATCTAAAATATTTCGAGCACGATTTACGAGCCACTCGGAAGAGGTGTGAGAGGTGATTATCAAACGAAATAAATTCGTATACACGTGGAACGGTTAACATGGGAGGAGGAGACATGGTGTATGCACTGTGAAGTTTCCAGGGAAGAAGGGGAGTTATTATCACATATCCTTCACAGCAAACCTCACTGAAAATCCAGAGGGTATGCAGCCTTATGAGGAACTGAGGGTGGGAAAGAGGACAGTGTCAATTTGTAGACCACATAAATGAGCAATGGTCTGATCACTGGATAAAATTTACATGCAGTAATAAACATCTTTCCGTATTGTTCTTCATTAGTCTATTAACCTGAAGTGTTCAGGTCAAAAGGTTGAAGTCCATAAGCTGAATGACTGTATGGTCAGGGAACTGTTTGAGTCTCATCATGATTAGAGTATGACGTAATAACCAGCCACCGTGGCGAAGTGGTTAGCGTCGCGGACTCCCGGCTGGGAGGTCGTGGGTTCGAATCCCATCAGAGTCATGTGGGTTTTTCTGCCCCAACCGGCCCCTACCCAGAGTTGAGTTCGCTGCGGACTCAGTTGGGAAGACTGGGACCACACAGTCGAGTTTCATCCACTTAATGGATGCGTTTCTGAGAGTGTTGCTCAAATTTCCTGACTAACACTGCAGGTGCCTGTATCTCTAGGGCCTGGTTGACGCCGAGATATAATTATTATGAAAGGAAGCGTAGAGTACAGACCTGTCATGTAGTCTCAGACCGAAATGGAAATCCGTAGCATCATCTTAATCATCCTTATTCTCATCTATCAGCATCAATGAGAATAAGGATGACCAATGCAACACATACAAAGTTCCTTTTTGGTCTGCGACTACATGACAGGGCTGTTCCTTACATATCCTGTCTTGAAATATCCAGTATTAGCCAGAGCTGACAAATACAATCGCTTAGAGTGTTGTTTAGGCACCTCGAGAACCCATCTTGGAAACGCATTAAAATCATAAAACGCATACGTGTAGTTCAAATGTCCCCATCTGAGCCGTTTTTCTGGGTGGGAATTTACTGGGGCTAGAACATCCCACAGAAATGTCTCCGATGGGACTCAACCCCCGACCTCTCATCCCACAGCCCGCTACGCTAACGGCAGGACCACAGCGGCAGGTAACTCTTGGACTCTTTGACTGCAGGACCTCCCAAATGGCGGTCAACGCGATTCCTGCTGGCCTATTTGTGCTGCGTGGGAGTGACAGTCATGTACATCCAGCGAGTGTCCATGTCTCTGGCCATCGTGTGCATGGTCAACCACACTGCCCTGTACCACCAGCGTCAAGGTGAGTGTCTATGTCATTGTCCATTTTGTACATGGTCAACCACACTGCCCTGTACCATCAGGGTCATCAAGGTCAGTGTCCATTGTGTACATGGTCAACCACTCTGCCCTGTACCACCAGGGTCATCAAGGTCAGTGTCCATGTCTCTGTCCATTGTGTACATGGTCAATCACACTGCCCTGTACCACCAGGGTCATCAAGGTCAGTGTCCATGTCTCTGCCCATTGTGTACATGGTCAACCACACTGCCCTGTACTTCCAGGGTCATCAAGGTCAGTGTTCATGTCTCTGTCCATTGTCTGCATGGTCAACCACACTGCCCTGTACCACCAGGGTCATCAAGGTCAGTGTCCATGTCTCTGTCCATTGTGTACATGGTCAACCACACTGCCCTGTCCCGCCATGGTCAATGTGAGTTTCTGTGTTCCTAACTACTATGTGTTTCAGAAAACTGTTCGAGTATATCGCAGCATGTTGGACTATAGTCAGCAGTTAACAAGGCATAGAAATGTTTCAAGAAAAAGCAACACTGCAGCTGTTTGACAGCAGAGTATGATCAGGCAGCTTACACCCACAGCTGTAACACATGGGTGTATCATAACTGGCCTGGCATATTAGTCTCTGATCAAAACTTCACAGGATATAAGTCAGCTGAAACTAAATGCCTCACAAAAGTACAGGCCTCAACACGGAAAAAAACTGCTTGTCTCTTGATTAGAATGTCCAGAACAGACCTCACAAGACCAGCTTTTTAATTTAAAAAAAAAACAACAAAAAACCAAAGTGTCCAATTTTTCAAGCCAAAGACCTGTAACCTGACAAAACGCTGGAGCTGATAAAGATACCTGTTGATATGACCGTCTTCAAAGAACGGAATTTCATATCCTCTCATTGTCTCGACCTCTAACCCATTGTCCCTTAAGTTGCCTAGAGAGTACAGCTGATTCACAGGGCACTCGACTTACATACTGAACTACCGTTCTGTGTCTTGAAGTGGATGGAGATCTAGAAACCACCTTGGTTGAAAAGGAACACTTCTCAGAAGATCCCAACATTAGACTGCTGGTTAAAAAAAAAGCACTTCCAACACCAGCATGATCTCTGCAACTTCAGTTCCTTCAAAACGTAATTCAGCCAACCCGACACAATGGTGTTGAGGGACACACTGAACAGACCAAGAGCCAGCCAAGTAAATCGAAGGTGATTTTTGGGCCCCATTAACAGGCTGACAAAACAAAAGTACGAAAACGATTGTGGACAACCACCTTGATGAAGGTTCACTGGTTTTGACCGCGTTGTCAATGTCCGATCATGGCCAGATGTATCTCATGGCCGCTGTTTTGCATCCCGTTTTTCTCTTGCAGACAGTGGTCATTGACCTCTGGCCTCTCCATGCTTCAGTACTTCTACTGTGCCATCTCCACAGTATTTACTCAGGTGAATTGTCTACCTTGAATGTGAGGACAGCTGCCTCTATATGTTGGACGCAACATGTCTAAATTCCGCTTTTGTATTTATGCCGGTGTCTGATTGCGTCTAATGATCGAAAAGATCTCTGAAGTTTGTTATCCACCTTTCAGACAATTCTCTGTTCCATTAAGAGGACAACGTTCATACCGTTTATGATTTTAACCCTGAGTTCTTATGGTCTCGAGTGCTTTTTGTTTCAGTGTGTCAGAGATTGTCTTACTGTTGCCCTCTTATGTCCCTGCTTCGTTGTCGTTGCATTAATGGACAATGATCCATGTATGTCTTGAAATTGCCATCCAGCAAAGTGTGCTGAGGGCTCTGATTTGATTTATTGTTTTTAATCTCAAGTGGAGATCTTCTCATGTGTTGCATAGGTTCATACTGTGTTTATTTTCATGGCTGTTTTCCACCTGAAGTTATTTTTCTCCATCAAGGTGCTAATCTCTGATGTTGTCAGTGAGATTGTCGGTGTATGGTCTTCACCATCATCACGACCGTTGTGTTGTTATTGCCGTTACTGCCAGCGTTGGGGAGGAATCACAGCGGTCAACAGCCAGGACCAGGAAACGTCACTACCACCCTCAGATGGACAGATGACCTGTCCCCCCGTCCCCCCAACACCTCACTTGACCAGTCCACCGCACAGCAGGACCACAGATGTGCTGACAACGACACTGACGCCGTGCCCAACAGTGACGAGGTGAAGCGCTTCATAGTCTTGCAAAACAAAAATGCACATCATTTCATCATTCACTCTACTTTGTTCAGTTTTTCTCTTTGTTCTGTTCCTTTTACATGCCACATCCAAGCGTACACACACACACACACACACACACACACACACACACACACACACACACACACACACGCACACACATACACACACCACATGCACACACACACACACACACACACACACACACACACACACACACACACAAATTGAATGAAAAGTACAAGAGAACGGAAGCACGTCAAACAAGATGCGACGCGAAAAGGCAACAATAAGCAAAAAGGAATATCAACTGATGGATGGAGATGACAATTACTTACCCCCAAAAAGAGGCAATTGACCTGAATTTGACTCATGTGAAATAGCTGTGCAACAACTCAACAAAAGACATAGGGTGTGTGAGGGAGGGGAGGGATACGTAGATGCATGGGCCCCCCTATATAACACCACTAGTAGTAGTCAATGCTAAACTGGCCGACGACCTTGTCATTTTCTGCTCGTTATGTTGACTGTTCATTTTTCAGCGCCATGAGGCGCAGACTTTCACCCCTGACCCGTCCTCCCCACTTATTTTCCAGTCATCTGCTTTCCCCTCTACCTCCTGTGTTTTATCTCCACTTCCAGCCTCTTCTTCCTACACACTTCCCATTCTCGCCTGGCTCATCCTGCCCCAAATACCGACACTGACGTGTCCTGGGCCTTGGTTACTGCTGGTCTCTTCGCCACTTGAGCATTATAGTTATTGCCCACACGTGTAATCCAAGAGAACATTGCATTCCAGAGGTTTTATCTCTGTCGAACAGTGTGGTATGGCCTAGGCCTGTGGTCTCAGTTCTTCTTAACCAATTGGTTGCTTACGTCTTGAAAATATGTGTCATCGGTATGACGTAATTGTTTGACGTAACGTGTACGACGCTTAGCCTAGGGAGAGAGAGAGAGTGACAGCAGACTTTGTTTGCAGTTCCGTAATAGTAAAATAAAACTAGGCAATTATTTAGTAGAGAAAAAAACACACACACACACGAGGAGAAAATAATAGTAATAAGTCCTAAGCCAGTAATGCAAGTATTTTGGTCCTCAACTCTGCTCTCTAGGAGGGCGACCATATCCACACACTCGCACACACACACACACACACACACCATAACACCACACCACAATACACCCCACCCGGTCTTCCCTCCACCGCTTTCTTCCCCTTCCATTTCAACCAGCCTCTGCCGACTTACGTTCTCGAATAAAAGACGTCAGTGTCTACAGAAGGTGACGTGCCAAAAAAAAAATCCCTGCGTGTAAACGAACTAACACTCATTACGTCTGCACTCAACAGGATGGCTCATTTGTCTGGGACAAAGAAACCCAGGGCCTCATCCTGGCGGCGGTGTACGTGGGCTACTGCTTCGCCAACGTCCCCGCCTGTATGGCCATCCGTCGCTACGGTGTGCGGGTGTCGTTCTTCGCCAGCTACATGGTGATGTCACTCGGCCACGCGCTGTGTCATCCAGCAGCCCTGCTGTCTCCGTGGGCTGTCTTCACGCTCAGGATCATCGTGGGTGCCTGCGGCGTAAGTGTATTGCGGAATCAGCTTGGTGGTACTTGGATTGCTGCAAAAGGCCCCCGTTGCAAAAGGTCCCGCAATGAAATGATGAGAGCATTCGGTTGTGGGGTTGACTGGCTGTGAGCTCGAATTACTCGTGGGGTCCTGTTTCTACAACATACAGAGAGAGAGAGAGAGAGAGAGAGAGAGAGAGAGAGAGAGAGAGAGAGAGACTCGTGACTTTAATGTGAGGCCATCAGCCTATTCACATAAGTACACAACAAGAGGTAAATCAATTTTATATAATTAGAACAAAATTTACCATGCCTGCAACCAAGCATTCTTCCATGACAGTATGTACATGCAGAATTCTATCTTTAATTATACATCAATACTTCTTGATACATTCTTCCCACGAATGCGATGTAAGTATATATGTTACAGTCAAATCGGGAAATCAGGCATTCTCCGAGAATGCCTGAAAGTTTAGGCATTCACGGTAAATCCCTGGTTTGATCAGGCAATACCGGTAATGACTGAAAATTTTCAGGCATTATCGGTGATTGACTGAAATAGGCTGTCAGGCATTATCGGAGAATGCCTACCGCTCACAATCTGTGTTTCTGGTGAGAGTCTGAAAGCATTTCAGCACATAAGCCTACTATAAAACTTTGACTGGCTGGGGTCGTAATTGGTTTCATGCCTCTTTTCCATCAGGAAGGTAGTGCTGTCCAGCCATCAACTGCCTGTGCCGGGCCAATGCTGTCAGTTTGGAATCTATTCTGTATTCTCTCTCTCTCTCTCTCTCTCTCTCTCTCTCTCTCTCTCTCTCTCTCTCTCTCTCTCTCTCTCTCTCTTCTCTCTCTCCTCTCTCTTTCTCTCTCTTAATTTTAAGGCATTCAATTAAAGAACATAATGATGAAATCAGTTTAATGTTTAATTCTAAAAAACAAACTCCAATCACTCCGAACTCCGGGCCAAAAAAAAGGTTAGCCCACATGGTTCCCGACATGCCAGTCTATCCCAGCCTCTCATCATCACGCGGAAGTGTTACACGCGGTAGTGCTACTCGCGGTAGTCTTACGCGATAGTGTTACACACGCGGAAGTGTTACACGCGGTAGTGTTACTCGCGGTAGTTTTACACACGCGATAGTGTTACACACGCGGAAGTGTTACACGCGGTAGTGTTACTCGCGGTAGTGGCCGTTGGTATGGATGACACGTTACACATAGCATGCACCCTGCGTGAGAAATGGAAAGAATGAAGGAAGTAAGGAAATTGAGTGATCGATATTGAACGATATTGACTGGATGACACGGGAAACGACCGAATGAAGCGCCAGCTGGCAGCTCTTCAGTCGGCACTACCCAGGTAGGCAACCCGTTGTGTAAACGAGTGTTGATTGTAAAGCGCTTAGAGCTTGGCCTCTAGCCGAGAATAGGCGCTATATAAGTATTCATTATTATTATTATTATTATTATTATTATTATTATTATTATTATTATTATTATTACACTCGTGATAGTGTTACACGCGGTAGTGACGCTCGCGGTAGTGACCTGCACACGTAAAAAACAAACTCCAATCACTCCGAACTCAGTGAAATGGGGAAAAAGATGAATAGACAATGTGCTAGAAGAGAAACTCACTAAAAATTCATGCTCAAGGCAGGCTATGTAAAAACAGACAAGGTCTCAGAACAACCCGTTTTGTCTAACAGTCAGGCAAAACGGGAAATTTGCACAAGTAGTTTTTAGTCATTTCCTGATAATGCCTGAAAATTTTCAGTCATTACCGGTATTGCCTGATCAAACCAGGGATTTACCGTGAATGCCTAAACTTTCAGGCATTCTCGGAGAATGCCTGATTTCTTGATTTGACTGTAACATATACACCATCATTCTCAAAACTCATAACACTAATGCTGTCGACACTCGCACACAAAACATGCCTCCTATCTCAATCCCTCATCGTATTATCGTCCTCATACACAGGGAGACCTTTCATCCGACGTCATACAATTCTCCGGCTTTTGTTTACATCATTTACGCATGCGCAAAATAAGCCTATCGCCTTGCAAGGGTAAACCCCGAATAACAAAAGCTGCCATGCTAACCTTTGACACAGTGTGTGTTTTGTGGTCGAGTTCGTGTGGTGCTAGACTTGTATTGTTTATATTCATTGGATTTAGCAGCCCCATGGATAAATTACTATAACCTTGTCGCTTTCCATGTATCAGGTTAGTACATT
Source organism: Conus ventricosus (assembly GCA_018398815.1). Taxonomy (NCBI): domain Eukaryota; kingdom Metazoa; phylum Mollusca; class Gastropoda; order Neogastropoda; family Conidae; genus Conus; species Conus ventricosus. The sequence continues at coordinate 73,385,674 of CM031606.1, forward strand.
CTTTCAATTATTTTCTCTTTACTTGTGGTTTTCCCAATTTCTTTTCAGCCTGTGACTGTCGTAAACTGTCCCGTGAGTTGTTGACACTTGGCTCGTACACGTGTGTCTAGATTGCCTGTTGACCCGAGGAGTCTCTTGACGGTCGGCTCCCTAGATTCAAAACAACGTCGGAAAATAATCAAAATGCATATAATAGCTATCATTATTCGAGTTCAAAAACCATACTCTTATATGTTATAATAATAATGATCTTTGGGCAGCCATTTCATAGCAGACGATCCAGCCAAGATTCAACAGGCAATTCTCATTTCTACATCTACTCTCTCTCCCACCTCCCTCCCATCGCCTCCCACCTTTGCCCCAACCGCCTCACGCTCCACTCCCCCTCCCCCTCCCCCTCTCTAAGCAGAGAGTGAGAGGGAAAGAACGGGCGAGAGAGACGGACAGAGGGAGACTGGCGCTGTGTGCGCATAGCGGAGTCCATCTCGCGACTCGTGCTGACTTGCGTGTTGACCTACATCAAAACAATTCCTTATTCGTGCCTTGCTGTTAGCTGGACTGTGTTTCCTTTTGTGTTCATTTCATAGTTTTGCATGTGTATGTATATTAGGTTTCGTTACTTATTTAACATTCCACTTCTGTACATGTTTCCTTAAATACCCTTGATTATCTATTATATGCACATTTCCATACTCATTAACTTAAACCATTCATACAACTAGACTACCCCCCCCCCCCACCCCCCACAGTGGCCACGTTTGTTCCCATATTGTGTTAACCAGTCTCTGCTGTTGCTTCCTCCATGACCCCCCCCCCTCCCCCCTCCCTTCATGCTCATTTGCTTGGTCATGTAATTTTTAATTTATATCCATTCAGATTATAATTACACATATTCCCTCTTAGTTACCTTGATTGTCTATACTTTGCATAATTACATATTATTAGTTATACATTCAATTCTGCTACACTTCTTGATCCAATCAGGCTCAGTCCATCTGAATCAATCACATCCTCATACTTTTCTTATTTCTTTTCCTTTTCATTTCTTTTCTTTTCCTTTATATACATACATACATACATATATACACATACCTACACACCCACATATACATATTATACACACACATGCATATATATGCATATACATATAACACACATATATACACATGTATACACATTTAACGTGGTGACAGCCCTGATGTGGCCCTTTGCGGTCGGCTGGGCTATAAGCAACATTATCTTATCTTATCTTATGTATATACATAGACACACATTATTATATATATAAACACACATACACACACCTATACACACATATATGCACACCTGCACATTTTACAATCTTGTTCATGTTCTTATTTATCCTACTCCATCATCCATTTATAATAGCCTCATTCTCCCTCATCTCTGTTCATAATTATATATTTCCATTCATATTCATATTCATTCCTTACACATATTTTCCTCAAGACATATATTCAATTCCATAATTCCATTCCTTCATATTATATTGCATTCACATTTCCTCACATTACAACCTTGTATTCACTTTTATATAGTTATCTTTTCATCATGCATATGTATATACATAGTCCTTGTCTAGCTTCACATCTGAGTATATAATTGCATAATCTTATTTGTGTTCATGAATCTGACATCTCTTTCATAAATCTGTTTATATCGACACACCAATCACAATTTCATACTCATTCAGGTATTCATATTACTTTCCATACTGAGAAACACCTTCAGAGTTAAATCCATGATTTAACCTTCTCTATATTATGTTATCACCATACAACCATGTTCATATGTTATGCAGATAGATTCACATGTTCATATGTTTTATACATAAACATTCACATTTATAATTATACATCACATACACAAACAGTTTAAATTCAACTATAAATCCACAGAAGCAAAACCAAGTCTCTTTTCTTTGACTTAAATTTGTGTTTCTCTGTATTTTAATGCATAAAAAGTATACATTGCTAGGTCACGTGTCATTTCCATATTTTCATTTTGTAATAGGTTTCTTAGTGTAATTGTATCCTTATTTCTATAATGCTTATAAATATATTTCTCCCTTAATTGTCTATAACATGGGCATATCTTGAAAAAGTGTAATTCAGTTTCTTCTGTTGGACAAAAAGGACATGTAATTGCATCCTTGTCTGTGAACTTTTTGTTTATGTGTAATTCGCTTACCCCTAAACGTAGTCTGGTTAGTGCTTTTCTAAATTTCGCTATCGTGATGTCGTAAAAATATTTTTCAGTATGGTGTACGGATTTGAAAGTAGGTATTAAAACGTTCGCTATTTTCTATTTTATCATGCCAGTTCTGCTTATGACAATCTATCATTCTTTGTTTTAATACTGAAATAAATCTGTTCTCATCTCCTACCCCTTCATTTAGCCATACTTCTGAAAAACCATATGTCTAAACAGTGTTTTAATTCTAATGCCCAGTTTTGAGTTTTGTTTATTTCGGTCTTTTCTCTTTCATATGCTTGTTTGGGAAGTCTGTTTGGTTCCATAAATAATTTTAAACCAATACCTAATCGCCCTTATTGTGCTATCTATGCATATAGGGTATCTACCCAACTCTCCATATTTTAGATTATTTGGGGTTTTCTTGCCCACACCCATATATTTTTTACAAGCGAACAAGTGTATATTTTCTATAGCTTTATATCTAGTTAGGCCCCATGCTTCTGCTGCGTATAAGAGTAAGGGTTTAACTTGAGTGTCAAACAGTTTAAAATAAATAGCCATATCTATATGTCCTAAACTGTAAATAGTTTTCATTATTTCCATAATTTTGCCTTTCGCTCTACCTGCTTATATATATATTCAGAAAGTGAAATGTCTACTGAGAGTTCAGTGGTCAAGGTAAAACCTAGGTACTTATAACTGTTTACTACTTCTAGTTCTTGGTCTTTGTAGTACCATTTCTCCTTTTCGCCCAAGTAGCCCCCTTTCCTAAAAACCATTATTTTTGTTTTTTGTAGATTTACTGTTAAACCTATAGAATCCGAGGCTTGTTGTAGGTTGTTTAATTGATTTTGTAAGCCCACTGGTGTTAATGATATCAGGGCTATGTCATCAGCAAATAGCAATGGAGAGCGAGAGAGAGAGAGAGAGAGAGGAGAGAGAGAGAGAGAGAGAGAGAGAGAGAGAGAGAGACTTCAGACTTCAGATTTTTTATTCAGTAAGGCCATCGGCCCATTTGAAGGGGAATGAGCACAATCATGCACATTATAATGTGTAAGAAACAAAATCACTAGTCACAAAAAAAATATATAAAAAAAAAGAAGAAAAGAAACAACTATACCAATAAGAACATCAACTAAGACGTCATTATTTCTCTGATCTTAGACGCCTTACACAAAAACATACCTAAATTTCTAAATTACCTAATAACTGTTAGAGCTAAGTAGTAACTGTAATCGAAACATACACGGGCGCTTATAATATTTCTGTGTGATAAATTTTTGGCGAATATCTTCTAAAGCTGGACAAAGGAACATAAAATGTGGAGCGGAGAGAGAGAGAGAGAGAGAGAGAGAGAGAGAGAGAGAGAGAGAACTACAGCAACAACAACAAAACACTTTCTGTCCTGGCAGCCTTAAAATGGGTACCAGATTTATTTCTAGGAAGAAAAAAAAGAAAGAAAAATGGCAGTTAAATGATCCTCTATGAGTTCAATGCCCATGAGGCTTTGGGACTTCAAACCTTTAATTTGAACTTAAATGAGTGCACAAATAAGTAGGTAGACAAGACCGAAAATGAATGAATAAAAATACGTGAAAAATAGCAGTTGAACTTTGTGGTAGATTTGATTCAGAATTACTCATTACTCATTTCTTTAGTCTGTCTGTATGAGGGAGTTGTTTTTGCTGTTAGTGTTGATTGTGATGGTGGTGGTGGTGGCCGCCGAAGTGGTGGTGCGTGTGTGCGTTTGTGTGTGTGTGTGTGTGTGTGTGTGTGTGTGTGTGTGTGTGTGTGTGTGTGTGTTTGTACGCGCGAGAGCGCATGTGTGTAAGTGTGTGTGAGTTTGTGTGCGTGCGCGAGCACGCGTGTGTGTGCGTGCGTGCGTGTATGTGTGTGTGTGTGTGTGTGTGTGTGTGTGTGTGTGTGTGTGTGTGTGTGTGTGTGGACACAGAGAGAGAGAGAAAGAGAGAGAAAGAGAGAGAGAGAGAGCTTTAAACAGGATCGTTCTGGTGGATATACCTACAGTTTGCAAGATGATGAACACCATTTTTTTTTTATATCTGAAGTATTGGCAGTAATTCCAATGTGCTGGCAGTCAGTATAGAGAAAAACGTCTGATTCGTCTTTTTACCTTCGACATCTTGCTTGAGAAATTAATGAACTGCTCAGAATGCGAAGAATGACCTGATTTACTTTAGAACGTGACAATTAATTAACAAGAATTAGTAGAAAGACACCCTCTCTCATCCCCTTTCCAATAAGGCAGCTTCTTATTATTCACTCAAATAAATAATGGTTTGTCTCACATTTTCCGCTCCCTTGACTCTAGGGGAGTCATTGGGAAACAGAGAACAGTAATATGCCAATCCTAACTCACTTTCGCCCTCAAACCAGTTTTTGGGCGAAAGTGCCCTAGGATTGGCATATTACTGTTCTCTGACAAGTAAGACTTTAATAACCAAAAATAACGATTATCTACAAACAAACATACTGTGTAGGGTTATCGTTTTCAATACTAATTTACAAAACTTTTCAGATTTTGAACAAGTAAGACTTTAATAACCAAAAAATAACGATTATCTACAAACAAACATACTAAACAAACATAAAGTAAAAAATCCTGCTTAAATCTAGAAATTATGTATGGCTTGACCGAGACACTGTGCACTGTGCACGCAGGCCTACAGGGTTCGTGGATTGTGGCAGGGCGTATCAGGTTACAGTGGTTCGTGCGGCTCCTGTGGGTGCTTGTAATTAGCCACGGGGCGGGCTTTGCCAGTTCTAGTCATGTTTACTGCGCATAAGCCTCTTATCGAATCAAGTGCCGAGCTTAAATCACGTGACATTTTGTGTTGTGGCCACCATACACAGCCGCCGCCATTTTACATTGGACAGGCGGGCTGTGCGGTTGTATGCTGGTGTGTTTTAAAAACATGGCGAGTCAGGGAAGTGATGTTTCAATGCCTTCTGTCAGTGCTGAAGTGACACTAATATTACTCAAGAAATGGCTGAAGTGTTGTTATCTTTGCAAGGAAAACTTTCTGATCAACAGACCGATCTTGTGGAAAAATACATTGTTTATCATGAGCCATGGCAAAGTTTTTGACAAAGAAATTGAGTGGCGAGCCTTGTTCTCCTCCCTCAAAGCCAAAAGGAAGCATTTTGTTTTTGTTTCCTTAACAAAAAAACGGAACTCTCAGTTGAAGATCTTGACAAATATTTGAAAACACAGCTTTGTGAGCTGCCTTCCGATCCATTTGATGAAACCAAAACCTTTGAAACTGTTCAAGAAATGACCCCATCTTACACCGGGCTTGTTTACTTAGTGAAAGATAGTGAAAAGAAATCTCTTTCTCAGGCTCTTTTTTTTTAGGGCATTGGCTTCAGAAAGCAAAGACAATTTTGAAACAGTCAAAAACAAAAAACTGGGAGTCCTATTTGAAAGAAGATTTGCTGGTTGAGCCAACTCGTGTAAGAAGACTAATTGAAGTGTCATTTTGTTTCTATTCTTATTCAAAATTTCACAAACTTGCGATTTTTTTCAACGAGTTATACAGCAAACGAAAACTCATTCTGAAATACATACAATCCAACCCCAACTTTAAAGCATTCTGGCATGATACACATGACGTGTTAGAACCTGCATGGCAGGAGTAATTGAGCCACTTCCACAGCGGTGTTTTACTAGCGCCCAACAAAACTAGGCCAATCGGCAGACTTTGCCGATTGACCTACAAAGCCCACCTCTACCCCGCCTACTGGAGCGTCGGGTTTGTTTAGAGGCAGGGTTGTGTGGCGTTTTAGCAACAGTGCGCGCGACTGTAAGACCACTGCAGTCCTACCACTGACGTAAGATCTATTTTTAGATACCGCTCATGCAGGAGCGGTCGGGTTTGTTTAGAGTTGGCTGCTTTAGCAACAGTGCGCGCGACTGTAAGACCACTGCAGGCCTACCACTGACGTAAGATCTATTTTTAGATACCGCTCATGCAGGAGCGGTCGGGTTTGTTTAGAGTTGACTGCCTTGAATTTCCACCAAGCACTTCATGACTTTGTATATATTGCTGTGATTACTGGCTTCACTGCTTCGCTTCAACGTCCTGCTTCAACTTTTTTGGCTGCTTTTTCAAGCGGCCACAGAGTGTACTTTATTCAACTGTCTTGTTTATTAAATCAAGCTTTGATAAATGCACTTGGTGGCCGCTTTGAATATTCTTCAGTTGACAGAGAGACCGACAGCCGTCTTGAATTTACGGCGCTCAAGCGCCAGCCATAAAACCCTTTCCCATTCTCCATGCAAGCACCTCCCTATCTTGTGTGTGTGTGTGTGTGTGTGTGCGTGCGATCGTGCTTGTATATATGCTGTTATTGTTGTTGTTGTTGTTTTGCTGTTTTACTGATAATAAATATATTATATTCTGAACATTCGTTTCTTATAAATAATCAAAGGCGCACGCACACCTCCCCACCCCACCTCCACCCCCGCGCATGCACACACTCAAGTCACCCCAAGTCACTTCTAAGTTCTTACTCAAGTTGCCCTCAAGTCATCCTTAAGTCATCCACAAGTTCTTACTTAAGTCATCTTAAGTCATCCTCAAGTCATCCTCAAGTTGTCCTCAAGTCATCCTCAAGTCATCCACAAGTTCTTACTAAGTCATCCTCAAGTCATCCACAAGTTTCTTGATTAAGTCACCTCAAGATCATAACTAAGTCATCCTTTAAGTACAACCAAGTTCTTATTCAAGTTATCTTATAATTATCAAAAAAACAATACAATCTATGTTTTTATCTTAAATAGTAGATGTTTAATATAGTACACACACGCCTCAAAAAACGCGTCATCGTTGAGGATGTCTTGCTCAGCGTTCTTTGCATAGATCTTAATGAAGTTCTTACATCCGAAGCAACCGCATTGATTACAATTCTGGTCTATGGAAATGTCTTTTATAGACTCCATGTCTTTATTTATTGACTTTATCATTTTATAATACGCCATGTTCTATTTTATTAAAAAAATTTTAAATTAGTTCTTAAAATATTATTCCATTTGAAATGGATCAAAATGATCTTTTGTTGTTGGCGGTTTTGGCGTGCAGTTGTCTTTTTCTGTATTTAGTGGTTCAGATTTTTTTGATTGCTTTTGTTTCTGTTGCCATTGTGTATATATTTTATAACCGTAATAACTGCCCCCAACAGCAGCAAGGGCGCCAAAAATGGCAACAGTTTTAAGTTCAATATTCCATGAAGACTTTGGTGCTGTAGGTCTTGTATTACATGGAGTTTTTATAGCTGGCATTGAATCAACTTGTTCTGGCGTTGGCGGTGTTTATGTTTTCATGATGAGTCATATTCTGTAACATTAATTTTTTTTGTCTGTTCCACTCTGCTAATTTTTTTCCTGCTTCAAACACGCCCAGGATTTTTAATGGTCTCCACCTGATTCAGCGTTTTCTGCTGATTTTCTGGCTTGGTTACTTTCTCCACCTGATTCAGTGTTTTCTGATTCTGCTGATTTTCCAGCTCGTTCATTTTGAAGGGAAACAAAATCTATATGATTAAAAGTTATTAATCCCATGATTAATGGCGATAACAATGTTCCAAATCTATAGTATAAATCACACCCTAGAGACTCTAATGACTTTGTTAAAACCGGATCTTGCGTTAAATCATACGTAAGATCTTGTTCAGAATCAATGGGAGCAAATCTACTGACTAGTTTAGTGTACAAACTAAGAACCGTTTGCCCCACACTTTTCACCATTCTAGACCCCAGCTGCGCTTCATACCTGTTATGATACTTTATAATGTCTTGCGGCGACATCTGTTGAATCTGTTCAATGCTGAATTCAGTTCCGAGGAACTGTTTTGTTTTTCCACATGCTGCCAAAGAATACAGCCTCTCCTTTTTGGGCATAATAGCTTGGTCATCAACTTGGTCATTCATAAGTTCAGGAAGGTTTAGGCCACCTTGTAGCTGTAGTAGATCATCACTGTTCATGTTTTTTAATAATTATAATTATTTTATTTTATAAAAATGAGCACGAAAAAACTGTTCTGCTGTTATTGGAGGCCTAAGTGTAGGATACTCAATGCTTGGTAAAAGCTTGTTAAGAATTAAACCAGCAGATCTTGGCAAACTAGACTTTGAGGATTCAGCAAAGCTAATTGCTATCATTGCAGCTTCGTTTGCTACGAAAGATTTTCTAGTTAAGCAAGGAATAATTCCGGACAATATAAATATGTAAGAAAAAATACATTTATAAAAAATGGCTTCACTCGCAATAATGATAGGCGGCGCTGTGGTGAATGCGCTTGCTTTTAGCGGAAGTAATTTCGCATTTAGTAAACTGGGGGGGTGACGGCGAGAGAAAAAGACATAACAAAGCTATGGAGCAACTAGCAGCTGCACAAGACGCCTATGAAAAGCAGAGACTTGAGCAGTTAGATTTTATTAATGACACACTGAAAAGACAGGGGCATGCAGCTTACACATTTTAAAATGTTGATCAAGCAATAAACAATATTATCTTGTAACAGGCAAACCAATCGAGACATTGCCCCCACCAAAATTCAGTGACTTTTATCAACCATCAGAAAAACAAAGATGCAAGAAATCGCGTTTATTGTCTTTGGTATGACCGTTGTGTATTTTGTTGCGCATAATATTGGCTGAGTAAAAAATGAACAAAATCTATTATTCGCCAAAAGGATATTGGAAGGGAATAACAGCAATTAAAAAGCTAAGCCAAGCAGCTGGAGTCAGTGAACAAACAGCAAAAGAATGGTTATCTAAACAAGCGATTTGGCAAATTTATTTACCTGCGCCCAAACGAATACAGAGACCGCACTTTGTGAATACAATACCGAACGACACCCATCAAATGGATCTTCTATATTTACCCTCTGATAGGATTAGACGAAAAAGATTTAAGTACGCACTCACAGTCATTGACATAGCTTCAAGATACAAAGATGCAGAACCATTAACACAAAAGAGTGCTTCTGCTGTTGCTGTTGCCATACAGCTGATATATCAACGAGGTCCTTTAACTTATCCTCGCATGATTCAAGTCGATGATGGAAAAGAATTTAAAGGGCAAGTGAATCAATTATTGTTAAAACATAGAGTTACCATTAAAAGAGGCATTCCAGGAGTTCACAGATCACAGGCTTTAGTTGAAAACTTTAACAAACAGTTAGCTGAAAGACTTTTTTCCTACCAGTATCACAGAGAGCTGATTGGCAATTCTCGCAACACAGAATGGGTTAGAAGACTGCCCTCAGTTTTGCGCGCAATGAATAATGAAGAATTTAAAGGGTTAAAACCAGTACAAGCAATCAAAAGAAAAACAATAAATGTTGCTGAAGTAGAGTTTTCATCCGGCAAACTATTACCGTTTGGTTTAAAAGTAAGGTACCTTTATTTACCGGGAGAAGCAGAAGGGGACACTCGCATCAGGGCAACAGATCCAGTTTGGAGTGTTGATCCATATGAAATAAAAAGAATTGTAAAAATGAATCCGCCCGTGTATTATTTACGAGAAACTGACACAACAAAACAACCAGCTCCTCAAAGATCTTTTGTGAAGGAAGAACTGCAGATAATCCCACCAGACACAGTTCCGCTTTAATTAATTTACGGTTCTATAATGTCCATATGCATATGAAAACTCTGGATTAACAAACACACGTTTTGTGTTTGTTCTATCTAATGACTTCTTTGTTACAACTGTTGTGTTGATCTCATGTAGATTAGATCGCAGTTTTACGTTGTCATGATGAAAAGTCTTATTGCCAAACAATGCTTCTTTGTAGTTGTCATGTGATATGTTTGACTGCACAACACTGCGAGATATTCCCTTGCTTTCTTAATGATTTTCTCCTGGCTCGAAATACTGTACATTTTTGACCTTAACCCCACATACTCCTTGATCACCTTTCCGGATAATTCATCCTTCATCTTTCCTAAAACCTTCTTATTAGTAATTGAATGCAAAGGCGAATCTTTAGGATAATCGGACGTGTCATACCATCCGCTCGCTCCTTTAGCTACTTCTAATTCCATGTCTTTATAGATGTCTTCAGTAGGGATATCTATAACAAAACTGTCTGTATCTGTGTAAAGTACTCTGGACTCAGGATACAGGGGCTTAAAGTAGTCATAAAGAAATTCTAACATCAAAAGCTTTGATAATTCTAAAACAGTAAACCCAATAAAAACGGGCTTGTCCAATTTGACTTTCTTTTTTTTCATCATTATGCCAAAAAGCTGATCATGAAATCTTCTAAAGTCCTGATAATTAGGTTTTGAAGTCAGCTTAATTGCTTCGTTCTCTTTGGTGACTAATCTGACATCTTTACGCTTGTGCGGATTCTCCATAGTCTTTCCGAAACAGCTGTTGTTCATCAGCTTTGAAAAAGTCTTTTTCTGAAGCATCTGTGGATTTAGTTCTGTTCAGTGTTCTTCATTATGTAAGGTTTCATGAACTGTTCTTGATCAAAAAGCCATTATACGATAACTGCTGTTAACTTCAACCATGTCTAATAAAATTGTAGAAGTCTGTAATGACAGAAATAATTTTTTTTTTTTGCCGCGAAGATTAGGCACAAGTTTTAAGGTGGTCCCTCCTTGGGCCATTTTTAAGGCTTTCTGCTGCTAATGATATCATTATGCAGGACATGCAGTTCATGAGGATATTCTAAATCACTTCTCGAATTTATCCACGCTGTTGAACAGGCGTTAAACTGCCCACCACTTTAAATGCCTTTGAATATTATTCCGGATTCGCGCCTGTGTACATTTTAAAGTTGCGTAACGGAAGTGATAGCGCCAATGGCCCATCCCGTACAGATGTTTGCATCTAAATACATGAGATAGTTTAGAGACCTTTTACTTGGATCATAAGTCGTCCAAGTATTTGGTTGTTTGCTATACAGTAATGGTGCGACGCCATAACTAATTTCTCCACCAATCCGTATTTTCAATCATCTGAATCATATGTAAAATCTGACAATAAATCATTCTGACTCCCATAAAACTGCTTAAGAAAGCATTCCCACTCATCCCGGCGCAAAATGTAATGCGCGGATCCAGGCTGTAATGTTTCATGCGGTCTTTCTATAATTTTCAAAGACGTCCGCCAACAACATACATCGCCCTTAAGTAGGAGTCATGATAGTCTCCCATCGTTTTACACTCTAACCTTCTGGCCCACGCATCTTGAGGCATGCTGTATCAGAATCACTGATGTCCTTTTCCTCTAAGACTAAAAAGAAACGCGCCTTTAGGCGGAAGTGTATCTTCCTTCAAAACCTTTCCAACCTGTTTTCAAGTACTCAGAAGGTAAACGCCCTTTCTAACAAGAGTTGGGTCCAATATTCTTCCGTTATTGGGCAGGCCTTTAAGGACATAGCCAGCGACTCTAATGAACCCATCATGTGCGCAGGAGTCATAAAAAGAACATGTTTATTCATATTAAAGACGCCATGGTACTTTCTGATGACTGTGCAATTCATGACACCCCTGAAGGCAATCGTCCACTGCTTTCAGTTATCAGATGAGAGTCGTAACCCCCCCCTCGCAAGTTATGAAAGAATACAGGCACTTCCATGTCTTTGGTTCACACTTTTAGTTTGAAGATTGCATTTACTGTGCGCCTGCTCCTCTGCAACATTTCCGCCTAATGTATCATGGGACTCTTACCCGCAGGCCGCTAAGCCACCTGTGGATGGCTTCCCTCACTGAGTTCTAAACCACAAATCCAACAATGTGTGGCTGAGTCATACTGGAGTTGCTCTTCAGGCGGCATTTTGATTCCAGATAAGTTTAGATTATTAGAACAGTATTACGCACTGCTGCATCGTCTAAGAAGTATATTGCAGCATCTGGCCCTCTAATACAATTCTGGTTTCGAATGGGTCGCCATCCGACATGACAATGATGAAAGGCAAATGAACAGATCTGAATGACTAACTCATTAAGACTGTTTTTTCAAAGTTTTTTGTGGCGCTGGCCCTTCATAAGGAACAATAAGCGACTCGAATCTCGTAAATACGTATGGAAATGTTCAGTTTTTTCCAGTTCTAATTAACACTAAATCGTTAGGATCCAGTGGGGCGGGTAATTATTCCATATTACAGTCAACTGGGCCGCTTACAATAGTTCCTTATGTTCGCTTGCAGCTTGAACAGATGGCATTTCCTTGTTAAACATTTTCTGCAGAATCTTGTTTATGCCCATTCTTTGAAGCATCTGCATTAGTATACTCATTGTTCGAATCAATGTGAATCGGTACCCCCCGCTGAGCAAGCAACAGTAGTAAGTCAACATGATTTTTTGTCTGGCCTCGCCAATCGTTGACTGTTTCTTGGCCACTTTAATCGGCTGTATATTTGTTTCCTCATCCCATGTGTAAGAAATAGACAGTATTGGTTTGTTTTGCTCTTGCAAACTGGGGGAGCAATTTGGTCTACACTAAGGAAAGGGACACCCCACTAAAGTTTAATATCATTGATGTAACGGGTATAGTATCTCTCTCTGCGTTTTTGCGGATATAATTGCACCGTTGCGAGGAACAACACCACATAAAGACATTTGTTGTCGAATTCTTTATGTTTAGAAACTGCTCTTTTTGCAACTAATGCTGGAGAGCAGTGGAATGTTAAGACTTGCCAACAATCGGTGCATACTAGCCTGTTTTTCTATCTGAATCCTCTAAAACTTCGCCCTCTGACCAACCAACCTCTCAATTTGGCTTCTTCAAGCGCAAGCGTCAAACTGTGGCAACAGTTCGTCTGCCCAACCGGGTGTTAAGTCTTAGGAAGAAAGAATAGTCCTGTTGTTTAGTTTGAGACCCAACTTCTCTTCTTGATTTTCTTCATTTATTGTTACATAGTCGATTAAAACAGCTAACATTAATTTAACCTGGCGGTCTAATGTTAGTTACCTGGAACTTGAGAATAGCATAAACAACGCTTGCCCGTACGTTTGCTGGATTAATGACTTCTTACATCAATATCATTCAGTGCTCTTTGAAAAACGCTCTCTCTCGAGCATTCCTTAACACAATTCGTCTGGTCCCTTCATATATCTTGGCCATATTTGTTGAGTTTCTTTTCTAACTCACAATATTATTAAAGTTAAAAAAAAGATACTTAATCAGAATCAATATCAACGGTCTTATTGTGGCTTGACTCATAAACCTAAGTATAAACCCACCCTTGGTTGTTGTTACTGTGAGCTGTTTAGAATCAGAGTTTAATGTCTCTTTACTTTTTTTAAGCATTCCATTTTGAATCTGCTCGGCGTCTGGCTTGTTGAGAAAACTTGTCCTCCCTTTTCTTTGAAATCACACTTTTGTCTTTTGTAGTCCCATCAAAATCAGCCTTAAACGACTAAATACTTCATCCGTGATGTTGTGAGTCAGCTAGTGCTTTATTTATTGGTCAGTTTGAACGAACTAAGTTTAGCCCGTTATTAGTTGAACCATAGCTGTGTGCTTTGGAGTTTTAGTTTTTTAAATTTTTTATGGCCAGCCGCACTTACAGCTAATGAACGAACAAGGCCGAGAGCTAAAGACAAACCCTCCTAGAGGTGAAAGCTGCGGGTACGCCTATGCCGTTGCTAAGATACCACACACGTTCCTGCTGATAGAGCAACTTATAGTCGAAGCCCAGTAGTAACATATGTAAAACAGCATTAAAGGAGCAAATACCTTCGTTTGTTTGCCTGTATTTTTGAAAGGTCTTGCTCTAGTACTTGCTGCATTAGTCGTAATGTTTGTTAATCTGAAGGTTTTTATCTAGGTTTTCTACTATCCTCTTCTTGGACAGGCGCTGTAGGCACATTTGGATAAACTTGAACAACAATGCTTTTTATAAAATTAAAAATACTTTAGTATTGTATATCTTTTAATCTGTTTATCTTGATTATTCACTGCGCATCATATATTAAAAACAATGTACATTAAGCGTTTATCGGGCTTCTTCTTGCTTTATCAATTTGAATGTTTTATTACGTCCGCACAGTTCTCTCCCTCCCCCTTCTCTCCTCACCGCTTCCATGCAACAGATTATCCTCTGTTGAAGCCTTAGGTCAAACCATTAACCGATTTGGTGTTAAATAATCATCAAGCCTAACATTGTGAAGATGTAAATTCGTTAGACACTAGGTCTGCGTTAACTTCTAATAACCTACCCCTCCCACCCCCAAACAATTTTCTTATTTCGTCAAAATGAATGATAAGGTCTAAGGCCCGCTAGCGTAGATTTGGTTAGGACTACCGTCAATTGTACATTGCACTTTCGCGTTATTTTAGATAAAAAACTTTTCACTGCTCGTTTTGAACGGTTTCTTCATCTTCACACAGCAATAAAATACCTTTTACGATCTTGCCGCGACGCAAGAACTAAAATTCCATATAGTGTCTGCCCTGCTTCCTGGATATGTTGTATGATGAATCACTCTTTCGTAAATAATGCAATTTTGACTGAAATTGTTGCTCAATCCAGCCTTGCTAAGTGAGGTTGCAAACAACGTCCAAACTCTAACGAATGTCAGAAATTGCTGTACCTTTGCTTCTGGGTGTCTGATGATCTGATAACCGCGTTTGTATCATTAAAAGTTAGTTCATATGACTATCTGTCTTTTAATGCTCCTTGAAAGTATGGGGGGGCATGCGCTTTTAAACAACTCAAATCTAAGGGAATGGAAAATCGATTTCCATACGCAAAATTTAGAGCTAAAGACTTTTTGCTGCTTTTAACATCTGCGCCGAGTGCGGCGCTATTCTAAGTTTAGTGCTTCTTCATATCTATTCCATGAAACGCAAGATCGTCCTTTCATCTCGGTTAGCCATAGATCAAATAGGTTTT
Source organism: Conus ventricosus (assembly GCA_018398815.1). NCBI lineage: Eukaryota > Metazoa > Mollusca > Gastropoda > Neogastropoda > Conidae > Conus > Conus ventricosus. The sequence continues at coordinate 73,400,767 of CM031606.1, forward strand.
AAAAAATATGTCTGCATTGTGTAAAGAAAAATATTTCGTGCCCCTCAAATTTATAGAAATTTACTTAACGATTGCAGCCTCCCAATTCTGGACAACTGTCCTGTTTGTGTTTCTGTTGTTGAAGTGGGGGGGGGGAGTTCTATTTGAAAGTAATACGTGCAGAGCTGGCACAATCACTTGATCGCTCCTAGGTCTTGGAAATTTGACAGTACTAATTTGATCCGCATCAATAGTCGATGGATTATTTGGAACAGTAATATTCCGTTTATTTCCCTTCACGCCAAAGGTTCTTTCAGTCTTCTATGCGGGTCAAGAATCGAGCCTATCATGCTTGTGACCATTTTTTTATAAAAAAAAAATTAAAAAGTAATTATTTTAAAATCATGGCAGGAATTGGAAGCTAAGAAGGATTATGATGTTTTTGATCCTGGGAGACGATCATGAGTGAATGATTCCCTTTAAAACAACACCGCTCAACGCTCTCAATGCGGCATGAATTAACAGAAAGTAAGGTGAGAAATCATTTTAACGATAGTTTTAGGACAAGAACCTCCCGAATTTATAGACCCAAATGATTTATTAAAAGATGATCATTGTCGTAAAAAACGATCAAGGACAACTGTTTTCGGCTTACAACTAAACCAGACCCAACAAAGTTTTTAGCCAAGAGTACAATTATACAAAGACTTCATGTGAAAGATCAAAATCGCCTTGGCATTTCTAACCAAAATTAGATAAGGATGCAGTTGCGATAACTTCAAAACACACTGGCAGGAAACTCCCAACAGCTAACCAAATACAAAAGACATGAACTTGAAGATTAAAATCAATCGCAGATGAAATCATAAATGCAATAGAAGCAGAAACCAGTTTTTCAAAAAACAGCATTAAAGACTATACACGACACACCGCTACCCATGCGAGAATACGGCCCTTGATCATGGCTTTGAGAACCATTAGAGGCAATTCACAAACATTTACCAAAACTGGGTGAACTAAGATGAGCATATAGAAAGATGAAAAAGAAAAACTCGTTGAGGCTGACGACTCCATCGTAGGGCATGGATATTAAAGAAAGAATAATACAAAGACAAAAGATTCTTGAACAAGAAAAGATCAGCAAGACAAAAGTGCTGACTACTAACCGAGACCAATTACGAACTCAAGTGGGGGGGGGGGGGGGAATAGAATAAGAAGAAACTATCGAAAAAATTTATATGAAGTACAACAGAACGCAGCAGAAAGTCGAATAAGAACGCTGTTTAGGAGAGCAAGGCGTCACATTAGGCAAGCGTTATAAACGGCCTAAGGATTTGTAATAAGCACGCTGGTGTGGCTATTACAGTCGGCGGTGGAGGTCCACAGACCAGTGCCTCCTCGCCATCTCTCGCCTCCACCTGATAAATCAGGTAATAAAAAACAGCTTGATCACTCTTGCGGTTTATTAAAAAATTAGCGCAGTAAAGCTATAGACGCTTTTACCAGGAATATTGTGGAGTATTGTCAGCTGGCTTTTTTGTCTACTGCAAGCAAAGTATTGGCTTTATGGCCAGCACTTTATGGACATTAGTTCTGTAATAGTTGGGTTAACTATTTAGTAAGAAAAAGACCAAGTAATCCTAATGCCAGTTAATCCAAGAACAAGCGCTGTCTTTTCATATCATGGTCATTATTTTTGACTTCGCAACAGAGTCCGCGAGCTTTGCTTGAGTCTTCAATGACTTGGGGTTTGGACCTTCGGAATTGATACTTAATCTTGGGCGTTCTTTTTATTGTTTGTAAATTACAGGCTCAGAATTTATGTCCGTTTTTTTTTCCCAACCTTCTGTTCAATGCCTGCAATAAGAAATTCATTATTAAGTTTATTAATGTACCTATCTGGAGACTGAGGTCAAAGGCAGCATGTATAAACCATCCACAGCAAAGTCTACTTTCGATCATGCAAATTGTAAAACATGTTGGTACCTTTGACTACCTGAAGGTAAAATACACTGTAAATTCATGGTCGTCCCTAAATTTGCTAAGTAAAACACAAAAAAAAATTGTTTTTTGTGCGTCAAAGCCAGTAGAAAGATCAGTTATGCTCGATCTCGCCTGTGCTTGCGAACCTAGCAAACAACCAAACGTAAGTACGAATAGAGTCCGTTTTATTCGTTCTATTCTGCTTAGTTATGCGCCCTTAGAAGTGTCTAGATAAATTGTTGTCCAGGCTGTTTTTATGCTCTTGCTGTAGGGACCCCGGCTGAACAGTTGGGCCAAAATCTACGAAAGTTTTTTTGAAAGAGGATGCCAGTCAAGTTATACTTTCTGTGCGTGCCCCGAAAATAAAGGTCGCCTAGGGCCATGATTAAGACCAACTTTTGTCTAAAGCTGTTCTTGATGTTAATATTGAATTCGTTACAGATCCGTTCCACAAGCCTTCATGTCATCTGTTTTGCTAAATGGATTAAACGGTTTGTCATTTGGCAATGGCGCTTGCAGTTCATCAAAATAAACGCCTGAAGGTGTAATAGAAATGAAATTCGGTACACTGACCTCACCAAAGGATCATGGTGATTTAAATGATCAGCATACGCCACTCCCACCCATTTGATGGCGCAAAACACAGCAAAGATTTACCTGTTCTGATAAAACTGCATCGGTTGACTAAACCACGCTTTCCTTGATGTGGTCGTTTTTTCCAAGGGGGGGTTAAGATAGACTCTTCAATGGAGTACTCACCTTTTTATGAAAAGAGGCAGTCTGGGTCACAGCAATGTCAAGAGAATCAGTTGCTATATTTTTTAAGATTGTAGTGCGGGCCCAACCTAATATTTGCATCAGCATATTTGAATGGCACTCAGTTTTAAATTTGTTTTAAAAAATGTGTGTAACAATAACAACTTTCAAGACCGCCCTTCGTTTTTAGAACATGCTATAAATTAACAATTGCGGACCAGAACGGTCGCGCTCCATGAAATATCTACAAAGTCGTATGGTTTAATAAAAGCAAAGCCAAGGCGAATAATAAGATTAGAAAAGTTTAATAATAGAGGGCTATAGTTAGCCAGTTAACCATACTTATGGTTATTACGGGTTTTGCTCACCTAAAAACATAACATCCTAATCCCTTATAAAAAAAAAAAAACTCAGTTATAAAAACCTAAAACTATCTAAAAGAAGCAATGAGTAACTTTGATATCATTACTCTCAAACTTAACACTGCAAATCTAAAAACAATGTTGACCTTCAAAACCTGAAGAAGAAGAAGTAGGTTACCTTTTTGATAAAGACTAGCTAAAATGTTAGGCTCTTTACAACTACCCATGCTGCCCGTTCATAGATTTAGAGTGCAGCAAACAAAACTACTTATGAGTGGAAAAATCCGCTCGATCTTGCAATTACATTCAGTACTCTATGGTTTTTTTTTTTTTTTTCCAGTTTGGATGAGCTGAGCCTGAATGAAAACTTATATGATGAAGGCCCTCAACTGTTTTAAAGAGCTCTTCCGTCAGGGAAAGCTGCATATTGCGATTATGAAATTATACAATTCCCTAATTTACAGTTTAAAAGATTAGTTTGTGGGAGGGTCGGATCATTTAATATAAAAATCAAAGACAAAGCGGGGAAAGTTGTGAAATGTATAACCTGCACATTGTTTTGGAAATAAAATAATACGTTACTAAAAAATAATGTCGCGTGGGCCAGAAGAATCAGGAGTTACATTAGCGCCTGTAAGGTGTATAACCTTAGAATTAAAAGACCTTGCAGATGTTGCGGACTTTGAACAGAACGGTGAGATAGGCGCTTTGTATGGTTTTGAGTACACTAAAGATGGTGATTATAAACGCAAAGAGGTTGGCGACAACAAAAAGTTTCCTAAACTAGAACAACTGCGCAATCTAGAGGCAAATAATGTTGGCCAGTATGAATATAAAAATAGTTCGAAAACCTGACCTCAAATGGCACTTAGAACCATATTTAGAATGGGACATAAAATTTGAATTCATAAGCCCATTTACATATTTTAGCCGTCAAAAAAGTTTCAGAAAAGCATTCAACTCTGGCCCTTTACATGTAAGTCTTATGCCGGACGACAATAGTCGGAAAGAAATTGAAATAACGCCGTATGGGAAAAAACAGTACATCCTCCACAGAAAAGAAACAGTTGTAAAAAAAGCTTCTACAAAATTACAGTTCTTTCCAAGCAGAAAATTAGGAGACACGTTCACAATGATATTTGAAATTTCTGTCTTTAAAGATGTGGAGAGGATGGGGTTGTGGGCGTTAGTGACGTCCTTATAAAAGGAATTAATATTAGCTGGCAAAACTTAGACGTTAAACGCCTTAACGTTGTTGTCGTCGTCTTCACAATGGTGAGGATATTAAGATCATAACAACAAGCAACAAAATCAATGTTGACTTAAATAGAAACAATCTTACAGAACTGAATTGGATTAATCTTACACATTTAGGCCTCATAGGTTTTATTATACTGAACAAGTTTTGACGGAGAGTATGATAAAAACAATAACTGGATTAAGATTAAATTCTGTTATAAAACTATGGAGCAGTTAAACTTTATGACAAAAACCCCTCATTGTTCATTGATTTGTGGACAGACTGGTTGTGGGAAAACAATATTTATCCTCGACCTGTTACAAACAGTTTATCGTTATAATTTTGCTCATATTGCGGTTTTCTGTCCAACACTTAATGGAACAAAGCATATCATGATAGAAGGTTTATATGGGCAGATGATAACATATATTTAGTTGATCCTAGCAATAAACTAAGTGAGTGTTTAGAACAGTTTTATTAGACTGTTTGAAGGAACGCAGACACTATTTATTATAGATGACTGTTTCGGCAGAAAGAGACATAGTTAAAAAGAGAAACACTTTATCAAAACTTGCTTTCAGTGGAAGACATGCTGGAAAAGTGTGTGGATTTTATGCCAAAAATATAACTCGGTTTTAAAAGACTTAGAGAACAGTTAAAGACTGTAGTGTTATTTCACATGAAAGACCGAGATGCATTTGATGAATGTAATGCGTGAAAATGATGTTGTTGAAAATGATCAGGAAAAACACAGGATAAACAAAACTGAAATCTAAAAAGTTTAGTAAATTAGTATTGAAAACGGATAACCCTGCACAGTATGTTTGTTTGTAGATAATCGTTATTTTTTGGTTATTGAAGTCTTACTTGTCAGAGAACAGTAATATGCCAATCCTGGGGCCACTTCGTCCGAACTTGGTGAGGACGAAGTGAGTCAGGATTGGCATATTACTGTTCTCTGAAACCAACCTAAAGAATAGTTTGTTGGAGTCTTCCAGGTCCCTTTGTTGTATGCCGAGGCTTTTGTCTCTGCAGATGTTTTTCATGTTACATTTGCAATGTAACTAGTCCATGGATTTTTTTTCGTCTGCACATCTGCCTACCTCCTTCAGCAGTTCTGTGGGGATCGTTCTAGCCAGACATTAGACCTTGGTACATGGCCATACCGATGTGGTTTCCAATTCTTAGCCGAGGTCAGTAGATTTTCACTGTTCTGGGGCCCTTGTTTTTCTTAATTATATAAATGACATAAGTAGAAATCTCTCTCCTGGAACTACTATAAGGCTTTTTGCAGATGACAGTTTAGTATATAGAACAATCAGAAGCAAGAATGATAGACGCATTCTACAAGAAGATCTAAACGCTTTACAAGAGTGGGAAAGTACTTGGAAAATGGAATTTCATCCCCAAAAGTGCCAAGTGTTTGCGTATAATGTAACAAACGCTCACCAATTAGATCAGATTATTCTATCCATAATACTATTCTTAAAGAAACTAATGCTGCAAAATATTAGGCGTGATTATAGATAGTCGTCTGAAATGGAAAGAACATTACAATTTAGTATGTAAGAAAGCAAATAACATCTTAGCTTTCTTATACAGGAATATCAATGACTGCCCCCAAAAGGTTAAAGACGACTGTTACAAAACACTGGTTAGACCAGTACTGGAATATGGTTGCTCAGTTTGGGATCCTTACCATCTAAAGGACATTGATAACCTCGAAAAGATTCAGAAGAGAGCAGCACGGTTCGTAACAGGGAACCACATCAGAGAAAAGGGGAATACTAGGAAGAACATGAGGAAATTAGAATGGAAACCCTTAGAAGAGAGAAGAGCTTTTATCAAACTTAACATCTTCTTCAAAGGCAGAGCTAAAGTAATCGATATTCCAATGGAACAACTAGTATTGAATAAAAGTAGCACCAGGAGTGGCGGTCAATGTTATACCATACCTGCATCAAATATTGACAGCCACTTACATTCTTTTTATCCCAGTTCTGTACGGCTGTAGAACTCACTGCTGGGTGCCATCAAGATTGCCACAAATGCAATCTCTTTTAAAAAACAAATTGATTCGACAGTTTTGAGATCTGCATATTGACGATTTTCTATTTTTACTTCCCCAGATATTTTACTTTTACCTGGGCCTGAATTTGGCCATTGCTTTTAACTTCTTGAATATCGAGTGCGACCCCTTGTTGCCAAATTTGCTCCAGGGCCAACAGTCTTGAGTCGCACTGTTTTATGTTTTATGTTATTTTATTTTACTTTTTAACATGCGCGCTGGTGACCTACTCGTTTTTGAGTGAACCAGTATTTTAGGAAGAAGAAGAAGACGTGGTCCGATGTATCGCATGATGGTTTGACGCATTGTTCATTTGTTATGTGATCAATCGATCTCATGATCAATATCTTGCGGTGACAGCCAATTTCCATAGTTTGGATTCTTACCAGATCCGGGTGTGAGGGTCCATGTCCTGAATGCGTACAGGAAAATGGAGTGTGTCAGTGCAGGGAGGGCTTGGCCCTGCGTTCCATGGAGATGTTGGCATTCTTCCCTACATGTTTAGTCTGGACAGAGATGGGGGTTATCTTTCCTGCCCTTGACAGGATTCTTGTCAAGATCCTTCATTCCTAGTGATGGAACCCAAGTAAATGAACAATACTAGAATAGTGTCTAATTTAAGTTCACGGACAGCTACGTCAGATCTGATGATGGTGTTTGGGTCGGTCATTTACTTCGTCTTCTCAAATCTGATTTCCATGCCAAATCTTGTTGATCGTTCGGTCAAGTCTATGAACATTCTCAGCGGCTTCTTGGTTTGCGCTTGCCAGATCATCGAAGTTACCTGCAATTCCAAGATTCGTGATTTTTCTACCTCCGGTGGTGCCTATGTTGACCTGATCCTCAAGATAAATAAGAAGGCCTGGTGATGATTTACAGAAAAACAGCCGTCTCCTTCATAGCATTGCCAAAGTAGTGACGTAATCCAGATCTATGGTACCTGTGGTGACAGCAGTGACGCAAGCAAGAAATTGTTCCACAACACGGAGCTTACAGGTAGTAATGTTTATAGCAGCAGTGATAGAATTACAATCTTCCTACGTCAGACGCACGATTTCAGTAAGTTTAGCCCTGTATTATATGGTGAAGATGTGCCAGTCATACAATATAAACAAGAAGTCGAGTCAAGCTTGTTTTTGGTTTCTTGTTCAGCTGCTCATTCTGCCATCGGCGTACCGGAAGTGTCATGGCGTATCTATCCGAGTGACGTCATAATTCAGCTTAACATACGTAAATCGTACATATGTAATTATAATAATCTACATCTTCCTTCTCAAGATTTTTTAAAATAAAATTTATTATGAACTAAACTGAGCAAATTAAATAAAAATTATTTACTGTCCAAAGTGCTTCCTTAGAGCCAAAAGAAATAATGCAAACTTTTCATGTTCATCTTCCTTCCTGAAATAGAAAAAAAATATACATAACTAAAACAATAAACAGCAAAATGTCACATCAAGGCACTGGTAGATGGCCCGACATCACTCAGTCAAAGTATTTGGGGTTGCGTTTCACGGCTCTACCGGCACGGGTCACCACGGGCTGGGGCTGCAAGGCGGTCGGTGCTGGACCTGAAAGCTTGGCTGGTGGTGTACCTGGTGTAGTGGCCGGCACAGGACCCGGTGTCGTGGGCGCGACTGGACCTAGTGCCTTGTTGGTGGCACCGGCTTGACGAGGCATGGAACAGGTTGGAGCGGGAGGTGCTGGGGAGGGGAACAGCTGCACTGGGGTGAACCTGCCTCGTGGCACGTTGGCAAGCTGAGGGGTGAGAGGAGTGGGGCAGACAAGGGGAGGGTAACGACAGCAGCGGGAGGCGGCGATGAGGCTGGCTGCTGTTCGGAGGGTGCAGGGAATGGTGGTCGCACACTACCTGGACCTCCAAGATTGTCACGAGGTAGCGTGCTGAGAGCTTGCGGAATCTGTGGTCTGGGCTCCTGGACGGGGAGAAGGTGACGTCTGTTGCGTACGTAGTCTATTTCAGGAAGGAAGATGAACATGAAAAGTTTGCATTATTTCTTTAGATACGCCATGACACTTCCGGTACGCCGATGGCAGAATGAGCAGCTGAACAAGAAACCAAAAACAAGCTTGACTCGACTTCTTGTTTATATTGTATGACTGGCACATCTTCATGGTGTCAGAAGTGTTTAGAACTCATCGAATTATGTTTTGACATTTAGCAACCTGGGCCACGTACGTACAAGGTAGGTTTTTTTTTTAAGTTTGTCACGTTGAGGACTTGGCGGGTTTTCTCAATCCCGTTTTGCGTGCTACAAGGCGTACTCCGACACTAACGACTTTAGTGCAGTTGCGCCACTTCGACTTTTTTCGACACTGACACACGTACGTGGTTCCGTGGTTCAAACACTCGGAAAGCATGGACTGCTTACGGAAGCCACTGCCCCTGTCTTTTGACGGCAACGTTGCTGAGAACTGGCGTACATTTGAGGCCGAATTTGACATCTTTATAGAGGCTGCTTATGCTGACAAAGATGACCGTACACGAGCGTACATTTTGCTGAACTTGGCTGGAAAAGATGCCATTGAGAAAGAAAAGACATTCACTTATGCTGCTGAAGTGAAGAACGACGATGGTGTAGTCACACAAGCTGCAGAAAAGCGCGAAAACGTCGCTGTCCTGAAGACAAAATTTCGTGAGCTCTGCAATCCCCTGACGAACATTATTATCGAGAGACACAAGTTCAACACACGATTCCAGCAAGCTGGCGAGCCAATGCAAAGCTTCATCACAGCATTGAAGATTTTGGCCAACACCTGTGAATATGGGACGTTAAAAGACTCACTCATTCGAGACCGAATTGTTTGTGGAGTCACGTCAGATGCTCTCCGAAAACAGCTTCTGAAGGAAAAGGCGCTAGATCTCCACAAAGCAATCCAGATCTGTCAGATCCACGAAGCTGCGGAGAAACACACCGTCCAAGTATCAGAGGATCACGAAGTCAACGCCATCTCACAGAAGAAGAAGTTCTACGTTCCTCCCAACAAATCTTGTCGCTATTGTGGTCGCTCGCATGTAGCAAAGAAAGAGGAGTGTCCAGCCTATGGCAAGAAATGTTCGTCATGCTCAAAGATGCACCACTTTGCTAAGGTCTGCAAATCAACACCACGACGGCGGTTGGCGAGCACCGTCAATGCAATTGGTGGAGACAACTCTGATGAGGGTGGAGAACCAGCTGAAGACTGGGAGTTACACGCGCTCACCCAGGAGCTACGTCGCAATGAGATACACTGCACAGCAATAATCAATGGAGGCGACTTGAAACTAAAGGTTGATACTGGTGCCAAATGCAACGTCCTGCCACTCTACGAGCTCAAGAAGGTCCAAGCAAGAGAGACCATCAACAAAGCCAAAGCCATCAACCTCGTCGCATACGGGGGAGAGCGATTCTCGACACTAGGAAGTGTGGACCTTCTCTGCAAGATTGGCGACCGCAAAGAAACATTGACCTTTTAGGTCATTGACAGGCAAGCCACACCCATCCTTGGTCTCAACGATGCACTTCGACTCCGTCTCATTCAGCTAGACAAGACTGTCTATGAAGTAAATGAAGCGTCTGAGGACACCTCCAGAGAAAACATTTTGAAGGACTACCCAGAACTTTTCAATGACACACTTGGGACATTGCCTCCAAAATACATCATGCGCATTGATCCCAGCATCACACCAGTTGTCAAACCAGCAAGAAAAGTTCCTCAGGCCATGGAAAAGAAGGTCAAGATTGAGCTTGAGAACATGGTGAAGTGAGGCGTCATAGTGCGAGAGACAGAACCGACAGAGTGGGTGTCACAGATGGTGGCAGCAAGAAAGAAAAATGGTGACATCCGGATCTGTTTAGACCCAAGAAGTTTAAACACCGCTCTCCAACGCCCGCACTTCCCAATGCGCACCGCTGACGACGTAGCATCTAGAATCGGCAACGCGAAATGCTTCACCACCTTGGATGCAAAGAACGGATTTTGGCAAATCCGGATGGATGAGGAGTCTTCCAGGCGAACTACTTTCAGCACACCGTTCGGGCGATACAGGTTTCTGCGCATGCCGTTTGGCATTAATACAGCTAGTGAGGTCTTCCAGGAAGCCATGGAGAGGCTATTCGAGGGATATCCATGTGCCATCATTGTAGATGATATCCTCGTCTGGGGCTCCACCGACAAGGAGCATGATGCAAATCTCAAGAAGATTCTGGAGCGAGCACGGCAGATCGGGCTGAAGCTGAACCTCAGTAAATGCAAGTTCAGGATGAAAAGCGTCACTTTCGTCGGCCACAAGTTCACTGAGGATGGTCTGAAGCCAGATACGGAGAAAACAGACGCAATCCGAGAGATGCCTGCACCTGAGAACCGGGCAGCTCTTCAGAGATTCCTTGGCATGACAAACTACCTAAACAAGTTCATCCAGAACTACAGCGAGAAAACAGCAGTTTTGCGAGAACTGCTACGCAATGACATTGTTTGGAGCTGGACTGAGGCTCACCAGCAAGCTTTCAACAGACTCAAAGATGACCTCATGAATCCTCCTGTCCTGAAGTTCTTCGACCCTGCGAAGCCCGTCGTCTTGTCTGTAGACTCATCCAAGAGTGGACTGGGTGCCGCATGCCTGCAAGAGGATGCTCCAGTGGCCTACGCATCACGAGCCTTGTCTGACTGCGAGACAAGGTATGCGCAAATTGAAAAGGAGCTCCTGGCTGCTGTATTTGCCTGCAGGAAGTTTCATGACTTTGTCTATGGTCGGAAGGTGACCATAGAGACTGACCACAAGCCTTTGATCACCATCGTGAAGAAGTCACTGAATGCTGCCCCTGCTCGTCTCCAACGCATGCTTCTACAGCTGCAACGCTACAACCTTGATTTCGTCTACAAAAAGGGCAAAGAGTTATACCTTGCTGACACGCTGTCCAGAGCGTTTCCCAATGATCCAGCTGAAGAGGAGGAGTTTGACTGCGACGTCATGACAGTTCTCTCCATATCGCCGGCGAGAATGACTGAACTCCAGAAAGAGACTTTGGCTGACCCGACCATGCAGAAGCTTGCAAAGCTCATCAAAGATGGATGGCCTGACCATGAGCGAGGCCTGCCGTCTGATGTGAAATGCTTCTTCCCATTCAGGGATGAGTTGGTGATTGAGAATGACGTCGTCATGAAAGGACAGAGAGCGGTGGTTCCGAAAGCTTTGAGGTCCACCTACATCGCCGTTCTCCACAATGGCCACATGGGAGCAGAGCGCACCAGACTGCTTGCAAGCGACATCGTATTTTGGCCCAAGATGCGTCAAGACATTGAAGACGCAGTTTCCCAATGCTCAGCCTGCAACAGCTGCAAGGCCCATCTGCAGAAACAGCCCCTCATGAACCACCCAGTCCCTGAACTCCCTTGGTCCAGCCTCGCAGCCGACATATTTGACTGGAATGGCAAGCAATACCTGGTTGTTGTCGATTCCTACTCTGGTTGGTTCGAGATGGACATGATCAACAAGATGACTTCAAACATGGTGATCCTAAAGATGAAGCGGCACTTTGCGTCTCATGGCATCCCAGAAAAGCTGATGACAGACAATGGCACGCAATTCACAAGTCGTGAGTTCAAACAGTTCGCACAAGAGTGGAACTTCGTGCACATCACCAGCAGCCCCCACTACCCCAGATCCAATGGCTTGGCAGAAAACGCCGTCAAGCAAGCCAAACAGCTGTTGGAAAAGAGCGAGAAGGACGGATCAGACGTGTACCTTGGTTTGCTGAATCTTCGCAACACGCCACGTGATGACATGTGCTCACCTTCGCAGCGCCTCAACTCAAGACGTATGCGCGCGACACTGCCCACTTCAACAAAACTTCTCCAACCCAAAGCTGTGAGCACGCGCAAAGTCTCCAACCAGTTGAAGAAGTCCAGACAGCAGCAGAAACAGTATCATGACAGATCAGCGAGAGATCTGCGTCCTTTGAAACAGGGTGAAGTTGTGCGGATGCAGACTGAAAAAGGCTTCAAGAAACTTGCAATAGTGAAGTCAGCACGCCACTCCCCAAGATCGTACGTCGTCACTGCAGATGGCGCTGACTACGTACGCAACAGACGTCACCTTCTGACACCATGAAGATGTGCCAGTCATACAATATAAACAAGAAGTCGAGTCAAGCTTGTTTTTGGTTTCTTGTTCAGCTGCTCATTCTGCCATCGGCGTACCGGAAGTGTCATGGCGTATCTATCCGAGTGACGTCATAATTCAGCTTAACATACGTAAATCGTACATATGTAATTATAATAATCTACATATGGGTTCAACGAATTTAACTGTATATAGACTATTGACATGGAAATGGGTAGAACGAGAAATTTGAACGCTGTCAAGGCAATCCATTAAAGCTGTATGATTTACGGACACTCTGCAAACTGGGAAGAAAAGACATTCCACTCCTTGGCTAGAGGTCATAGTCCTTGCGCGAAACATCTGCAGGCTTCTTCTGATGATAAACAAGATCAATGATTTCGTGTTCTGTTGGTAAAGCTTCTCCATCTTTTTCCAGGCTTTTGGGATCGTCTGTCCCTACGCCATGTGGAGGACATGGGCGCCGAGTGTTGAGCAGGGTCAGCTGATAGGGGTGACATTTTGCGGCGAAATGATCGGCAGTTTCGCCGCATTCCCGCTCACCGCTTCACTCTGCCGTCATGGTTTTCTGGAGGGATGGCCTTCTGTCTTTTATGTCTTTGGTGAGGACCTGAGTGTACGTCCGCAT
>CM031606.1:73420808-73438577 GCA_018398815.1 Conus ventricosus
CACACTTTGTCGGAAGCCTTTTCCATGTCTGTCCACACAGTTAGGGTGCTCTTCTTGTCCTGGAAACCATCTTCTATCTTCTGGGAAATATATGCAACTTGGGTCTTCCGTCGAGCGGTGTTGTCTGAACCCAGCTTGTTCTGAAGTGATCAGGTTGTTCTTTTCCAGGTGCCATGATAGCCTGGTGTTGATGAGGTGTTCCATGAGAGTACCCACACAACTGGTGAGGCTAATGGGCCTGTAGCTGTCTACCTTCCCTCGGTCCTTGCCCTTTTTGTGGATCGGCACCATGTCAGCTTCTCGCCAAGTTTGTGGGACATGGCCAGTCTTCCAGTTGTTGTTGAACAGGTCCAGCAGCTTACTCTTTGCTTTTGTGCCCAGATGTTGCAACATTTCGTTGGTGATCTTGTCTGGACCAGGGGACCTCTTTTCATTCAGGGTCTTCAGGGCATCTTCCATTTCCCTCATGGTGTATGATTTGTTCATGTAATCTTCCTGAGGCCATTCATGATTGAGGTCCCTTCGTTCTTCATGTACCTGGCGTTTCCTGTCCTCAGGTACGTCAATGTTGCTGACCTCTTCATAGCCATAAACAAAGCAGTTTGCTGCCTTCCTTCCTGTGGCCATATCTTGGCCTTGCTGGATGACGACGATAGGGGTTGCATTTTTGTCCTCATTGTTCATTGTTTTAGTAGGCTTCCATAGCCTGTTTCCATCTCTGTCCAGATTGAGACCTTTTGGCTTCTTCTTTCAACTTGTCCTTGCTGCCTGAATGTAGGCCTTTCTGTACTTGGCACAGGAAGCTTTTTGAGCAATGTTGTTCTCTGTGTTGGGATCAATTTCAGCTTCTTCCCTGGTCCTGGAGACCTCATCTTCCAATCTTTGCAATTCCTCCGGCCAATAGGGTCGGAAGTTCTTTCGTGCACCTCTGGGAATTGTTTCTGAAGCAGCTTTCAGAATGGCTTGGTTGAGGTTCGTTGTTGCTCTGTTGACGTTCTGATCTGCTGTCTTCAGTCTCCTGGTAAACAATTCTTTTAGGTGTGCAAACATGTCCCAGTTAGCTCTCTGGTAATTCCACCTGGGAAATGTTTTGGAGTTTTGCAGCCTGTACTGTAGGTTGATTGCCAGTGTCACTGGTTTGTGGTCGCTGCCTCCCAACTGACTGAGTATCCCTCTGGTGGTTTTCGTGAAGAGGTCATCAGTGGTAAAGGCTAGGTCAGGGGTACTGGATGAACGCCATCTGCATGAAAAGAAAGTTGGTGGATCTTCTGGATCATTCAGCAGAACCAAACGATTCTCAATCAGTCCTCCACTTCTTCTCCTCTTCTGTCTGTCTCCTTGTAATCCCAGCAGGTTGAATGACTGTTGAAGTCACCCACAATAATGCAGTTTTCAGTAGGAATGTCAACTCGCTGTAGTGAAAGATCTTTGTCTTGAGGCAGTACAGGTTGTGAATGGTCATGATGGTGTTGTCAACTGTGATTTTGACCCCATGAACTTCAGCATTTTGATCTGTGTCCACCTGAAAGTCTGTGGCTGGTATACTGTTTCTGACGAGTGTCAGCACTCCTCCCATGTGTCTCCCTTCTCTGTCCATCCTGAAGGTTTGGCATCCTCTAATGGAAAATCTGTGGCTGGGGTTCAGGTGCGTTTCTTGAATACAGGCCACATCTATGTTCTCAGCATGCAATCTTTCTGTGAGTGGAAGTTTTTTGGTTGTAGACGCCTTCGGCATTCCATTGAAGGATTTTGAGAGGTCTTGTAGCCTCTGCTGTGCTTGTTGTTATTTCACAGCCAGTAGCATTTACCCGACGCCTCCGTAGTCTGGCTCCTCTCAAGGGGGCGTGGTGACCACCAGTAGTTTCAGGTGGGCCCCTTTGAGGCACAGGGCCCGGCACTCCACCTGCCCGGCGGGACCCCTCAGGCAGAGCACCATCATGATCAATATAAGTAGCGCTTTCCATCCATAGGAGTGAAATGTGTTGCACTGCCGTTATGCGCGCAGTGGCCCAGTGCATCCGTCTTCGGCGTGTTATTTGACCCATAACTGGGCTGTTCTGGTAACGGCTTGCAGTTCGCCTGGTTTTTTCTTGTGAGTTTTCCTTCTCTCTCAGCTCCCTATTTATCCGGGCTTGCCACCGGCCATACCAGGTGTGCATTGCACATCAGGCATGGGCTGGATTGGTTTGGGATCAGAGTTGTCCTTCTCCTAGATGAACTGCCTGTCAAGGCTAACGAGTTCCATCAACCCGGGTTTGAAGTCAGAGTTGTCCTTCTAGAGAAACAGCCATCCCAGGCTCACGAGTTCCATCTCCCATAGCAACCGGTTATGGCGCCGGTGACCCGCCTCGCCCCTTTCCTATCTGTAGACAACAGGTTTGCCGGGTTTAGAAGCTAAACCACACGGGAAGGCCAGGAGTTGGACTTGGTTGTCAGAGGCTATGTTTTGCGCTTTGCCACGTGAGGAGCACTTTTTAGGCTGTGGGAGCTAATCCCCACAAACCACCCCTCGGTTAACAACCCTTCGTGTAACCCAAAGGACACTCTAAGACCCGTTCCACGATGGTACAGGTCTGCGTTTCCCACGGTGCTCTTCTAATTTCAATACCTTTCTTGTCTGATTATGATTGAAATATAGCAAAAGTTACACCGACGAATGTTCAGCAAAACCCATTCAACATCAACAGTGTGTTATAGGGAGCAGTCCCATGGCGCAGTATTCTACAGTCTTCGTGCTTCTGGGCTTACCTGGCGGCACACTACATCTATGTCTGGGGCCTGTTCTTGCTGCTGTCTAATCTGCCTACGTTCTTGTACGAAACCATGCACTTTGACATACAATCGGTAAGGATTTGAAATGAGGTTTTTTTAATGGAAATCGGCTTGTAGATATTCATGACAGTAACTATTGTTAATTTGACACAAAGGGTAATAATCTAATTCTTTTCCTCTACCTGGAGAGACATCGACCACGACAAAATCAAGAAACATTGATGTGTCCCATGCTATGCTTTATATATACACGAGGTGTCGTAAAAGTCACCATAAAAAATATGGAGGTGTTTTCTGCAAACGGTAAAGCTGGATGCCAGAGAGTGATGTTTGTTTCCGTGTACCTCATCCAGATTTCTCTTGTACACGCTGTACACGGCTCTAAGTCTTTTCAGGAGTAGGATTTTCTTCAGACTGTATTACCGTGCATTTTCCCAAGATTTTCCACGTATTGCTCTCGTTCAGAGAATGTACGTTCAGAAAGTAGGTTAAAACAACAGTCTGAAATGAGTTACAGTCCAGGCATGGACAGGGTGTAATCTCTCGCTTCGGAGCTAAGAGATGGAAAGGTCTTGTAGAACCCCAAACTGAACCGCTTAGTCCAGTTTGATTCCGATTATTGGCTTGGAAAGACGGGAAGGGGGAGGGGGTGGGGGTGTGGGGGTGTTTCTTGTCGGCACCTCGATCTGTGTGCGCCACAACCAGGAAAATGTTCACTGCTTTCCGGCAATAATTATTTGACACTGAATGTGACCCTTGAATTCGAATTTGGGATCGAATGTCGAGCTCTGAAAAATGGGGGTCTTTTTAACAGCCAGATTTTAGGGATTATTTCGGATGGATTTTAGGGTTAGCAACGCATGTAGCAAATCTTCTTAAAAATAAAAAATAAAGAAATAAAAAAACCAAGCAAACAATAAAATTAAAAGGTCAACACCACGCAGTTCTGTTAAAAGAAAGTCCTTTCCATTGGTAGATAAATAAATTAGGTGAATAGAAAGGAGTGTAGGTGGAACCTTTATATTCCCATAGTGGCCCCAGTTTTACATGGAAAACGAATCTGATGACGTAGATATACAACGCAGCAGTGGACTATCTTGAACAGCCATGATGAATGTTGGCAGCCTGCCACTGTAAAGTGTCAACATCAGGGGAGTGATGGAGAGAGAGAGGAGAGAGAGAGAGAGAGAGAGAGAGAGAGAGAGAGAGAGAGAGAGAGAGCAAGAGAGAGAGCAAGAGAGGGAGTGTGTGTGCGTGTGCGTGTGTGTGTGTGTGTGTGTGTGCGTGTGTGCGTGCGTGCGAGCGTGTGAGAGAAAAGAGAGAGAGAGAGAGAGAGAGAGAGAGAGAGAGAGAGAGAGAGAGAGAGCAAGGACGCCTGTAATCTGTGTAATCTAAAACGACACCAGAGTTCTATGTAAAGTCTGAGACGACTCCTGTGTTCTGACAGAACGGACTGTATTCCATGCTGCCCTACATTGCTATGACCTTCACTGTCTCGGGGTCAGGGTTCATCTTCGATGCCATCGTGGAGCGACGTTACTTGTCCAAACTGACCGTTAGAAAGCTGGTCACTTTTGTGGGTAGGTACAGACAAATTGAAACGACTGACTGAGCTTAAGCCGTTGGACGATTCTGCAAATCTAGAGTTTCAGGGCCCACTACTCTCGACTTTCTCTCGTATGCAGACATGTCTTTCCCGTTTAAAAGAATTACAACAAATTTTGAATATAAAAATATGCTAAATGTAATAAATGGCAATCAAATATACTAATCTTCATATAACTTGAACTTATTTATTTTTGATGTTGGACAGAAGGAATCTGTCTTTAAAATGGAGGTTATTGAATAGGTTTTAAATCGTAGCCCCCTCCCTCGCTCCCCCTCCCCCCTCCCTCCCTCCTCCCGAAATTGTCAATTAAACGCATAGATCATTACGCATATTGACTGGTCGACGGATTGATTGAATGAATTATTAACCAAATGATTTTTGGCAGCTGATTTTCTGTGTCAACAATACAAACTTTCTTTGAGGATGCTGAGAAGATTTAAGAAGGGAGGAAAGAAAAAAAGAAAAAAAATCTTGAATATTTCGGCCATAAACTTCGCGACTAATAACAGATATGAAAGACAAAGACGTATAGGTAATGACGTATAACAATATAGACGTAAACGGAAAAATACGTGTTTTGAATGTCTTGTTTTATCAAAAGCAGATTCAAGACAGGCAACATCAAGAAACTGAGATATGTAGTGTAAAGTTAAAACTAGTTTCACTTTCACTTTCCAACCGGATACAGCTTATGTATGACGCGCTTTTGTGTGACGCGCTTTTCGTTTGACGTCAGAAACTGAAAGTAGATTGATGCTGGTTTTTGGGCTGCCCTGTTTCTGTTATTACTTCACAGTAATGACAGTGGGTACGGTTGGAAATACTGAATCGACAAAACCTTGGGGGCTAAAAAAAAAGAGAAAAAAAGAGGTATCCATGAACTCTGAGGAGAGAACATCTGGAAAAAAAGAAAAAAAAAGAAAAGGCGCATTCATGAAATCAATTGAAAGACGCTGGTGCGAGACCCAGAACCAAAGTAGTGCTATTGTACAAACTTACATGCAGTATTATTTTCATAAATACTCTGTGCTCATTCTAGTCATTCTGGATGTGTCTTATCACACGTTTGAGAACTTTAAATTGTTCTTCTGGAAAAGGGAGATGTAGTGTAAAGTTAAAACTAGTTTCACTTTCACTTTCCAACCGGATACAGCTTATGTATGACGCGCTTTTGTGTGACGCGCTTTTCGTTTGACGTCAGAAACTGAAAGTAGATTGATGCTGGTTTTTGGGCTGCCCTGTTTCTGTTATTACTTCACAAGATATTGTTGGTAGGGACTTCAGTTAGCGCTGAGCTGGAAAAGTGCGTTGATAAAAGCATAGCAGAAGAGATGTAGGTAGACAGGAAAGTAAAATGCAAACGATGAGCAACAAGGATGCAGTCGAAGGTGGTAGAATAATACAAATGATTTTTGACTGCTGATCTTCGGTGTCATTAATACAGCTTATTTTCGAGTCTACTGAGAAGATTGAACAAGAAAAACAAAGTCTTTGACGTTTTGGTCATAGACTTAAAGACTGATGGCATCAAATGAAAGGGAAATACGTAAAGGGAATAGTAGTAAAACTAGGTAGACAACAATGAAACCAAAACGATGGGCAACAAGGATGCAGTCGACGGTGGTAGAATAATACAAATGGTTTTTGACTGCTGATGTTTTGTGTCAACAATACAAACTATCTGTGAGGATGCTTAGAAAAATATAACAATGGAGAGGTGGGGAAAAAAAACCACCCAGAGTGCGAGAGAGAGCGGGGGGGGGGGGGGGGGGGGGGGGGGGGGGGGGGGGGGGGGGGGGACATTTTACAAGGTGTGATGAACTTGTGATTTTACTTTGTAATAGAAAAATCAAGGAATTAAACAACACACACACACACACACACACATGTAAAGACGTATTTGTCCGTTTACGTATATGTTTTTACACGTCATTTCCAGTCCCAGTCACTTGTCTGTCATTTGATGTCATCAGTCCTGAGGACGGTCTATGACCGGAACGTTGATGATTGTTCTTTTTTTGTACTCCCAGTTCTTATAGAACAGGGAGTACTTTAGAATGGGAACGAAGAAATCGTGTCTGTATGTGTGTGTGTGTGTGTCTGTCTGTCTGTGTGTCCGTGGTCAAAATGTGTTCCACTCGCTCCAGACAAAACTTCTGGGCCGATCTTTCTGAAAATTTGTACGAATGTACATTATGGGTCAAGGATGATGCCCGACGTTTTAGTTTACCGTTACAGCCGTTACTAACGGCTGAAACGGCCTGTAACGTTTTTTTTTTCTTTATGGAATATCTCCGAAAGTACTTGGCCGATCTTTGTGAAAATTAGCAGGTATGTTCATTATGGGTCACGAATGATGCCTGATGTCTTAGTTTGCCCCGTTATAGCCGTTACTAACGGTTGTAACGGCCTGTAACGGTTTTTGTTCTTTATGGAATATCTCAGAAAGAACTTGGCAAATTTATAAGCGGTTTGGATGATCTTGTGACAAATCGGATCCTCTGTCCATATGTAAGTGATGTAATGCTGAAAATGGATTAAACAACCGTTAAAAACCGTTATTCTGCCGTTATTTCTTATATATAGGTTGATTTTAATGAAATTTGGTATATAGAAAGGTTATCACACACAAATGGCACTTCTATATAGTGTTTTAAAATTTGACCGTTAAAAACCGTTATTCTTGACATATTGTTCAATTTGGATGAAATTTGATGTGTACACAGGCTTTAGCCCAGTGAGGACTAAAATACCGGTTTCAAAAGTGCATATCGGTTATATAACCGTTAAACCGTTATTTTGCCGTTATTTCTTATATATATTGGTGGGGTTTAATGAAATTTTGTATATAGAAAGGTTATCACACACAAATGGCACTTCCATGCAGTGTTTCAAAATCTGACCGTTAAAAAACCGTTATTCTTGACATATTGTCCGATTTGGATGAAATTTGGTATGTCATGAGTCGGCCAAATGTTCTCGAGCATTTAGGCAAATTAAGGGTAGTTTTGCTGTTGTTGAGAGCAAGTTCCTTGGGTTGTTCAAGTGTGCGAACTCAGGCATCACCAGAGGGGAATACCCCGGGTCGTGTACTGAGGGAGGGGGAGTTGCTGGGAAGTGTTTCGCATGTCCGAGGGATAGTGACAAGGAGTTGTCGACCTGCCGGTCCTGGGTAGAGGAGTGTCCAGTCCGACCACTGGCTGGCTATTCACTGGGTTCTCCAGTGGGCCTGAAGGGAAGGCGATCGTGTCAGGTGACCGTCATGGGTAGGTGACCGTCAGCCTGCAGGCAGAGTACAGCGACCATTCAGTCGTCCTTGTTCTGGGGAATGAATGGAAGGCTTCGGCCTATTGAGTGGTTTGCACCTTGTTGTCTATAGAGGTAGTAACTACTCGAAGCATCAGTCCTGGCTGGTAGAGAAGTCCAGGCTGTTAGTACACTGGGTAGCTTGGGGGAATCGAACATGAGTTTGAATAGGAGGTTATGCATTAACCACTGGGTACCCAAGTCTTTGTTGGCGCTAGCAGCTGTGGTGTGTGTGTATGTGTAGGTGACTAGTGATTCCATTGGTGGAATAAAAATAACTTGGGGATTTATTGGTAGAAATCGTGTGATGTGTGTGTGCCAGTGATTCCATTGGTTGAGCCAGTTAAAACTCGGGTTCTCTCTTTCTTTGAGAACGAATATAAGGTGCTTGGAAAACCAGGAAGTGTGTGACTCACTTAAGGGAAAGTGAACTCGCCCGTCTTGCTGAGGGCTCAAGAAAATACAGCGTGAAGCAGAGGTTAGCTGTCGCCTTGTTGTCTCCTGGGTGGGGACGTAAGACAGTGGAGGTTGCTGTAGCCTCGGAGCCGACGACGAGAAGAATTGTCTCCCGTGTGGGGACGGTCGACAGCAAGACGTGTCAGCCTGTTGGAGCCTAGACAGGGAGCTGCCAGACAACGGTGGTGTGTTTGCAGCCAGAGAAGACCTGTGGGAGGGGCCCGGGACAGGAGCCCTTTCAGTGGAGAGGGCGAAGTACGGTGGAGTCCGGGAGACTCGGTGTGAGGGTGCGACTCAAGCTACGTTGCCAGTGTCCCCCAACTGGGATTTGGCCAATCGGGGAGGACACAACAGTGTGGCAGCTTCAGCTCGTGGTCGCACAGTGGGATGAGAGAAACTGACGATCAACCAAGGAATGCTGGCAAGTTATGGACGTTTTATTTGCTCTTAAGGTTATAAGTATGCAAACAGAATAGTGGAATATTTGTCTTTCCTGGCTAAGTAAGAATAACTGAAGAACAGGGGATGCGATTTATGAAATTGTCTGTATGCTGTTTACATTGTTGTATGATACAGATAGTTGTGTTGTGTAGTGACGGGTGGGGGCTCGGAGTCAAGTTGAATAAAAGTTGATTATTTTCTATGAAATGTTATTGGTTTCCCGTCACCTTTGTGCGGGCCCGATGTGAGTGACAGAGTGCGTGTGCCTATGCGAGAGCGCATTTTGGTTGTGAAAGCGTAATACTTCTGTCTATAAACCCCCTGCATCCCTGAATATGAAAATCATATTTTAATAACGAGGGGGAGCGTCGGAGACCCGTCACAAATTGGGGACTGTCGTCCGGGATGAACATAAATGAGCCATAAGTGATTTTGATTCTAGGTTCTGTTCAATTGCAAGGGATTTGAAATTTGTAATTGTGGAAACCTAGATTTTTTTTTCTTACCTGGAAAGACGTTAGTCATGTGTTGATTGTTTTGATCTTTTTTTTTCATGACTGGGCCTTGTATTTGAACTGGCTTGATTTGGTTGCTGTTGAGGTTGATTGTGTGTAGCACAACTATTTGATCGCTTATTTACAAGTGATCGTGTGGATATCTCGCTTGTTACTGTGGTAGTATTAACTAGCTGATCGAGGGTTAGATAGCTTCAGAATGTCGACTGAAGAGGGTGCTGAGACAATGGGTCCGCCTGAAAAAGATGGACCTCATAGAAGAAGGAAAAGCTTTAGGACTAAAGGGTCCGGAACTGAAGGCATATGTAGATGAGAAACTGGCCCCGTGTAATCGAGGCCCAGAAAATACAAAGGGAGCGGAAAGAACAGAGAGAAAAGAAAAAAGGCGAAAAAGAGGAGAGAGAAAGAGAAAGGGGAAAAGAGGAGAGAGAAAGGGAACGGGAAAAAGAGGAGAGAGAAAGGGAACGGGAAAAAGAGGAGAGAGAAAGAGAACGGGAAAAGGAGGAGAGAGAAAGGGAACGGGAAAAAGAGGAGAGAGAAAGAGAACGGGAAAAGGAGGAGAGAGAACGGGAAAGAGAGGAGAGAGAAAGAGAATGGGAAAGAGAAGAGAGAGAAAGAGAACGGGAAAGAGAGAGAGAGAAAGGGAGAAGGAGGAAAGAGAAAGAGAGAAGATAAGGCAGTTTGAGTTAGAAAAATTAAAATTGGAGAAAGAACAGGACGTGGACGCAAAACCTCAAGTGAACTTTGCACCACATGTCAGTCCTTGATCAATATGCCAAGGTTCGATGATAATCCAGACCATTTAGAGGATTTCATTTCGCAATTTGAAAGGATTGCCAAAGATCAGGGCTTACCCGAAGAACGATGGGCCACAAATTTGTCTGCGCTGCTGACACCCAAAGCTAGGGATGCTTTTTTCTGCTTACCACCGGAAAAACAGACAGATTATGAGTCGGTGCGCGATGCTTTGTTTCAGAGGTATCAAGTAACCACCGATAGATATAGGAAATTGTTCAGAGAAACCGTTCGTAAATCAGGTGAGACGCACGTACAGTTCCTTTATCGGCTTAGGGCTCTCTTTGACAAATGGATAAGGTTAGGAAACATTGAACAAACATTTGAATCTTTGAGGGAGGAGATCGTTAAGGAGCAAATTCTCTCCACTTGTCGGAAGGATCTCACAGTATTCTTGGCAGAAAGAGAATTAGGAAGTTTAGAGGAGTTAGTGAAAGTTGCAGACAGGTATGAATCTGCCCATGATCAGCGTAATGGGATGAAGGGATCGAACCAGTCGACCCGTAATGCCCAGACCACACAGTCAGGGAGTGATTCCCCGACTCCCTACAAACAGGAGGCGAGACCGCAGTTAGAAACGCATTCTAAGTCCCAAGGCAACAGTGGGACTCAAGAGAATGTTAGAGTGAAACGCACATGTTTTAAGTGTGGGAGAGAGGGTCATATTGCCAAGGAATGTAGCGGAGTGCGAATACACTCAGTTGTTGCTGTTGATACAATTCAACAGGAAGGCAGGGTGCCACCACCAACTACTAGGGCAGTAGTAAACGGGAAGCCGGTGACCTGCTTATTAGACACAGGACTGACTCTAGCGGCAATGGTAGAGCCCGGTTTCGTGAGAGAGACAGACTATACCGGGGAAACCACCTGCGTGCGATATGCAGATGGAAGAATTAATCGGCTACCTTTGGCCCGTGTCAGAGTAGAGTCAGAGTTTGTCAGGAGTACTCTCACTGCAGCAGTACAAAAGAACCTTCCCTATCCAGCTTTGTTAGGGGGTAGGTATATCCTCCCAAAGCCTAACCAGGCTGCCAGTCAAGTAGGGAAAGCAAGGGCAGTGCAGGGTAGGAAAGTGAACAGAACGCAGGTGGAGTGCACAGGCGCCGCTAGCAGTGGAGCTAGGGTAGGCCATGAAGGTGGCCGTGGTGGTGGTGCAGTGGACCATGAAATAGGTCGTAGTGGCGGTTTCCGTAGGCCATGGAGGTGGCCGTAGTGGCAGTGCCGTAGGCCATGGAGGTGGCCATAGTGGCGGTGCCGTGGGCCACGGAGGTGGCCGTAGTGGCGGTGCCGTGGGCCATGGTGGCCATAGTGGTGGTTCAAAAAGTTGTTGGCGTTGCCGTGGTAGTCAGAAATGTAGGAGCCACGGTGGCGGACCTCAGGGTCGGGGCCAAGATGGACCACAGAGTAACTGGAACCAGCAGCTGGGTTGGGACCAGGGAGGCAGTAATAACGCATGGCAAGAAGGTCGAGGTGACCAGCTATCGTTAGGAAATAATAATAATAATAATAATAATGAATACTTATATAGCGCCTATTCTCGGGTGAGGCCAAGCTCTAAGCGCTTTACAATCAACACTCGTTTTCACAACGGGCTGCCTACCTGGGTAGTGCCGACTGAAGAGCTGCCAGCTGGCGCTTCATTCAGTCGTTTCCCGTGTCATCCAGTCAGTATCGTTCAATATCGATCACTCATTTTTCCTTACTTCCTTCATTCTTTCCATTTCTCACGCAGGGTGCATGCTATGTGTAACGTGTCATCCATACCAACGGCCAAACTGGCCTTCTCTTCCGAAAGTTGGTGATGGGATTTTACGTGTGTGCCAGATGTTATGCGTGCGTTCACACACGGAACCCTCGGTTTATAGTCTCATTCGAAGGACTGGTTCGAAGGCTTAAAACCCATTCAAACTGGCTTTAAGCCAATTCTGAATATATCTGGCTTTAAGCATGAAAATGACGAGAGTCAAAGACAGTCCATCTGGCAGTTGATTCTGAGAGGTTTACTGACAATTACAATTGTTTGAAGCTGTTTGGAAATACTTCAACCCAGTTTTTATGGCAGAAATCCAGTTGATGAACTCATGGCCAGTTTGATGAGGCCACTCTGATGTCCTGGAGTGGTTTGATGTAAATGGGATGTGTTGTTCTATGGTATCAAGATCCTCATTTCTAGTAATCGATACTTTTTTTTATGCTCGACTCTTTCGATACAGTATCTGATTCTTGAATTCTTCATTACAACACATTTTCAGGGTTTGGGAAATTTTTAAACATCACCAAAGACAGTCAGCTCAAAGGGGCAGATAATCCAGTGTCAGGAAAGGGTAAAGTAATTTAAGGTCATCAAGTAAGGGCATTTGGCCATGAGCGGGATTCGAACCAAGGGAATTTCTAGAGAGAAGGAAAATCGGTTCGGAAAAGATGTGTGAGGGATCAACTTGAACATTTTGAAAGGGGGGATGATTTGTCGTCGCAGTGAATGGGGTGCAACAGCCCAGTTCACGTGATTTCGAACAACAGACCCTGAGGCAATGAAAGCAAAGGGTACTGAATGTCAAGGAGATTTTGCCGAACAGGCTAGAAAAGGATCACGCAGATTTTCCAGCTCTCCTTTAGGACTAAAATGTGTGAAGGGTGTGCTGACTCTCTTGTAAAACCTGGAAACGTGCAAACTATCTGCCCCAGGTACTATTGGCGAGCACAAACGGCGGTCAAGATTGAGAGGGGCAGAAATAGAACAATGGTAGGAGCAATGCCTAACGGGCTGCTGTTGTTGTAGTGGTGGTTGTGAGCAGTCATCTGTTGCGGACAGCTCTGTGTAAATAATGTAGCTGGCCAGTTATGTTATTGATTTTGATTGCCCAGTATAGGGCGGGGTTTTAAACCTATGTTCATGTGTTATTTTTCGTTTTTTGATATATGTTTACCTGTAGTGTTGCTTTGTTCATTTTCCCATTATGGGGGCGGGGGTCAGTACATGCTCAGTGTTATGATTTATGATTTTTCTGGTTGATATATTTGCTCATGGGTTTTTTTGTCACATCTCGGTTTAAAATGTGAAAATGTCCTTATGTCGTGAAATCAGGATAAATGTTTGATTTGCAATTTTTGTGCGAGACCGTGTGAGCAGTTTGTGGCCACACGGCCTGAATTTGATTTTGATGTTATGTAGGTTGGGGCACACGCTGAATTTGAATGTTGTCTTTGTGGTTGTGGCACACGCCTGAATTTGATTTTGATGTTAAGTAGGCTGGGCCACACACCTGATTTGAATTTGTGTTAATCATGGTTGTGCTGTATTTGAAGTGAATGGAATGATTAATTAACATGTATGGACATGCTGATAGCTAACGTTATAGAGAGAGTTCTTGATTATTTGTGAGCCAGTATACAGTTAACTGTTGTTGCACAGTCGTTTGAAGACCAAAGCGTGATCTTTGGATTATCTGATTGATCTATTGGTTTTAATTGGGTACATATCCATGTTAGAGATTTTGATGGAATGATGTCTTCAAGCTTAGGGGTAGTAATGTTTATATCGACCCATGTAACTGAGTTTGTTTTATCGATTGGAGAACATTCGTCCTGGAGGAAATGTTGTTTGGGGAACAACATTCTTAGGTACGGCGGGTGTCATGGTGGGCCCCAATGTTCTCGAGCATTTAGGAAAATTTAAAGGGTATTTTTGCTGTTGTTGAGAGAAAGTACCTTGGGTTGTTCAAGTGTGCAAAACTCAGGCATCACCAGAGGGGAATACCCCGGGTCTGTACTGAGGGGGGGAGTTGCTGGGAAGTGTTTCGCATGTCGAGGGGATAGTGACAAGAGTTGCCGACCTGCCGCCTGGGTAGAGGAGTATCCAGTCCGACCACTGGCTAGCTATTCACTGGGTTCTTCAGTGGGCCTGAAGGGAAGGCGATCGTATCAGGTGACGTCACGGGTAGGTGACCGTCAGCCTGCAGGCAGAGTACAGCGACCATTCAGTCGTCCTTGTTCTGGGGAATGAATGGAAGGCTTCGGCCTATAGAGTCGTTTGCACCTTGTTGTCTATGGAGGTAGTAACTACTCGAAGCATCAGTCCTGGCTGGTAGAGAAGTCAGGCTGTTAGTACACTGGGTAGCTTGGGGAATCGAACATGAGTTTGAATAGGAGGTTATGCATTAACCACTGGGTACCCAAGTCTTTGTTGGCGCTAGCAGCTGTGGTGTGTGTGTATGTGTAGGTGACTAGTGATTCCAATTGGTGGAATAAAAATAACTTGGGGATTTATTGGAAAAATCGTGTGATGTGTGTGTGCCAGTATTCCATTGGTTGAGCCAGTTAAACTGGGTTCTCTCTTTCTTTGAGAAGAATATAAGGTGCTTGGAAAACCAGGAAGTGTGTGACTACTTAAGGGAAAGTGAACTCGCCCGTCTTGCGAGGGCTAAAGAAAATACGCATGAAGCAGAGGTTAGCTGTCCTCGTTGTCTCCCTGGGGTGGGGACGTAAGACAGTGGAGGTTGCTGTAGCCCGGAGCCGACGCCCGAGAAGAATTGTCTCCCGTTGTGGGGGCGGTCGACAGCAAGACGTGTCAGCCTGTTGGAGCCTAGACAGGGGGGCTGCCAGACAACGGTGGTGTGTTTGCAGCCAGAGAAGACCGTGGGAGAGGCCGACGGAGCCCTTTCAGTGGAGAGGGCGAAGTACGTGGAGTCCGGGAAACTCGGGTGTGAGGGTGCGACTCAAGCTACGTTGCCAGTGTCCCCCAACTGGGATTTGGCCAATCGGGAGGACACAACAGTGTGGCGCTTCAGCTCGTGGTCGCACAGTGGGATGAGAGAAACTGACGATCAACCAAGGAATGTGGCAAGGTTATGGACGTTTTATTTGCTCTTAGGTTATAAGTATGCAAACAGAATAGTGGAATATTGTCTTTCCTGGCTAAGTAAGAATAACTGAAGAACAGGGGATGCGTTTATGAAATTGTCTGTATGTGTTTTACATTTTTTGATGTTTCAGATTGTTTGTGTTGTGTAGTGACGGGTGGGGGCTCGGAGTCAAGTTGAATAAAAGTTGATTATTTTCTATGAAATGTTATTGGTTTCCGTCACCCTTTGTGCGGGCCGATGTGAGTGACAGGGTGCGTGTGCCTATGCGAGAGCGCATTTTGGTGTGAAAAGCGTAATTACTTCTGTCTATAACCCCCTGCATCCTGAATATGAAAATATATTTTAATTAACGAGGGGGAGCGTCGGAGACCCGTCACATGGTAAAGTACACAGGCTTTAGCCCAGTGAGAACTAAAATACCGGTTTCAAAATGTATATCGGTTATATAACTGATAAACCGTTATTTTGCCGTTTTTTTTTATAAATTGGTGGATTAATGCAATTTTGTATTTTAGAAAGGTCATTTAAACACAAATGGCCCCTTTCATGCAGTGTTTCAAAATCTGACCGCTAAAAACCGTTATTCTTGACATAATTATTGTCCGATTTGGATGAAATTTGGTATGTACACAGGCTTTAAACCCAGTGAGGACTAAAATACCCGTTTTCAAAAGTGTACATCGGTTAAATAAACCGTTTTAAAACCGTTATTTTTCTTTTTTTCTTATCTCACAAAGCACTTGGCCGATTTATAAGCTTTGGAAAACTGGGAGTACGTTTTATATGCTTCCATCTTGTTTTTGTTTTGTTTGTTTTTGTTTGTTTGTTTGTTTTTCTTGTTTTGTTTTTACATTGTGAATTGTTAAATGATTGGTTGATCTCTTGATGTATTGATTAACTACCGTTTGTTCAGTAATTGGTTGATTGATTCTTAATCTTTTTTTTTGATTGTTTAAATGTGAGATTGAATTATTACTGATTCATGTAACTGACTGATCGTTGATTTGTTTTGTTGCTGGTCGATAGAAGCAGGGCGAACAAATTTACCGCACGTGCCAACTTGAAAATGAGTTCAGGTCTGTTTGCTCCATTTCAGTAATAAATAGCAATACCTTGTACACACTTCAAAGGTACGCACTTTTCATTTAAGTAATAGTAGCAATACCTTGTACACGCTTCAAAGGTACATACTCTTCATTTAAGTAATAATAGCAATACCTTGTACACACTTCAAAGGTACACACATTTAAGTAATAGTAGCAATACCTGTACACGCTTCAAAGGTACATACTCTTCATTTAAGTAATAATAGCAAACCTTGTACACACTTCAAAGGTACACACTCTTCATTTAAGTAATAATAGCAATACCTTGTACACACTTCAAAGGTACACACTCTTCATTTAAGTAATAATAGCAATACCTTGTACACACTTCAAAGGTACACACTTTTCATTTCAGTAAAAGTACCTCACTATGTCTACAAAATACATATTGAACCAGGAAAATAGATTGAGTGAAGCGTAACACCCGCATCAGACAATAATTTCCTGCTGTTTGTGATTCGATCTCCTCGAACTATGGAAAATAACGAAATATGGGAAGAAGAAAAACAGCTCCGGGAGAAAACAAATACACAAAGAAATTAAAAATAATAAAAATAAAAAAAAATAAAAATAACAAAAGCAAAATCAACCATGTGACGCGGATGCACATCTTAACTTTTCTGTCTCTGTCTGCAAATCGCTCAGAATGGTCTGAGTTTAAAAGCTGTGATGTATTCAATAATGCGAATATTTTCTACTCCAATGTCTACTGGAAACACAAGGGGAAATGTTGCATCTCCATTCAAAACAAGTAATACAGGAGGGGGGAAACAATAATGCAGAACACAACCCTTTTTGAAAACTAGTCTCAGACTGGGGAGCACATAGAGCAAAATCCCTTCACCTGCGACTGAGTTCGGTGAACCATTTGGTGGTAGATTTTTAACGTTTTGTTGCAAAGACAGGGAGACGTTGGAATGCAGAAGAGAGGTCCGAAAATAAGGAGTGCATTACAGTTACAATCTAATCACACACTCGCTGTTTTGTCTGCATCAAATGGCAATCATCGTGGGTAACTCAGCGGGTTGTCTGCATCAAATGGCAATCATCGTGGTAACTCAGCGGGTTTGGGTCTGCATCAAATGGCAATCACGGGGGGTTACTCAGCGGGTTTGTCTGCATCAAATGGCAATCATTATGGGTTTGTTTGTTTGCTTTTTTATTTGTTTATTTCTTCTCTGTTGCCCCATCAAACGTGAGAAGAAAAAAAATTCTAAGAGGAAATAGCACGACATTCGCGGACGACAGGGTGGAAAAAGGGGATGAAAGAGCAGAACGATTTCCGTTTTCAAATTGTTCCAGAAACTTGCGAAATACTTTGTGAAAACCATGTTCATGTTTGTTTGTACAGCCAGTTTGGAGATTCAGCCGCCTCAGAACACAATTTGTTTGATTTCTCCTCCTCGATGTTTCAGCTCCCGTAGTGCCCGGCGTGCTTTCTGGTGGCGATGGTCACATGGAGTGTCATCAGACCCGGGGGTGGTGCTGCTGCTCAAGGTGGCTTGCCCCAACAGTTCTTTCCACACCCTACCCTCAGATGCATTCTTTTGTTTGCGTGACCGTGTAATGTACCCAAACTATGAATAGTTTCATACCGTTTTTTTTTAAAAAAAAAATTAGTAGTCTCGTTCCCTTCTGGTCTTGTTTTTTCGATTTGGCTGTGTGGGTAACATGATTTTAATTCAGTTGAGTTGAAGAGAGGGGAAATCAGGGATGTAGTTTAATGCAAATGCTGTTAAAAATTGTTGGTCTCATGTTTTTCAGCATCGAGATCACAGACACAGGCACTTGTGGCGACCCCCGGCTTGTTTGTGGGTTAGAACGCTCGGGGGTGAAAGTGTCGGGGGGTTGGGGTCGGTCGATTTCCTTTGGGGGGGTTGGGAAAATTTTTGGTAGGAGTTTGGTGA
>CM031606.1:73445583-73461352 GCA_018398815.1 Conus ventricosus
TTCACAAGGAAATGGCTTGGTGTCCCACCCTGTCTGACTGACATCGCGCTGTACTGTCGCCAAGCAAAGCTCAAACTACAACTGAAATCCATCCTGGAGGAATACAAAGCAGGGAAGATCAGACTTCAAAGCATGCTGGAGGACTCAGGAGACAAGGTGGTAGAAGCAATCAAGCCCAGCTGAAGACAAGCAGAAAATGGAAAGTTCAAGAGGCGATGGATTCTGCAAAAGAAAGTCTCAAGATCAGAGAAATAACAGGACACACACAGACCAACAGACAAGGACTGGGGGTGACCAAAACTGAATGGTGGTCAAAGGCCAAAGGAAAAGCCAAAAGAGACATTGCTGATTCAGGAGATGAGAAAAGAAGAAGACCAAAAAAGACTCCAAAAAGCAGTCCAGCAGAGCCAGCAAGGGCAATGGACAACGTGGGAGAATGCACTCCAAAGAAGTCTAACTTGGAATGACATTTGGCACATGGCCCCTCTCAGGATCAGCTTCATTCTCAGATCTGCATATGACCTTCTGCCCTCAAATGCAAACCTGGTGAAGTGGGGGAAAACAGACGATCCTGCATGCCCCTCTGCCATGAAAAACAAACAGTGGAGCATGTTCTAAGCTCATGTAAAGTAGCCCTGGCTCAAGGAAGGTACACATGGAGGCACAACCAAGTGCTCAAAGAAATTGTACAAGTAGTCTGGGCTAGTACCAACACCACAAAGGGAGAATCAGGACTCCAAAAGCACCCGCAACAATCTTCACGGCAGGAGGCAGCAAATCATGGCCAAGAACAACAGTGCCACTCGAAACATGCAGGCAGAGTCTGCTGGATGGGGCAGATGACTGGGAGTGCACTGCAGACCTCCCAGAATGGAAGAGTCACCCAGAGATCATCAGCAAGAGTGGCATGAAACCAGACATAGTAGTCCACTCTAAGTCAACCAAGCAGCTGATCATGATCGAGCTCACGGTGCCATATGAGAACAGAATGGAGGCAGCTCAAATCTACAAGACTGAAAAGTATGCTGATCTGGCAAACAGCCTGAGGAGAGAAGGCTATCAGGTCAAAGTCCTCACTGCAGAAATTGGAGCTAGGGGATTTGTAGGAACGTCTGCATACAGCCTCATGAAACAGCTCTCAGTTGCAGGGAAGGAAAAAACCAGAGCCCTGAAAGCAATGGCAGAAGCGGCAGAGAGGTGTTCAAGCTGGATCTGGTCAAGGAGGAACAAAAGTGAACTTCATAAGGCTTAATTTCCCTACAAATATCAGGTGTCCCTGTGGCTCAGTGGTTAAAGCGCGAGTCATTAAGTAGAAAATGAGCATGTCCAGAGGGTCATGGGTTCGAATCCCAGCCATGGCTCGTCCCAAGATGGGGAAAAAAAAGGGGCAGCAGAGGGACATCCGGAGTCATGAACCGGGTGTGGCCCAACCCCCCTAGAGTGTCAGGAGATAAGGGCCGAAACACTTGCTTGAAGGGGGCTTCTCTTCTGAGGACTCTCTGCTGCCACGCTCTCCACGAGTTTCTTTCTACTATATAATATATATATATATATTTTTTTTTTTTTCCCCGATAAAAATAGGTTTAAGATAGGCAACGCCAAGAGACTGAAAATAATGTTGGTAGAGACTTCAGTGAGAGCTGAGCAGAAAAAGGGCGTTGATAGAGGCATAGTTGTAGACCTGTAGGTAGACAAAAAGAAAACGAAAACGATGGGCAACAAGGATGCAGTCGACGGTGGTAGAATAATACAAATGGTTTTTGACTGCTGATGTTTTGTGTCAACAATACAAACTATCTGTGAGGATGCTTAGAAAATTTAACAATGGAGAGGTGGAAAAAAAAACCACCCAGAACAAAAGGAGGCATTTTACAGGGTGTGATGAACTTGTGATTTTACTGTGTAATAGAAAAATCAAGGAATTAAACAACACACACACACACACACACACTTAAAGACGTATTCGTCCCTTTACGTATATGTTTTCATACGTCATTGCCATTCCTACTCCTTTGTCTTTCATTTGATGTCATCAGTCCTGAGGATGGTCTATGACCGAAACGTTGATGATTGTTCTTTTTTGTACTCCCAGTTCTTAAAGAACAGGGAGTACTTTAGAATGGGAACGAAGAAATGCTGTCTGTGTGTGTGTGTGTGTGTGTGTGTGTGTGTGTGTGTGTGTGTGTGTGTGTGTGAATTTCATTGCATCATGGAATCCCTAAAAATATCTAAAACCAAAGTCTGTTTTCAACTTTTGTAATTTATTTCAAAAAGACAAGACGCATTTGTTTGAATATTAGTAAGTTTCTAAAAAATGGGAAGATTGTTTAATGAGATCGTTACAGTTCACCAGAATTCAGCATTTCGCAACTATGTTCACACATTGTTCTGAGTGAGTTTCGTATTTCTCTTTGTTACATCTGTATCCTCCATGCCCCAGCAGGGGTCAAAGGATTAAATCTGAATTGAATTGAATTGAATTGAATTGTGTGTGTCTGTCTGTCTGTGTGTCCGTGGTCAAAATGTGTTCCACTCGCTCCAGACAAAACTACTGTGTCGATCTTTCTGAAAATTTGTAGGTATGTTCATTATGGGTCAAGGATGATGCCCGCGCCGACGTTTTAGTTTACCGTTACAGCTGTTACTAACGGCTGTAACGGCCTGTAACGCTTTTTCTTCTTTATGGAATATCTCAGAAAGTACTTGACCGATCTTTCTGAAAATTTGTAGGTATGTTCATTATGGGTCACGAATAATGCCCGATGTTTTAGTTTACCGTTATAACCGTTACCAACGGCTGTAACGGTTTTTTCTTCTTTATGGAATATCTCAGAAAGCAATTGGCCGACCTTTATGCAAATTAGCAGGTATGTTCATTATGGGTCACGGATGATGCCTGATGTTTTAGTTTGCCCCGTTATAGCCGTTACTAACGGTTGTAACGGCCTGTAACGGTTTTTCGTCTTTATGGAATATCTCAGAAAGTACTTGGCCAATTTATAAGCGGTTTGGATGATCTTGTGACAAATCGGATCCTCTGTCCATATGTAAGTGATGTAATGCTGAAAATGGATTAAACAACCGTCAAAAACCGTTATTCTGCCGTTATTTCTTATATATAGGTGGATTTTAATGAAATTTGGTATATAGAAAGGTTATCACACACAAATGGCACTTCTATACAGTGTTCTAAAATTTGACCGTTAAAAACCGTTATTCTTGACATATTGTCCGATTTGGATGAAATTTGATTTGTACACAGGCTTTAGCCCAGTGAGGACTAAAATACCGGTTTCAAAAGTGCATATCGGTTATATAACCGATAAACCGTTATTTTTTTATATATTGGTGGGTTTTAATGC
This sequence comes from Conus ventricosus, assembly GCA_018398815.1. NCBI lineage: Eukaryota > Metazoa > Mollusca > Gastropoda > Neogastropoda > Conidae > Conus > Conus ventricosus. Next base: position 73,448,946 of record CM031606.1, read on the forward strand.
AATTTTGTATATAGAAAGGTTATCACACACAGATGGCACTTTCATGTAGTGTTTCAAAATCTGGCCGTTAAAAACCGTTATTCTTGACATATTGTCCGATTTGGATGAAATTTGGTATGTACACAGGCTTTAGCCCAGTGAGGACTAAAATACCGGTTTAAAAAGTGTATATCGGTTATGTAACCGATAAACCGTTATTTTGCCGTTATTTTTTATATATTGGTGGATTTTAATGCAATTTTGTATATAGAAAGGTCATCACACACAAATGGCACTTCCATGCAGTGTTTTTAAAATCTGACCGTTAAAAACCGTTATTCTTGACATATTGCCGATTTGGATGAAATTTGGTTTATGTAAAACAGGCTTTAGCCAGTGAGGACTAAAATACCAGTTTCAAAAGTGTACATCGGTTAAATAACCGTTTAAAACCGTTTTTTTGGGCCTTTATTTCTTATCTCACAAAGCACTTGGCCGATTTATAAGCAGTTTGGAAAAACTGGGAGTACGTTTATATGCTTCGCATCTTGTTTTTCTTTTTGTTGTTGGTCTTTTTCCATTGTGAACTGTTAATTCATTGGTTGTATTGATTAACTACCTGTTTCTTTGTAATTGGATGGTTGATTCTTAATCATTTTTTGATTGTTTAAATGTGAGATTGAATTATTACTGATTGATGTAATGACTGATCGGTTGATTTGTTTTGTTGCTGGTTGATAGAAGCAGGGCGAACAAATTTACGGCAGTGCCAACTTGAAAATGAGTTCAGGTCTGTTTGCTCCATTTCAGTAATAATAGCAATACCTTGTACACACTTCAAAGGTACACACTTTTCATTTCAGTAATAATAGCAATACCTTGTACACACTTCAAAGGTACACACTTTTCATTTCAGTAATAATAGCAATACCTTGTACCAACTTCTAAGGTACACGCTTTTCATTTCAGTAATAATAGCAATACCTTGTACACACTTCAAAGGTACACACTTTTCATTTCAGTAATAATAGCAATACCTTGTACACACTTCAAAGGTACACGCTTTTCATTTCAGTAATAATAGCAATACCTTGTACACACTTCACAGGTACACACTTTTCATTTCAGTAATAATAGCAATACCTTGTACACACTTCACAGGCACACACTTTTCATTTCAGTAATAATAGCAATACCTTGTATACACTTCACTGGTACACACTTTTCATTTCAGTAAAAATAGCAATACCTTGTACACACTTCAAAGGTACACACTTTTCATTTATGTAATAATAGCAATACCTTGTACACACTTCAAATGTACACACTTTTCATTATGTAATAATAGCAATACCTTGTACACAACTTCAAAGGTACACACTTTTCATTTAAGTAATAATAATAGCAATACCTTGTACACACTTCAAAGGTACACACATTTCATTTAAGGAAAAGTACCTTCACTATTGTCTACAAAATACATATTGAACCAAGGAAAACAGATTGAGTGAAGCGTACACTTACATTAGACAATAATTTGCTGCTATTTGTGATTTGATCTCCACGAACTATGGAAAATATGAAATATGGGAAGAAGAAAAACAGCTCCGGGGGAAAAAAAAGAAGCAAAACCAACCATGTGACGGCGGATGCACATCTGACTTTTCTGTCTGCAAATGCGCTCAGAATGAATAATGCGAAAATAATCCACTCAGATGTCTCTTGAAACACATTTGTTGTTGCATCGCCATTCAAAACAAGTAATATAGGAGGGAAACAGATAATGTAAAAACCACCCTTTCTGAAAACTAGTCTCAGACTGGTGAGCACATAGAGCAAAATCCCTTCACTGCGGCTGAGTTTGGTGTATCATTTGGTGGTAGATTTCTAACGATTTGTTGCAAAGACAGGGAGAAGTTGGAATGCAGAAGAGAGGATACTGAAAATAAGGAGTGCATTACAGTTACAATCTAATCCACACACTCAGCTGTTTTGTCTGCATCAAATGGCAATCATCATGGGTAACTCAGCTGGTTTGTCTGCATCAAATGGCAATCATTATGGTTTGTTTGTTGCCTTTTTTATTTGTTTTGTTACTTCTCTGTCGTCATCAAACGTGAGAAAAAAAATCTAAGAGGAAATAGCAAACATTCGCAGGACGACAGTGTGGAAAAGGGGATGAAAGAGCAGACGATTTTCCGTTTTCAAATTGTTCCAGAAACTTGCGAAATTACTTTGTGAAAACCATGTTCATGTTTGTTTGAACAGCAGTTTGGAGATCCAGCCACCCCAGAACACAATTTGTTTGATTTTCTCCCCCTCGTTGTTTCAGCCTCCGTAGTGCCGGGCGTGCTTCTGGTGGCGATGAGTCACATGGAGTGTCATCAGACCACGCTGGTGGTGGTGCGCTCCGGTGGCGTTGGCGCAACAGGTTCCTTTCCACACCTACCCAGATGCATTTCTTTTATTATGCGTGACCAGTGTAATGTACCCAACCTATGAAATAGTTACATTCAGTATCCCGTTTAGTTTTCTAAATCATAGAAAGAAAAATCATAAACGCTTTATGTCTTCGTGCACATCCACAATGGACGTGGGAAGCTGGTAACTCTGATTGATTCACTGAACTGGGTCGAGCTGATGTTGGTGTGAAAAAATGATTTTAATTCACTGTTAGAGCTTGTTATGTCAGAGAGAATTCTCAGTGGCTGACTAGTTGAATGATCCGAAGAAGTGATTATGAAAAAAAAAAAAATGTGGTCATAACATTCAAAAAATCTACTTTTTTTTTTTAACGATTTCATTCAGAGATCAGCCGTATTTCCCATGACACTTCTGTGCCCCCCCCCCCCCCCCCCCACCAAAAAAAAAAAAAAAAAAAAAATAAACAGTGACATTAAATGTTAGATGTAGGTTGTTGGATGGACTCTGAACACAGTTCTTTTAATTTTTTTTTTCGGGGGGGGGGGGGGGGGGGGATAAGATATGGCAAGTACGGGTGGGGGTCGGGTACGGAGGTGGGGTGGCTGGTGTGGGGTGGGTAGAGTGAGAGCAGGGGTATTGTTTTGTGGCATGTTTGCAGGTTTTTTTTAAATGCATTATTTCGCTCTATTATGTTAAAAAAAGAAATGTAGAAAATTGCATATCCACACTTGTATGTACGTATGTATGCTACAATCAGTTTGCAGAATGTACGTTTCGTTAGATGTACACTAAAACAAATTGAACACACACACACACACACAACACACACACACACACACACACACACACACACGCACACGCACACACACACCACACACACACACACAAACAAACAAACACATATCCACACACACAAACAAACACATATCCACACACACGCACACATCTATATCTATCTATCTATTCACAAGGCCTGAACACACATTTACCGATCATTAGTTAACGTGCTGCATTCTCTTGAATTTGACAGCCACTCACTTGTTCCCTGTGGTGCAGCTACTATGATGATCGCCCGAAAGAGAGAGAGAGAGAGAGAGAGAGAGAGAGAGAGAGAGAGAGAGAGAGAGAAGAGAGAGAGGAGACAGACAGACAGACAGGGAGAGAGAGAGAGAGAGAGAGAGAGAGAGAGAGAGCAGAGGAGAGAGAGAGATATGCTGAGGATGGCGGAGAGAGATGGTAAGATCGTGTGTGTGTGTGTGCGTGTGTGTGTGTGTGTGTGTTTGTGTGTGTTGGTATATTGGTGGGAGTGGTGAGTGATGAAATAATCACAACAGGATATGTTTTAGAATTTGCACACTTGGGATGACATCTGTCATGATGCAATTTTTCTTTTAGCATCGCGACCCAGTGATGTCGCTCCATTTTGACGTGATTTTATACACTCTGTCGTCTTTGAAATGAGCAGCCGCTTGAAATATTGGAAAATGTTTTTTCACATTACTCGCTTTGTCTTTTTTACTTCATCCCCCCCCCGTCTCTCTCTCTCTCTTCCTCTTCCCCTTTATATAGGGGGTCACTTCCGGTTGGCGAAGTGTGTGACACTGAGTGACAGGAGCTGCGACTTTAAAGTGAAGTTTCACTGACCTGAGCCCCAACATCAACCTGAAGACTGCACAGTCGTCACCATGCCGGAGACTACGTTGTCATTCCGAGCCGTTTGTGGAGGATTTGTGCCAGTCTTCCTGGCTTTCATGGCTCGACGAGATGTGAAGAAGAAGCCATATTTATTCGGACATTGAAACTGGACCGACGGCTACACGGTGTCATAGTTGGCTTGCTCCTGGCGTATTTGCACTCCAGCGTTTTTCTACACCGCTGTGGGGACGTGGAGCTGAACCCTGGGCCTACATCTGGCGGAAGGGCGGACAGTCTTCGACAGTGCCGTCTGAAGGGTGCCAGTGACGGTTCTGGTGGAGCCCTTCGCCGTCACGGACAGCCGGCGAAAACCCACGCTGAAGGACATCATGTCGATTCTTAACAGTAAGTTCGACGAGGTGAAGGAAGAATTCGACAGGTCAGAGACATTTGCGCTGGACTGCATGAAGAGTTGACGAACTGAAGGAAAATGTTACAAATTTTAAAACGTGAAAATCAGTCTCTAAGGGAACAAAATGAAAACTGTGGGAAAAGGTAGAGAACTTGGAAATGAAGACTGACGACTTAGAGGGACGGTCCAAAAGAAATAATGTTATCTTTTATGGCATTCCCCGACATGAAAATGAAACAAAAGAGCAATGCGAAGGTTTAATCAGGATGTGTTAACAGACAAACTGGACATCACACAGGACATTGAATTTGACCGACTTCAAGACTCAACAGAAAGGAAGACTCCCCTATTATTGGTCGATGTACTTTTTTCAAAGACAAAGAAAGAATTCTCAGTAACAGAAGAAACTTAAAGGCACCAACATATTTATTGGGGAAGATTTCTCCTCACGAGTCCGAGATATTCGACGTAAACTTGTACCTCATTTGAAGGCAGCCAGAAATGAAAACAAAAAGCGACAATGATTTTTGACCATTTGATAATAGATGGAAAGAAATTTTCCTGGACCACCAAGAAATCTAAAACTAATTCAATAGGAATACGGCCGGCCCAGCACACATGACGAATACAGATGTTTCTGTCGTAAAAAAATGTTGAGCATAGAATTGTAAATAATGCACAGGGGGCAAAAAATTTAGAATCACCGTCTTCTTTTAGCTTTAGCAGAATGTCATCACGTGCAAGTGACACTGTTCTCCGTGAATCTGTGACAGAGGGTGACACTGCAGCAATGGCAGCCCCCGCTAGCGTGCACGAGAAAAGCGTGAACACTCGCCCAATTCTCCAGTGGTGTCAGTGATGTGTGTTTTGTGGATGGCAGTGAAGATTGTAAACAGCGAGAAAAAAAGTGCACGTGTGCGAGGGAGTGAAAGAAATAATGTGTGTATGGATGATAAACGCTTGTCTTTTTTGCACTGGAATGTCAATGGGTTATTGTCGAAGATTGGTGATCAGAACTTTATTTCCTATGTTACTCTTTCGATATTGTTTGTCTTGTTGAAACTTTCTTGATTATTTACAACCTTCTTTTTTTCATACCCATGAGATATTCTGCAAACCCGCTGTACAATTTACTCGTCAAGGAAGACGATCAGGGGGAATAATTGTCTCATAAAAAAAGAGTTTCTGCAACATGTTAGAGCTGTTGATGTTGAGAACAACAATGTCATCATGTTTGTAATATCTAAAAGTTTACTCAATTTGACCAAAGATGTTTTGTATGTGTGCACCTATGTACATCCCGGAAAACTCACCATATTATTCGTATTTTGATGTTGATATGGTATTCGGACACTAGAAGATATTCTGACGGATAAGATATTTGAATTTCCTAATATGTACATACTTTTAAACGGAGACCTTAATAGCAGAACGTCTAATGTTAATCAGGATATAACTATGCACGACACTATGTATAATAACTCTTTAAAAAACGAATCGTTTTGTGTTAAAAGGGAATCTGAAGACAAGGTACTGAACAGGTACGGTAAATGTTTGCTAAGCATGTGCACAGCTCTAGAATAGAGAACAGATAAATGTCTGTTCAACCCCACTTGCTTCACCACCGAGTTTTTGGGCGAAAGTGGCCTAAAAGCCGCCTTTTCCTGTGGCGGAAGAGAGAGAGAGAGAGATCACCGGCAGACAGACAGACAGACAGAGAAGAGAGAGACAGAGAGAGAGACAGACAGACAGACAGAGAGGCGGGCAGACACACACACACACGCAAGCGCATATTACTGTTCTCTGACAAGTAAGACTTCAATAACCAAAAAATAACGATTATCTACAAACAAACATACTGTGCAGGGTTATCTGTTTTCAATACTAATTTACTAAACTTTTCAGATTTCAGTTTTTGTTTAATCCTATGTTTTTCCTGGTCATTTTCAATAACATCATTTTCGCGCAAACATTCTTCAAATGAGTCTTTGTCTTTCATGTGAAATAAAACTACAGTCTTTAACTGTTCTCTAAAGTCTTTTAAAACCGAGTTATATTTCTGGCATAAAATCCACACACTTATCCCAGCATGTCTTCCACTGAAAGCCAGTTTTGACAAAGTGTTTCTCTTTTTAACTATGTCTCTTTCTGCCGAACAGTCATCTATAATAAATAGTGTCTGCGTTCCTTCAAACAGTCTATAAAACTGTTCTAAACACTCACTCAGTTTATTGCTAGGATCAACTAAATATATGTCATCATCTGTCCATATAAACCTTCTATCATGATATGCTTTGTTCCATTTAAGTGTTGGACAGAAAACCACAATATGATTAAAATTATAACGATAAACTGTTTGTAATAGGTCTAGGACAAATATTGTTTTTCCACAACCAGTCTGCCCACAAATTAATGAGCAATGAGGAGTTTTTGTCATAAAGTTTAACTGCTCCATAGTTTTATAACAGAACTTAATCTAATCCGGTTATTGTTTTTATCATGCCCTCTGTTAAAACTTGTTCAGTATAATAAAATCCTATAAGGTCTAAATGTGTAAGATTAATCCAATTTAGTGCTGTAAGATTGTTTCTATTTAGACTAATATTGATTTTGTTGCTTGTTGTTATGACCTTAATATCCTCACCATTGTGAAGAATGACAACAGTAACTTTAAGACTGTCAACGTCTAAGTTTTGCCAGCTAATTAGAATTCCTTTAAAAAGGACGTCACTAACGCCCACAACCCCATCCCTCTCCTTATCTTTTAAGACAGAAATTTCAAATATTATTGTGAACGTGTCTCCTAATTTCATTTGCGGAATGAACTGTAATTTTGTAGAAGCATCTTTTAAAACCGTTTCTCTTCTGTGGAGGATGTACTGTTTTTTCCCATACGGCGTTATTTCAATTTCTTTCCGACTATTGTCGTCCGGCATAAGACTTACATGTAAAGGGCCAGAGTTGAATGCTTTTCTGAAACTTTTTGACGGCTAAAATATGTAAATGGGCTTATGAATTCAAATTTTATTTCCCATTCTAAATATGGTTCCAAGTGCCATTTGAGGTCAGGTTTTCGAACTATTTTATATTCATACTGACCAACATTATTTGCTTCTAGATTGCGCAGCTGTTCTAGTTTAGGAAACTTTTTGTTGTCGCCAACCTCTTTGCGTTTATAATCACCATCTTTAGTGTACTCAAAACCATACAAAGTGCCTATCTCACCGTTCTGTTCAAAGTCCGCAACGTCTGCAAGGTCTTTTAATTCTAAGGTTATACACCTACAGGCGCTAATGTAACTCCGGATTCTTCTGGCCCACGCGACATTTTTTTAGTACAACTTATTATTTTATTTCCAAAACAATGTGCAGGTTATCACATTTTACGACTTTCCCTGTTTTGTCTTTGATTTTTATATTAAATGATCCGACCCTCCCACAAACTAATCTTTTAAACTGTAAATTAGGGAATTGTATAATTTCATAATCGCAATATGCAGCTTTCCCTGATGGAAGAGCTCTTAAAACAGTTGAGGGCCCTCCATCATATAAGTTTTCATCAGTGCTTAGCTCATCTAAATGAACATAGAGTAATGAATATAATGCAAGATTAGCGGACTTCTCCCTCAAAAGTAGTTTCGTCTGGTGTAACTCTAAAACTATTATTGTTAGCTGCAAAGCCTAACATTTTAGCTAGCTCTATACTAAAAAGGTAATGTTCTGCTTCTTTTTCAGGTTTGAATGTTAACATTGTTGTCAAATTTGCATTGTTATGTTTGAGAGTAATGTTGAAGTTACTCATTGCTTCTTTTAGTGAGCAAAACCCGTAATAACCATCAGTATTGTTAACTGGCTAACTAATTTTCCTTCATTATTAAAATTTTTTAATCTTATTATTCATCTTGGATTCAGTTATATTAAACCATACGACTTTGTAGAATATTTCATGGAGCGCAACCATTCTGCTTCCGCAATTGTTATTAATAGCATGTTCTAAAAACGAAGGACGGTCTTGAGTTGTTATTGTTACAAACATTTTTTAAACAGAAAAAAAATGAGTGCATTCAAATATACTGATGCAAAATATCTGTTGGCCACACTACAATCTTAAAAATATAGCAACTGATACTCTTGACATTGCTGTGACCCAAACTGCCTCTTTCATAAAAAGGTGAGTACTCCATTGAAGAGCTATCTTAACCCCCCTATTGAAAAAGAGCACATCCAGAAAGCGTGTTTAGTCATCCGATGCAGTTTTATCAGAACCATTAAACTTTGCTGTGTCTTGTGCATCAACTGGTGTGGAGTGGCGTATGCTGATCATTTAAATCACCATGATCTTTTGGTGAGGTCAGTGTACAGATTTCATTTCTATTACACCTTCAGGCGTATTTTGACTGAACTGCAAGCACCATTACCGAATGACAAATCGTTTAATCCATTCAGCAACAGAATAGACATGAAGGCTTTTGAAAGGATCTGTAACGAATTTAATATTAACATCAAGACAGACTTTAGACAAAAGTTGGATCTTGATCATGGCATAGGCACCCCTTATTTTCGGGCACGCACAGAAAGTATAAATATGTCTTGAAACCTCCTTCAAAATTGTTCAGCCCTGGTCCATAGAGCAAGAGCATAAAACAGCATGGACGACATTTATCTTAGACACTTCTAAGGGCCTAACTAGAGCGGGAATAGAACGAATAAACGACTCTATTCGTACTTACGTTTGGTGTTTGCTAGGTTCGCAAGCACAGGCAAGATCGAGCATAACTGATCCTTCTACTGCTTTGACGCGCAAAAACAATACTTAGCAAATTTAGAGGACGCCATTAATTCTACAGTTGATTTACCTTCAAGTATTAAAAGATACCAAAATGTTTACAATACGCAAGATCGAAAGTAGACTTTGCTGTTGGCACTGGTTTATACATGCTGCCTTCTGACCTCAGACTCCAGGTAGGAATAATAATAAACATATAATGAAATTCTTATAGCAGCAATGAACAGAAGGTTGGGAAAAACGGCATAAATTCTGAGCCAGTAATATTACAAACAATAAAAGAACACCCAAGATTAAGTCATCTAATCCCCGAAAGTCCAAACCCCAAAAGTCATTGAAGACTCAGCAAAGCTTGCGGACTCTGTTCGCGATGACCATGAATATGAAAAGACAGCGCTTGTTCTTGGATTAACTGCCTAGGATTACTTGGTCTTTATCTTACTAAATATTAACCCAACTATTAAGAGAACTAATGTCCATAAGTGCTCGCCATAAAGCCACTACTTTGCTTGCAGTAGACAAAAGCCAGCTGACAATACTCCCAATATTCCTGGTAAAGCGTCTATAGCTTTACCAGCTAATTTTTTTAATAAACCCGCAAGATGATCAAGCTGTTTTTTTACCCATGATTTATCAGGTGGAGGGGATGGTGGTGGAGGCACTGGGCTTTGACCACCGCCGCCTGTAATAGCCATCACCAGTGTACTTATTGCAAAACCAAGGCCGTTATAACGCTTGCTAATGTGACTCCTTGCTCTCTAAACAGCGTTCGTATTCGTTCTGCTAGCGTTGTGTCTTCATATAAAATTTTCCGGATAGTTTCTCTTATTCTATTCACTTGAGTTCGTAATTGGTCTCGGTTAGTAGTTAGCACTTCTAGTCTTGCTGATCTCTCTTGTTCAAGATCTTTTAGTCTTTGGGTTATTCTTTTTTTAATATCAGCCCTACGATGCGGTCGTCAGCCTCAACGAGTTTTTTCTTTTTCTCTTTTTATATGCCCATCTAGTTCACCTAGTTTGCTAAATGTTTGTTAATTCGCCTCTAATGGTTCTTAAAGCATGATCAAGGGCCGTTAGTTCTCGCATGGGTAGCGGTGAGTCGTGTATAGTCTTTAACGCTGTTTCTTCTGGAAACTGGATTCTGCTTCTATTACATTTATTACTTCACCTGCTGATTGATTTAATTCTTTAAGTTCCATGTTTTGCATTTGTTATCTGTCGGGAGTTCTTGCAGTGTGTTTTGAAGTTTAGCAACTGCCTCCGCCCTTAATTTTGGCCTAACAAGGCCAAGGCGATTTTGATCTTTCACACTGAGTCTATTTCTAATTGAACCCACGGCTAAAAACTTTGATGGTCTTTTTTAGTTGTAAGCTGAACAAGTTGTCCTTGATCGTTTTTCACAAACAAATGATCATCTTTTAATTCAAAATCATTTGGGTCTATAAATTCGGGAGGTTCTTGACCTAAACTTTGGTACAATGATTTAACCTTACTTCTGTTAATTCATGCCACATTGAGAGCGTGAGCGATGCTGTGTCAAGGGATCATTTCACTCATGTCGCTCCACGATCAAAAACATCATAATCTTCTCGCCTCAATTCCTGCCATGTTTTTAAATAATTAACTTTTTATTTTGCTCATAAAAATGTCACAAGCACATGGCTCGATTCTTAACCCGCATAGAAGACTGAAAGAACCCCTTGGCGTGAAGGGAAATAAGCGGACTATTACTGTTCCAAATAATCCATCTACTATGATGCGGATCAAATTCTTACTGTCAAATTTCCAGACCTAGGAGCAAATGACGTGATTGTGCCAGCTCTGCGCGTCTTACTTTCAAAATAGCGCTCGATTCAACAACAGACCCAAACAGGACGTTGTACAGAACCTGGGGCGGGCAATCGTTAAGAAATTTCTATAAAACTTGAGGGGCAAGAAATATTTTCTTTACACAATGCAGACATATTTTTAACCTATTCTGATCTATGGCTAACCGGAATGAAAGGGAAGATCTTGCGTTTCAAGGAATCGGCAATGAAGAAGCACTAAAACTTAGAATAGGCGCTGAACTCGCCTCAGGTGCTAAAAGCAGCAAAAAGGCTTTAGCTGTAAGTTATGCGTATGGTAATCGCTTTTCCATTCCCCTAGATTTTGAGTTGTTAAAAGCGCATGCGCCATACTTTCAAGGGCATTAAAAGACAGATTGTCATACGAACTAACTTTTAATGAATACAAACGTGTTATCAAATCAACAGACACCGAAGCAAAGTACAGCATTTCTGACATCTCGTTAGAGTTTGACGTTGTTAGCAACCCTAAATTAGCAGAGCTGATTGCGCACCAATATGAGACACATTTCCCAATATATTACGAAAGAGTGATTCATCATACAACATATCCCAGAAGCAGGGCAGACACTATATGGAATTTTAGTTTTAGCGTCGCAGCAAGATCGCTTAAAGGTATTTTATTGCTGTGCGAAGATGAAGAACCGTTCAAAAGAGGAAGTGAAAAGTTTTTTAATCCAAAAATAACGAAAGTACAATGTTCGATTGGGAGTAGTCCTAACCAAATCTACGCTAGCGGCTTAAACCTTATCAGCATTTTGATGAAATAAGAAAACTGTTTGGGGGCGGGAGGTGTAGAAGTCCAACAGTAGACCTTGTGTCTAAAGATTTACACTTCACAATGTTAGGCTGATGATTATTTAACAACGAAATACGGTTTATGGATTGACCTAAGGTCAACAGAGATAATCAGTTGCATGGAAGCGGGAGAACTGTGAGAGACGTAATAAACATCCAAATTGTAAAGAAGAAGAAGCCGATAAACCGCTTAATGTACATTGTTTTTAATATATGATGCGCAGCTGAATATTGTAAATAACAGATTACAAGATGTAGTATACTAAATATTTTTATTTTAAAAAAGCATGTCTGTTCAGGTTTATCCAAATGTGCCTACAGCGCCGCCAAAAGAAGAGATAGTAGGCAATTTCTGCTGTTATAGAAACCCCTGAAGTAAAAACCTTCAGATTAACAAACATTACACAAATGCAACAAAAACTAGAGCAGGACCTTTCAAAATACAGCAAACAACGAAGGTTTCTGCTGCCTTTAATGCGTTACTGTTAAAATGGCAGCTAAAGTGTCTATCCAGACTGCCTTAATGGC
>CM031606.1:73461452-73481550 GCA_018398815.1 Conus ventricosus
CTTGTTGATTTTGGCTTCCATTGCCTCCACTGTAGTAGTACTTCAGTTTTACGTCTCTTCACATATGTGATATTAGACGGTGAGAGAGAGAGAGAGAGAGAGAGAGAGAGAGAGAGAGAGAGAGAGAGAGAGAGAGAGAGAGAGAGAAAGAGAGAGAGAGAGATAGAGAGAGAGAGAGATGCATAAATTCTGTATTATGTAAGTGTATGCATAATGTGGTTATCTAAGTGCATATATATGTACCTCAAAGCATCCCTACAACATACCTACAAATAATCTTAAAGCAAATGCTTAACTGGACTACAAATTAAAGAGAAAACAACATTGAAGGCAAGCTTTAAATCTGAAAAAGACATCACACAAAGACATGCCTGATAATGGTGGTAAATGAGGTTGAACATGTAAACAGTCAAACAGCAGATGCTTGCTGGTTATTCTTCGTTCTCCCACAAATACATTTTACTTCGTTTGTGTATTTAGTTTTTAAGGCATCAAGTTTTAATTTATAAAATATTGAAATGAAATTTCTGTATTGGTACATATTTTTCACTTGTAAATGAGGAATGCTGTTTACATGATCATAATTAATTAAATGAGTGTTTTTATCAGCCACGCCAGGCAACGTATTTTTATAATGTTTTTCTGAATCGGGACCAGACGGTTTGCTTTAATATTTGATTGACTTCAGGTAAAGAAAAGGTTATATTCAATACCGTGGCGCACTTTTCATTTCTGGCTCCTCTCTTTGCACATATATCAGCTAGCTCATTACCCCAAATACACAATGCGATGGAATCCAACAGAAGGTGACATCAGTTCCTTTACATATCAAGACATGAATAAGATGACATATTTCATTTACAAGCAAGTTGTTCGAAACGGTATTTGGAAATTGTATGGTTTGCAGAACAGACATTGAATCCACACAAATAACTACTTTAAACATTGATTGAGGCAAGTCAATTAAATACAACAATGCCATATTAATAGCTATCATTTCGGCGACATATATTGATCTGCCTTTTCCGATGGAGTATATTTTTTCAACCTTTTGTGATGGTATAACAAAAGCAGACCCTGACTGATTATTAGACAATACTGAACCATCTGTGTAAACTTCAGATGTTGAGGATACTTCTCTTGTAAATGCATCTTTACAGAATAAGATAAAATGTTTGGCTGGTCAGTTTTGCTCACATCAGTGTGATCAAGGTCAAAATGTGCCCTGTTTCTTTCCCAAACTGGAGAGAAATCAAGGCCACCTTTGCTAATGTCTCAGAACTGACTGTTGACTCTTTCAAAAGGCTTTCAGTACAAGAACCAATGGTAGAATATGATGAAATAGTCTGAGCTCTTTTTGGATAATGAGATTCAGGTTTTATAGCAATCTCATTTTCGTTCACAACCTGTGAGCGTTGAACATTTCATTACATATTTGGCAAGCGTTAGATTTCTATGTTCATCTAATGGTAAAATATTGATTTCCTTGTAAGTTCGGTACGTTGAAGCATGGAACGGAAGACCAAGACATAATTTATAGGCTTTACTATCTATGCTTTGCAGCTTTTGTAACAGGTGTTTAGGGCACTGAAGAAAGCCTCTTGTGCATAGCATAATTTTGATCGATCAGTGATGTAGCTAAATGTTTAAAGTGTTTATATCCTGACACCAGCTTTGTTTACTGATAATTTTTAAAAAGTTTAGTGTTTTTCTAGCTTTGTTCAGAAGGTACTGAATATGAAAATTCCATGTTAATTTAGATGTTAAATATACTCCTAAAAATTTCACTAAAGGTTTGTAGTCAAGTGTGACTGCATCCATTTTAAAAGAGGGCAAATCGCTTGTATCAGCACCATTATTAAATAAACACCATATATGTTTTCTCACAAGAAAACATTAGACCATTCGCAAGCATGTATCTACCAAGACTGTCTAATTCATTTTGGTAAAGTTTTTGTAGTAATTAAGTGTTCTTTTGGGACAATTTTTCCTTATTGAAGTATTCATCCATATGCACAGATCGTCAGCATACTGCACAGCTGTGATATTTTTGCTTATATGTTTTGGAAGATCACAGAGTAAAATGTTAAACAACATTGGAGCTATCACAGAGCCTTGTGGAATTCCCATTTGTAATGATTTAAATTCAGAGTACGTATTTTCTACTTTAACTTGTAGCTTTCTGTCTTGAACGAATTCTCTGATATAATAATAAAGATTGCCAGATAGACCTATGTTTCTTAATTTGAATAACAACCTGGCATGCCAGACACTATCGAAAGCTCTTTTAACATCAAAAAATGTACCCAAAACGCTTTTTCGTTTTGCAAATTGGTTTTTAATTTGTGTGGTTAATTTAACATATGATCGATGACTGATCTTCCTTTTCGAAAACCGGCTTGATTGTGTGGTATTACGTCATATTTATCACAATAATACGTCAATCTATTCAGAACTATTTTTTCCATTAGTTTAGAGACATGAGAGGTTAAAGCTATTGGTCGATAACTACTTACATTTGTTGCAGATTTACCTTGTTTTAACATGGGAATTATTACTGACTGCTTCCATATTCCTGGCATAATACCCTCTGACCAAATCTGTTGAAATATTGTTTGCAAAAATTTTATGAAATTATTTGGTAAATGTTTCAACATAGAATTTGAAATTGCGTCTAACCCTACAGATGATGTATTGTTAGTTAATGAAAAAATAGCATCATTCACCTCATGTATTGTTAAAGGTGCATTGACAAAAAGATCACTATTTGCATGTGGCTCATCGTATGGATGTTTCTTTTCTTCCTCTTCTCGAAGCTGTCTACATTCAGGTGAAAGACTTTCCATTCGCATTGTCCTTGAGAACATATCAGCAAATGCTTCTGCCTTTTCCGCTGAAGTTGGAAATTTGTTATTATCCAGTTTAATGGGACATCGAGGAAGATTTAACCCATGTTTCATGTCCCGAAATTTTTTCCACACTTTCTGAAAATCTTTATGCTGAGTAACCTCTTTGTCACAGAAGGATGACCAATATAGACGTTTAGCTTTGGCCACAACTCTATTGGAATATGCGTTGGCTCCCTTCATTTCTTCGTGTGCCTTTTCTATTCTATAGGAATGTGCACTTGAATCATTCCGCATTTTATGTTTTTCTTTTTTACTTCCTCAGACTTAATTTTAAGGTATGCTTTATATTTCTCTTTCTTTTTATTCACGGCTTCTTCGCACTCTTTTGTCCACCACACATTTCCAGCATGATTTCTATTTCTGTTAATTCTACATTTAGGAATAGTTTCATTTGCGGCAGAGAGAATCACTTCACTGAATTTACTATATAAAACATTTATAATCATCTTTATTGTCAAAAATATCATCCACATCCACGTGGGAAAGAAGAGATGAAAATTTCTTCCAGTCTGCGAAATTATAATTGTATTTAGGTATTTTGTCTTCTGGAAAAAAATTTATTTCAGAATTTTTATTTAATTCAATCTTTAGTGGAAAGTGATCACTTCCAAGAGTGTCTTGGTATGTTTGCCAGATGCAGTCAAAAGCTAATTGTGGAGAAATCAAGGACAAGTCAATGGCACTTGCTCTGTGGGTAGAAATATCTGGTATTCGAGTGATGCTACCATCATTTAGCAAGCACAAAGATGAGTCCACCACATTTTCAACGAAGCGATTGCTGGTTATAGTTGAGCAGTCTTTATCCCAGAATGGAGATGGGCATTGAAGTCTCCACCAACCAGCCATTTTTCATTAGAATTTTTAAACGAATGTACCACTCAGTGTTTCGATCATTCGGTCCTTTTGGTAAATAAACAGAGACAACGTTTAAAACATTCGTGTTATCAATTCTAACACTGTGCTGGTGCAGATGTCGTATATCATCAGAGGCCATAGGAGCTTTGGTATCAGCATGAACTGCAGACACCAGACCTTGTATTTGCCAGGGAGCCCACACTGGTCAATGGTCTCCAAGCCTTCTTCCGCCATCTGCTTGGTTTCTTTTGCTCTTTGTGTGTCTTTCAGCGTATCATCATACATCTTCCAAGGCTCTTGACTGCTCTTCTGTGACTGTTGGAATGGCCTGGTTGGCAACACTGAAGACCTCAGATTTGGCCACTTTTCCTTTCCTCAGTGAGAGACTCCGTGATTTTTTTGGCTTGAACTTCATTCTGGATGAGGCAACTATGTCGTCCAGCCTCTCCAGCACATGACGTGTCTCGTCTTCTCTGATGAAATCACTGTAGTGTCATCCATGAAGGCCTTGAGAGGAGGCATCTTGTATCCATCGCCAAGGTCTGTTTGTCTCGCGTTGTTTTTGCTGCTTTCAAGATGAGTTCCATTGCCAGCACGAACAGTATCGGGAAATTGCACAGCCCATTGCAAAAGCCCACTTCCAAGTTGATCCAATCAGTTGTGTACTCCTTGGTAGAGAACCGCATTGAGAAGCCATTGAAGTACTTCTTGAGCATGTCGCGGATGTTCTTTGGCACATGGTCACTCAAGAGCCAACTGTATCATCTCATGGGCACAGATCCATATGCGTTTGCCAGATCAAGCCACACTAAAGTCCAGTCTCTCTTTTCTGTTTTTGCTTTTTGGATTGCGTCCCAGATCATTGTGGCGTGTTCTACACAGCCAGCCACGCCTGGGATGCCACCTTTCTGGACTGACACATCCAAGTACTTGTTTTCCATCAGGTACTTGGTCAGCCTTGCTGCCATGACAGAGAAGAAGATTTTCCCTTCGACGTTCAGTAGTGATATTGGCCTGAACTGGCTGATGTCACTTGAGTTTTGCTCCTTGGGGGTGTACACACCATCTGCCGTCATCCACTGGCCGCTGATCTTCTGGTTTCTCCAAGCCGATCGCAGCAGCCTGTGGAGCCACTCCAGCACCTTGGGACATTTCTTGTAAAGCTGGTAAGGTATTCCGTTTGGCCCTGGTGATGATTTGGCTCTGGCTTTGTCGACCACCTTCTTGATTTCCGCCAACGTTGGAGGCTTGCCATTGAACTGTTCCTCAGGGTTGGTTGGCCACACCAGACCTTGAATGTCGAGTGGTGCTTTGCTCTGTGAGTCAGAGTATGTTTTCCTCAGATGCTGCTCAAGAAGTCCTTTGTCCACACTTAGGGTCCCAGATTTTGGCTGCTCAAACAGTGTTCTGGCAAACTGGAAGGGGTCTCTGAAGAAGCGCTCTTGTGTCTTCTTCTTTTTGCTCTTCCTCTTCCTCGCAGATTCCGCTTTGCTGAGGGCGCTGTGTTTTTCTTTCAGGTCTTCCCACAGTTTTTTCCAAGCCTTGTTTTTCAGCTGGCAGTGCGGTCTTCATTTGCTTCTTGAGGTTGTTCTTTTGGACTCTGATCTTGTCCATCTTTTCTTGGCGTCTGGATTTCTTTGGAGGTGTTTTCTCTTTGGGTAGTTTTACTCCATAGGCGTCTCTACATGTGGCATACACAATGTCCCCATATGTGGCTAGTTTGTGTTCCAGGGTGCTTTTCCCTATCAGTGCATCGAGTCTTTGGACGATTTTTGCATCCAGTTTCTCCCAATCTTCAGTTTCGTTTGCTCGTGGCAGGTTGAGTTTCAGGCGCCTGGCATCGAGGGCCTGTGCAAATTCCTCATCCGAACCAACAGCGTGGATGTCCTTGGCACTGTGGTTTAAATCCTGGCCTTGGTCTTCCGACGTCTTATCTGCTGATGCAGTGCGCTGCTGCTCATTCAGATGAGTCTTCACACATCCCATCTTTGTTCTGTGGATCTTCATGCCACGGGTGGTAGCGAAACGCTTTCCACAGACACATGGATATTCCATTTGGTCCATATATATTACGTCATCGTCTTTGCGCATTTGTCTTTCATTTTATGTCATCAGTTCTGAAGTCTATGACCGAAACGTCGAAGATTTTTTTTTCTGTTTGTTTGTTTTTTGTGTGTGTGTGCGTGCGCGCGCGTGTACATATATATATGTATATATATGTACATATATATATATATATATATATATATATATATGTAATATATATATATATATGTGTGTGTGTGTGTGTGTGTGTGTGTGTGTGTGTGTGTGTGTGTGTGTGTGTGTTGTTTGTTTTCTAAAATTCTATTCTTGAAAATTCTGAGCATCTTCAAACATAGTTTGTTTTGTTGACCCAGAAGATCAACAGTCGAAATCATTTAGATTATTCTAGAACCTTTGACTACATCCTTGTTGCCCATCGTTTTGGTTTCATTGTTGTCTACCTACAGTTTTACTACTATTCCCTTTACGTACCTCCCTTTCATTTGATGTCATCAGTCCTGAAGTCTATGACCTAAACGTCAAAGACTTTTTTTTCCTTGTTGCATCTTCTCAGTAAACTCGGAAATTAGCTGTATTAATGAAACCGAAGATCAGCAGTCATCAACCCGTCGATCAGTCAATATGCTTAATGATCTATCCGTTTGATTTACAATTTCGGGACGGGGGGGGGGGGGGGGGGGGGGGGGCTACGATTAAAGCCTATTCAATAACCGATTTGAAGGACGTTGCCTGTCTGGCCACATCAAAATAATAATAAGTTCAAGTTACAACTGATGATTAGTATATTTGATTGCCATTTATTACATTTAGCATCATTTTATATTCAAAATTTGTTGTAAATCTTTTAAGCGGAGAAGACATGTCTGCATACGAGAGAAAGTCGAGAGTAGTGGGCCCTGAAACTCTAGATTTGCAGAATCGTCCAACGGCTAAAGCTCAGTCAGTCGTTTCAATTTGTCTGTACCTACCCACCAAAGTGACCAGCTTTCTAACGGTCAGTTTGGACAAGTAACGTCGCTCCACGATGGCATCGAAGATGAACCCTGACCCCGAGACAGTGAAGGTCATAGCAATGTAGGGCAGCATGGAATACAGTCCGTTCTGTCAAAACACAGGAGTCGTCTCAGACTTTACATAGAACACTGGTGTCGTTTTAGATTACACACAGATTACAGGCGTCCTTGCACTGTCACACACACACACACACACCACACACACACACACACACACACAACACACACACACACACCACGCGCGCACGCACGCACACACACACACACGCACGCACACGCACGCACGCACGCACGCAACACACGCACGCACGCACGCACGCACGCACGCACACACACACATACATGCACTCACAAACACACACACACTCCTCTCTCCTCTCTCTCTCTCTCTCTCTCTCTCTCTCTCTCTCTCTCTCTCTCTCTCTCTCTCTCTCTCTCTCCATCACTCCCCCGATGTTGACACTTTAAAGTGGCAGGCTGCGAACATTCATCATGGCTGTTCAAGATAGTCCACTGCTGCGTTGTATATCTACGTCATCAAATTCGTTTTCCGTGTAAAACTGGGACCACTATAGGAATATAAAGGTTCCACCTACACTCCTTTCTATTCACCTAATTTATTTATCTACCAATGGAAAGGACTTTCTTTTAACAGAACTGCGTGGTGTTGACCTTTCAATTTTGTTTGTTTGCTTGTTGTTGTTTTTTGCTTTTGTTTTGTTTTTGTTTTGTTTTTTATAAAGAAAATTTGCTACATGCGTTGCTAACCCTAAAATCCACCCGAAATAATCCCTAAAAATCTGGCTGTTAAAGACCCCCATTTTTCAGAGATCTCTTTTCGATCGCAAATTCGAATTCAAGGGTCACATTCAGTGTCAAATAATTATTGCCGGAAAGCAGTGAACATTTTCCTAGTTGTGGCGCACACAGATTGAGGTGCCGACAAGAAACACCCCCACCCCCCACCCCCTCCCCCTTCCCGTCTTTCCAAGCCAATAATCGGAATCAAACTGGACGAAGCGGTTCAGTTTGGGGTTCTACAAGACCTTTCAATCTCTTAGCTCCGAAGCGAGAGATTACACCCTGTCCATGCCTGACTGTAACTCATTTCAGACTGTTGTTTTAACCTGCTTTCTGAACGTACGTTCTCTGAACGAGAGCAATACGTGGAAAATATTGGGAAAATGCACGGGTAATACAGTCTGAAGAAAATCCTTCTCCTGAAAAGACTTAGAGCCGTGTACAGCGTGTACAAGAGAAATCTGGATGAGGTACACGGAAACAAACATCACTCTCTGGCATCCAGCTTTAGCGTTTGCAGAAAACACCTCCATATTTTTTATGGTGACTTTTACAACACCTCGTGTATATATAAAGCATAGCATGGGACACATCAATGTTTCTTGATTTTGTCGTGGTCGATGTCTCTGCAGGTACAGGAAAAGAATAGATATTACCCTTTGTATCAAATTAACAATAGTTACTGTCATGAATATCTACAAGCCGATCGCCAGTTAAGAAACTTTTCAATCCTTTACCGATTGTATGTCAAAGTGCATGGTTTCGTACAAGAACGTAGGCAGATTAGACAGCAGCAAGAACAGTCCCCAGATATAGATGTAGTGTGTCGCCAGGTAAAGCCCAGAAGCACGAAGACTGTAGAATACTGCGCCATGGACTGCTCCCTATAACACACTGTTGATGTTGAATGGGTTTTGCTGAACATTCGTCGGTGTAACTTTTGCTATATTTCAATCATAATCAGACAAGAAAGGTATTGAAATTAGAAAGCACCGTGGGAAACGCAGACCTGTACCATCGTGGAACGGTCTTAGAGTGTCCTTTGGGTTACACGAAGGGTTTGTTAACCGAGGGGTGGTTTGTGGGGATTAGCTCCCACAGCCTAAAAAGTGCTCCTCACGTGGCAAAGCGCAAAACATAGCCTCTGACAACCAAGTCCAACTCCTGGCCTTGCCCGTGTGTTTAGCTTCTAAACCCGGCAAACCTGTTGTCTACAGATAGGAAAGGGACGAGGCGGGTCACCGGCGCCATAACCGGTTGCTACGGGTAGATGGAACCGTGAGCCTGGGATGGCTGTTCATCTAGAAGGACAACTCTGACTTCAAACCCGGGTTGATGGAACTCGTTAGCCTTGACAGGCAGTTCATCTAGGAGAAGAACAACTCTGATCCCAAACCAATCCAGCCCATACCTGATGTGCAATGCACACCTGGTATGGCCGGTGGCAAGCCCGGGTAAATGGGAGCCGAGAGAGAAGGAAAACTCACAAGAGAAAACCCGGAGAACTGCAGGCCGTTACCAGAACAGCCCAGTTATGGGTCAAATAACACGCCGAAGACGGATGCACTGAGCCACTGCGCGCCATAACGGCAGTGCAACGCTTTTCACTCTTATGGATGGAAAGCGCTACTTATGTTGATCGTGATGGTGCTCTGCCTGAGGGGTCCCGCCGGGCAGGTGGAGTGCCGGGCCCTGTGCCACAAAGGGGCCCACCTCAAGCTACTGGGGTCACCGCGCCCCGTTGAGACGAGCCAGACTACGGAGGCGTCGGGTAAATGCCACTGGCCGTGAAAGAACAAGAAGTACAAAGAAGCTACAAGACCTCTCAAATCCTTCAATGGAATGCCGAAGGCGTCTACAACAAAAAAAACGTCCACTCACAGAAAGATTGCATGCTGAGAACATAGATGTGGCCTGTATTCAAGAAACGCACCTGAACCCCAGCCACAGATTTTCCATTAGAGGATGCCAAACCTTCAGGATGGACAGAGAAGGAGACACATGGGAGGAGTGCTGACACTCGTCAGAAACAGTTTACCAGCCACAGACTTTCAGGTGGACACAGATCAAAATGCTGAAGTTCATGGGGTCCAAATCACAGTTGACAACACCATCATGACCGTTCACAACCTGTACTGCCTCAAGACAAAGATCTTTCACTACAGCGAGTTGACATACCTGTTGAAAACTGCATTATTGTGGGTGACTTCAACAGTCAATCAACCTGCTGGGGTTACGAGGAGACAGACATAAGAGAGAAGAAGTGGAGGACTGGCAGATCGAGAATCGTTCGGTTCTACTGAATGATCCAGAAGATCCACCAACTTTTTTTCACGCAGATGGCTTTTCATCCAGTACCCCTGACCTAGCCTTTACCACTGATGACCTCTCCACGAAAACCATCAGAGGGATACTCAGCCAGTTGGGAGGGCAGCGACCACAAATCAGTGACACTGGTAATCAACCTACAGTACAGGCTGCAAAACTCCAAAACCTTTCCCAGGTGGAATTACAAGAGAGCTAACTGGGACACGTTCGCACACCTAACAGATTTGTACACCAGGAGACTGAAGACAGCTGATCAGAACGTCAACAGAGCAACAACGAACTTCAACCAAGCCATTCTGAAAGCTGCTTCAGAAAAAATTCCCAGAGGTGCACGAAAGAACTACCGACCCTATTGGACGGAGGAAATTGCAAAGATTGGAGATGAGGTCTCCAGGACTAGGGAGAAGTTGAAAATGATCCCAACACAGAGAACAACATTGCTCACAAAGCTTTCCTGTGCAAGTACAGAAAGGCCTACATTCAGGCAGCAAGGACAAGTTGAAGAAGAAGCCAATAGTCTCAATCTGGACAGAGATGGAAACAAGTTATGGAAGCTACTAAAACAATGAACAATGAGACAAAAGGCAACCCTATCGTCATCCAGCAAGGCCAAGATAGGCCACAGGAAGGAAGGCAGCAAACTGCTTTGTTGATGCTATGAAGATGTCAGCAACATTGACGTACCTGAGGACAGGAACCGCCAGGTACACGAAGAACGAAGGACCTCAATCATGAAGGGCCTCAGGAAGATACATGAACAAACATACACCATGAGGGAAATGGAAGATGCCCTGAAGACCCTTTATGAAAAGAGGTCCCCTGGTCCAGACAAGATCATCAACGAAATGTTGCAACATCTGGGCACAAAAGTAAAGAGCAAGCTGCTGGACCTGTTCAACAACAGCTGGAAGACTGGCCATGTCCCACAAACTTGGCGAGAAGCTGACATGGTGCCGATCCACAAAAAGGGCAAGGACCAAGGAAGGTGGACAGCTACAGGCCCATTAGCCTCACCAGTTGTGTGGGTACTCTCATGGAACACCTCATCAACACCAGGCTATCATGGCACCTGGAAAAGAACAACCTGATCACTTCAGAACAAGCTGGGTTCAGACAACACCGCTTGGAAGACCCAAGTTGCATATATTTCCCAGAAGATAGAGATGGTTTCCAGGACAAGAAGAGCACCCTGGCAGTGTGATAGACATGGAAAAGGCTTTCGACAAAGTGTGGAAGGATGGGCTGAGACTCAAGCTCCAGAAAAGTGGTGTATCCGACTGCATGTTCCAATGGATCTCCCAGTACCTGAATAACAGAAAGGCCAGAGTTCACATCAATGGACCTTACAGCCGAAAGAAGACACTGAAAGAAGGAGTTCCTCAAGGAGGAGTGCTCAGCCCCACACTTTTCATTGTCTTCATCATACGACATTGTGAGGGATCTCCCGAGACATGTCCATGGCGCCATCTACTCTGATCACTTGGTCCTTTGGTGCACAGAAGAATACTTGACTACCGCCAACTACAGACTCCAAGAGGCGCTCAAAGTTCTGGAGACGTGGACGAAGAAGTGGCTTGTGACAATAAACACCAGAAAGACCACTTACAACAATCTTCATCTTTCCACTCGAGAACAGAATCCCACTGTCAGGATCAATGGTCAGACCTTACCCGCAGAGGACAACCCCACGAGTCTAGGGGTGACTTCGACAAGAGGCTGACGTGGAAGCAGCAGACCGAGAAAATTGTGACCAGAGCTAAAGTGCGCTTAGCACTTATGAAGAAGCTGGCAGGCACAACTTGGGGTGCAGACGCTCGAATCCTCAAGAAGAGTACGCCGGAAGAGTCAGGCCAGTTCTGGAATACGTGTGACAGCATGGACACTGCCGCCAAGTCTAACTTTGACCAAGGTGAGCAAAGTGCAGAACCAGGCCACCAGAATCATCACTGGAGCCATGAAGTCATTCCCCATCAAGGAACTGGAGAGAATCACAGGGTGGAACCTCTTGAGGACAGACGAGACACGAAGCTGCTTGTCCAGGCGGCCAAGTTCAAAAGACTCAGAACACCCAATGAAGGACAGGATGTCACAGCCAACAAAAGGAAGGCTGAAAAGAGTTAGTTTTCATCCACCAGTCGAGGTTCCTTGAAAGAAGATAAGAAGACATCTTGGATCATGATCCAGAGAGATCTCACAATTCCTTAAGACCCGACATGGAAGGAGGATAGTCGACCCCTCATACAGTGCAGCGTCCCTGGCGTTGGCAAAAAGACTCGCAAAGCAGCGCTGAGAAAAAGTCCCACACCATGGAACACATCAACAACTGCTACCCCCAAGACAGCTGGACCCATGTACATACAGACGGATCTGCTGAACAGGCAGTGAGGAACGGTTGGTGCCGGAATCTACATCAAGTATCCAGGAGGGAGAGAAGAAAGGATCTCACTCGCAACCGCCTTACTCCACCAACTTCAAGGCCGAGGCAGTTGCCATACAAACAGGAGCAGCCCATATCGAGCACAGCCCTCATACCTCCAGCAACGTTGTCTTTACGACCTATCTACTGCCCTTATCTCCCTATGCAGAGCCGGCACAGTCGTTCTACAGTGGATCCCTTCCCACTGCAACGTACTTGGCAACGAGGTTGCAGACACTCTGGCTAAAGAGGGAGCAACAAAGAAACAGGAAGACAGGTCCACAACCCTCAAGGAAGCCAAGACAATCATCAAAGCCAGACAGCAGAGCAAGTGCTTGCAGGAGAATCCACATTTCAATAGACATGACCCGTACCACCTACTAACAAGATCAGAGCAGGTGGCCATCTTCAGGCTGCGGACAGGCCACAACCGCCCGAACTATCACCTCTTTACCAAGTTCAGGATCGGTCAGTCAGACCAGTGCCCATGCCAGACCGGCAGTATGACAACAGCACATCTACTGCAGGATTGCCCGTTGCATGAAGCTCTGAGACAACAGATATGGACGGAGCAAACATCAGTGAAGAGGAAGCTCTACGGTGCCCTTGGGGACCTACAGCGCACGGCAGCATTCGTCAGGGAAGCTGACGTTCCCATCTAGAGTGTTCGAGAAGAAGAAGAAGAAGAAGAAGAGTGTCCTTTGACCTAGATTCGTGCCAGAATGCAATGTCGTTGTTCCAGGGTCACGTTCTCCTTTCCACCAAGTTTGCTGACAGACAGACAGACAGACAGACAAATCAGTTGAGACTAGAAATGAATCTTTGAATGTTTGAGTCTCGGATCTCCTCGAGGGAGTGTGTCGGTGTGTATACACGACTCTGTGTGTGTGTGTGTGTGTGTGTGTGTGTGTGCGTGTGTGTGCGAGCGTGTGTGTGTGTGTGTGTGTGTGTGTGTGTGTGTGTGTGTGTGTGTGTGTGTGTGTGTGTTGTTGTTGTTGTTGTTGTTGTTATTCTGTTTAACGTCTGTTCACTAAAAGTGATATTAGACGATGGGAAAGGATGGGGGGAAAGGGAAGGGGTGAGAAAAGTGGGAAGGAGTTGACTGCATGTTAAGTTTGATATGAACGTACGTGTGTGTGTGTCGGTACTTGCATGGGTGTGTACAAGAGCTTAAGATGTAATTATTGCATAAGGAAAATGGGTAAAAATGTTACATAATTACCAATCAATGAGAATCAAAGCTATGGACATATGAAAATCAGTGAGAATCTATCAAATATGAAAAAAGGGGGGAAAAAAGAAAAAAAAGAAAGAAAAGAACAATAATGCATTAATCCTTTAACATCGAATTAGCAAATAACACACTAAGAAAGCAACAGCCAACACATGCATTTGCATGTCATTAACAAACAAAAAAAAACAAATATATATATATAATATATATATATATATATATATATATAATATAATATATATATATATTGTTGTGTGTGTGTGTGTGTGTGTGTGTGTGCGAACGCGCGCGCGTGTGTGTTTATGAGTGCGTACATGCACGGGCATGCATGCCTGTGCGTGCGTGTGTGCGTTCTTGCATCCATATTTGTGTACGTGCGTATATGTGTATAAGTGTGTATATGTGAGAGAGAAGGAGAGAGAGATACGCTGCGCGCGCGCGTGTGTGTGTGTGTGTGTGTGTGTGTGTGCGCGCGCGCGTGCGTGCGTGTGTGCATGTGTGTGTGTGTGTGCATGTGCATGTGTGTGTGTGTGTGTGTGTGTTAGAAACGACATTACTATCAAAAATGGGGTTTGGGATGATGAAAACTGAGTCAGTCACAGGAATATACCAACTGGACAGTTAATCAAACACTCTGAAAAAATGCGGAGAAGTGAATAACTGTTCAAAACATTTTCAAGAGAAATGGAAGACTCGGATAAAAACTGTCGTCCCACTCTCAGAGATACTAGTTCTTTGACTTTGGAGCAATGAACAAGTATACTGAACAACATTAAAAACGCACCGCTTGCCAAAAGACCCAGACAACGTTGGTAGTACAGAATTATTTAATGAAAGTAAACATATTTGATTACGCATCCATTTTTCAATTAAACAAAATGTCTGTTCTTGACAAGAATGGCCGAATTCATCTGAAATTAGCTGGTGACTTCACTAGGGTCCCTGTCAAAAAGTACACCACGACGAGCATGTCCGTCCGCGAGCTCTAATACCGAGTGTGTCCGCCATTTGCCCCGATGCACGCTTGGCAGCGCCTCCTCATGGAGTAGACAAGGTTGTGCAAGAACGCCTGTGGCAGTCCATCCCACTCCTCGGTCAGTGCACGCCTCAAATGATCGAGAGTCTGTGGACGTCTTCCACGGGCCACAAGACGCCCCAACTCATCCCAGACGTGTTCAATGGGAGCCATGTCAGGGGACAGAGATGGCCAGGGCAAAACGGCAATGTTGTTCACCTGGAGAAACGCAGCGGTGGCTCTTGCGGTGTGGGGTCGTGCATTATCATGCTGGAAGAACTGCAGCTCCGGGTGCTGGCCAAACAGTGGGACGACGTGGTTCTGCAGCACCTGCTGGTACGTGTTGGCATTCACATGGTTGTCAAAAAAGTACAGAGGTGTCCGGTAGTCATGACTGAATGCCCCCCAAACCATCAGACTGCCCCCTCCCCATCTATCGGCTTCAAACACGCAGCAGTTGGCGTAGCGTTCCCCGACACGCCTCCAGACTCTCATTTTCCCGTCAGCATGAGATAACGCGAAGCAACTTTCGTCACAGAACAGCACAGCTCTCCACTGACGTCGTGTCCATGGCAGATGCTGGTTGGCCCACTGCAGGCGTTGCTGACGGTGTCTACGGGTGAGGACTGGGCCAACATGAGGGCGTCTTGCATTGAGCCCTGATTCTTGCAATCGACGTCGAACGGTTTGTCCAGACACTGGACCCCGTCGACCAACCACCTGGCGACATGTTTCTGCTGCTGTAAGGAATCGATTACGAAGATGAAGCTGTCGAATGTATCGATCCTGCGCTGGTGTGGTAACACGAGGTTGGCCCGTTCGGCGCCGATCAGTGGTGGAACCAGTTGCTGCCAAACGTTGTGATAGCCTTACAATTGTAGAGTGACTGCAGTTCAGTTGTCTGGCTGTCTCTCTCGATGACATGCCGACCATCAACATTCCAATGGCTCGCTCGCGTTCTTGCATAGACAGTCGCGGCATTGTTTTCGGACCACTTCGCCTGGTCGAATGACAACTGATACCGTTTTCCAGTCGGCATGACTTCAAACTCACCATTTGAGACAAAGAAACAGATGAGCTACGTTCAGTCTCGGCCCCAGTGGCAAAAAAAGTGTTTTGGGCGAGTTGCACGTGGGCGTCACACGAACGTTGGCAAGCGCGGAGAAACCGAGGCAGTGTGAATCTGTGTCCCTTAAAAATTGTGTTAATATACCAAATCCAAATACACATTTTTTCCAAATGGGAAATCGGCAAATCAAAACGGTGCGTTTTTAATGTTGTTCAGTATAAATGACTGATCATTATTTCTCTTCCGCACATGCACTGGACATTTTTGCTGTATTTTGTGCGGAGTGCATGTAAACGAAACCTATACATCAGGCTGGAAACAGACCTCGAATAAGTTCCGGACAAGAACACTAATAGAGGTTTAGTATTTCCTCTGTTCTTAGCATTTATGCAATGCTGACTGTAGTGACACTTTAGATTTTTAAGTTTCTCGTCAAACATTTTGTATGACGCGTTAACTAAACATGTGTAACCTTCTTGTAAATCTAACCGCATCTTAACTGGAACTGAACCATCATGATTGTTTGCTCCTTTTCTTGCAGCTCTATCAGCCCATTCATTTGAAACGATTCCACAGTGGGAAGGCACCAAACAGAAAGTGACGCTGGTTCCTTTCAATGATAAGAGATGAACAATGTAGAGAATGTAAATATCTTCGTTCAAGACCACCCATGTTATTCTGCACGAAAACCCCCATTTTCACATACTAATCGCGTCCATCTCATATCAGTTTTGGCCAAAATTAACACCTTTTTACAACTAAAATTAACACCTCAAAACTTCTAAATATTGACGTAATTAGCACATTAAAACGGGGGTTTCCGTGTAGAATAATATGGGTGATCGTGAACGAAGATATTTACATTCTCACCAGACACATAAATTAAGGGTTTACAGTACTATTAACGTCCACGGGACTGAGTCCTTACTACTTTTCTAATATGCTCTTCTACCTCAAGAACTATTAATAAATTAGAACAATCAACTGGCTTTCCGTCTTGATTAGTTATTTTTACATCTAATGAATTTATAGATCCCTCATATTAATTCTTTAAATTCACTGTCTCCGCCAAACCTGTATAGCTGATAATCGCAAAACCCTGCCTTAATTGATGGCAGTGCTCGTAGAACCATAGATGGGTATCCGTTAAACAAATTAGTATCTGTTTTTAACTGTTGTAAATGGACATACAAAATTGGGTTCACGAGAAAATCAGAAGGTTTATTACCTTCAAATTGATAAGCATCTTCTCTTGTACTAAATCTATAAGATTTATCGCTACTGTGAAAGCCTAAGATTCGAGCAAGTCCTCTAGGGAAAGTGTACTCTCTTCTTTCTTCTAGTGGAAAATTCATAGTAATTCTAAGGTTTGCCTCGTTAATTCTCAGCAGTATACCAAATTCGCTAAGCATTTCTTTTAAAGAACAAAAGTTGTAGTAGCCATCAGGTATTGTTATATGACTTACTTGATTGCCCACCTCGTCATTAACATTAATCCAATTATTCTGAGCCCCTTCAGATATGTTAACCCACATAACTTTAAAGCCAATTTCTTTAAGGGCAATCCTACAACTCCTGCGCCTATTGTCAGTTGGGTACGTTAAGAACACACGCTCGTTTTGCTTGGTTATATAGATGTACATCCTTTCTATAACTATTTAAAAAACTAATTTAAAAAAATGGAACCATTTAAATACAACGAAAGTGCCACTTACAATGTAGGAGCGTTTTATAACCCCAAATCTTTAGACTTCAGCAATCTAACCATTGCAGTAGATGAATATAATGGCTTCCAAGTCAGACTTGTAAACCCGCTAACTAGATATTTAAATCCGCCAATAAATAATGATAGAGTGCCATCAGCATGGTCATCTCGCCCTATGGCTTTTTTCCAGAATCAGTTAAATTTTGCCATTTACTGCGCAACTACTGGCTGCGGTGTTTCATATGCAAACCATTTAAACCATCCTAATCTTTTAGTAAGGTCAGTATATAACTTTCATGTTTATTACCTGTACAGGCGAATACTAACTGAACTAAATGTAATCCTCCCAAGCGACAGCGCGTTTAATCCATTCAACAGCCCAATGGACAATAATGCATATGAAAGAATCTGCAACGAATTTAACATTAATCCTTCAACTGATTTTAGACAAAAGTTAGACCGCAATCATGGGTTAGGCACATTATATTTGTGGGGCGTAAAAAGAGAATATACTTATGACTACTGGCCTGGACACACATATTTTCAACCAGACAAACAAGTTCGATTAGGGTCGATTGAACACAAACATCCTAAAGCCTGGGCAACATTTATCTTAGATGAAAGTAAAGGCCTAACAATGTCAGGAGTGCAAAGACTTAATGACTCCATACGGACATATGTTTGGTGTCTATTAGGAGCACAAGCACAGACCAAGTCTAGCATACTAGATCAATCTACAGGCTTTGATGCCAGAAAACAATTTCTAGCTAATTTAGAAGATGCTATTAACTCTGCTGTTAATTTGCCTGCCAGCATACAAAGGTATCAAGCCGTTCTTGCACATGCTAGGTCAAAAGTTGACTTTGTTGTAGGCCATGGATTATACATGCTACCCTCTGACCTTAGACTACAGATTGGTATGATACAGAATTATAACAATGAAATCCTCATAGCTGGAGACAATCAAAACTTAGGACACAATCAAGGCTTAAACACAAGGCCTGCTCCATCCATTTTAAAAAAAGTACCTAGCCCTGAAGAAAGCGATCCAGTTATAAACACCCCACAGCCAGAAAGCAGCCCAGAAAGCACTCCACCTGTTGATCTGCCTCACACTGACAGTCACACTAGCGAAAAGACAGCCCTCGTTGTGTTTTTAACTTTTACTGGATTAGCCATACTTTTTTCACTAAAAATTAATCCAGCGGCTAGCACTCCTAATGTCCACAGATGGTCAGCCATATAACCAGCAACTTTGCCTATAGTAGACAAAACCCAACTAACAACACTGCCTATTATGCCAGGCAGAGCATCAAGCGCTTTGGCTGCTAACTTCTTTAATAGGTTTGCTAGATGATGCAATTGTTTTCTAATCCAACTTTTACCAGGCTGAGGTGTTGGGGGTGCTACTGGCCCTGTTGGCGCACTGCCGGTTAAAGCATAAAAAGAGTGTAGAGATAGCAAACCCAACAGCCGTTAATATACTAACTATTGTAATCCCCTGTTCCCTGAACAGAGTCCTTATTCTTTCAGCTAGCGTAGTGTTTTCATAAAGTATTCTGTTTATAGTTTCTCTTATTCTGCTTGTTTGTGATGCTAGCTGCACTCTGTTAGTAGACAGCACTTCTAACCTGGCCGCCCTTTGTAGCATTAAATCTTGTATTTTCTGCTGTATTCTAGCCTTTTCTTCTCGCCCTAAATTGTTATCATCTGCATCAGCGAGTTTATTTTTTTCTTCTTCTATCTCTCTATCCAGCTCACCAAGGTTTGCTAAATTGTTTTCTAGTTCGCCCCTTATTGACTTTAGACGATCATTAAGCCCCAGGATTTCACGCATAGGCAATGGAGAATCTTCAATTGTTTCTAATGTTTTTCTGACTGTTTCCTCATTAAAACTCGTCTCAATTTCTGTTGCTGCATCATTTATTCTTGGTCCTAAATCTTGAAAAGAGGTCATTTCTATTTCAGATCGTGTTGGCAACTCTTGTCCCAAGTTCTGTAAAAGACTAACAGCCTCAGGCCTTAAATTTAAAATGTTTAATCGCCTTTGGTCGGCAACAGGAATCCTCTGTCTAATTGTGTTTAGTTTTAAAAACTTAGTTGGGTCTGGCTTTGTAGTAACTCTTACAAAATTTCCTCTGCTAGTTCTTACATACAGATGGTTGCTTTTATCCATCTTAAAATCAAAAGGACTATGGCCTTCTGGTGGTTCTAGTCCTAAGCTTATATAGAATGAGGTTAATTTTATTTGTTAATCGTTCAGCACGAACTGCACTAACTCCAGGGGTGTTTCTACTCCTTCTTCTAATGAGGGGATTGAAGAACCTTCTGCTGCTCTTTCAAGTTCTTCGCGCAATGAAGGAACTAATTCTGTTTCATCTTCTTCAAATGAAGAGCCTGGCAGCTTCTTTCTTCTTCTTCAACAGATCAATCGCGTCAAAATCTTCATCCATATTTTTTATTTATATTCTTTTTTGTTTTATAAAAAATGAACTCATACGGTTGTGACCTCGATCCATACAGAAAAGGAAGGAACCCCATGGCGTAAAAGGTATAAGGGAGACTGTAATTAGTGTAAATACCCCAACAGTAGCGAACATTTAATAGTCATCATTCGCCTGAACAAACTTTTAATAGTCAGACTATGCTACTGTTGGCTGGGATGTTAATAATGCTCAGGCACTGCTAAACTATCATCAAAATAGGG
>CM031606.1:73491396-73542647 GCA_018398815.1 Conus ventricosus
AAAGGGTCTGTTTGTCTCGCGTTGTTGTTGCTGCTTTCAGATGAGTTCCATTGCCAGCAGACAGTTGGGAAATTGCAAGCCATTGCAAGCCCACTTCCAAGTTGATCCAATCAGTTGTGTACTCCTTGGTAGAGAACGCATTGAGAAGCCATTGAAGTACTTCTTGAGCATGTCGCGGATGTTCTTTGGCACAGGGTCTCAAGAGCCAACTGTATCATCTCATGGGGCACAGATCCATATCGTTTGCCAGATCAAGCCACACTACGTCCAGGTCTCTCTTTTCTGTTTTTGCTTTTTGGATTGCGTCCAGATCATTGTGGCGTGTTCTACACAGCCAGCCACGCCTGGGATGCCACCTTTCTGGACTGACACATCCAAGTACTTGTTTTCCATCAGGTACTTGGTCAGCCTTGCTGCCATGACAGAGAAGAAGATTTTCCCTTCGACGTTCAGTAGTGATATTGGCCTGAACTGGCTGATGTCACTTGAGTTTTGCTCCTTGGGGATGTACACCCCATCTGCCGTCATCCACTGGCCGCTGATCTTCTGGTTTCTCCAAGCCGATCGCAGCAGCCTGTGGAGCCACTCCAGCACCTTGGGACATTTCTTGTAAAGCTGGTAAGGTATTCCGTTTGGCCCTGGTGATGATTTGGCTCTGGCTTTGTCGACCACCTTCTTGATTTCCCCCACGTTGGAGGCTTGCCATGAACTGTTCCTCAGGGTTGGTTGGCCACACCAGACCTTGAATGTCGAGTGGTGCTTTGCTCTGTGAGTCAGAGTATGTTTTCCTCAGATGCTGCTCAAGAAGTCCTTTGTCCACACTTAGGGTCCCAGATTTTGGCTGCTCAAACAGTGTTCTGGCAAACTGGAAGGGGTCTCTGAAGAAGCGCTCTTGTGTCTTCTTCTTTTTGCTCTTCCTCTTCCTCGCAGATTCCGCTTTGCTGAGGGCGCTGTGTTTTTCTTTCAGGTCTTCCCACAGTTTTTCCAAGCCTTGTTTTTCAGCTGGCAGTGCGGTCTTCATTTGCTTCTTGAGGTTGTTCTTTTGGACTCTGATCTTGTCCATCTTTTCTTGGCGTCTGGATTTCTTTGGAGGGTTTTCTCTTTGGGTAGTTTTACTCCATAGGCGTCTCTACATGTGGCATACACAATGTCCCCATATGTGGCTAGTTTGTGTTCCAGGGTGCTTTTCCCTATCAGTGCATCGAGTCTTTGGACGATTTTTGCATCCAGTTTCTCCCAATCTTCAGTTTCGTTTGCTCGTGGCAGGTGAGTTTCAGCGCCTGGCATCGAGGGCCTGTGCAAATTCCTCATCCGAACCAACAGCGTGGATGTCCTTGGCACTGTGGTTTAAATCCTGGCCTTGGTCTTCCGACGTCTTATCTGCTGATGCAGTGCGCTGCTGCTCATTCAGATGAGTCTTCACACATCCCATCTTTGTTCTGTGGATCTTCATGCCCCGGGTGGTAGCGAAACGCTTTCCACAGACACATGGATATTCCATTTGGTCCATATATATTACGTCATCGTCTTTGCGCATTTGTCTTTCATTTTATGTCATCAGTTCTGAAGTCTATGACCGAAACGTCGAAGATTTTTTTTTCTGTTTGTTTGTTTTTTTGTGTGTGTGTGCGTGCGCGCGCGTGTACATATATATATGTATATATATGTACATATATATATATATATATATATATTATATATATGTATATATATATATATATATGTGTGTGTGTGTGTGGGGTGTGTGTGTGTGTGTGTGTGTGTGTGTGTGTGTGTGTGTTTGTTTTCTAAAATTCTATTCTTGAAAAATTCTGAGCATTTCAAACATAGTTTGTTTTGTTGCCCCAGAAGATCAACAGTCGAAATCATTTAGATTATTCTAGAACCTTTGACTACATCCTTGTTGCCCATCGTTTGGTTTCATTGTTGTCTACCTACAGTTTTACTACTATTCCCTTTACGTACCTCCCTTTCATTTGATGTCATCAGTCCTGAAGTCTATGACCTAAACGTCAAAGACTTTTTTTTCCTTGTTGCATCTTCTCAGTAAACTCGGAAATTAGCTGTATTAATGAAACCGAAGATCAGCAGTCATCAACCCGTCGATCAGTCAATATGCTTAATGATCTATCCGTTTGATTTACAATTTCGGGACGGGGGGGGGGGGGGGGGGGGGGGGGGGGGGTACGATTTAAAGCCTATTCAATAACCTCAATTTAAAAGACAGATTCCTTCTGTCCAACATCAAAAATAATAAATAAGTTCAAGTTACATGATGATTAGTATATTTGATTGCCATTTATTACATTTAGCATCATTTTATATTCAAAATTTGTTGTAAATCTTTTAAGCGGAGAAGACATGTCTGCATACGAGAGAAAGTCGAGAGTAGTGGGCCCTGAAACTCTAGATTTGCAGAATCGTCCAACGGCTAAAGCTCAGTCAGTCGTTTCAATTTGTCTGTACCTACCCACCAAAGTGACCAGCTTTCTAACGGTCAGTTTGGACAAGTAACGTCGCTCCACGATGGCATCGAAGATGAACCCTGACCCGAGACAGTGAAGGTCATAGCAATGTAGGGCAGCATGGAATACAGTCCGTTCTGTCAAAACACAGGAGTCGTCTCAGACTTTACATAGAACACTGGTGTCGTTTTAGATTACACACAGATTACAGGCGTCCTTGCACTGTCACACACCACACACACACACACACACACACACACACACACACACACACACCACACACACACGCGCGCACGCACGCACACACACACACACGCACGCACACGCACGCACGCACGCACGCACACACGCACGCACGCACGCACGCACGCACGCACCACACACATACATGCACTCACAAACACACACACACTCTCTCTCTCTCTCTCTCTCTCTCTCTCTCTCTCTCTCTCTCTCTCTCTCTCTCTCTCTCTCTCTCTCTCCATCACTCCCCGATGTTGACACTTTAAAGTGGCAGGCTGCGAACATTCATCATGGCTGTTCAAGATAGTCCACTGCTGCGTTGTATATCTACGTCATCAAATTCGTTTTTCCGTGTAAAACTGGGACCACTATAGGAATATAAAGGTTCCACCTACACTCCTTTCTATTCACCTAATTTATTTATCTACCAATGGAAAGGACTTTCTTTTAACAGAACTGCGTGGTGTTGACCTTTCAATTTTGTTGTTGCTTGTTGTTGTTTTTTGCTTTTGTTTTTGTTTTTGTTTTGTTTTTTATAAAGAAATTTGCTACATGCGTTGCTAACCCTAAATCCACCGAAATAATCCCTAAAATCTGGCTGTTAAAGACCCCATTTTTCACGAAGATCTCTTTTCGATCGCAATTCGAATTCAAGGGTCACATTCAGTGTCAAATAATTTATTGCCGGAAAGCAGTGAACATTTTCCTAGTTGTGGCGCACACAGATTGAGGTGCCGACAAGAAAACACCCCCACCCCCACCCCCTCCCCTTCCGTCTTTCCAAGCCAATAAATCGGAATCAAACTGGACGAAGCGGTTCAGTTTGGGGTTCTACAAGACCTTTCAATCTCTTAGCTCCGAAGCGAGAGATTACACCCTGTCCATGCCTGGACTGTAACTCATTTCAGACTGTTGTTTTAACCTGCTTTCTGAACGTACGTTCTCTGAACGAGAGCATACGTGGAAATATTGGGAAAATGCACGGGTAATACAGTCTGAAGAAAATCCTTCTCCTGAAAAGACTTAGAGCGTGTACAGCGTGTACAAGAGAAATCTGGATGAGGTACACGGAAACAAACATCACTCTCTGGCATCCAGCTTTAGCGTTTGCAGAAAAACACCTCCATATTTTTTATGGTGACTTTTACAACACCTCGTGTTATATAAAAGCATAGCATGGGACACATCAATGTTTCTTGATTTTGTCGTGGTCGATGTCTCTGCAGGTACAGGAAAAGAATTAGATTATTACCCTTTGTATCAAATTAACAATAGTTACTGTCATGAATATCTACAAGCCGATCGCCAGTTAAGAAACTTTTCAAATCCTTACCGATTGTATGTCAAAGTGCATGGTTTCGTACAAGAAACGTAGGCAGATTAGACAGCAGCAAGAACAGTCCCCAGATATAGATGTAGTGTGTCGCCAGGTAAGCCCAGAAGCACGAAGACTGTAGATACTGCGCCATGGGACTGCTCCTATAACACACTGTTGATGTTGAATGGGTTTTGCTGAACATTCGTCGGTGTAACTTTTGCTATATTTCAATCATAATCAGACAAGAAAGGTATTGAAATTAGAAGAGCCACCGTGGGAAAACGCAGACCTGTACCATCGTGGAACGGGTCTTAGAGTGTCCCTTTGGGTTACACGAGGGTTTTTAAAACCGAGGGTGGTTTGTGGGGATTAGCTCCCACAGCCTAAAAGTGCTCCTCACGTGGCAAAGCGCAAAACATAGCCTCTGCAACCAAGTCCAACTCCTGGCCTTCCCGTGTGGTTTAGCTTCTAAACCGGCAAACCTGTTGTCTACAGATAGGAAAGGGACGAGGCGGGTCACGGCGCCATAACCGGTTGCTAGGGTAGATGGAACTCGTGAGCCTGGGATGGCTGTTCATCTAGAAGGAAACTTGACTTCAAACCCGGGTTGATGGAACTCGTTAGCCTTGACAGGCAGTTCATCTAGGAGAAGACAACTCTGATCCCAAACCAATCCAGCCCATACCTGATGTGCAATGCACACCTGGTATGGCCGGTGGCAAGCCGGGTAAATGGGGAGCCGAGAGAGAAGGAAAACTCACAAGAGAAAACCCGGAGAACTGCAGGCCGTTAACCAGAACAGCCCAGTTATGGGTCAAATAACACGCCGAAGACGGATGCCTGAGCCACTGCGCGCATAACGGCAGTGCAACGCTTTTCACTCTTATGGATGGAAAGCGCTACTTATGTTGATCGTGATGGTGGCTCTGCCTGAGGGGTCCCGCCGGGCAGGTGGAGTGCCGGGCCTGTGCACAAAGGGGCCCACCTCAAGCTTCTGGGGGTCACCGCGCCCCGTTGAGACGAGCCAGACTACGGAGGCGTCGGGTAAATGCCACTGGCCGTGAAAGAACAAGAAGTACAGAAGAAGCTACAAGACCTCTCAAATCCTTCAATGGAATGCCGAAGGCGTCTACAACAAAAAAACGTTCCACTCACAGAAAGATTGCATGCTGAGAACATAGATGTGGCCTGTATTCAAGAAACGCACCTGAACCCCAGCCACAGATTTTTCCATTAGAGGATGCCAAACTTCAGGATGGACAGGAAGGGAGACACATGGGGGAGTGCTGACACTCGTCAGAAACAGTTTACCAAGCCACAGACTTTCAGGTGGACACAGATCAAAATGCTGAATGTTCATGGGGTCCAAATCACAGTTGACAACACCATCATGACCGTTCACAACCTGTACTGCCCTCAAGACAAAGATCTTTCACTACAGCGAGTTGACATACCTGTTGAAAACTGCATTATTGTGGGTGACTTCAACAGTCAATCAACACTGCTGGGGTTACGAGGAGACAGACATAAGAGGAGAAGAAGTGGAGGACTGGCAGATCGAGAATCGTTCGGTTCTACTGAATGATCCAGAAGATCACCAACTTTTTTTCACGCAGATGGCTTCATCCAGTACCCTGACCTAGCCTTTACCACTGATGACCTCTCCACGAAAACATCAGAGGGATACTCAGCCGTTGGGAGGCAGCGACCACAAATCAGTGACACTGGTAATCAACCTACAGTACAGGCTGCAAAACTCCAAACCTTTCCCAGGTGGAATTACAAGAGAGCTAACTGGGACACGTTCGCACACCTAACAGATTTGTACACCAGGAGACTGAAGACAGCTGATCAGAACGTCACAGAGCAACAACGAACTTCAACAAGCCATTCTGAAAGCTGCTTCAGAAAAAATTCCCAGGGTGCACGAAAGACTACCGACCCTATTGGACGGAGAGATTGCAAAGATTGGAAGATGAGGTCTCCAGGACTAGGGAAGAAGTTGAAAATGATCCCAACACAGAGAACAACATTGCTCACAAAGCTTCCTGTGCCAAAGTACAGAAAGGCCTACATTCAGGCAGCAAGGACAAGTTGAAAGAAGAAGCCAATAGGTCTCAATCTGGACAGAGATGGAAACAAGTTATGGAAGCTACTAAAACAATGAACAATGAGGACAAAAAGGCAACCCCTATCGTCATCCAGCAAGGCCAAGATATGGCCACAGGAAGGAAGGCAGCAAACTGCTTTGTTGTATGGCTATGAAGATGTCAGCAACATTGACGTACCTGAGGACAGGAACCGCCAGGTACACGAAGAACGAAGGGACCTCAATCATGAAGGGCCTCAGGAAGATTACTGAACAAACCATACACCATGAGGGAAATGGAAGATGCCCTGAAGACCCTTTATGAAAAGAGGTCCCTGGTCCAGACAAGATCATCAACGAAATGTTGCAACATCTGGGCACAAAAGTAAAGAGCAAGCTGCTGGACCTGTTCAACAACAGCTGGAAGATGGCCATGTCCCACAAACTTGGCGAGAAGCTGACATGGTGCCGATCCACAAAAAGGGCAAGGACCAAGGGAAGGTGGACAGCTACAGGCCCATTAGCCTCACCAGTTGTGTGGGTACTCTCATGGAACACCTCATCAACACCAGGCTATCATGGCACCTGGAAAAGAACAACCTGATCACTTCAGAACAAGCTGGGTTCAGACAACACCGCTTGGAAGACCCAAGTTGCATATATTTCCCAGAAGATAGAAGATGGTTTCCAGGACAAGAAGAGCACCCTGGCAGTGTGGATAGACATGGAAAAGGCTTTCGACAAAGTGTGGAAGGATGGGCTGAGACTCAAGCTCCAGAAAAGTGGTGTATCCGACTGCATGTTCCAATGGATCTCCCAGTACCTGAATAACAGAAAGGCCAGAGTTCACATCAATGGACCTTACAGCCGAAAGAAGACACTGAAAGAAGGAGTTCCTCAAGGAGGAGTGCTCAGCCCCACACTTTTCATTGTCTTCATCAACGACATTGTGAGGGATCTCCCGAGACATGTCCATGGCGCCATCTACTCTGATCACTTGGTCCTTTGGTGCACAGAAGAATACTTGACTACCGCCAACTACAGACTCCAAGAGGCGCTCAAAGTTCTGGAGACGTGGACGAAGAAGTGGCTTGTGACAATAAACACCAGAAAGACCACTTACACAATCTTCAGTCTTTCCACTCGAGAACAGAATCCCACTGTCAGGATCAATGGTCAGACCTTACCCGCAGAGGACAACCCCACGAGTCTAGGGGTGACTTTCGACAAGAGGCTGACGTGGAAGCAGCAGACCGAGAAAATTGTGACCAGAGCTAAAGTGCGCTTAGCACTTATGAAGAAGCTGGCAGGCACAACTTGGGGTGCAGACGCTCGAATCCTCAAGAAGATGTACGCCGGAAGAGTCAGGCCAGTTCTGGAATACGGTGTGACAGCATGGGACACTGCCGCCAAGTCTAACTTTGACAAGGTGAGCAAAGTGCAGAACCAGGCCACCAGAATCATCACTGGAGCCATGAAGTCATTCCCCATCAAGGAACTGGAGAGAATCACAGGGTGGAACCTCTTGAGGACAGACGAGACACGAAGCTGCTTGTCCAGGCGGCCAAGTTCAAAAGACTCAGAACACCCAATGAAGGACAGGATGTCACAGCCAACAAAAGGAAGGCTGAAAAGAGTTAGTTTCATCCACCAGTCGAGGTTCCTTGAAAGAAGATAAGAAGACATCTTGGATCATGATCCCAGAGAGATCTCACAATTCCTTAAGAACCCGACATGGAAGGAGGATAGTCGACCCCTCATACAGTGCAGCGTCCCTGGCGTTGGCAAAAGACTCGCAAAGCAGCGCTGAGAAAAAGTCCCACACCATGGAACACATCAACAACTGCTACCCCAAGACAGCTGGACCCATGTACATACAGACGATCTGCTGAACAGGCAGTGAGGAACGGTGGTGCCGGAATCTACATCAAGTATCCAGGAGGGAGAGAAGAAAGGATCTCACTCGCAACGGCCTTTACTCCACCAACTTCAAGGCCGAGGCAGTTGCCATACAAACAGGAGCAGCCCATATCGAGCACAGCCCTCATACCTCCAGCAACGTTGTCTTTACGACCTATCTACTGCCCTTATCTCCCTATGCAGAGCCGGCACAGTCGTTCTACAGTGGATCCCTTCCCACTGCAACGTACTTGGCAACGAGGTTGCAGACACTCTGGCTAAAGAGGGAGCAACAAAGAAACAGGAAGACAGGTCCACAACCCTCAAGGAAGCCAAGACAATCATCAAAGCCAGACAGCAGAGCAAGTGCTTGCAGGAGAATCCACATTTCAATAGACATGACCCGTACCACCTACTAACAAGATCAGAGCAGGTGGCCATCTTCAGG
Source organism: Conus ventricosus (assembly GCA_018398815.1). Taxonomy (NCBI): domain Eukaryota; kingdom Metazoa; phylum Mollusca; class Gastropoda; order Neogastropoda; family Conidae; genus Conus; species Conus ventricosus. The sequence continues at coordinate 73,499,859 of CM031606.1, forward strand.
CTGCGGACAGGCCACAACCGCCCGAACTATCACCTCTTTACCAAGTTCAGGATCGGTCAGTCAGACCAGTGCCCATGCCAGACCGGCAGTATGACAACAGCACATCTACTGCAGGATTGCCGTTGCATGAAGCTCTGAGACAACAGATATGGACGGAGCAAACATCAGTGAAGAGGAAGCTCTACGGTGCCCTTGGGACCTACAGCGCACGGCAGCATTCGTCAGGGAAGCTGACGTTCCCATCTAGAGTGTTCGAGAAGAAGAAGAAGAAGAAGAAGAGTGTCCTTTGACCTAGATTCGTGCCAGAATGCAATGTCGTTGTTCCAGGGTCACGTTCTCCTTTCCACCAAGTTTGCTGACAGACAGACAGACAGACAGACAAATCAGTTGAGACTAGAAATGAATCTTTGAATGTTTGAGTCTCGGATCTCCTCGAGGAGTGTGTCGGTGTGTATACACGACTCTGTGTGTGTGTGGTGTGTGTGTGTGTGTGTGTGTGCGTGTGTGTGCGAGCGTGTGTGTGTGTGTGTGTGTGTGTGTGTGTGTGTGTGTGTGTGTGTGTGTGTGTGTGTGTTGTTGTTGTTGTTGTTGTTGTTATTCTGTTAACGTCTGTTCACTAAAAGTGATATTAGACGATGGGAAAGGATGGGGGGAAAGGGAAGGGGTGAGAAAAGTGGAAGGAGTTGACTGCATGTTAAGTTTGATATGAACGTACGTGTGTGTGTGTCGGTACTTGCATGGGTGTGTACAAGAGCTTAAGATGTAATTATTGCATAAGGAAAATGGGTAAAAATGTTACATAATTACCAATCAATGAGAATCAAAGCTATGGACATATGAAAATCAGTGAGAATCTATCAAATATGAAAAAAGGGGGGAAAAAAGAAAAAAAAAGAAAGAAAAGAACAATAATGCATTAATCCTTTAACATCGAATTAGCAAATAACACACTAAGAAAGCAACAGCCAACACATGCATTTGCATGTCATTAACAAACAAAAAAAAACAAATATATATATATATATATTTATATATATATATATATATATATATATATATATATAATTTAATAATTAATATATTGTCTGTGTGTGTGTGTGTGTGTGTGTGTGTGTGTGCGAACGCGCGCGCGTGTGTGTTTATGAGTGCGTACATGCACGGGCATGCATGCCTGTGCGTGCGTGTGTGCGTTCTTGCATCCATATTTGTGTACGTGCGTATATGTGTATAAGTGTGTATATGTGAGAGAGAAGGAGAGAGAGATACGCTGCGCGCGCGCGTGTGTGTGTGTGTGTGTGTGTGTGTGTGCGCGCGCGCGTGCGTGCGTGTGTGCATGTGTGTGTGTGTGTGCATGTGCATGTGTGTGTGTGTGTGTGTGTGTGTTAGAAACGACATTACTATCAAAAATGGGGTTTGGGATGATGAAAACTGAGTCAGTCACAGGAATATACCAACTGGACAGTTAATCAAACACTCTGAAAAAATGCGGAGAAGTGAATAAACTGTTCAAAACATTTTCAAGAGAAATGGAAGACTCGGATAAAAACTGTCGTCCCACTCTCAGAGATACTAGTTCTTTGACTTTGGAGCAATGAACAAGTATACTGAACAACATTAAAACGCACCGCTTGCCAAAAGACCCAGACAACGTTGGTAGTACAGAATTATTTAATGAAAGTAAACATATTTGATTACGCATCATTTTTCAATTAAACAAAATGTCTGTTCTTGACAAGAATGGCCGAATTCATCTGAAATTAGCTGGTGACTTCACTAGGGTCCCTGTCAAAAGTACACCACGACGAGCATGTCCGTCCGCGAGCTCTAATACCGAGTGTGTCCGCCATTTGCCCCGATGCACGCTGGCAGCGCCTCCTCATGGAGTAGACAAGGTTGTGCAAGAACGCCTGTGGCAGTCCATCCCACTCCTCGGTCAGTGCACGCCTCAAATGATCGAGAGTCTGTGGACGTCTTCCACGGGCCACAAGACGCCCCAACTCATCCCAGACGTGTTCAATGGGAGCCATGTCAGGGGACAGAGATGGCCAGGGCAAAACGGCAATGTTGTTCACCTGGAGAAACGCAGCGGTGGCTCTTGCGGTGTGGGGTCGTGCATTATCATGCTGGAAGAACTGCAGCTCCGGGTGCTGGCCAAACAGTGGGACGACGTGGTTCTGCAGCACCTGCTGGTACGTGTTGGCATTCACATGGTTGTCAAAAAAGTACAGAGGTGTCCGGTAGTCATGACTGAATGCCCCCCAAACCATCAGACTGCCCCCTCCCCATCTATCGGCTTCAAACACGCAGCAGTTGGCGTAGCGTTCCCGACACGCCTCCAGACTCTCATTTTCCCGTCAGCATGAGATAACGCGAAGCAACTTTCGTCACAGAACAGCACAGCTCTCCCTGACGTCGTGTCCATGGCAGATGCTGGTTGGCCCACTGCAGGCGTTGCTGACGGTGTCTACGGGTGAGGACTGGGCCAACATGAGGGCGTCTTGCATTGAGCCCTGATTCTTGCAATCGACGTCGAACGGTTTGTCCAGACACTGGACCCCGTCGACCAAACCACCTGGCGACATGTTTCTGCTGCTGTAAGGAATCGATTACGAAGATGAAGCTGTCGAATGTATCGATCCTGCGCTGGTGTGGTAACACGAGGTTGGCCCGTTCGGCGCCGATCAGTGGTGGAACCAGTTGCTGCCAAACGTTGTGATAGCCTTACAATTGTAGAGTGACTGCAGTTCAGTTGTCTGGCTGTCTCTCTCGATGACATGCCGACCATCAACATTCCAATGGCTCGCTCGCGTTCTTGCATAGACAGTCGCGGCATTGTTTTCGGACCACTTCGCCTGGTCGAATGACAACTGATACCGTTTTCCAGTCGGCATGACTTCAAACTCACCATTTGAGACAAAGAAACAGATGAGCTACGTTCAGTCTCGGCCCCAGTGGCAAAAAAAGTGTTTTGGGCGAGTTGCACGTGGGCGTCACACGAACGTTGGCAAGCGCGGAGAAACCGAGGCAGTGTGAATCTGTGTCCCTTAAAAATTGTGTTAATATACCAAATCCAAATACACATTTTTCCAAATGGGAAATCGGCAAATCAAAACGGTGCGTTTTTAATGTTGTTCAGTATAAATGACTGATCATTATTTCTCTTCCGCACATGCACTGGACATTTTTGCTGTATTTTGTGCGGAGTGCATGTAAACGAAACCTATACATCAGGCTGGAAACAGACCTCGAATAAGTTCCGGACAAGAAACACTAATAGAGGTTTAGTATTTCCTCTGTTCTTAGCATTTATGCAATGCGACTGTAGTGACACTTTAGATTTTTAAGTTTCTCGTCAAACATTTTGTATGACGCGTTAACTAAACATGTGTAACCTTCTTGTAAATCTAACCGCATCTTAACTGGAACTGAACCATCATGATTGTTTGCTCCTTTTCTTGCAGCTCTATCAGCCCATTCATTTGAAACGATTCCACAGTGGGAAGGCACCAAACAGAAAGTGACGCTGGTTCCTTTCAATGATAAGAGATGAACAATGTAGAGAATGTAAATATCTTCGTTCAAGACCACCCATGTTATTCTGCACGAAAACCCCCATTTTCACATACTAATCGCGTCCATCTCATATCAGTTTTGGCCAAAATTAACACCTTTTTACAACTAAAATTAACACCTCAAAACTTCTAATATTGACGTAATTAGCACATTAAAACGGGGGTTTCCGTGTAGAATAATATGGGTGATCGTGAACGAAGATATTTACATTCTCACCAGACACATAAATTAAGGGTTTACAGTACTATTAACGTCCACGGGACTGAGTCCTTACTACTTTTCTAATATGCTCTTCTACTCAAGAACTATTAATAAATTAGAACAATCAACTGGCTTTCCGTCTTGATTAGTTATTTTTACATCTAATGAATTTATAGATCCCTCAATTAATTCTTTAAATTCACTGTCTCCGCCAAACCTGTATAGCTGATAATCGCAAAACCCTGCCTTAATTGATGGCAGTGCTCGTAGAACCATAGATGGGTATCCGTTAAACAAATTAGTATCTGTTTTTAACTGTTGTAAATGGACATACAAAATTGGGTTCACGAGAAAATCAGAAGGTTTATTACCTTCAAATTGATAAGCATCTTCTCTTGTACTAAATCTATAAGATTTATCGCTACTGTGAAAGCCTAAGATTCGAGCAAGTCCTCTAGGGAAAGTGTACTCTCTTCTTTCTTCTAGTGGAAAATTCATAGTAATTCTAAGGTTTGCCTCGTTAATTCTCAGCAGTATACCAAATTCGCTAAGCATTTCTTTTAAAGAACAAAAGTTGTAGTAGCCATCAGGTATTGTTATATGACTTACTTGATTGCCCACCTCGTCATTAACATTAATCCAATTATTCTGAGCCCCTTCAGATATGTTAACCCACATAACTTTAAACCCAATTTCTTTAAGGGCAATCCTACAACTCCTGCGCCTATTGTCAGTTGGGTACGTTAAGAACACACGCTCGTTTTGCTTGGTTATATAGATGTACATCCTTTCTATAACTATTTAAAAAAACTAATTTAAAAAAATGGAACCATTTAAATACAACGAAAGTGCCACTTACAATGTAGGAGCGTTTTATAACCCCAAATCTTTAGACTTCAGCAATCTAACCATTGCAGTAGATGAATATAATGGCTTCCAAGTCAGACTTGTAAACCCGCTAACTAGATATTTAAATCCGCCAATAAATAATGATAGAGTGCCATCAGCATGGTCATCTCGCCCTATGGCTTTTTTCCAGAATCAGTTAAATTTTGCCATTTACTGCGCAACTACTGGCTGCGGTGTTTCATATGCAAACCATTTAAACCATCCTAATCTTTTAGTAAGGTCAGTATATAACTTTCTTTGTTTATTACCTGTACAGGCGAATACTAACTGAACTAAATGTAATCCTCCCAAGCGACAGCGCGTTTAATCCATTCAACACCCCAATGGACAATAATGCATATGAAAGAATCTGCAACGAATTTAACATTAATCCTTCAACTGATTTTAGACAAAAGTTAGACCGCAATCATGGGTTAGGCACATTATATTTGTGGGGCGTAAAAGAGGAATATACTTATGACTACTGGCCTGGACACACATATTTTCAACCAGACAAACAAGTTCGATTAGGGTCGATTGAACACAAACATCCTAAAGCCTGGGCAACATTTATCTTAGATGAAAGTAAAGGCCTAACAATGTCAGGAGTGCAAAGACTTAATGACTCCATACGGACATATGTTTGGTGTCTATTAGGAGCACAAGCACAGACCAAGTCTAGCATACTAGATCAATCTACAGGCTTTGATGCCAGAAAACAATTTCTAGCTAATTTAGAAGATGCTATTAACTCTGCTGTTAATTTGCCTGCCAGCATACAAAGGTATCAAGCCGTTCTTGCACATGCTAGGTCAAAAGTTGACTTTGTTGTAGGCCATGGATTATACATGCTACCCTCTGACCTTAGACTACAGATTGGTATGATACAGAATTATAACAATGAAATCCTCATAGCTGGAGACAATCAAAACTTAGGACACAATCAAGGCTTAAACACAAGGCCTGCTCCATCCATTTTAAAAAAGTACCTAGCCCTGAAGAAAGCGATCAGTTATAAACACCCCACAGCCAGAAAGCAGCCCAGAAAGCACTCCACCTGTTGATCTGCCTCACACTGACAGTCACACTAGCGAAAAGACAGCCTCGTTGTGTTTTTAACTTTTACTGGATTAGCCATACTTTATTTCACTAAAAATTAATCCAGCGGCTAGCACTCCTAATGTCCACAGATGGTCAGCCATATAACCAGCAACTTTGCCTATAGTAGACAAAACCCAACTAACAACACTGCCTATTATGCCAGGCAGAGCATCAAGCGCTTTGGCTGCTAACTTCTTTAATAGGTTTGCTAGATGATGCAATTGTTTTCTAATCCAACTTTTACCAGGCTGAGGTGTTGGGGGTGCTACTGGCCCTGTTGGCGCACTGCCGGTTAAAGCATAAACGAGTGTAGAGATAGCAAACCCAACAGCCGTTAATATACTAACTATTGTAATCCCTGTTCCCTGAACAGAGTCCTTATTCTTTCAGCTAGCGTAGTGTTTTCATAAAGTATTCTGTTTATAGTTTCTCTTATTCTGCTTGTTTGTGATGCTAGCTGCACTCTGTTAGTAGACAGCACTTCTAACCTGGCCGCCCTTTGTAGCATTAAATCTTGTATTTTCTGCTGTATTCTAGCCTTTTCTTCTCGCCCTAAATTGTTATCATCTGCATCAGCGAGTTTATTTTTTTTTTCTTCTATCTCTCTATCCAGCTCACCAAGGGTTTGCTAAATTGTTTTCTAGTTCGCCCCTTATTGACTTTAGACGATCATTAAGCCCCAGGATTTCACGCATAGGCAATGGAGAATCTTCAATTGTTTCTAATGTTTTTCTGACTGTTTCCTCATTAAAACTCGTCTCAATTTCTGTTGCTGCATCATTTATTCTTGGTCCTAAATCTTGAAAAGAGGTCATTTCTATTTCAGATCGTGTTGGCAACTCTTGTCCCAAGTTCTGTAAAAGACTAACAGCCTCAGGCCTTAAATTTAAAATGTTTAATCGCCTTTGGTCGGCAACAGGAATCCTCTGTCTAATTGTGTTTAGTTTTAAAAACTTAGTTGGGTCTGGCTTTGTAGTAACTCTTACAAAATTTCCTCTGCTAGTTCTTACATACAGATGGTTGCTTTTATCCATCTTAAAATCAAAAGGACTATGGCCTTCTGGTGGTTCTAGTCCTAAGCTTATATAGAATGAGTTAATTTTATTTGTTAATCGTTCAGCACGAACTGCACTAACTCCAGGGGTGTTTCTACTCCTTCTTCTAATGAGGGGATTGAAGAACCTTCTGCTGCTCTTTCAAGTTCTTCGCGCAATGAAGGAACTAATTCTGTTTCATCTTCTTCAAATGAAGAGCCGGCAAGCTTTCTTTCTTCTTCTTCAACAGGATCAATCGCGTCAAAATCTTCATCCATATTTTTTATTTATATCTTTTTTGTTTTATAAAAAATGAACTCATACGGTTGTGACCTCGATCCATACAGAAAAGAGAAGGAACCCCATGGCGTAAAAGGTATAAGGGAGACTGTAATTAGTGTAAATACCCCATCAACAGTTCAGCCTGAACAAACTTTAATAGTCAAGTTCCCTGATCTTGGCGCTGGCGATGTTATAATGCCAGGCACTGCTAAACTATCATTCAAAATAGTATTAAATCGACAGACCCTAATGCTACTGTTGTTGCTAATTTGGGCAGGGCCATCGTTTAAACATATGGCAATCAAACTGGAGGGAGAGAAGTCTTTGTACTAAGCGAGGCAGACATTTTTGCCCTCTATTCTGACCTATGGCTACCTAAAAAAGAAAGGAAAGAGAAAGTTTATCAGGGAATACAAAGCCCAAACGGCCTCAAGCACAGGCTTAAAGCGGAGGATGCAAAGGATGATGTTAAAGATGAGGCAGTAGCAGAAGCATTTGGCAACAGATTCTGCATCCCTCTAGATTTTGAGCTGTTAAAGACGCATATGCCATATTACCAAGGCGCACAAAAAGAAAAACTTACTTATGAACTGACATTTAATCCTAGCGATTCTGTTGTTCTGTCTGAAGACCCTGAAGCTAAATACACAGTTAGTGACATTTCTCTTGAGTTTGATGTTGTTACTAACCCTGAACTGGCCAGAACAATCTTAACCCAGTATAAAAATAAAAACAGTTATTATTATGAAAGAGTTATACACTCCACTACAGAAAATAGAAACAAGCGAGACACTCTCTGGAACATACATCTAAATCAGTCTCTGAAGTCTTTAAAAGGAATTTTGTTCTTGTTTACTGAAGAAACAACTCCCTTTCATAGAGAATCAGAAGCGTTTTATAATCCAAAAATTGAGAAGGTTGACTGTGCAATAAATGGCAAGTCTGATCAGTTGTATTCGGGACGTGGACTTTTACCTCACCAACACTTCGATGAAATAAGAAAGTTGTTCGCTGGAGGTAGGCAAAGGGATCCTGCAGTTGATCGTGTATGTAAAAAACTTCGCCTTTATGATGTAAGACTTGAAGACTACTTAATAACCAAATATGGTCTGTGGCTGGATTTTAGATCCACATTTGACAACAGATTGTTTGGAAGTGGAGAAAGGATAGGGCAAGATGGTATACAAATAAATATTCACAAGAAAGCAGACGGAAACGCCCCAACAAAAATGCATATTTTTATGGTTTGTGATGCTCAGTTAAACATTGAAGAAAACAGGCTAAAAGACGCGGCTTATTAAAATGTAGAAGAAATATTCTAATAAAAACAGATGGATGGCTTGAAGTTTCTTCCTAAAGATCCGCACTGTTCTCTTATCTGCGGGATTACTGGGTGTGGGAAAACTGTCTTCGTACTTGATTTGTTACAAACAATATACAGGTTTCATTACGAGTACATTGTTATATTCTGCACAACCATTAGCACAACAAGTCTTACAAAGAAAGGAAGTTTTTTTGACAGACGATAATATATTTTTAGTTAGATCCTAGCGACAAACTGAGCGACTGTTTAGAACATTACTATAGACTATTTGAGGAACTGAAACACTGTTTATTATGATGACTGTTCGGCTGAACGAGACATTGTTAAAAAAAGAAAAGCTCTGTCAAAGCTAGCCTTTAGTGGACGCCACGCCTTAGTTTCTGTGTGCTCTTAACTCAAAAATACAATGCTGTCTTTTTTTTCTTTTTTTCTTTTTTTTTTTTCTTTTTTTTTTTTTGTGGCATCAGTTCTCGGATCAATGAGCACCTAAGGTGGTGATTTTTCTTCTTTTTTTTTTCTTTTTTTTCCCTAAGGCCAAAATCCACCTCTTCATTTTTTGGTGCTTCACACTGTCCTCTTCATCTGCCAAAAAAACAAAAAACGGGAAAAAAAAAACAATTTCCACTACTACGTTTTTTTTTTGTTTTTTTTCTTCTCTTTTTTTTTCTTCTTCTTCCTTTTCTTTCACAACCAATCTCTTACACACCATGCATAGTCTGTATGTTCTCTTACAAATGGACATATTTTTGCTGATTTTAGTGTTTTGGCAATTGATACAAAGTGTCTGGGTTTGTTAATGTACTAATGTGGTGGTGTACCTGGCACACTCACTCTGATAATGTGTTACATATAACGGAAACGGAACCAACATAAACGAAACAGAGGACTTAATTATTTTTAGTTTTTCATTTTGTTTTACACACACACACACACACACCCGCACACACTCAAAATGCACAACACGTGTATGTATTTGTAACTATGTGTACTCTCTCTCTCCTCTCTCTCTCTCTCTCTCTCTCTCACTCTCTCTCTCTCTCTCTCTCTCTCTCTCTCCCCATCTCCCCCCTTCCTCCCCCCCCTTCTCTGTGCGCGCGCGCGCGCGTGTGCTTGTGTGTGCGTGCGTGTGTGTGCGCGTGTGTGTGCACGAGCGGCGTGTGCACGTGTGTGTGCGTGCGTGTGTAAGAGTGAATGCATGTATGAGATCTCTTTATATTTTCCTCAGACGCATCTGATTTTCGAATATGACTGAAATTGGCAGCTTAGAATTCCGTTTTTTTATAAATACTTATACACATCTTTGCAATAACACAACATGGTTTATTTCAGTAGTATATGTTTGTCATATTTTCTTGTCTAAGAATTCCAAATAGCACAGTTTCTTCAGAAAACACAATTCTTGTGTTGTATACAGCTAATATGTAATTGACTGACAAATTTCCAAAACGAATTAACCTTATGACAGTGGAAAAAGAAATTTCAAGTAATCAATTTCATCGTTGCAATATGAACAGTTTCGATTATCCCTGACTTTCATTTTGCATAGCATTAATGTTAGTCGGGTATATATTTTGTAAAATTTTCCATTGTAAAACTCTCAGTCTGGTTTCGTTTGTGCACAAGCGGGTATCTTCCATACATTTTCATTTAACTCCAGTCCATATTTATTAGACCAAAAACGGCTGCACATGGTTCTGTATAACTTAGAAACACAAAGTTGCACGGAAATCCTTGCAAGATATATGCTTTTTGTTACAAAAAAGAGTGGTTCTGAAAAATCTATATCATATCTATCTTGTTCACTAACCCTAGTATTAAAAGTATGATGGCCGCTGACACTACATTATACTCTAAGATCCTGCAGGGAGGCTCCTGTCTTGTTAACCACGTCTGTATGAAAGCATCCCATTTGGACCATACATGTCACTAACATTTAGTATTTGCCCTTTATCCAGTCAGGGAAAAAAAGGACATTTCCTCCGATATTTTATGTATTGGTTATTCCAAAGTAAAGAGGGAAAGGGTGAGACATCTTTATGTTTATTAAGATCTAGCCATGTTTTCAGAGTAATTTTCCAAAAGTGTGAATGTATCTTGTCTAAACCTTTGAAAAGTGCGCTTTTAGTATTTGCATAAAACACATGACATTTCTCACCAAAGGGTAGAAATATTTTTCTCGGAATTATAGTCCATCTTTCATTGTTTGTGGCTTACAAAATTTTTACAACCCATGACAGGAGAAAAGCAATTGCATCTGTCTTAAATTTATCATTTTCAATCCTCCTTTTTTCATATTCACATGCACATTATGCTTCTTTTAACTTTTCAAATGCCTTTCGATTACAATGTTTTTTACGCCAAGAGAAATCTAAAAAGCATGCGATTTATATCTGATAAGATCTTGTCCGGAATCACAAATGTTTGCATAACATAGACCATTTGTGAAATAAGAAATGTTTTAATAATATGTATTTTACCCATTACACTAAGAATCTACTTTTTCCCCAGGAGTGAATAATTCTCTGAATAGTTTCTATTCTTTGCAACCAATTATCCTCAACTAAAGATCCCGATTTATCATTCTCATAATAAATACCCAGAATCTTTAGTTTATTTTTCCACGTAAAGCCATAAAAGCTGTCTGCACTATGTTTTCTACTACCTAGCCACATAGCTGCTGATTTATTTCTATTTATAACCAAACCAAAAACAAAGAAAAATCATTGAGTAATCTAATGCCTGCATCATGTCATGCTGATCTGTCAAAAATAAAGTAACATCATCTGCATAAAGCGCAATTTTGCTTACATTAAGAAGCGTATCTCTTGAACCCCCTAAAATCAATTCCTCTAATGTTTCTACAGTCTTTTATCTTATTGCTAGCAATTCTATAGCCAACACAAATACTAAGGAAAAAAGGACATCCTTGTCGGATCCTGTTTCAACCGCAAAATACTCTGATGTCCAGCCACTAAACAAAACACAACTACGAGTATCAGCGATTAATACTTGAAACCATCTAATGAATTCTTCCCCAAACCCATACTTTTTGAAGCTGTTAACATGAAGTCTTTTGATATACTAATCAAAAGCTTGTGTATAATCAATACTTAAAAGCAAACCAGGAATATTTCTACATTTAATGATCAATAATATCATCAATTAGTCTCAATAGCGTCGCTACTCGACGTCCCTTATATACCCAACCTGATCTTCACTACTAAATTTCTAATTACTTGACATAAACGATTTGCCAAACATTTAGACAAAAGCTTATAATCACTATTCGTTAACGAAATGGTCTCCAGTTTTTAAAACATTTCTAGTAGATCTTTGCCTTTGTGAATTAACGTAATGACTGCTTTTCTCTGAGAAGGAAAAGTGTCCCTTTTTCAAATGCAGAGTTAAGTGATGATGTTAACAAACTTTTTATATGACACCAAAATACTTTCAAAAATTCTGTTGTAAGCCCATCACTTCCTGGAAAACCATTTTTGAGGCTTTAAAGAGCTGTCAGCAATCATTCCTGTTAAGTCGCCTTCACAACTATCCTTCTGAGAGTCCAGAAAGCTGTGCACTGAAGTATCAGATATAAAGCTATCTACCATTTGTTCCAGTTTCCTGCTCTTAACCTTTTTCTTGTACAACTTCGAATAATAGTCTCGCTGCATTTTCATTATTTCTGACTGTTGTGTAACTGATCTACCATTTTCATCACGAAGTTGTTCTATTATCTTTGAATTTGCTCTTGATTTTTCCAAGTTTAGAAAATATTTTGTATTCTTTTCTCCCTCTTCAATCCATTTCATTCTAGATCTTACCTGTGCTGCACGTGCTTTATAAGTTCCAATAAATTCTAATTCTTGCATTAAGTGCTGTCGCTGATTTGAGAACGAATATCATTAGGGTTTTTTGCAATCTTAATATCTATGTCATTTGACTTACCTTGTATTTCTACTAGCTAATTTCTTCTTTGATGCTCTTTCCCTTTAGCATAGATTATTGTAAAACTCTTAATCTTCATTTTTAGGATTTCCCATTCCATTTGAAAATCGATGTTTTCATCCATACGAGAAACATAATCATCTATCAAACTATTCATCTGTGTGACATAGTTTAAGTCATTCAACAATGAGTTATTAAACTTCCACAGCCCAGGTCCCCTCTCAAAGCTTGAGAATTTCATTTGATGGAGCAACCTCTGTGATCTGTGAAAGGGATAGAATGAATAATACAGTCTATTGTTTTGTCAAACAAATTATCATTTGATATGAAAATAATCCAATCTACGTGCAATAAAAGGAGAAGTTTTATGCCATGTAAATTCCTTTTCATCTGGATGAAACAGTCTCCAGGTATCATACAGGTCATGGTTTTTATAAATCATTAAATTTCTTTACTGTGCCCTCTGCATGTTTTTCTCCAGAGGTGATATCTAAATCGTTATCTAATACGCAGTTGAAATCCCCCCCAATTAACAAGTGCTCTGACTGAACATTAGAGATAACATCCCCCAGTTCATCAAGAAAGTATTCTTTTCATAATCATTATTTGGAGCATATACATTCACAATGACCACTTTTTTATGCTGTATTTCTATTTCAATGGCCAAAATCCGTCTTGAAATTGTATACTATCTTGTAATTAACAACCACATTGTGCCGAAATAAAACAACTTGACCACAACTGTGTGAAGTATAAACTATTATATAATAGTTCACCTTGCCCCATTCTTTTTTTTCCATTGCCCATAAACATCATCAGTGATATGTGTTTCTTGCAAGCAAATTACATCATATTTTTCTCTTTCAAGTTTTTTAAATATTGATTTTCTTTTCCAACACGAGCGCAAACCCCGTGAATTTAATGAAAAAGCAGTCAATCCAGAATCACAAGCCATAAGGAAAGTCCGTAAATCCAAGCCGTTTTCAAATCCAAACGCAATCCCGTAAACATAGTCCGTGTAACGCGCATAGGCCGTCTTCGTCAGGTCAAACCGTCACACTCGGTGAAGATTCACCCACCACCCCCCCACCTTTACTTTGCCCACTCGACAGGGAGCGGTCAGGTGAGGGCCGCGAACAGGTGAGCATTTTAGCCTTTGGCCCATCACGCCGCTGGCTAGTGAATCCTCGTCACCTGTCCTCTGTCGCTTGCCAACGGTGCTGCATGAACGCTGGTCCTTCCCACGCGTACCGTATTGCCGGATATTTTCCGCGGCGAAGGTGCAGATGAATCTTTGCCCTTGTCATTTATCATTCTGAGTTTCGGAACCACATCTGTATAGAGTCTTCAAAAACATTCCCCATCCTCAAACAAATTGCCCCTACCTGTTCATCTCCTGACTGCTGGTTCCACTGTGAGCCTTACCTTTCTGTATGCTCAATCTGAGCACGTGCCTCTGAATCAGAGATAAGTTTCACTCACCTGGGGGTCAGGGAAAGTTTCCACAGGCCGGATCACCACCTTTGGCCACTCTGCAGGCAGACCCTGCAAGTTACCAGATTTTGACACTGGTGTCGTGGTGTCCTGACGCAGGCAGTTAGAGCACACAGGCTCCGGACACCTTGGGCTGCTCCTTGTGGAAAGGCGAGCAGTGAAACTACCCACCTTTACAAACCTGTCCAGTGGTACTAATGTAAGTTTATGAAGACAAAGCGTCGACCTGTAACAAAACGGTTAGCTTTCCGTCCCTTCCCTGATTTTCTCCATTAGGAGAGAAGATCTGAGAACACATCCCAGTCGACAAGGGCACTCTCTATATCATCGTTCGATACTGAGACTGGAAGATCTGAATAAACAGTTTTGTAACGGAACTTCAAACACCATCGCTCCCTCTCAAAATAAATGGATTCTGTCAAAAAGAGACACAGTACATCCATTTATAACAATCCCCTCAATCAAAGTTGAGTCCTGGCCGCTCGAGTCAAGGGGTAGATCCTCCAAGACCTTTATGCACTGAGCACCATACACTGTTTCCTTGCCGCACACTCTTTCACAGCCAACAAACGTCTAATCAGAAAAAACTAATCTCACTTGAGTTCATTCTCTTATCAACAAAAAAGGTAATCTTTATGCTTGAAAAAAAACAGCTCCACTCGCTGTGAGATAGCCATTGTGAAAAAAAAAAAAAAGGAAAAAAAAAAGAAAAAAAAAGATGGGGGGTACAAAAAAAAAAATCCCAAAGAGAAAAGCTGAATTCGATGTACAATGCTGTCCTTAGTGTCTTAAAAGACTTTAGATCGCAGTTAAAATCGTTGTATTATTTTACACTAAGACAAAGATAGTTTTGAAGAATGTTTAGTGAAAATTATATAATAAGGGACAAAGATGAGTTTAAAAAATAAAAAGCAGTTAGAAAAATCTAAGCACGCTAACTATGCTTACGGACTGACCCCCCAGTTTCAATACATTTGTTTATTGTAGATTGTTTATATTATTACTGCTTAAACAATTTATTTTAATTTTAAAAAGAATGTCTCGTGGGCCAGAATCAAAAGTGCAGCTAGCTCCTAAATGCGTTGCAGTAGAGTTAAAAGACCTAGCAGACACAACGAGTTTATCTAATGGAGTGCCAGGAAATGTTTTATGAATGAATACACAGATGATGGGGCTACAAACGAACAGAAATTGAAGACAAAAAAGACAGCAGTATCCTAACCCTAGAAGAGATAAGAAATTTAAGGGCAAACGATTTTGGCAAACATGAATACAAACTTCATAAAAGAGAGAATGCTGTGGCGTTGCTTCCTGAAATTGCTTGAATTTAAAGTTTGAACTACGAAGCCCTAATGTATACTTTGATAAGGAAAACAATTTTAGAAAAGCTTTGATGCAGGCCCCTTTCTTGTTAGCCTGGTTCCAGAACACAACAGAAAAAACAATTAAAATAACTTGGCAGGTTCTGAATATATCTACAGAGAAAAGAATCCTTAGCTGAAGTGGGGCGACACCGTCGGCTTAGAATTAACCCAAAGCTACTGCCACATACCGAGGCAAATGACGATGATTTTCGCTTATTTATTACTCCAAGGGAGGGTGATCCTAGTTTCCCAGAACCTACATTAATCAGAGGTATACACATAAAGGCGAAAACTTGGATGCCCTCTTAAGCTCGGCATTGCAATTACTAAAACGAGCAAAATAACCCCCCATGTATCATCTGACAAGGTTACTGTGATGGTTGACAAAGACAAACTAACAGTACTCGACTTATTCTCATTAAGTATGTGATTTTATTGCGTTTTACTCTGTTAATGAAGTACTGCCAGAAGGGTTAATAAGAAAGATATGTACAAGATTAATTTAAAAAAATAATCTATTTAAAAATGGAGGTTCAACAGTTTAGGCTAAAGCAAATAACTGATCTTCAAAAGGAAATAGAAAGTGACTTATATAAGTATTGGGTTACTAGAATGAAATATGCTAAAGCTTTAAATACTCTATTCTTATGTAATTACTGGCTCCTCGGCCGTAGCTGGCGTAAGCTGGGTCTAGTGTTGCTGTTTTAGCTACTGGGTTGGATCGCCAGTCTCTTAGCATTAGGAGGTCTCGGTTTATGGTTTAGGCGCCATGTCTATGATTGTAATGCTGTTTTTAAAAAAATAAACTCCTAAATTACAAAAGCACACTGCCATTGTTGCCCTAGCATCAGCAAAACTTTGTTCATTAAGATTAAGAATAAGCAAATCATTACAGGATGAAAACATTACAGACGAAGAATTCAAAAGCTTATGGCTGATGGCGAGATTTATAGACGACAAAAAATTGAACTTCAAAAGGAGTGGAGAAAGACTTTTACTTCACGACAGGTAGACACTGATGCAATTAAACAGAACATTGAAAAACAAACACACGATCAGTTAAAACCAAAATAGGCACAAAAAAAATAAGTTTAGCAAAATAAATACTATTTTTTTTGTTAACTCACTGTGTTTGGCGAGACAACTTCAGCTCTTCACGAACAAAGGATCTTTTAGGCAAGCTTTTTAGAAGAGAGAGTTTCTCTTAAATAATATACGGGAGGGTTGTTTTCATAATTCGTTCAACTTCATATACATCTACCTCCATATAGGATCTGTGGCTCTAATTTTAACATCGCCCTCCTGCCTCTCCAGGAGCATACAAATATCTTACTTTTAGTCCAAACGGCAAGAGTTTTTGAGTCCCCTGCACATCTTCAGTAATGCTAATTTTTTTTTAATTTGATCGCGTTTACTGGCTTAAGGCCTGTAGCTTTAAATTCTTCATTGTTCATGGCGCGTAAGACTGCCGGCAAATCTCCTAACCCAATTCTGTGTTACGCGTTCTGTCCATAATTTCTCTGTGATATTGATAGGTAAACAGGCGTTCAGCTAGATTCTTATTAAAGTTTTCTACTAGGGCTTGTGATCGATGGTTGCCTGGGATCCCTCTCTTAACTGTAACATGATGTTTTAAAAACAGCTGGTTTACAGAACTTTAAACTCTTTCCATCATCAACCTGGATCAGCCTAGGATACTTTAATGGCCCTCGCATGATATTTGTTGTAAAGCCACAGCCACAGCAGTTGAGCTTTTATCTGTTAAAGGTTCAGCGTCTTGTATCTTGAAGCCATGTCAACAACTGTCAGAGCATACTTAAACTTTTTTCTTCTAACTTTATCATGTGGAAGATACAGCAAGTCCATCTGTGGTGTCATTAGGAACTGAGTTAACAAATCTAGGCCTTATTATTCTTTTGGGGCATGCAAATATATTTGCCAAATTGCTTGTTTTGAAAGCCATCCTTTCGCATCTGATTCAGACACTCTAGCAGCTTTACTCAGTTTTTCAATAGCATCTTTCCTTTCCAATAACCTTTAGGAAATAATATATTTTGTACTTCGTATTGTCCATAAGAAGGACTGTATTTTAATTGTATTTTAATTGTTTTTTAGATGAATGTGCAAGAATATAGATTGCTCCCATAGCACCCACAATAAACCAATTTCTGCTATTTTCTGTTTCTTAAATGGTTCATAAAATCAGACAGTTTCTGGCGGGGGTGATGTTAGAAACTTCTTTCCTGTCACTAAGTATACTCATTCATTGCCTCATCAACGTCTGTAAATGTGTGCTCTGCATGACCCTGTTCTCTTAACTTTTTTATAATAAAGTCTAAGTGAGCAATTCGCCTTTTCTCGTAAGCATCTCTTGCCTTAGCTAAATCTTCTATGCCTTGTTTATGGCGTTCTCTCTCTTCATCAGACCGCAATTTACTAACATATAATTGCTATCCAGAGAAGGCTAAAGCATTAACAATAGCTCCTCCTACCATCATAACTACTCCCGCCATCTTTTTATAAATCAATATTTTCTTATGAATTAATCTTTCTAATGAACTAATATTTTCTGGGATAATCCCCTGTGCAACCAGAAAGTCTTTTGAGGCAATCCTGCAGTAAATTACAACTATAACCTTAACAACATCCTCAATGTCTAACCCTTCCTAGATCCGCCGGCTTCATTCTAAACATGTTTTTTGCTAACACGCTATAGCCTATACTAAGGCCGCTAATTACAGCAGAATGGTAAATCGTATTGATAAATCTTTTTTTCACTCATCTTTTTATTAACTAAAAAAAATAATTAAAATAATCATAATACGAAAGGATGTCTATGTGCTTTTTAATCAATAACTTTTGTTGTTAAAGCTAAAAATAAAGTTGCAACTAGTTTTGGCGAATCTCTATCTTTCCCATGTTGGCAGTTTTATTCCCTAACAAACATTTTGCAAGGGTTGAATAAACTATAACGCCAACAATAGGCACTGCATAATTAACCAACTTTAAACTCATGGTTTAAAAGTAATTATATTATTTTTATTGCTTTTAAAAATGGATTGTGACGACTATTAAAGTGTGAGGAGCAAGCAGACACTCAACAGCCCACTGCCATAAAGAAAGATTATACTCTCTAGCTGCTTGCGGAAAAACTAGACAGTATTTAGGTGTTGAACTAAGTATTGAACAGATTCAGCAACTGTCTACATCAGACATTGAAAAGTACTACGCTAGTGAACGCAGTTAGGTCAAAAATGGTTAGATCAGGGTCAGACAATGATTAGTTTATATGCTAAGTTAGTAAGTAAGATGGCAACCGGTTGATTCAGAGAAGATTTAAAATATGACTTATCACAAGATCTGTTTTAAACAAGTCACTAGAAACTCTTGTATGTGACATGTATTACAGATTTGGGACGATGTTATGCCCATTCATCATGGGTTAATTACTTTTAATCATATTAATTTTGATCATATTAAATTTAAATCGCATAAAAAAAATGAGCGATCAGAGAAGACGCCGCAGAACCCTCCACAGAACCCTCCGCAGGAGCAGAATGTACCACAAGTGAGTATGTTACTAAGACTAAAAAATCCTGGACGTGTTGAGTGGGGCGTAAACTGCTGAATGGAACAGACTAAGAAAATCAAACCAATCAGCAAAACAAAAATATTAGATAGTATTACAACACGCCGCCAGCACCAACACCCCAATTAACAACAACACAATCACAAACAAACGATAAGATGTATTATTATGTATTGGGGGCTGTTGTTGTTGGTGGGGGAGTTTTAGCATACAAATGTCTAACGCCATACTTAGCAGCAAAGTCACAAACCCCCACAAAGCCAGTAAAAGAAGAAGAACCAACTTCTGCAAAAAAGAGCAACCTCCTGCTGTAGACCCATTTTCTATGGAATAGTTTTTAAGAACTAAATAAAGTACAAGTTAAGAACTAGATAAGTACAAGTTAAGTTAGTTATTGAAAGTAACTTTTTAAAGTTAAGTTCAAGTAAATTACAAGTAAAGTACACAAAAAAAGTTTTTTTTTAAGTACTAGTTAGGTTCTTAAAATAAGTACTAGTTAGGTTCTTAAATAAGTACTATTTAGTTCTTAAGTTAAGTACAAATTAAGTCAGTCGAGTTAATCTTTTAAAGTTCTCCAATGCCCTACAGCATATGAAAACTCAGGACTGACGTAAGTTCTCTTGTTATTGTTAGAGACTAGCAATTTCTTGTTAACAGCAGTTGTGTTTACTTGATGAAGAGTAGAGCGCAGATTAACATTTGTGTGATAAAATACTTTGTTTTCAAAGAGAGCTTTCTTGTAGTTTATCGTGAGATATATTTTTTTGACAACTTCTTTACTTTTCCCTTAGCCTTCTCTTACAGAATTCTGGCTGCAACGCTATACATCTTTGACTGCAAACCAACATATTCTTTGATAACTGTCCCATTAAGTTCATCCTTCATCTTTCCAATCACTTTCTTGTTCACAGTTGATGTAAAGGCGAATCTTTAGGATAGTCACAGGTGTCGTAACCATCCATCAGCCCCTTTAGCCACTTCTGTTTCTAAGTCTTTATAGAAGTCTTCTGTGGGAACGTCTAGAATAAAACTATCAGTCTGTGTAAAGTACATCTTGCTTCTGGGTACTGTGTTTTAAAGTAGTCATACAGAAATTTTAACATCAATAACTTTGACAACTCTAATACGGTAAAGCCAATAAACACCGGCTTGTCCAACTTAACATCCTTTTCTTCATCATAATGCCAACCCAGGCTGTCGTTAAATCTTCTTAAGTCTTGATAGTTAGGTTATAGAGCAACTTAATTGCTTGGTTTTCCTTAGTAACAATTTTACATCTTTACGATTGTGTGGATTTTCCATGGTTTTGCCAAAACAGCTGTTGTTCATCAGTTTAAAGAAGTCTTTTCTGAAGCATCAGTGGCTTGGGTTCTAAGATCAGTGTCTTCTTGATGTATGGCCTCATAAAAGGCTCTTGATCAAAAGCAATGATTCTATGAACAGCAGTCAGTTTCAATCCGTGTCTTAGGTAAAACTGTAGAGTCTGTAATGGCACACATATTTAGTTTGTGGCGAAGATTGGGAACAGTTTAGGCGGTTCGATAGGACTCATCTTAATCTTTCTGCGGCTAGGGGGTAACGTTGTGGAGATCATGTAATTCTTTAGGATATTCTAAGTCTACTTCCAAGATTAGTCCTGCAGATTATCAGGCGTAAGCTGTGACAACATACTTAACACAGTGTTAACATTATGAGGTCCTTGTATCATTTTAAAGTTTCTCAGTGGAAGCGTTGACTCATGGCCCACCCATACAGATTGATAGCGTCTAAGTACATTAGATAGTTGGATGGTTTTAGCAGGGTCATAGTCGTCTAAATACTTGTTGTTGGCTTAGCAGTAAGGATGTGAGGCCATGCTAATACCTCCCCTCAACCCATCTCAATCATCTGGAGTGTGGTAGATCAATATTAAGTCAATCTGAATTGTTTGTAGACTTTAAGAAAGCGTCCCAAGAAAGACCGGGCAAGATGTAATGTGATGAGTCTAAGTTGTAATGTTACATGCATGTAGATCTGTAATTCAGAAAGACGTCTGCCAATAAACACACGTCAGCCAATAAATATTGATCGTGATAGTCGCCCATCGTTTCACAGTGTAATTCTGTCCAGGCTTTCTGAGCGTATTCATATTCAGAGTCAGTTATGTCTTTGCCTCTAAGACTAAAAAGAAGCGCCTTTAGGAGGAAGTGAGTCTCATCAACCTTTCCCACGAGTTCATGTATTCATAAGGATAAACTCCTTTACGCACTAAAGATGGATCAAAGTATTGTTTAGTGATTGGAAATTCTTGCAGTGATCCTGCTAACTTATCCAAACTCCCCATCAGATGTTGGGCTGAGTCATAAAAGGATAAAGAGTCAAGAGTAACAAGTCATGTACTTTCTGAAGACTGTGCAATGCAGGTAACCCTCTTATATTCAGAAGTCACTGCTTGCATGATAAAATGAGAATCGTAAGCCTCTTAGTTTATGAAAGAAGATAGGCAGTTTCTATGTCTTAGGATCAACCTATAAGTTGAAGATTACAATTGTTGTGCGTGGCCCCTCTAAACTTTCCAGTAATGTGATCGTGGTCTCTTACTGCGTTGCCTAATAATTCTTTATTGCAAATCCAACAGTGTGTAGATGAGTCATAACGTTTCTTGGTCTTCAGGAGTCATAACAATGTCTGAAAGGTTCAGTTGGTTGGATAATTGATTGCGAAGTTGTTTCATCTGCTCTAAAAATCTACTAGCCGCATTGGGGCCTCTGTAAATCTCGGGTGTTGTGTTGACCGCTGACCTAACAACAATAAACGCATAAGAACAGATCTGATGGTGGTTAATAAGGATGTTTTTTGTCTTGCATGTTGCGGGCCATAGTACTGCGGTAAGAGCGATCAAAGTCAGCATAAACCACGTATGGACACATCTGCATTTTGTGTATATTCTTAAAACTAACTTTAGAGCCAGGCTTAGGTGTGAGGAGTTTGGTTTCACAGTCTACAAAACTTTTACAATGTGTTCTATGACTGGCAGCTGCCTCTATAGTTGAGATTCTGACCAGACACCTCTACAAAGTCCTTGCTTAGCATGATCCTTTGATGTAAAAACCATAAGTCTGCTTATTGTTCTGATTAATACATAATGACTCTTTGTACTATCTTTAAACAGATCAAGTCTACATGTTTGTTAAGTGGCTTGCCTAAAGTGGGAGCGTTGGAGAAACCCTTAGAGGCACTAGATTGTCTACTACAGACCATGTGTAATACGTTTACAGTGATTGGTTTGTTTTGGCTCTTCAAACTGAGATATACTGTTTATACTTACTGGAAAGGTATGTTATCAAAGTTCAGCTCTTGTTTGTATGCTTCATAATTAGAAACTCTGTTTGCATGATTTTTGACAGATGTAAATGTGCTAAAACACACCACATAAAACACATGTTGTCAGAATTATGTATGTTTAAGACTGCCCGTTTAAACTCTAACTCTTTGGAAGAGGAAGGTAAGAATTGCCAACTATAGGATAGAACTTTGTTTGTCTCAATCTGATTTCAAGGACTGTTCCTTCAGACCACCAGAACCCCTTAACTTTGCCTCCTCACTTGCATGGTTAACCTGTGTAAGCATGTAGTCAGCCCAGTTAGAGTTAAATCGTGATAGCTGATTACTTCTTTCTGCCTTGTTGAAACCCAGACTTCCATGTTACTATCATCAGGTGTTATATAATCAATCAGAACGGCCAACAACACTTTTACTGGTGGCTCCATCTGAAGAGACTCTGGGATTTTAGAGATGGCGTGTGCTACGCTTTCATGAACATTTGTGGGGTTAATAATATTCATTTCTACTTCACTAAACGTATTGCTTAATTGTTTGTCACTGCTAAATATTTCTTCCATCGTATGTAGTTTTCCATCCTCGAATTTACTTGGGTCGTCCATTTTTAAAGCCACAATATTTACATAAATTAAAAAAATAATGTAAATAAAAGTAAATAAAACAAGCTTTTATTCTTCACCCAAGCGTTGCAACACTTCAAGACACGTTAACCTTACAATAACGCCTGCTAATATTTTAGCTTTTCTGAATCACTACAGTCAATGTTCATCACTTTAATTGCTTGTCAAATAGTTCACTATGATCTTTTATATATTGTCCTACATCATTCTCAAAACCAAATTCACTAAAATCAATGTTTAATACTTTCATTGTTTCGTCAAATAGTTCATTACAATTCTTAAATCAGATTCACTGAGTTTGGCAGCCATTTTTAATCTAAAATAAATAAAAAAATAATTGTAAATCAGCTGTTATTCATAGTCTTTTCTAATTGTAAAACATGATCTTCATTAAAACGAATAGCTACTCCTTCAGGGTAGTAAAACAGTCAGATTAACATCTTCAGGAGCCATATAATCAACTAAAATGGCAAACAACATTATAACTGGTTGGGGCCAAGAATCTGGTATTTTACTGATTGCCTGCAGACGTTTCTCGCATATCTATCCACTCATAAAGATCATCAATTAATTCTTCATACTTGTCCTTTACCTGTTTTTTACTATTCTCCCTATACCAATCCAACTCGTAAAGCATATCAATAAGCTCTCTAAATACTTTGGCTTCATTTTTAAACACAAATAAAATTATAAATTAAAAAAAATAATTAGTTTTCTCTTGTTTTGTGCTATAGGCATGATCTGGATCACATACACACACGAGAGGGACACACACACACACATTAATCATTCACACAATAGATAGGACGGTGCTTGTGGGGAAAGTGAAAGGGGCTTTTTGTGGTTCACACTTGAACGACGTAAATTCGAGACAGCCACCAAAAGCACTTATCAAAGTCCTGAATATGATCACAGGATCTCTTCAAAGTTCTAATCGGTGCCGCCTGAAAAGGCAGCCTAAAAAGGAGGTGTGCAGGCGTTGAAGCAGGTTTTCAGGAGAAATGTTTGCCAAGCGGCTACGCTAACCGTTACTATTTATAGAACCACGTCATACTATCGTCAGTAGTCCAAAACCCGCCACGCAGGCCTGCACGCTGTTAGGCCGTCCCTGTGGCCTCAACAGCCCACCTTCGCTGCAAGCCAGGCGTTACGCGTAACCGTTACTAATTTTTAGACCCACGTCATGCGTTTGTGGCATTCACTGAGAGTCTTGCAGCAGAACCAACCTTCAGTAAAACAGGCGTAATTTCAGCCATGTTTTTCAACTTCATAAAAGAACCTTCACCAATCGGCTCATAATCAAGTGCTCTACAAAACAATTACGTAAAAAAGCGCCCAGTTCACTTACTGTCATTTCACGTTTCCCTTGCTTGGTTTCCAAAAGATTTAAACTCTCTTTTGACTGTGTTGGTTTCGAGCAAGGCTCGCCACGTTCCAATTTTTCAAGATATGAAATCATTCCTGAGATACTTTTGTATTTCAATATTATTTCTTTTGATCATCCGAATAAAGCAAATGCTCAGTTGGCTTTCTTGAGAACTAGCATCCATTGTGGTTTCTTGTGAAGAAGGCCCAGCTTCCAAACTTAAATCAGTCATTTTTGTTTCAGAGAGAGAGATAACACACGCACGTCTAGACACCTAAGCAGCTCAACTGAGAATGCCGGTGACCGACAGCTAACTTCGTGCCCGGCCAAGAATGATGTCATACCCCCTGTCGATTGGTTGAACGTGCACACGTGGGCAGCTAACTAATTAATAATGAATATTTGCAGGGGTCTCGTGTGCAGCAGACCATGCAAACGGCCTCGACGACCAATATTGATTAGAACCGGTCTGTGACTGTCAGCCATATAACTGTTAGTTGATTTTATGTGTCTGGTGAGAATGTAAAATATCTTCGTTCACGATCACCCATATTAATCATACACGGAAACCCCCATTTTAATGTGCTAATTACGCAATATTTAGAAGTTTTGAGGTGTTAATTTTAGTTGTAAAAAGGTGTTAATTTTGGCCAAAACTGATATGAGATGGACGCGATTAAGTATGTGAAAATGGGGGTTTTCGTGCAGAATAACATGGGTGGTCTTGAACGAAGATATTTACATTCTCTAATGTGTTTAATTTCAATTATCAATTCCGATCGCATTTTGGTTTAAAGATTTAAGTGCCTGTTAGAGACCGATTTGGAATCAACACACAATAAAATCTGAAATATATTTTTCGGAAAAATCAGAAATATAATTCAGGGCCTTCAATATTGCAATTAATTCAGCAGTGAAAATAGAAACATTTTCACATATGTGAAACCGTTTCTCTATTTCTAGAGCTGGTATAACGAAGGCAGCTCCTACTTTTCTGTTCCCAAGTACAGACCCATCTGTATAAATCTTAAATACTTGTTATCAATATGGGAGCTGACGGAACTTTTCAGGATATTAGGTGAATCATTTTGGATAAGTTTGTGTGATCTATGTCAAGCTCCAAATTGTTCATCTCCCATGTAGTATAGGTGAGTAAGAAGGTTTTGTTGCTATTTCCTTCTGTTTAATTTTGATTTTTTTAAGAGATCTGAAGTAAATGTGTTTATGGATTTTAATGATTGGATGATTTAGCCTTTTTGCAAAATGAAGACGGACCTCATGCAAACTTGGCCTCTGTGAAATTTTCGAACGAGGAGCTTCGTAAAACATATTTGGCAGCAGAAAGATATCTTAGCTCATCAAGAGGTAAAACACCTGCTTCTTTATAGGTTCCTAAATTTGATGCATGAAATGGAACTCCTAGGGAAAGTTGTAGGCTTGCAGTCAACACTTTGCATTTTAGTCAGTAAATGTTGTGGAGCACTAAAGAATACTTCCTGTGCATACTCAATTTGAAACGCACAAGTGACGTTGACAGTAATATAATATTTTTGTATCCAGTCCCCACTTTTGTTTGCCAATGATTTTTAATAAGTTTAAGCTCCTTCTTGCTTTAGTTAGTATGTGCTCAATATGGCTGGTCCAGGAAAGTTTGACGTGAGATAACACCCCAGTGTGTGTGTGTGGTGTGTGTGTGTGTGTGTGTGTGTGTGTAGGAAGGAATTCTGTTTTACGTCTCGTCACACATATAGGTGATTGCAGACGTCTAAATAACAATATTGTTTACAATTTTAGACTATTATTATAAAAGAAAAGAGGACGATGTGGTTACATGGAACATAAATAAAGCATAGATGAATTGTAGACAGTAACTATGAAAAATTAGATAAAAATAACTAAAATAATCTAACTTACGATTATGATTATAAAATGTTCCTTAATGGACTTCCCAAAAGGTTACTCGTTAATTTAACAAGAGAAACAACTGGCAACGAATCTAAAAAGTCAAACACATTAACATGCCCAGTGTCAGCACTTGGTATAACACCATTCAAAAAGGTTTCGTTAGTTTCACAATCAAAAATCACATGTTGAACTGAAAGATCCCCACGACATACGCACTTAACAGTCTGGCAATACTTGGTTCGTAGGGAATTACATAAAAGTCTAAAAGTCAGGCTAGAAACCGGTCGCTAATTGACACAAAGTTTGACAGAGTTTGCTGACGAGGTTTTGATGAGGAACTGTATTGACTCCAGAAATCCCTCTCGATTATATATTAATTCCTTGTAATGATAAAGGACAATCAACCTTAATACTACCAAATATAATTCTTTGCTCCCCTTTTTGCTGCTCTATCTGCTGATCATTAAAAACGAAGGAGGTGTTGCGATGGAACCCAAGAAAATACAACATAGTACCTTCATGTAAAGACAGTGCAACATGACTTAATCTCAAATAATAATTCCTCTCTTTGTGAATTTTCAAACAATACAAACTTTTTAATACTGACTGTGAATCAACACAAAACAGGATATTAAATATTGAGACTGGCAAGGACATTAAATAATTTAATGCCATCAGGACAGCAACTAGTTCAGCTGTAAATATGGAATGACCCTTACCTAAATAATATGATTTTTCAGCTTTGCAATCTGGAATTACAAAGCCAGATCCCGCACTACCATCATCAAGAACTGAGCCGTCAGTGTGATACTTTCAAATAGTTAGTAAACTTTTCTTCCATGTCAATTTTGACAGATGCTGCTAAACACATGCGCGAAATCGCTTTATTTAGATCAGAAGAAAAAATGTTAACTGTTACTTCCGTTAGTTCCCAAGGGGGTACCGCGGAACCAGTACGCGAGGCGCTACCTCGTATGGGTCCAAATCTTGATGAATAAAAACGTCTGAAACATATGAACGAAGCGTCTCTAATTTGAATTTTTCTGTGCATTTTTTCGAAAAATCAATGTCGGATCGTGTATTTAACTCTTCAAGGTCGTCCACCGCAATCCGTCTCACTACATATTTTACAGAACTTATTTTCCTTTCTTCATCAAGTGGCAAAAGGCCTGCTATCTTATAAGCTTCAGAGGACTTAGTGTGCACAGGTACACCCAGGCCAACTTTACAGCTTTACTGTCAATTCTTTGAAGTTTTCTTTAAATGCGATCGCGAAGCAGAAAAGAATACTTCCTGTCCGTAAGTCAATCTTGATCGTACAAGACTGGTTGCTAAATGTAACAAAACTTTAGGATCCTGTCCCCATGGAGAATGACTGACAATTTTTAGAAAATCAAACTTTTAACTGCTTTAGTAACAATGAGTCAATATGTTTTTTCCAGTTTAGTTTTGGTGTAAGTAGGACACCTAAAAATTTTACTTCAAGTTTATAAAAAATTTCCCGTCCTCCCAGAAAGAATATAGGCAGGTTACTTGGTTTAATCCATTGTTAAAGAGAACCAAATGTTCTTTTCAACAGAGAATTGAAAGCCATTCAAATGCATATAACAATTTAATTTATCCAGCTCGTGCTGAAAGAGCTTCTGAATATAATTTATGTGACGTAAATTTGTTTCTTTTCTTTAAAGATACATTAATCCATATTGCAATGTCATCAGCATATTGAGCTACCATGGTATAAAGATGAAAAACATGTATATAAGTCATATAGCATTACATTGAATAACAATGGGAGATTATAGAACCTTGTGGAATTCCCATATTTATAGATCATGAGGATGAAAAGTCACACCAACTTTGGTCATTATGTGTCTCCCACTTAAAAATGATTTCACATAATGTAGACGGTGACCAGAAAGACCAATTTGTTTTAATTTATATAATAATCGGCTGTGCCACACTCTATCGTAAGCTTTAGTAAGATCAAAGAAGGAAGCAAGGACACTTTACGTTTAGCAAACGTTTCTTAATTTGAGTAGTTAGTCGTGTCAGGTATCAATTGTACTTCGTCCTTTTCTAAATCCAGATTGATGTGAAGAAAATACATCATTTTTTCACAGTAATAGGCCATTCTAAAATTTATTATTTTTTCCATGACTTTTCCAGTATGAGACGTGACTGAAATGGGTCTATAGCTAGACGTCTCAGACCGAGGCTTGCCCTGCTTTAGAATAGAGTCACAATAGACGTCTCCATATATCGGGAATTTGTCCACATTCCCAACATTTGTTAAATAATTTATGTAAAATGACTATCCAGTTCTCTGTAAATGGTTTTAACATCGTGTAAGAAATCCCATCCAAACCAACCGAAACCTTTTTATTCCCAACAGACGGACAGCATTCCTGACTTCCTGTAAAGATATGATACATTTATAGTACTGTTGTTGTTTGGTACAGATCTCTATAGTTATCAGTATTTTTTTCTTTCAATCTAAACGACTTTTGCTCATTAAGGCAAACATTCCATACAACATGTTTTAACGTACATAGATGCAAATTCCTCAGCCTTTTCTTTGGGAGATAGAAATTCTTTACTTATTGTTTTGATTGGGTAATCTTGAGTTTAATGCCCGATTTCATTTCTTTCACCTTATCCCACACCTTTTTCAAGTCTTACAGTCAGATACTTCATTTAGACAGAACTGTGACCAGTACTGTCTTTTTGCTTGCGCTGTAACTCTGTTGCTTTTATTTTTGTACTGCACATTTCTTTATGAGCTGCACTTTATCTCATGCACAGGAACTTTTCTAACTTTAGCCAATTAAGATAAGCTAATGTTTTTGCTTTAACAGCCTCCTCGCAAGCCTGATTCCACCAGACATTCCCTGAGAATGTTTCACACCTTTTTGGTCCTTTTTTTGGAATAGCTAAAGCAGCAGCCTCAAGAACTGTTTTCTGAAAGTTATCAAAAAAGATGTTAACATCCTCACAAATAACTTCACTCTCAGTCTTCTCAGTGAGGTAATTTTTGAAAAGTTTCCCAATCTGCCTTTATGTAATTAAATTTGGGTGTGTGTGTGTGTGTGTGTTGTGTGTGTGTGTGTGTGCGTGCGTGTGTGTGTGCGTGTGTGCGCGTGTACGCGTGTGTGTGTGTGTGTGCGCGCGCGCGCGATGTGTGTGTGTGTGTGTGTGGTGTGTGTGTGTGTGTGTGTGTGTGTGTGTGTGTGTGGTGTGTGCCATCACGCCAAACATACAATACGTTACATCGTCAGCCTGCTCTGTGGCTTCGACTCTTGTGCGACAATGTATTCGCGTTCGGAGAGAGAAATGCGAGGATGGGTCTCTGGTGAATCCGTCATCCAAATGAACCAGACCACACTCCATGCGACTCCAAGACCCCCTGGAATAAATGAAGACTAACTGACAATAAGTTATACAATAAGCATTCACATGAAGAAAGCAGACAGCAATCCTGCAGGAACAGAACACACACACACACACACACACACACACACACACACACACACACACATCACACACACACACACACACCATAGATAGATAGATAGATAGATAGATAGATAGATAGATAGATAGATAGATAGAAGATAGATTAGGTCATTGCCTGGTTTCAAAGGATCTCCAGTCTATATCCTTCTCCTTGTTCAGCTGATAGTTCTTTGTATGAGCTACATCTACCCCAGCTATGA
Source organism: Conus ventricosus (assembly GCA_018398815.1). Taxonomy (NCBI): domain Eukaryota; kingdom Metazoa; phylum Mollusca; class Gastropoda; order Neogastropoda; family Conidae; genus Conus; species Conus ventricosus. The sequence continues at coordinate 73,529,579 of CM031606.1, forward strand.
TATGTATGAGCTACATCTACCCCAGCTATGATATGTATGAGCGACATCTACCCCAGCTATGATATGTATGAGCTACATCTACCCCAGCTATGATATGTATGAGCTACATCTACCCCAGCTATGATATGTATGAGCTACATCTACCCCAGCTATGACATGTATGAGCTACATCTACCCCAGCTATGCTTCTTTTGATATATATGAGTACATGACCAGAGGGAAACATCAAATTGAACAGGTAAGTGTGTGTGTGTGCGTGTGTGGTGTGTGTGTGTGTGTGTGTGTGTGTGTGTGTGTGTGTGTGTCTGTGTGTGTGTGTGTGTGTGTCTGTCTGTCTGTCTGTGTCTGTGTGTGCGTGCGTGTGTGTCTGTGTGCGTGCGCGTGTGTACGTGTGTGTGTGTGTGTAAGTGTGTGTCTGTGTGCATGCACGTGTGTGTGTGTAAGTGTGTGTGTGTGTGTGGTGTGTGCGCGTGCGCGCGCGTGCGTGCGTGCGCGTGCGTGTGTGTGTGTGTTTGTCGTTGTGCGTATGTGTGTGTGTATGAGTTGTGTGTGTGTCAGAATGTCGATAGCTTCAGATGAAGAAAGAGGGATATCACAATTCAAAACATCAGATTTATTTCTTGCAGCTTCCTTTGCATAAAAGTCAGCTAAATCATTGCCATGTAAACTGGAGTGTCCTGGACCCATAACAAAGTTACATTGATACCCCGGTTATTAGCTGATGAATGAGAAATAAGATCTCACACACCAAGTCTGAACGACTAGATTTTTATTGACAATGTAAGCCGTAAGCGCTGATTTTGAGTCCGATAGTATAAGTATTTGTCTATGTATACCAGGCATGTCAAGTGTAAAATCTAGTGCTTTCAAAATGGCAAATAACTCTGCTGTAAAAATAGAACATCCTTTCGTAATATGGTATTTCTTTCTAATGCTGAGCGCTGGTATTACAAAGGAAGCCCCAACATCGGAAGAATCTAAAAACAGAACCATCCGTGAAAATGTGTAGATAGAAGCGTATTTCCTATCTATCAAGTCTTTGGCATAGGATGATATAACAGAGGATTATCTTTTTTATTCAGATCTCCGTAAGTGTAAATGATTTCAGCCTGCCTCTGACAACCACGAAGGGTATTAACAACATGGAACCTCGGCAATACCATCAAGAGACAGGTTTTCAGTTCTGAAATAATGGGAAACATAATCACCTAGGGGCATGCATACCGATTTGTTACGGATCTCTCTTGAAACATACGTACTTCCATCCAGTTCAGTCATTACTGAATTTGGAATGGTTCTAGCTCTCACTGAAAAATTACGCGCAACTTAGCCGTGTTCATTTAAGGGGGAAACACCCAGCCCCTTGACTAAATCAATTGAAGCCCATCGGGAAGCCCTAATGCAATTTAAAAAGGGCTAACGAGTCAAAGGGTTGCTGTGTAAATCTGTCTTCCCCCACTTAAAAAAAATTTTTGGCCAGACCAGAACTGAACGAACTCCCAGGCGACTAACGAGTTAGATCCCTTTAATCGGGTATAGCAGATAGAACACGAAAAAAAACCAATTTTTTTCCTGCCTTTCAAAGGTTTAAATTGTAGTTTACTCCAAAAAATTTTATGGGAAAGTTTACACCGAGAAATTTAAACTTGTTTGTTGGGTTTTTAAATTATTACTACCTTTTATAGAGCATTTCTTCCTTCAAACGAAATTGTTTTCTTTGTAAAAAAACAAAAACCGTTTTGTGAGCAAAAAAAACCCGCCCTTTGATTTTTGTAATGAAAAAATTGTCATTTTCCTATATTTAATGATTTTCTTTCTTTGGTTTTTTGTTTGGGAAAAAAAGGTTTAAATTTTTTCCCCCAAAAATAATTCTTAAAACAAGGGTTTTTTTTTAAACCCTTTTTTTTTCTAAAAAGGGGAAAATTTTTTTAACCCTTTTTAAACCCTTTTTTTTTCTTTTTCTTTTTCTTAAAGGCTGACCCTGAGAAAGGGTTTTACAGGAAAACCCCCTGCCCCCGGGAAAATCCTTAATGGGGCTCCCTTTTTTTCCTTTGAGGGCACATAAAACCGTTAAATTGGCTTTCGGTGGCCTTTCTTTTCTTCCCAAAAATTTTCTTTTCTCACTTTTTTTTCCCCCCCCCCCCCCCCCCACAAAAAACCCCCCCACTTTTTCCCACCACAAAAACCCTTTCTTTTTTAAAATTTCCTTTTCCCCCAACCGGGGGCCCGGTTTTCCCCCCCCAAAACCCCCCCCTCCGGGGCCCCCCCCCCCCTTTTGGGCCCCCCCCCCTTGTTTTCCCCCCCCCCCCCCCTTTTTGGGGCCTTTCCCAACTGGGTGTTTAAATTTTCCTTTTTTTTCTTTTGGGGGCCCTTTTAAAGGGCCCAACTACGTCAACCAATGCTTCAACCTTTGGGGAAACCCCACAAGGTTACATAGTCAATTTCTTTTTTGGTTGTTGTTGAAAAATGCAGTTTACATTTCCCACAGAGCATATCATCTCAACAGGCTAATGTGGCACCTTTTGTATTAACCTTTTTAATATCGTAAAGCATCAGCGAGAAAGTGTTGGAGCGATTACACTTCCTTGGGGAACACCCATGTTAATAGTCTTTTCTTTTTCTTCTTTGCCTTAACTAGGCTGACCCTAGAGAAAGGTCCAGTGACGGTGAGGAAAGACCCACTGACCACAGGGAAAGTCCTGTTGACAGTGGAAAGACTACAACTTTGGATTCTCTCTTGAGGCACATAAGACCGTATGGCGAAAGCTTGGCTGTGTCTGGAGTGGCACTGTCTCATCTGTCCGTGGGCAGGGTGGTTGGGTCTGTGGGGTGTGCTCGGCAGCTGGAGGGTGGTGTTTTTCGCCGGTGGGCTCTGCAGTCATGAAATACGGGCTGGTACACCCATGGGGATGCTACTTTAAGGCTGTTATGGCTGCATCCTGTAGTCTAATGTACCTCTGTTCAGGAGCAGGTATGTTCCTTGATATCTTAATGGAGTGTCCTGTGCGTGCCTGTTCCCATCGTCAACACAGCGCAGGCCTCCAAGGGTGGTACAGGACTGCTCTAAAGGTAGGTGAAGACAGTGCTTCTCTGGGTCTTCCCCAGCACCTTCGGGTGTTTCTTTTTCTTCGTAAAGCATTAGCGAGAAAAGTGTTGGAGCGACTACACTTCTTTGGGGAACACCCATGTTAATAGTCTTAGAAGTTGATAAAGCTCCATGAACATTGACTTGGATAGTTCTGTCCAATAAGAAAGCTTTCAGAAATTGGAAAAAAACGACCTCGTATTCCTACTTCATGTGCTTTGTACAACAATTTAGAATGCCATACTGAATCGTAGGCTCTATGGACATCAAAGAACGTTGCAAGGGTCGAATGACGCTTGGCAAGAGCTTTTTCCACATTCGAGGATAAGTGGACAATGTGGTCTGTGACTCCTCTACCTTTCCCTAAAACCAGCCTGGAATAAAGGCAAAACTCCATTTTTTTTTAAGGAAATGTTCTATTCTGTTTTCGTGATTCTTTCAAAAAGTTTTCCAATATGAGGTGTTAAAGAAATAGGTCGGAAACTAGAGGGAAGAGTTTTAGATTTTCCTTGTTTAAGGATTGGGATAACGTAGCTTTTTTCCAATCTGTAGGGAGCATTCCATCATTCCAACAAATCTGAAAGAACTCCAACAACTTTGATAACAGACTTTCAGGAAAATGCTTAATCATGTTATAGGAAATAGGATCTGAACCGGTGGATATCTTGCCTGGCTTTATGCGTTTAAGTGCGAAACAGACTTCTTGCATTGTTAAATTTGTGTTAATATATAAAGTGTTACTTTCTATGTTAAGCTGCTCAATGTTTTGGTATTTATCCTCAAACTCCTTTCTACGAATTTGTTCAGTCTGGGATAAACACTCAGTCTGACTCATTGAAGCAAAAGTTTCTGCTAATAATTCAGCTTTTTCTTTGTTAGTTCCATAAATTTATCATTAACAGCAGAGCGCTAGGAATGAATGTACCTTGATTTTTTAAATTTTTCATGAAGTCAGGGGTGTTCAGCTGCCTAGGGAAATAGGATATAGTTTACTTTTTTTGTGGAGTCTTTTAGATAAAAGGATTTCCAAATTCCTCGTGCGCGCCTAGCCGCAGGCAGCATAGAGGGGGGGGGGGGGGGGGGGGGGGGGGGGGGGGGGGGGGGCAGCGGGGGGGGGGGGGGTCTTTTTTTTGGGCCCCCTTTCTCTAACCTTTTTCCCTTTAAAACCCAAACCCAGGAAATAAAGGGCCCCCAAAAAAACCCCAAAAAAAAACCCCTTTTTTTTTTCAAAAGAATTTTTTTTTTTTGTTTTTCCTATTTTTTCGGTTTTTTTTTCTGAAATTTTTTTTTTTTTTTTTTTTTTTTTTTTTTTTTTTTTTCCCCCCCCCCCCCCCCCCCCCAAAAAAGTTTTTTTTTTAAATGGAAAAAAGTTTTTTTAAGAATTTAAGGTTTTTCCCAAATTTTTTAAAAGAGGGGAAAAATTTTTTAAAAAAAATTTTCTTTTAAAATTCAGCTTTTTTCTTTGGGGTTAAAATTTTTATCATTCACAAACTGAAAGAATTACCCTTTATTTTTAAAAATTTTTTCCAAATTTGAAATTTTTAAATGTTTAAAAATAGATCAAAACCTAATACTGTTTTTTGGCAAAGCTCGGCTTTTTTGTTATTAAAATTTTTTTTATGTAGTCCATTTGTAACCTCACCAAAAGGTTTTTTCAGCTCGAAAAATAGTCACTTTCGTCGCCCAAAGCCGGGGCAAAAAAAAGGGGGGGGGGGGGGGGGGGGGGGGGGGGGGGGGGGGGGGGGGAAACTCCCTTTGTCTTTGAAAATCATATTTCCTCTTTTTTTCCTTCCCCTTTCTTTTTTCTTTTTTCCCTTTCCCCTCCTTTTCCTCTTTTCCTTCTCCCTCCCCCTTTCCCCCCTTCTTTCTTATCTTTCCTTCCCCCTTTTTCTCTCTCTCTCTCTCTTCCTCTTCTCCTTTTTCTCCCTCTCTCTCCCTTTTCTCTTTCCCCCCTCTCTCTTTCTCTCTTCTCTCCCCCCTTTTTCTCTCTCTCTCCTCTCCCCTCTTTTTCTTTTCTCCTCTTTCTCTCTTCTCTTCTCTTTCTTTTCCCTTCTCTCTCTTCTCTCTCTTTCTCCCCCTTTTTCTCTCTCTCTCTCTCTCCCTCTTCTCTCCTCTCTCTTTCTCTCCTCTCCTCTTCTTTTTCCTTTTTTCTCTCTCTCTCTCTCTCTCTCTTTCCCTCTCTTCCTCTCTTTCCTTTTTCCTCTCCCCCCTCTTTTCCTCTCTCTCTCTCTCCTCTCCTCTCCTCTTTCTTCTCCCTTTCCTCTCCTCTCCCCTCTCTCTCCTCTCCCCCTCTCCCTCCCCTCTCCTCCTCTCCCTCTCTCCCCTCTTTCTCCTCTCTTTCCTCTCCTCCTCTTCTCTCCCCTCCCCCTCCCTCCTTTCTCTCTCTCTCTCTCTTTTTCCTCCCCTTTTTCTTCCCTCTCTCCCCTTTCTCTCTCTCCTCTCTTTCCCCTCTTCTCTCTCTCTTTCTCCTTCTCTCTCTCTCTCTTCTCTTTCTCCCCTCTCTTTCTCTCTTTATCTTTTCCCCTCTCTTTTCTCTCTCTCCCCCCTTTTCCCCCTCTCCTTTTTCTCCTCTCTCTTCTTCCTCTCTCCTCTCTCTCTCTCTCTTTCCCCTCTCCTTTCTCTATCTCTCTCCTCTTTCTCTCTCTCTTTCCTCCTCCTTTCTCTCTTTTCCTCTTTTTTCTTTTCTCTTTCCCCTCTCTCTTCTTTTCTCCTCTTTCTCTCTCTCTTTCTTTTCTTTCTTTTCTCCTCTCTCTTTCTCTCTCCTCCTTTCTCTCTCTCTTCTCTTTCTCTCTCTCTTTCTCTCCTCCCTCTTTCTCCTCTCTCTCCTCTCTTTCCCTTTCCTCTCTCTCTCCCCTCTCTCCCCTCTTCTCTCCTCTCTCTTCCAAAGGCAAGACGGGGGAAAATGGGGGACCCGAATGCAAAAGCGACCTGCCTCAAGGTGCAAACTTTTTTTTTTTCCTCGACAGACATTTTTGAGACGGCGAAATTTGAAGGTAATGAGGGGAGGGAATCAGGATGCCTTCGAGCGATCTGTCGCGCTGTTCGTACACCCCGCATTGTTTCAGCCCCCGCGAGAGCTTGGGCCCCTAGCAATTTATGATAATGGGCCCGCGCGAGCCGGAGCCGTGAGGTCAATTACTGGGGGGCGTGATGACGACTTTTCATCCTTTTGAAACCTCTGTTTTCATTTTTACGGCTAACTACTGGGGATTTCCACCGGGGTTTGAGGCCCCTTTTTTGGATGGTTTTTTAAATTTAAATCTTTGGAATGGCAAAATCTGCTGCTCTCAGTATGATTTTCGAATTCACATAATTTTTTTCAAGATCTTCTTTTGATTCATGTTATATTAAAATTAAACTTAAATTCTGACAATTTCAATCGGAGCATAAACAAAACAGTACCTTGAAGATTCCTCAAAGCACAGGGTGTGAACAAACCAACAACAAATGTTGTAATCCTCCAGGCCAACCCAAATCGAACCTTTTACAAGGCTGGGGGTTAATGGTTGGTTATGTGGGTATTTAAAACCGCACCTGCTTGTGCAGTGGTCAGACTCCGATATCCCCCCCATTTTTTATTTGACTGTACTATACAAAAAATCCTTTCAGCCTCTCATGACAAGATGAAGTCCTTTAAACTTCCCTGACTATGTTTAGTGTTTTTAATCCCATTTCAAACGGTTTTGGGGTCTGGCAAAGTTGCTGTTTATCTTATTAAACTCATCCCTTGGAAGATTTTGTTTAACTCTTTCCCCGCCCCACCCCCCCCGCACGCCCCCCCTTCCCCCTTACAGGGGTGTGGGTGTTGTGTGTGTGTGTTTTGTGGTGGGGTTTTTTTCTCAATTTGCAAATTTTTGAAAACTTTAAAAACTTTTTTTCTAGGCAAAAACCATATCAGTAGGTTCGGGGGGTCCTAATTTGCACGTAAGCAAAGGGTTTTTTTATTCCCCCCCCCCACTCTGTTCCTCCCTTTCTCCCCTTCCCCCTACAACTCAAAGCTGTTCGACTCTTACGGTAGAAAGAAAATCGTGGAGACGTGGCAGCAGAGGCCTCAGAAGAAAGCCCCCCTTCAAACAAGTGTTTTTTGGCCCTTTCTCCGCACTCTAGGGGGGTTGGGCCACACCCGTTCATGACCCGGGTGTCCCTCTGCTGCCCCCCTTTTTTTTTTTTTCCCTTCTTGGGGCAGCCCTGCTGGATTCGAACCCATGACCCCCGGCATGCCATTTTTTTTACTTTAAAGACTCGCGCTTTTAAACCCCGACCACAGGGACACCTGTTTTGCAGGGGGAATTAAGCCTTATGAAGTTCACTTTTTTTTCCCCTTGACCATCCCTTTAAACCTCTCCCCGCTTCGCCATTGCTTTCAGGGTCTGGTTTTTTCCTTCCCTGCCTGGGGCTGTTTCATGAGGCGTAGCAGACTTCCTACAAATCCCCTAGCCCAATTTCTGCAGTGAGACTTTTTACCTGATAGCCTTCTCTCCTCACGTTTTTCCGACACATACTTTTTAGTCTTGTAATTTGGCTGCCTCCATTCTGTCTCAATGGCACCGTGAGCTCGATCATATCCCCCTGCTTGGTTTACCAATGGGCTACAGTCTGGTCTCATGCCCCTCTTGCGATATCCTGGGTGACTCTTCCATTCTGGAGGGCTGCAGTGCACTCCCAGCATCTGCCCCCTCCACAGACTCTGCCCATGTTTCGAGGGCACGTTTTTCTGGGCCCTGATTTGCTGCTTCCTGCCGTAAGAATGTTGCGGGGCTTTGGGGTCCTGATTCCCCTTTTTTTGGTGTTGGTACTAACCCCCGACACTTGTACAAATTTTTTGAGCACTTGGGGTTTGCCCCTGTGTACCTTTCCTTGACAAGGGGTACTTTACATGCTTTGCATGCTCCACGTTTGTTTCTCATGGAGAGGGGCACAGGATCGCCTGTTTCCCCACTTCACCAGGTTTTCATTTTTGGGGAGAAGGTCATATGCAGACGAGAATGAAGCTGATCCTGAGAGGGGGCCCTGGGCCAAATTCATTCCAATTAACTTCTTTGGGGTGCTTTTCCCCCCCGTTTTCCATTTTCCCTTGCGGCTCTGCGGACTGCTTTTTTGGGGTCTTTTTTTGGGCTTTTTTTTTCTCATCTCCTGAATCAGCATTCTCTTTTTGGGTTTTTTTTCCTTTTGGCCTTTGACCACCATTTTCCCCGTTTTTTGGTCACCCCCCCTCCTTTCGTTTTGGCTGGTTGTCCTGTTTTTTCTCGATCTTGAGACTTTTTTTGCAAATCCATCGCCCTTTTAAAATTTTCCCTTTTCTGCCTGTCTTTAGCGGCTTGATTTCTTTTTACCCCCTTGTCCCTGAGCCTCCCGCATGCTTTGAATCTGATCTTCCCTCTTTTTATTTCCCCAGGGGATTTTATTTTAGTTTGAGCTTTGCTTGGCAAGTACAGCGCGATTCAGTCAACAGGGGGGGACACCAAGCCATTTCCTTGGAACTTTTGATTTTGGGTTCCATTGCCTCCACGGGCTGGTGCAGATGCGTATAAACATCAGAGGCCCTAGGACTTTGGACACAAGAACTGAGAACCAACCTTTATTTGCCAGGAGCCCCCTGGGCAATGGTCCCAAGCCTTCTTCCCCACTGCTTGGTTTCTTTTTCTCTTTGGGTGTCTTTTTAGCGTATCATCAACCACTTCCAAGCTTTGATGGTTTTTCGGACTGTTGGGAAAGGCCGGTTGGGAACACTGAAACCACAGTTTGGCCACTTTTTTCCCTTTCCCCCAGTGAGAGACTCCGTATGTCTTTGGCTGAAATTCTTCGGATGAGGGAACTATGTCGCCACCCCCCACACATGCGTGTCTCGTCTTCTCTGGAGAAAAACACTGTAGTGTCATCCATGAAACCTTGAAGGAGGCATCTTGTATCCATCGCCCAAAGGGCTGTTTGTCTCGCGTTGTTTGTGCTGCTTTCAAAGTTTCCCTTGCCAGCACGAAGATATCGGGGGAAATTTTCCAGCCCTTGCAAAGCCCCCTTCCAAGTTGACCAATCATTTGTACTCCTTGGTAGAGAACCGCATTGAGAAGCCATTGAAGTACTTCTTGAGCATGTCGCGGATGTTCTTTGGCACATGGTACATCTCAAGAGCCAACTGTATCATCTCATGGGGCACAGATCCATATGCGTTTGCCAGATCAAGCCACACTACGTCCAGGTCTCTCTTTTCTGTTTTTGCTTTTTGGATTGCGTCCCAGATCATCGTGGCGTGTTCTACACACCCACCCACGCCTGGATTCCACCTTTCTGACTGACACATCCAAGTACTTGTTTTCCATCAGGTACTTGGTCAGCCTTGCTGCCATGACAGAGAAGAAGATTTTCCCTTCGACGTTCAGTAGTGATATTGGCCTGAACTGGCTGATGTCACTTGAGTTTTGCTCTTTGGGGATGTACACACCATCTGCCGTCATCCACTGGCCGCTGATCTTCTGGTTTCTCCAAGCCGATCGCAGCAGCCTGTGGAGCCACTCCAGCACCTTGGGACATTTCTTGTAAAGCTGGTAAGGTATTCCGTTTGGCCCTGGTGATGATTTGGCTCTGGCTTTGTCGACCACCTTCTTGATTTCCGCCAACGTTGGAGGCTTGCCATTGAACTGTTCCTCAGGGTTGGTTGGCCACACCAGACCTTGAATGTCGAGTGGTGCTTTGCTCTGTGAGTCAGAGTATGTTTTCCTCAGATGCTGCTCAAGAAGTCCTTTGTCCACACATTAGGGTCCCAGATTTTGGCTGCTCAAAACAGTGTTCTGGCAAACTGGAAGGAGTCTCTGAAGAAGCGCTTTTGTGTCTTCTTCTTTTTGCTCTTCCTCTTCCTCGCAGTTTCCCGCTTTGCTGAGGGCGCTGTGTTTTTCTTTTAGGTCTTCCCACAGTTTTTCAAGCCTTGTTTTTCAGCTGGCAGTGCGGTCTTCATTTGCTTCTTGAGGTTGTTCTTTGGACTCTGATCTTGTCCATCTTTTCCTGGCGTCTGGATTTCTTTGGAGGTGTTTTCTCTTTGGGTAGTTTTACTCCATAGGCGTCTCTACATGTGGCATACACAATGTCCCCATATGTGGCTAGTTTGTGTTCCAGGGTGCTTTTCCCTATCAGTGCATCGAGTCTTTGCACGATTTTTGCATCCAGTTTCTCCCAATCTTCAGTTTCGTTTGCTCGTGGCAGGTTGAGTTTCAGGCGCCTGGCATCGAGGGCCGTGCAAATTCCCCATCCGAACCAACAGCGTGGATGTCCTTGGCACTGTGGTTTAAATCCTGGCCTTGGTCTTCCGAGTAATATGTCAGCCAGTTCCATACTTTAATGATCCTTGATTACCCTGTATTGGATATACATGTAATCACACAGAATTGGTATTCTGAATACCAGTAATATGGGCTCTTAGTGTGTGCGCGCGCGCGCGCGCGCGCGCGCGCGCGCGCGTGTGTGTGTGTGTGTGTGGGGTGTGTGTGTGTGTGTGTGTGTGTGTGTGTGTGTGTGTGTGGGGTGCTTATGTTTGTGTATGTAGAAATTATCTCGTCTATAGGCATATTGCTTTGATGTTTGTGGACGAACGAACGAACGAAACGAAGTTTAATGATGTTAGGCTGTAATACCCATTAAGCAAATCGACGCGATGGACAACAACAAAACGCGACTCAAATTTTCGATTTCATTAACATGGAAACCACAGCAATGTCCTTTTCTTCACTTTACATGGCGAATTCGAAAACGAGAACATGTCACTGGTATTCACTGTCAGTTCTGTAGACGACGGTCACCCCAGGTAAAACTGGATCAGTCCGTGGACAGCGTTGCTGGCGCCATAGAGCACATTTCTTGGGTTTTCTGCATGCTTCGTGTTGCCGCTGCGTCTTCTTTTCCGAAGGCAGGCCAATTTAACACATTCCTCCGATGACATGTGTCTTTCTTTCCTGCTTGTCAAAACAGAATAGCAATCGTCTTCCGAAACCGATCGCAGGAATATTCTAGAACGACGTCGTCTGATTCACCAGCAGCACACCCACGTCATCCGTTTGATGGAGCACGACCTTCCGAAAAGCTTGATTTCTGTGCGGATCTCGGAATCGTCTCTGCACCTGTCGCTCTGTAAGAGTAACGGCATAACCCTTGACCATTCCCGTGTCAAAAACCAGCGATAATTTTGTCTATACTTGCTTCCAGACTTGTGTCGATGTCCGACGGGTGGATTTCTGGGCCCCTGCTGTTTCACTCCAACAGATCGGAACGCAAACACCGAAGCGTATCCTGAATATGCGGGCGTGTCATCATCATCTCGAATCGGCTTGATGTGTTCCTCCTGTGTTGTGTACTATGTTCATCCAATTCGGTGTTAGGTACGGCCAGTTCATTCGCGACACAAGTGGTACCGAGACCAGCTCCAACCTGTTCATGTCGTCCGTTCTGCTGCTTCGATCTCTCTTGATCCCGTCGCTCCTGGCTGGGGGAGGGGGGGGGGGGGGGGAGGTGCAAAGGGGTACAGGATTGTATATAATTGGCAGAATTCTTTTTTTTGCTGTGTGTGTGTGTGTGTGTGTGTGTGTGTGTGTGTGTGTGTGTGTGTGTGTGTGTGTGTGTGTGAGCGTGGGTGTGTATGTGCGTGCGCGCGTGTATGTGTGCGTGAAAGAGTGTGTTTGTGAGAGTGAATGCATGTGTGTACGAGTGCTCGAGTATGAATGTTTTGTGTGTCGTGCGTTTTGTGTGTGTGTGGCGGGGGGGGGGGGGCGGGTGTGTGTGCGCGTGTGTGTGTGGGCGTGTGTATGTCTGTGTGTGCGAGTGTGTAAGTTTGAGTGTATGTGAGGGTATGGGTGTGTTTGTATTGAGATGTGTGGGATTTGTGTATTTATGTAAGTGCGTGTGTTTGTGCGTGTGTGTGTGTGTGTGTGTGTTTTGTGTGTGTGTGTGTGTTACGTGTGTGTGTGTGTGTGTGTGTGTGTGTGTGTGTGTGTGTGTGTGTGTGTGTGTGTGTGTGTGTACGTATATGTGTGCGCACGTATTTTTGTGTCTTAATTATGCTTCTTTTTCTTTGAATGAAAAACGTTCATATTCTGTTCATAATGTTTTTTTAAATGTCAGTACAACCTTGAGTTAATCTGACATAAATTGGTTTCAGTCAGTCAGTCAGTGTGTGTGTGTGTATGTGCGTGCATGTGTGCGTATGTGTGTGTGCGTACACGTGCTCGCGCGCGTGCTTGTTTGCAGATAGACTGTTTACAGGTCTATGTGTAAACGCAAGCGAGAGATCATGCGGACGTGCACTCAGGTCCTCACCAAAGACATAAAAGACAGAAGGCCATCCTTCCAGAAAACCATGACGGCAGAGTAAAGCGGTGAGCGGGAATGCGGCGAAACTGCCGATCATTTCGCCGCAAAATGTCACCCCCATCAGCTGACCCTGCTCAACACTCGGCGCCCATGTCCTCCATATGGCGTAGGGACAAAGGGTCCCAAAAGCCTGGAAAAAGATGGAGATGCTTTACCAACAGAACACGAAATCATTGATTTTGTTTATCATCAGAGGAAGCCTGCAGATGTTTCGCGCAAGGACTATGACCTCTAGCCAAGGAGTGGAATGTCTTTTCTTCCAGTTTGCAGAGTGTCCGTAAATCATACAGCTTTAATGGATTGCCTTGACAGCGTTCAAATTTCTCGTTCTACCCCATTTCCATGTCAATAGTCTATGTACAGTTAAAATTCGTTGAACCCATATCATACAGCACTAAACTTACTGAAATCGTGCGTCTGACGTAGGAAGATTGTAATTCTATCACTGCTGCTATAAACATCACTACCTGTAAGCTCCGTGTTGTGGAGCAATTTCTTGCTTGCGTCACTGCTATCACCGCAGATACCATAGATCTGGATTACGTCACCACTTTGGCAATGCTATGAAGGAGACGGCTGTGTTCTGTAAATCATCACCAGGCCTACTTATTTATCTTGAGGATCAGGTCAACA
>CM031606.1:73548618-73556118 GCA_018398815.1 Conus ventricosus
ATGACGTAGGTTGGGGGTTTAAGGGGGGGAGGGTGGTGGTAGGAGGCATGGATCATGACGTAGGTTGGGGTTCAAGGCAGGCGGTGGGGGAGGGAGGCGTGGATCATGACGTAGGTTGGGGGTGGGAGAGGGAGGATTATGACGTGGGTTTGAGGGTGGGATGAGGGGGGGGGGGGGGAGGGAAGAGTGCAGAAGTCAGGGCATGACATGAGTGGGAATATGGGGGTGCGGATTTCCGCGCCTGACCTGAGCAAGGGTAAAGGAAGGGGAAGGGAGTTGAGGGGAGGTGCGGATTTTAGAGCATGATGTAGGTGAGGGTAGGGCAGGGAGGGCGTGGTACGAGTGGACGTACATGGTGCAGAGGCTTCAGGGCCTGACATGGGTTTAAGGTACAAGGGGCGCAGATTTCAGGGCGTGACATGAGTGGGGAAACAAGGAGTAAAGATTTCGGGGCGTGACAGTGTGGGCGTACAAGGGTCGTCGATGTAGGGTGTGACATGGGTGGGCGTTTTGGGGCAGAGGGGAGTGCAAATACATGGCGTGACATGGGTGGGCGTATTGGGGTAGAGGGGGGACGCAAATACAGGGCTGGGGCAGACTTGGGTGGGTGTATTGGGGCAGAGGGGGGGGGGGTGCGAATACAGGTGTGAGTTGGGTGGGTGTATTGGGGCAGAGGGGGGGGTGCGAATACAGGGTGTGAGTTGGGTGGGTGTATTGGGGCAGAGGGGGGGGTAAATACAGGGCGTGACATGGGTGTGTGCGTTTTGGGGCAGAGGGGAGTGCAAATACAGGGCGTGACATGGGTGGGCGTATTATGGTAGAGGGGGGATGCAAATGCAGGGCGTGAGTTGGGTGGGCGTTTTGGGGCAGAAGCGAGTGCAAATACAGGGCGTGAGTTGGGTGGGCTTTTTGGGGCAGAGGGGGGTGCGAATACAGGGCGTGACTTGGGTGGGTGTATTGGGGCAGAGGGGGGGGGGTGCGAATACAGGGTGTGAGTTGGGTGGCTGCATTGGGGCAGAGGGGGGTGCGAATACAGGGTGCGAGTTGGGTGGGTGCATTGGGGCAGATGGGGGTGCGAATACATGGCGTGACTTGGGTGGCGTTTTGGGCAGAGAGGAGTGCGAATACAGGGCGTGACTTGGGTGGGCGTTTTGGGGCAGAGAGGAGTGCGATTACAGGGCGTGACTTGGGTGGGTGTATTGGGGCAGAGGGGGGGGGGGGTGCGAATACAGGGCATGACTTTGGTGGGCATTTTGGGGCAGAGGGGATGCAGATGAAGGGTGTGACGTGGAAGCCTTCTTGATGCAGAGGGTCCCGTGGATGAAGGGCGTGACATGGTGGCCGTACTGGCGCATAAGGGGCACAGATGAAGGGCGTGACATGGTGGCCGTACTGGCGCACAAGGGGCACAGATGAAGGGCGTGACATGGTGGCCGTACGGCGCATAAGGGGCACATATGAAGGGCGTGACGTGGTGGCCGTACTGGCGCACAAGGGGCACAGATGAAGGGCTTTGACGTGGTGGCCGTACTGGCGCACAAGGGGCACAGATGAAGGGCGTGACGTGGTGGCCGTACTGGCGCATAAGGGGCACAGATGAAGGCGTGACATGGTGGCCGTACTGGCGCACAAGGGGCACAGATGAAGGGCGTGACGTGGTGGCCGTACTGGCGCATAAGAGGCACAGATGAAGGGCGTGACATGGTGGCCGTACTGGCGCACAAGGGCACAGATGAAGGGCGTGACATGGTGGCCGTACTGGCGCACAAGGGGCACAGATGAAGGGCGTGACGTGGTGGCCGTACTGGCGCATAAGAGGCACAGATGAAGGGCGTGACATGGTGGCCGTACTGGCGCACAAGGGGCACAGATGAAGGGCGTGACGTGGTGGCCGTACTGGCGCATAAGAGGCACAGATGAAGGGCGTGACATGGTGGCCGTACTGGCGCACAAGGGGCACAGATGAAGGGCGTGACATGGTGGCCGTACTGGCGCTTAAGGGGCACAGATGAAGGGCGTGACGTGGTGGCCGTACTGGCGCATAAGGGGCACAGATGAAGGGCGTGACGTGGTGGCCGTACTGGCGCTTAAGGGGCACAGATGAAGGGCGTGACGTGGTGGCCGTACTGGCGCAAAAGGGGGCACAGATGAAGGGCGTGACGTGGTGGCCGTACTGGCGCATAAGGGGCACAGATGACGGGCCCGTATCGGGTGGAGGGGGTGCAGAGGCAGGGTTCGACATGCATGGGTGAACTGGGGCACAGATGAAGGGCGTGATATAGGGGGTGTATCGGGTGGGAGGGGGTGCAGAGGCAGGGTTTGACATGCATGGGTGAACTGGAAGGGGCACAGATGAAGGGCGTGATATGTGGTGTATCGGGGTGGAGGGGGTGCAGAGGCAGGGTTTGACATGCATGGGTGAACTGGGGCACAGATGAAGGGCGTGATATAGTGGGTGTATCGGGGTGGAGGGGGTGCAGAGGCAGGGTTCGACATGCATGGTGGAACTGGAAGGGGCACAGATGAAGGGCGTGATATAGTGGGTGTATCGGGGTGGAGGGGGTGCAGAGGCAGGGTTCGACATGCATGGGTGAACTGGGGCACAGATGAAGGGCGTGATATAGCGGGTGGAGGGGGTGCAGAGGCACGGTTTGACATGCATGGGTGGAACCGGAAGGGAAAGGATGCATCACGTGAAATGGATGGGCGTAAGGGGGGGGGGGGGGGGAGTGGGGGCGTGGATGCACATGGTGGGTGTACTGAGGAGAGAGCACGTGTGCAGGGCGTGACATGGATGGGCTGACAATGGGGGGGGGGGGGGGCGGGGCGGGGGGGGGGGGGGGGGGAGGAGGCGGGGATGGAAGCACTTGACGCCGAGCACGACATGCATGGGCATACGCGGGAGGGGAAGGGGAGGAGCGAATGCAGGGTGTGACGTGTACGGGGGACGTGGATGGAGGGCATGCCATGGACAAGGCGTCATGGATGACGTGGATTGGGGGCGAGGGGGTCACGGGATGCAGTGTACGACATGGTGACGGGTTGGGAGGACTCGGGCACAGCGTTTGATGTTGGTGGGGGTACGGCGGTCGCAGATGAAGGGTGTGTCATGGGTAGGGGAATTGGAGGGGGGTAGGGGAGGAGAGGGGAGGTGCAAATACAGGGCGTGGGGGGGGGGGACGTGGAAGCAGGGCGTAACATGGACAGGGGTGAAGGCTGCATGAATACAGGATGTAACGGTGGAATACAGGATGTAACATTAGTGGAATACAGGATGTAAGGGGAGGTGCAAATACAGGGCTGGGGGGGGGGGACGTGGAAACAGGGCGTACATGGACAGGGGTGAAAGGCTGCATGAATACAGGATGTAACATTAGTGGAATACAGGATGGGAACAGTGGAATACAGGATGTAACAGTGGAATACAGGATGTAACAGTGGAATACAGGATGTAACGTTAGTGGAATACAGGATGTAACATTAGTGGAATACAGGGAATGCAGATTTGGGGGCTTCACACAGATGGGTTTTAGGAGGCGCGCATCTCAGATTTTATGATATAGGTTTGGGGTTGGGGAAGGGTTCGTCAATTTTAGGGCGTGACGTGGGTGGGACTGGGAGGGTTGGGAATGGGGTGGTTCAGCGCCTGACTTGGTCGGGGTAGTGGAAATGCAAGGCAAGCTGATTTCAGGGCATGTCGTAGATTTGGGTAGCGGTGTATGTGTGTGCGGAGGGGGGGGGGGGGGTGTCGTGATATTAGAGCATGACATACATGGGGGGAAGATAGGGAGGATGCAGTGTGCGACATGGGCGGGCGCACAGACTGTACAGATTTGAGGGCGTGACATGGGGTTAAGGGTATGACATATGACGTGAATGGGGAACGGAAAGTGAGGATTTCCAGGGCGTGACATGGGTTAAGGGTATGACGTATGACGTGAATGAGAAACAGGAAGTGAGGATTCCAGGGCGTGACATGGGTTAAGGGTATGACATATGACGTGAATGGGAAACGGGAAGTGAGGATTCCAGACTTGACATGGGTTAAGGGTATGACATATGACGTGAATGGGGAACAGGAAGTGAGGATTCCAGGGCGTGACATGGGTTAAGGGTATGACATATGACGTGAATGGGGAACAGGAAGTGAGGATTCCAGGGCGTGACATGGGTTAAGGGTATGACATATGACGTGAATGGGGAACAGGAAGTGAGGATTCCAGGGCGTGACATGGGTTAAGGGTATGACGTATGACGTGAATGGGGAACAGGAAGTGAGGATTCCAGGGCGTGAATGTGTTTGCGTATTGGGGGGGGGGGGGGGGGGGAGCGTCGATGCAGGGTGTGACACGGTTGTAAGTACTTGGGAAGAGGGGGCGCAGATGAAGAGTACTTTGTGCGTGCGTGCGTGAGTGTGTGTGTGTGTGTGGGTGGGTGGTTATTGTTTTGTGTGTATGCGTGCGTGCGCACACGCGTTTATGCTGTTCTTGTTCTTGTTCGTGTTCTTGTTCCTAAGTCATCTTCTGTAGATTCATTTCCCACAAACAATCAAAGGCACACACAGACAGACATGCACGCACTCGCACACACATAAATACACGCGCATGCGTGTACATGTGCTCGCTCCTACACGCACACACGTGCACATGCGTGCATGCGCACATACACTCGCACACACGTGCACATATACACGCACACACACACGCACGTGCGCACATACGTATGCGCCCACATAGAAAGGCACGCATACACAAACACATGTGTTCATACATACATATGCAGATACATGCGTATGCTCGCACAAGCCAACAAATCTCGCACATGCACATGCACTTCTGCACACGCACGCGCGCACAAACACACACATACGTGCGCGCGCGCACACACGCACAAGCGTGCACAAACGTGCGCACACATATACTCGTGCATATGCATACACGCACATCATGCACACACACATGGGCCCGTGCCCACACACCCATATGGCCACACGCACACACGCACACACACACACGCGCACACACGCGCACACACACACACACGCACACACACAAAACACACGCACACACACGTGTACACTCCCTACACGCACGTACGATGATAAAAAATGGCACAACCAATGTTACGTAGGTACGCAACGTCTGACCAGCGCGTCGAGCTGATGCATAGGTCAGACATCCGCCAAGTCGTAGCCACGAGACCCTCTTTCTAAATTATCTCATCTTGGTCATTAATTCATCAGTCCATAAGCTTTAAAATCATGCACAGTGTGGTCTCAAAAACTTAGCGTGGTGTAGCGCATATGGACAGGTCCGCTTGCAGTGACGCCCTTTATGAAACTGAAACGGTGACGGCATGGGGGTTGCGGATGCAGGGCGTGGCATGGTTGGGGGAGGGGGACAGGGGTGGAAGGGCGAGGTGCAAACACAGGGCATGTCCTGGATGGGGATATAAGGGGCGCCGATGCATGGCAGGAGTAGAGGGAATGCAGATTTTGGAGCTTCACATGGGTGGGGTAGGGGACGCAGATTTCAGATATTTGTTGGGGTTCAGGGAAAGTGGGTTGGGTGTGGGGGAGGGGGAGTGCGTCATTTTCAGGGACTATGATGGGGGTGGAGGTGGCGCGAATGAGAGGTGTGACGTGGATGGGCGTACTGGGGCATCGGGAGCGGATGAACGGCGTGACGTGTGTGGACGTATTGGGGGGGGAAAAGGGGGTAGAACGCAGGGCGTGAAGTGGGTGGGGTATTGGACAGAGGGGGTACGTTTAGAAGGCGTGAGATGGCGGGCGTATTGGGACAGAGGGGGCGCGGATGACGGTCGTGATGTGGTGGGTGTACTGGGGGAGGGGGGAGGGAAGGGGCACAGATGAAGGGCGCGACATGGTGGGCGTATTGGGGCAGAGGGGGCCCAAATGAAGGGCGTGCTGTTGGTGGGCACAGGGGTGCGGATGAAGGGCGTGACATGGTGGGCGTATTGGGCAGAGGGTGCAGATAAAGGGAGTGACATGGTGGGCGTATTGGGGCAGAGGGGTGCGGATGAAGAGCGTGACATGGTGGGCGTATTGGGCACAGGGGTGCAGATAAGGGCGTGACATGGTGGGCGTATTGGGCAGAGGGTGCAGATAAAGGGAGTGACATGGTGGGCGTATAGGCAGAGGGGTGCGGATGAAGGGCGTGACTATGGTGGGTGTATTGAGGCAAGGGGTGCGGATAAGGGCGTGACATGGTGGTGTATTGAGGCAGAGGGGTGCGGATAAAGGGGTGACATGGTGGGGTATTGAGGCAGAGGGGTGCGGATGAAGGGCGTGATATGGTGGGTGTATAGGCAGAGGGGTGCGGATGAAGGGCGTGATATGGTGGGTGTATTGAGGCAGAGGGGTGCGGATGAAGGGCGTGACATGGTGGGTGTATTGAGGCAGAGGGGTGCGGATGAAGGGCGTGACATGATGGGGTATTGAGGCAGAGGGGTGCGGATGAAGGGCGTGATATGGTGGGCGTAATAGGCAGAGGGGTCGGATGAAGGGCGTGATATGGTGGATGTATTGAGGCAGAGGGATGCGGATGAAGGGCGTGATATGGTGGGCGTAATAGGCAGAGGGGTGCGGATGAAGCGCGTGATATGGTGGGTGTATTGGGGCACAGTGGTGCAGATGAAGGGCGTGATATGGTGGGCGTATTGGGCACAGGGGTGTAGATGAAGGGCGTGACATGGTAGGAGTATTGGGCACAGGGGTGCGGATGAAGGGCGTGACATGGTGGGCGTATGGGCACAGGGGTGCAGATGAAGGACGTGACATGGTAGGCGTATTGGGCACAGGGGTGCGGATGAAGGGCATGACATGGTGGGCGTATTGGGCACAGGGGTGTAGATGAAGGGCGTGACATGGTAGGCGTATTGGGCACAGGGGTGCGGATGAAGGGCGTGACATGGTGGGCGTATTGGGCACAGGGGTGCGGATGAAGGGCGTGACATGGTGGTCGTATTGGGCACAGGGGTGGGGATGAAGGGCGTGACATGGTGGGCGTATTGGGCACAGGGGTGCAGATGAAGGGCGTGACATGGTGGGCGTATTGGGCACAGGGTGTGATGAAGGTCGTGACATGGTAGGCGTATTGGGCACAGGGGTGTAGATGAAGGGCGTGACATGGTGGGCGTATTGGGCACAGGGGAGCGGTTGAAGGGCCTGACGTGGGTGGGCGAACTGGAGGGGTAGGTGTGTTGGATGGGATGCAGCGTGAGAAATGTATTGGCAGGAGAAGGGGGGGGGATGTTCAAACACATGGGTAGGCGTAATGGATAAGCGAATTGGGGGCCTGGGGAGGAGGGAGGGCTGGGGGTGCATAGATGCACATGGATGGGAGCATGGGGTGGGATGGTATGGGGTCGCACAATCGGAACATGACATGGATGGGCGTACGGGGATTACTTGATTAACCGCTCTTCGGTCTAAGAAAAAAAAAAAAGTGCTGTTACATGGTCACCATTCCAACGGTCAGT
>CM031606.1:73561118-73566977 GCA_018398815.1 Conus ventricosus
CCACATGGGAATCTATGGTAACTCAGTGGTGGACAAAGCAGCCAAACAAGCTCTCGGTGCAAGTCTTTCCAGGAGGCCTATGCAGTTTGTTCCTCACTCTGATCTACGTCATAAATCTAGTTTGTATTGTCGTGAACTGTGGCAGAGTGAATGGTGTAATCAAATTCATAATAAATTGTTTAAAATTTGCCCAGATTTAACCAATCCTTTCCCATCGGTGGTACGTAACCGTAAAGAGGAATCGGTTTTGTCACGGTTACATATTGGGCACAGCTATATAACGCACAGTTGGATATTCAGAAGGGAAGACCCCCCATGGTGTGTTGCGTGTGACAGCTTGTTTAGTGTTAATCATTTTTTTGAAGAATGTGCTGATTTGATGTGTATCAGAGAGAAGTTCTTTTCCACCAGTGATTTATCGGTTCTTTTTCGTGAGATTTCAGTAGATCTTATTTTTTCTTTTTTGAAAGAGGTAAACTTATTTTATAAAATATAGTGTTTTAATAATGTATACAGGTGTCGTCGGAGTTGAACAGATAATTGTGCTTTTGTCCTCATAAATTTTAAGCGATGTGTTAATACTAGTGTGGGTATTTGTATCAAGAGATTCAGATATGATAGCTGAGGTCCTGATTTGGCTCCTAGTAGTCCGCTGGACTCTATAAACACTAACTAACTAACTAACAGGAATGAAATGCTAATGTGTTAATTAGTTTGGGGGGTTTCTCCAACAAATGCTTGAAATAATTATGTCTTATCGTTCGTGATTTCGAAGGCATCCATCTGCACAAGAAGAACAGTGCTTTTCTGTTTGTAATAAAAGGTAGGTTTTACATAACCAAATCTAAAATGTATAAGATTATTGCACTTTTCTCAAGATACTTTCAAAGCGTGTATAACTACATGCGAGTCAGCGTGCATGCACCTATGTATGTGAGTTTTGTGCCTGCGTGCGTGCCTGCGTGTATGAATGAGTGAGTGAGTGAGTGTGTGTCCTACATACGTGGTGGTCTCGGTCTCAGAACACAAGGCGATGACGTCTGTCCCACACTGTTCCGGGCACGGCACTCAATGTCTCGTAAGCTCTGAGAATAATGTAAATAAACAAATAAAAGAACAAGAAAGTTTCAAGTCTCAAACGCAACACTAGCAAGCCAAAATACAAAATACGCAGAAAAAGCAAACTGCAAAGCAACACTAAATTAGTACACGGTAAAGAACAGAGTAGAAAATTTTCGACACACACAAAACAAAATATCTTCTTCAGACATCTAGAGAACTGAAATGCGTCGACAATTCACTTGTCCGTTTTGTATTGTGCACTAATATACTTATTTTGGGTGCGTATTCGTCATGCGGCATGGCTTGCTTTGATCAAAGGCTGCAGACTATGTCAGTCACGTAATTTCAGCGAAACTACAGCTTACTCTTGTGGTTCATGGGAACCGGACCTGAAAATATCTTTAAGAAACTCTTTCTTCCATGGCGAGATCAATACACGCCCTAGGACGTCAAACGAATGCTTCGTTCGATGCACTCAATGTCATCATGGAAGAAAGAGTTTCCTACTCGTTCGTTTTTTTACTGGTTACGTTCCCTGCCTTATATAAGATTTCCTCTTTAAGGGAGCCACAAAGTGTTGACGTAATTGGTGGGAATTTTTTTTTTAACATCTATTTTTTTTTGTTTTTATTGTTCTTGTTTCTTTTTGTTCCTTGTGGTTTTTTTCTTCGGGTTGTTTGCCCCCAAAACGGCTACTTATCTTATTCATTTTCCAATTTAGAAATCACCTCATTAAATCGGGGAATTACCCATTTCATTTTCCCTTTTTGAAATGACCTATTAAATCGGGGGAACGGGACTTCAGAATTACCGACTTGTTAAACTAAAGTATAAACATAAAACATATTTGCAGAGTTTGGGATCATTTCGATTTGAAAAACGTGTGTGTGTTGGTTGTGTGTTGTGGGTGTGTGGGGTGTGTGTGTGTGTGTGTGTGTGTGTGTGAGAGTCGGACGGTCGTGGTGGGAAACGCCCCCCCCAAAATGACATGTTTAAGATCGAAAAAAATCACAAACTAAAAAAAAAAAAAAAAAAAAACAAAAAAAAACGGAAAAACCCAACAAAACCACCATTTGTAAACCACAAGAACTTTTTTGCCATTCTACTTTCCCCTAAAAGCTTTGGGAAAAATTATCAAAAATTTTTTATCATAGATTCGTGTTTGGGGCCCCTGGCAAGTGTTTGATCAGTCAAAACCACTCTGTACTGTCATTCTAACATCAAAGTGCTGTATCCAGTTATTAATTTTCCCCTCCCGACTTCGTTTGCTCGACACCACACCAACAACACACACAAACACCAAAAAACACCCACACACACACACAACATTTACATACTGTTAGAGCATGTTAGGTGTGACGTTAAATTTAAAGTACAACACTCTCTCTCTCTCCTCTCTCTCTCTCTCTCTCTCCTCTCTCTTTTCTCTTCTTTTTTCCCTTTCTCTCTCCTCTCTTCTCTCTGTCTCTCTCTTCTCTGGTCTCTCTCTTTCCTCTTCTCTCCTCTTCCTCTCTGCTTTTCTGTTTTTGGGTGTCTCCCCCCCCCCCTTGTCTCTCTCTTCCTTCTTCTTCTCTGTCCCCTTTTTGCTCCTCTCTCTGTTCTCTCTCCTCTCTCCCTCTCTCTGTCTTTCTCTCTCTCTCGGCTTTCCTTTCTGTCTGTTCTCTCTCGCTCTCTGCGCTCTCTCTCCTCTCTCTCTCCTTCTTCTCCTCCTTTTCTCCTTCTCTCTCTCCTGTTTGTCCTTTTGAGGTTTTTGGCAGGGCCCTTTTGATTTCCGTCCCCGTCCGGGATTTTTCCCGAGCCAATTCTGCAAGGAGAGACGTTTTGTAATCCCGGGTGTCGTTATAATACTGCGCCGGGAATTTTATCGCAGCGATAGCTTTCACGTGAAAATTGTTGCAGCGCAATAATTGCGGAAAAAAATGGCGCCGGGCAATTTTTTTCCCAAAAATGTCCCCTTGAAATTTTTGCTGTCCATAAAATGCAGTATTTCCGGGAAATTCTGTCGTGCGACACGATTTTTTGGGGACATTTTAATACGACACCCGGGGTCGTCATTCTTATGGCTGCAAACGAACCTAACGTTACTGTTTTTTTCTTAGATTTTCATTTTTAAGCCACTCTCCGCAACTCCCTCCTCCACGTCCTGGCATGTTATAGCAGGTTTCATGGTCAATCGCTACCCCCGTTACGATGGGCGTCATGGGGGACCGTTCCATCGACAGGGAAAAAGGGAACGTGTGGCCCCAAAGGGGGAGTGGGGGGTTTGAGGTTAGGTGACACAGACCGGGGAAAGGGAAAGGGGGAGGTGGGGGAAAGAAAGGTGTATTCACTTTAAAAGAGAGAGACGAGACAGGAGAATGAAGAGAGACAACACAACGGGCCCGACGAGAGACAGAGAAGACAGCAGAACGACTGACAAATGACTAAAAATTTATTTTTCAATTTAAAAAAGTCTTGCCTGAACATTTGAGAAGGGGGGGGGAGGGGTTTGACATTTACGCACTTGTGAGAAAAAAAAAAAGAAGAAAGAGGCAGAAATGGGGAGGAGAGAAGGAGGGGGGAAGCCCCAAATATCATAAAAACTGACCGGACAACGACATATACAGTAAGAATTGAACAGACAACAGACATAGCCTATCAGTAAGAATTGAACCAAAAACGGATAAACAGAAGGGAAGGGGGGTGGGGGGGGGGGAAAGGAAAAAAGGGAGAGGAAAAGAAGAGAGAATCCAAACAAACGTTCACCTAAGGACACACGCGCAAGGAATTACACTGAAATTAAGGTCACGTGGGGAAAGTCCCCTTTCCCTGACTGTTTCTAGCGACCAGTGTATCGGCCCCCTTTTCAGCCCGACACAACACACACACCACAACACACACACACACACACACCCACACACACCACACACCACACACATGAACTCCATACTGACAAAGTTCTTTAAATTTATGTTTTTGCTTGCCGCGGCTCCCATCATCAACCTGCCCGTAAATTTTTAGCCTTTTCTTCCCCGTGTTTGATTTTAAGAGGTTTAGGGGCGTAGTCAAAATCAACACAAAACCCCCCGGGGGGCGCAGAGCCGTCAACGCCAAATAAAAAATTACGACCCCCTATTGGGGTCGGATGGGTTTTAAATGTAATGGACCGTCTTGCGAACATTCATCTTTTTACAATTAGCCCCCTTCCCGGGGTTTTTGGATTGTTTGTTTGTTTGTTTTTCTCACTTGGCGAGCAAATTTAATGGATCGCCTATTACACCACTTTTCACAAATTCCCCTTCCGGGGGTTTTAGTTGTTGTTTTTTCGAAAAACTTTTGGGGAACAAAAATTAAAGGGATCGTCCCTTTTTATATTCCATCTTTCCCAACACTTCAGTAGTTTTTGCGTGTCTTTAATTCAAATTTCATGGGTTGTTTTTAGGCCCCCGTTCCTTTTTCATCAGTGTTATGCTGTTTTCGCACGGGCCCCCTGATAGACCACAAAACCCGCTGAGCCATTGAAAACATGACCTTCTCGGGGTAGATAAAAAAACGTTTCTTTTATATGTACTTTATGTTGCGGATAGGAAAGATGAATGGACAGGCCCGGGAAAGCCCGCGGGGCGAAGGGAAAGCCGAGCTTTAAATCGGCAGTTTCATTTCATGCAATTCTGAAATTTATTTTTCTGTGCGCATTTTTTTCGTAATGAATGAAGAATTTGACTGTTCTTTGCCATCGCTGAAAAGGAGAGAAAGTAAATCCGCGTTTCAGAATTTAAAAAAAAAAAAAAAAAATCTTGAATGGGAGATAACTTTTCTGTGGTCCAGGAAGGGTAGGAAAAAAAATATAGTTTCCCCTCGCTTAAACTTGGAAACACGTTCTCTCTCTCTTCTCTCTCTCTTCTCTCTCTCTCTCTCTCTCTCTCTCCTCTCTCTCTTCTCTCTCTCTCACTTCCATATTGTATCTGACATCGGTTATCAAACTGACCAAAACTGTAACAGTCCACAAGTCCTCACAGAGAGAGAGAGAGGGGAGAGAGAGAGAGAGAGAGAGGGGAGTGTTTGTGTGTGTGTGTGTGTGTGTGTGTGTGTGGGTGTGTGGTGTGTGTGTGTGTTGGGAAGTCCAAAAGGTTACCACACTGACCAAGACAGTAAAATCAGCCACAACTTGCCAATGCAACACACCATAAGTATTATATTTGTCCACCCTATCTCTCTATCTCCCACCACCACTTCCCCCCCCCCCCCCCACCTCCACCACATCCCCAACCTCACTCGTCTCGTCCCCACCTCTCTCCCCTCTTCCCTCAAATAAATGACAATCAAATAAGAAAACGACAAAACAGGAATAAGCGACGACGATAACAACAACAAGTACCCAGATATACTGACGATTCATAATCACCCGTCACTGTGAACGCACCTGCTAACATTCACGACAACCAGCTGTTCTCCCGTTCTCCGGACTCCGTCCTCTGGGAAGAAGTGGTCGTTCAGAACCAGGGGGACGTTTTTCTGCAGGCACCGCTGGTTCGGCATCCACAGCACAGTAGAAAACCCGGCGTCCTCTCCCTCGCTCACTTCTGACCGGGATACGTTGATTGAGAGGACCGGTGCATCTGAAACAAACAGAAGGAAGAGAACAAAAGGAAGAGAGAGAGAGAGAGAGAGAGAAAGAGAGAGGAGAGAACGAAGAAAGAAAGAGAAGGAAGGAAGGAAAGGAAGAGGAAAGAAAAAGGAAAGAAAGAGACATTTATGACTATTTGTTTAAGAAGAAAGTACAGGTAGAATGGCTTATTTGCGTAAAAATATGCGCGT
>CM031606.1:73567977-73570477 GCA_018398815.1 Conus ventricosus
CTTCTCTCTCTCTCTCTCTTTCTCTCTCTCTCTCTCTCTCTCTGCTCTCTTCTCTCTGTCCTCCTCTCTCGTCTCTCTCTCTCTCGTCTCTCCTCTCTCTCTGTCTGTGTCTGTGGGTGTCTCTCTCTCTGTTCTCTCTCTCTCTCTCTCTCTCTCTCTGTCCCTCTGTTTGTCTCTCTCTCTCTGTCTCTCTCTACTCTCTCTCTCTCTCTGTCTGTCTCTCTCTCTCTCTGTCTTTCTCTCTCTCTGTCTGTCTCTCTCTCTGTCTCTCTGTCGCTCTCTCTCTCTCTCTCTCTCCTCTCTCTCTCTCCTCTCACCTCTCTCTCTCCTCTCTCTCTCATCTCCTGTTTGTCTCTGTTGAGTGCTCTTTGGCAGGGCATCCTTTTGATTTCACGTGCCCGTACCAGGGATCTTTACCGAGCCTAATTCTGCAAGGAGAGACGCTTGTAATGCCGGTGTCGTATATAATACTGTCGCCGTGGAATTGTATCGCAGCGATAGCATTTCACGTGAAATATTGTTGCAGCGACAATAATTGCTGGAAAAAAATGTCGCGCGACAACTTTTCACGAAAAAATGTCCATAGAATATTGTAGCTGTCCATAAAATGCAGTATTTTCCCGGGAAATACTGTCGCTGCGACACGATTTATGAGCGACAGTATTATATACGACACCGGCGTACGTCATTCATTACTGGCTGCAAACAGAACCTAACGTTACTAGTTTATTTCTTACCTGATTTTCATTGAAGCACACTCTCCGCAACGTCACCAGTCCTCCACGTCACTGGCATGTTACTACGCAGTGTTTCATTGGTCAATCGTCTCACCCACGTTACGATGACGTCATGGGGGACCGCTTCCATCAGACAGGGAGAGAAGCGGTGTGGCCAAGGGTGACGTGGAAGGGTTTGAGGTCAGAGTGCACACAGACCGGAGAAACTGGAATGGAGGAAGGTGGGAAAGAATGGGTGTATGTCACTTAGAGAGAGAGAGACAGAGACAGAGAGAATGAGAGAGAGACAGACACAGACGGCCAGACAGAGAGACAGAGACAGACAGACAGAGACAGACTGACAAACTGACTAGAACTTTATTTTTCAATTTAAAAAGTCTTGCCTGAACATTCAGAGAAAGGGAGGGCGAGGTTAGACATTTACGCAGCTCTAGTGAGAAAAAAAAAGAAGAAAGAGGCAGAAATGAGGAGGAGAGAAGGAGGGAGACAGCCACAGACATATACAGTAAGAACTGACACGGACAACAGACATATACAGTAAGAATGTGACACAGACAACAGACATAGCCTATACAGTAAGAATTGACACAGACAACAGAGATAAACAGCAAGGGAAGAGGGGGCTGGGGGTGGAGGAAAGGAAATGGAGAGAGAGAGAGAGAGAGAATTCACAAACAAACGTTCACCTAAGGACACACAGCGCAAGGATCACTTACACTGAACATTAAGGTCACGGTGGAACTGATGCCTGTCCCGTGACTGTTTCTAGCGACACAGTGATATCGGCTCTGTCTAGCCTGCACACACACACACACACACACACCCACACAACACACACACACCCTCGCACACACACTCACACACGCACACACATGAACTCCATACTGACAATATGTTCTTCAAATGTGATAGTTTTCGCTTGCAGCCGGCTCCTCACTCATCAACACTGCCCGTAAATTCTTTAGCCCTTTTCTTCCTCGTGTTCTGATTCTTAGAGGTTGAGGACGTAGTCAAAATGCAACACAAGACCACCCAGGAGAGCGCAGAGTCCTGTCAACGCCAAATAAAAGTTACTGACCCGCTATTGGGATCCGGATCGGGTTTCAAGTGTAATGGGACCGTCATTGCGCAACATTCCATCTTTCACAATTAGCCTCCTTCCGGGTTTGTTGGATTGTTTGTTTGTTTTTTTCGTCATCTTTGGCGAGCAAATTTAATGGGATCGTCCTATCATTACATTCCATCTTTTACAATTAGCCTCCTTCCGGGTTTGTTAGAATTGTTTGTTTTTTCGAAATCTTTGGCGAACAAATTTAATGGGATCGTCCTTTCACTATATTCCATCTTTCCCCAACTACTTCAGTAGTTTTTGCGTGATCTTTAGCATTCAAATTTCATGGGCTTGTTCTTATGGCCCATGTTCCATATTTTCATCATGTGTTCATAGCTGTTTTCGCACGGTCTCCCTGATAGACACACAAACCAGCTGACGCCATTGAAAACATGACCTTCTCGGCGTAGATAAAAAAACCGTTTTCTTGTACTATGTACATTTATGTTAGCGTGATAGCGAAAGATGAATGGACAGGCCTGGTAATAGCCTGCGCGGGCAGAAGGAAAGACCGAGCTTGAAATCGGCAAGTTTCATTTCATGTCAATTCTGTAATCTCATTTTCATGTGCGCATTTTTTCTCGTAAGTGAATGAAGAATTTGACTGTTCTTTGCCATCGCTGAAAAGGAGAGAAAGTAAATCCGCGTTTCA
>CM031606.1:73585477-73627395 GCA_018398815.1 Conus ventricosus
AAACAACATGATAACACATGTTAAATCTTCACGGTGTCATTTTTTTTCTTATGGCACAATGGTGGGAATATACAGTATCTACTTTTCTTATCTGGAATACTCTAATCTTCATAACTGAAAGAAAATAAGTGAAATAATCATGGCTGCAGTTGAAATGTGAGTCTCTGTAAAACATATGTTTCGTGAACAATGGAAGCGGCTTTGGAACGTATTTTGCAGGGGGGAAGGAGGAAGGGGAGGGGTAGAAGGAGGTGAGGGGAAGGTGGCACTCTGAACTGACAAAAAAAAACAACACATCACTACAATCTTCCAAATTGCTACAAAAACAGAGGAGGAGGAGGGAAGGGGGACTGTTGTGTCTTATCTTCCTGATCTTAAAAAGAACGGGGATAGGTATGGGTGGATGTGGTGTTAATTCTACAACTTGTAGGGGTAGGGGGATGGAGGGAGGGGAGGGGGGGGGTCTCCTCCAATTTTGTTTTAGATGGGGCGATCCCTTATCTTCTCAGTTCCTACAGGAGAGGTGTGAGGAGCGAGTGACGCGCCATAACATGCCGTATATATTGTATATATTATTTGGCTTAAAACATCGGGTGGAGGGGGGGGGGGGGGGAGAAGGATATGGAGGGGATTGAGGGATTTAGGGTGGAGAGGGGGGGGGGGCAAGATAGTCTGCCCCTCTCTCCTGCATAGAATGTACATGAATACATGCTGTTCTGCCTATCTGCGTCTCTCCTTAGAATACAGTCACTTGATTGTGTGTGTGTGTGTGTGTGTGTGTGTGTGTGTGTGTGTGTGTGTGGTGTGTGTGTTGTGTGTGTGGTGTGCGCGCGCGAGCGAGAGCACGCGTGTGTGCATGCGTGCGCGTGCGCGCATATTTCTGCTGTTTGCTTGTGCTCTTCGCTTCGGTTTTGTTTTGATTTTCAATCTTTTGAAAATTAGTAACGTAACTTTTCACTTGAAATTTGCACTAGTGTTAATAAAAGAAAAATAGGAAAAGGGAAGAAAATTTCATTGCAAATGCTGAGAATTGTAAATACTGAGTATGCTTTTAACAATGTTAAATAGGAAGATGCAGTTTGGGAGTTGATGTGTGTGTGTGTGTGTGTGTGTGTGTGTGTGTGTGTGTGTGTGTGTGTGTGTGTGTGTGTGTGTGTGTGTGTGTGTGTGGGTGTGAGAGAGAGAGAGAGAGAGAGAGAGAGAGAGAGAGAGAGAGAAGAGAGAGAGAGAGAGAGAGAGAGAGAAGAGAACGATGCTGTAGAGTTCATCAGAATCCTCCAGGATATCACTGTCGTATTGGGGGTAGCTGATTAAACTGATGGTTTGTCTTTTGACGGCCGTGCAGAAGGGTGAGTCTTTTCATTGGCTAAGTTTGAGGTAATGAATTATTCTGTCTTTGAATTAAGCGGCTGCTGTTGTTTGCCGTATTGTTCAACAGAAAGTTGTCTGTACCTTGATGACTTAACCATGGCCGACGTGCTTTGATTGCATGTTTTGCGGGCACATTGTCCAACACACAGACAAGAGACAGACACCCACATACCCTCCCCCCCCCCCCCCCCCCCCCCCCCCCCCCACACCACACACACACACCGTAGCACACACACACGGATGCCAGCGAGCTCAGCGACCCATCCAAACACACGCAACTTCACGCAGATCTGCCTCTGTTCTTAATTGTTATTATCCATGCAACAATTCTCAGGCAGTCGTTGACATCTTGAGGACACCGAAACTGAAACCAGGTGGGGAAAATCTTTTAAAACCGCAGCCCACTCCCACAAACTCAGCACAGCGTGGATACTGTCGTCTGCTACCGCTACATTCGGCATGCATTCAGAAGTCAAGTCGCCCGCAGTTTCTTCGTGAGAAAGTTTCTCATTAACATATACGGGCACATTGGAAGTCGCACGAGGTTTTCGTCTAATTTTATTTCACGCCCAGTCTACCAGAGGGCGCACTGTCGCTAATCTCTGAGAATGTGCTGAAGATGGCGACCCAAACTTTGGGATCGCTGGTGTGTGTCATCGTGATTTTGTCTTTCGTTTCAGGATCAGTCAACAGTGAGTATTGCTTTGCGAAATGAAATAAAAGGCAACCGTATGACCATGCTTTTGATTTTGCTTGACATGTTCACATGAAATTTTGTCAGCGGTTTCCAATGACTCACCGGATAACAGCAATTCGATATACACTGTCACTGACTGTCATGATTGTGACTGTCAGTGTCAGAGTGACATCGACTGTGACAGCCCGACTTAACGCCTGCATCGTGACACATTCCCTCTCTGCAAACGAGGGTTTGACAGGGATCAATGCTTCATACTTACCAGTGAAAGTTGTAGGGCAGCGCTTGATCTTTTAGGTTGGATAATCGTTTCGTTTCCCAATCTCGGCGAGAGAGCGAAACACTCCATTGAGAACTGAAGTTGTATTTGGAGGGAAGGAGGGGGTGGAAAGCAAAAATGGATCAGAAATTTTTTGTCAGTTTAGAACTTATGCAATACGTCTGGGTTTTTTTTTCTTAGAATGCAGTGTCTCAAGAAAACATATGTCCATGGATGCCTAATTTATGAATATTGAGTTATGGCATGTTTTAAAATCCACGCTTTCACATACATAATTTCAGAAACAGTTTTTGTTTTCTGCTTTCTAGTTGTTGTTTTTTTGTTTGTTTTTTTTAAATTGTACCTACTGACAGCAATATTTATGAGAGAAATGGTAAAAATCATTACGTGTGAAAGACATGCAGTCAGCACAGGGAAATGATTCACTCATTCAGAGGTTTGATTACTCATTTTTTAGGGAAATGATCCTTTCTTCTGGCTCAGTTGCTGCCATCTAATTGTCACTTAATTGTCATGAGAACTCTCACATTTTTTTCTTTAATGTAAAAAATATGCAACATAAGATAGCACAGGATGTAGTTTATTATTTAAAACATTTAACTGGAAATGAGTTGCCATTATTTAAAAAAAAAAAAGTGTGTAAGTGTTTTACATGTATCATCATTATCATATGACAGGTCTATTTCAAGCAACAGTGAGTACAAATGATCTGTCACTTCTGACTAAATATTCAAAAACGTAGGCCTGTAAAACTGTGTCAGAAATAAAGCTTGGCTGGATCTTTAGGCAGTTGGAGAACTGGCTGGTATGGAAAAGTCCCCCAGTCTCTTCTCTGCTTGCATACCTTTTCTCTTCCCCATGTACTATTCCAGTAGAACTGACAGTAATTGGTGATATTATCAGTGTTGTTGCCAAATCTCTTTCTGGACATCTTTCTCTGTTTAAATGATGATCTGACTTTCTCTTGTCTTGTGTGTGCACATATGCTACATGTCCTTTGTATTCATGTATGTGTGTTCTTAGATGTTATTAAGGTTGTGTATAACCTGGCACTTATATAATTAATACAATAAAGTAATACAACACAAAATGTAACTGAAGTAAAACAGATCTAGTTGCAAAGCGAGACGACTGCAGGCGGAAATCTAAACAAATCTTAAATAAATGTTAGCGAACCGCCCAGAGAACGTGGACAAACGAGTTACAAGACAAAACACGACGCGTTTCGACCTCTTAGGTCTTTGTCTGGTGATAAATAAACGAATAAAACAACGAAAATTCACTTAGCTTTGGTCGCTTCAGATCGCGATCTGAAGCGACCAAAGCTAAGTGAATTTTCGTTGTTTTATTCGTTTATTTATCACCAGACGAAGACCTAAGAGGTCGAAACGCGTCGTGTTTTGTCTTGTAACTCGTTTGTCCACGTTCTCTGGGCGGTTCGCTAACATTTATTTAAGATTTGTTTTGAAGTAAAACAGTTTATTTATGACAGTCAAAAATATTGGGTTTCCTGACCTTTTCTTGGCAAGATGGGTTCTCTTACTCAGTTACTGGGATGTAGTGAAGTGGCAGCCCTGGGTGAAATGCTGAAAACATTTTCAGATGAAAGGAAAAATTGCTGTCCAATTGGTCAGTGCATAAAAGGGTTTATTCATTAATACACCTGCACAGATGACCAGAACTTACGATTATGACTGTGATGAGCAAAAACAGAAATCAGCGTGTACAAGATTCTTGCTTATGATATGGATCATACAGTTGTAGGCCAAGTCATGAACATCGAGCCATTGTTCAAAAGTGAGTTGCTTCTATGGCCAAATTTCCAGTGGTCTGCACCCTGTTTGTACATATTTCCATTCTGATGTTTGCATTTTGGCAAGCCTGCTTTGTTTTGATCGGAAGTGAGACAGAGTTTACAAGAGTCCTTGAAAGTCATACGAAGTCCTTGAATTTTGAGGATCCTTTCCCAAGGAATGAAAAAAAGCGTCTTGAAAATCGGACTTAACTGTTTAAGAAATATTTGTGGAGAGTGCTGGAAGTAAATGAAGATTTTGATTAGGCAATTCATATTTTGATTCGAAAATCACGAATAATATGTATCAGAAATAAGAAAATGAGCTCATTTTCTGCTGATGTGCTGAAAATATCCACTTCTGTGTTGTCTGCTACCTGAAAATATTGGATTCTGTTGAAGTGACTATGCAAAACATCTGAAGTAAGCTAACAGGCTAACATTTTCTACATTGCAGTCCTTGAATTTTATGTTAAAAGTCCTTAAAAATCCTATAAAAGAAGTTAAATTTTATATTTGGAAGTCTCAATCATGAACCCTCTGACAGAGA
Source organism: Conus ventricosus (assembly GCA_018398815.1). Taxonomy (NCBI): domain Eukaryota; kingdom Metazoa; phylum Mollusca; class Gastropoda; order Neogastropoda; family Conidae; genus Conus; species Conus ventricosus. Next base: position 73,590,168 of record CM031606.1, read on the forward strand.
ATGCCACTGAAATCAAAGATCTAAACCCACGCTTATGCTTGGTCAGAAATGGACTTGAATCGAAACAGTGAATGATTGATTGATATGATTTGAGGCTTATAAACCAGTTTATGTCAGGGGGCAGTGAGTGTGGGGGTGGGAGGAGGATATTACAGTAACTGTATTTTGTGTTAATTTCTCTCTGATGGCTGACTGCTGTAGAATGGAGACATTCCAGATAAAGGCCTTAGTATGCTGAAAATGGGCAGTCAGTTTATAAGGCTGTAGACCAAAAGGCCTAGTATTAAAATTTCCTGTTATATCCTTACTCTGCTTAACATTTGGTGACAGTAGAGAGTAGAACTGGTTATCAAAAAAAGGCAGTTCATTGTCTTAAAAACATATGGGTGGAACTCTCCACCACCCGTGTAATTTGAGGGAAAAGAAGTAAAGAAATCAGATTCTTGTCCAAGAAAAAGAAGGAGAAGCCTTTGTAACTATTTATCTTCCCCCCCCTCTCGCTCTCTCTCTCTCTTTTTTCTTCCCCCCCCCCCCCCCCCCTCCATGAGTGTGTTTGTGTGTCTGTGCATGTACACACACACACATGCATACTCATACTCACATTGAGTGTGACTGAGAAGAGGCAAACTCCTGGCCTTTTTTATATTTCAATGAGCTGAAGACTGATTGGAGTTAGGTGGACAAGAGTTTGGGTTCTAGTTCCTTTTGACTTGATACGAACAGAGGAAAAAAATTGACTCTGGCAACAAGTTCAAAGTCTTTATTTCATAGTAGAAAATTCACAGTCAGTACTCTAATGACCATTGCAACGGTCCCACAAGAATGTGTCTTTAAACACTGTCAGTTTCAGTTCTCTCTCTTCATATCATTGTTCTGTTACACCTCAGTAGAATGTTCAAGAATTATGACATAGCACAGGCAATGAAAATGCATCTTGAATCATCACAAGTTACAGCCAATTAGAATGCCCTGAACATGGAAGAGACAATTTCTGGGAGTTTTTGCCTTATTCTGATACTTCAAACAGAACTCTGCAATCATTAACTTAAGCAGTTAGTGCATGCATCACTTGGTAAACAAACTTCCCATCAAAATGAACACAAAGCGAAACACAAGACACGCGTATATATATTTGAATCAACTTATGATAATAAGTGAAGTCACGCGATTTCTAACACACACTCACATATGCGCGCGCACACACACACACACACACACACACACACACACACACACACACACACACACACACACACACACCACAAAAGCACACACACACTCCCCTCTACACACACAAACATACACCTACACACACAGACATACACCTACATTCACGAACTATCGACGTCCTGTATGCTATAAATACGGCTCTATCAGAAGGGTATTAACACTAATGAATGTAACAGAACCAAATTAATAACGATATTCTATCATCAATTTATCATCCATACATTGCTGCTTTGCAGATTGCTTATTGACCTTTTACTAGTTTCTTCAGACGCAATATTTTCGTGTTCAATCAAGTAATGAACTTCAGTTACTGTATTAAAAATTGAATTGTGTTTGGTTTGAAGAGAACCAGGGTTTATTTACTGTGTGTAGCATGAAGATTTTAAAAAGTGTAAGTCGCAAAAATATTTTATCATTTTTTAAAAACATGTTTGCATTTTTTTTTCTACAATTAGTAATGTAAGTCTGATATTGGCTGAGGTATGAAAATGCTTTAAATGAAATTGCTGAACAGGATATTGGTCTATCTGATTCTCTCTCTCTTATCTCCATCCCTGTCTCTCTGTGTCTTTCTGTCTGTCTGTCTGTCTGTCTCTCTCTGAGTGTGTTCTGTGTGTATTTCTTTTGATGCTGTTATGCTGGCAGGACTTTATTTTGGCTCTTATACTAGAATGAAAAACTGGATAGAGCCTTAACTAACTGACTGATCAAAACGAAAACGAACAAATCACCTGTGTTGCTCTTCCACCCCCTCCCCCTTCTCTCTCTCTCTCTCTCTCTCTCTCTCTCTCTCTCTCTCCTCTCTCTCTCTCTCTCTCACTCGCTAACCACCCACCACCCCCAACCCCCCCGCCCCTCTCTCTCTCTCTCTCTCTCTCTCTCTCTCTCTCTCTCTCTCTCTCTCTCTCTCTCTCTGTCTGAGTCTCAGTGTGTGTAAAGTCTGACTGTCAGTCTTTTTCTGTCTCTCCTTGTGTGTTATTGTGGAGACTTTATAATCTTCTTTCGCGTGCCTTTTCTATTCATTTTCTGATTTTTTTAAGTGATTACCATTTGCTTTAACTGCAAGCTTAAGCCGTACAAACCTTGTACCAATATTGATGTAAGATTTACAGTCACAGAACAGTGGAGCTACAGCTTACAGCAACTCGGTCTACCTGAACATAACAGGAGAATGTGAATTACATGTCCACAGTTTCCACATGACATCAAATGTCCATTACCTGAAGCAGCGGCAGGCACTTACTGACTTAGTCTACATGGGTAAATGGCTTGTGAACTGAGAGTTACCCATCCACACACCATCCCTTTTCTTTTTGATTTATATTCAGTTATTTATTAGGCTAAGCTTCTTTTTTTTCTGTAGGAGTTTGGATACATGTATAAACAATAAAAACTGAAAGACGTCTTTAAGTGTGATTATGTAAAATCAGTTTGTAAAATGTCTTATATTGGTTTAACTTAAAATATGTAATAAATGACGGAACAGAAATGTTTGCACACCGTTCACTCTGTCCTGTCATATGTGATATTGTCATGTTACTGACCAGGTAGAGAATAAGTCTAGTTTTTGAAAATAACCATGCTCCAGCAGTACAGTGATTTGTACTCTTATCAGTCTTTTGTACAATTTCTGGATCATACAAAATCCACAAGGTGTCATCTCAGAGTCTGCATGAAACACATACAAGGCAGTGGTAACAGATTCTGATTTGATTTTGGATATATCACCCACATTACCGTGGTTGTGTAATGAGCAGCGAGTGTCATTCTTGTCCTGGTGAATTGGATTCTGAAGTCTTCTTCTCTGTACAGAACATTGTCGTTTTCTTGAGTGGTGCCTTCTTGTTAAACTTTCGCACTGTACACTGTTGTTCAGATTAACTTTTTCACAATATGCCAAATAGGGTTGTCATGATGATAGTCTTACCACAGGCAACATGCTGTGACAATATCAGCAGCTGGTAGTCATTCGGGAGGGGGGGGGGGGGGGGGGGGCACATTGATGTCAAAATTGATTCTAAAAATATCTGTAACTGTATTTTTCAAAGGATTTTCAATGTGCCATATCAGAGTGCACATTCCTTCCGTTATCAAATGATATGATCAGTAAACCAGTCACAGTTGACTGCTTTTGTTAATTGAAATTAAAGAGAAAGCAACCAACCCATGCCTGTATTCAAGTACTGAATGAATGTACTCTGCAACACCATGGCATGATGTCAGTTTTTCAGTTGTGGTTAAGCGGTAAAAGTTGTTTAAGACAAGGCTGAGAATTTAAGAAAAATTCAGTGACTAGGGTGAAGATGTTGAAAGGACATGATGGAAGGGTTTGAATTGATAAAGAGATTCCTTTCCAGCATTTTTTCCGACAAAGTGGACATTTTTACTCCATCAAATTCAAGTTTTTTGACTGTAGACTCTGAAATGTATGATTTTTAAAAAGAAAGAAAGAAAGATGACATTGTTTCAGTTCAAAAATTGTCATATTCGTCTGTAGCTTTTCTGAGAACACTGAAAGGAAGCAAAAATTGTGTGTCCCAAGACTGTATATCTGTGCTGTGACTACTGGGTTAATCATGCACATTGATCAACCTGTCAGGGTCTGTCAGTCTGTTTTGATAGTGTCAGCTATTACTGAGGAAGGTATACATGCAAGTTGGAATACATTCAAGTTGGCCAATATTTCAGGAAAAATTTTTAGGATGATTCTTGGCTGTCCACCCCAACTTTCAGCCAACCCTCACCCGTACCCCTGTGCCTCTCCCTCAGTAAGTAATGTCTTAATCACATGTTTTATCTTCAGGATGCCCACAAGGAAAGTTTGGCTGGAAATGCAATGTGGAATGCAGATGTCGGACAGGTAGCAGCCATGGATGTGACGCTGAAACTGGAAAATGCGTAGATGGTTGTGACGAAAATAGATATGGACCACACTGTCTCTTTGGTAAGCCATTGTTGCATGATGCACTTGCATTTTATTTTATTGTAATGAATACGTATCTGGAGTGAACTTCTGTCTTAGATATTAACTCTATTTTTTCCAAAACTTTTAAAACGGTATGAATACTTTCTGAAAAGTGTGTGTGTGTGTGTGTGTGTGTGTGTGTGTGTATGTGTGTGTGTGTGTGTGTGTGTTTGACTGGCTGTTTTTGGACTGAATTTTCCTGGACATGATGCAAATCCAGAAGTTGATAATGAAGAATTATGATTTATCCTCAGCTTTATCATTGATTTTCAGGTTTATGCATACCATGTAAACATGTCAGTACGTCTGCATGCATGTGTGTAGTGTGTGTGTGTATGTGTGCGTGGTGTGTGTGTGTGTGTGTGTGTTCTACTCTATGGTATGTGTATGCATGAATGATTGACAAAACTGCGAAAAATGATAAAATTTGTGGCCAAGTGTCTGGTGTGTACAGGTTCTCATTTGTAACCAGTCATGCTGTAGAAAATATTCCTGATTTCAATACTAGCTGACAGTGAGAAGAAATCATATACCACATTACCAGGTACTAAACATCTCTGCTTTCGGTGGAGGGGAAATTAAAACGATTTCCATTCTGGCACCTGTATGTACAAAAAGTCAATTGGATTACTGAGACTGTTGCTGTCAGTGTGGTTTTCCCAAACAAAACTCTTGATTCCTCTAACACCAACAGCAAGGAAGCCTCGACATAACTGAATATGTTAAAGGTAAAATCATATGGTATCTTGATCAAAGCATTTGGCTGCAGCAAGCGAACCAGTTTCAGCTGACAGGGGTTCCATTTATTGCAAAATTTTGCGTAATTATTGCGTTTTTCTGCCTTCCTACGCATTTTTTTAGCGGCCGTGCGTTTAGCGACGCAATTTTCCCAGGACCCTGTTCTCAACCGCAAGCCTATGTCAGAGGGGCAAAACACGGCACAGACCTACAGCAGACTGCTTGACACCGCCAATTAGTGATAGTGCGTGCACATTTTACTCTGTGGCACTCGCTGACTTTTTGCTAGATCAAGAATGTTCCAAAACGCCTCATCCTTTCTCCCCTCGAAATAAAATGGAATCTTTCCCGCGTATGCGATGGTGCCATCTTCCAATCGGAATATACGTTATGACTTCCCATGCACACACGATCATCCCACGTGATTCTGGATGCCAGAGTGCGCCCATTGATGGGAACTTTACCGGGAGGGGGTAGTGGTGGGAGGGAGGAGCGGGGGAGGGGGGGGGGGTTCTTGTTGTCTCCGTCCCTGTTCTGCGCAGAACAGGGACTTTACCGTGGTCACAGCGTGTAGGAATAATATCAAGGTTGACTGACCCGGCTTGTTTTCGCGGGCTTACTTAGCAAAAATGGCAAAGAGACAGTCAAACATGTTTGCATTTTTCGGTGGGGGAGAAAAGCGCCGATGTGAAGATGTTGAATCTGGAAGAAATCTCAAGTACAGTTTACTTTGTTACGCATTTTTTTCAGCGCTGACGCAATTTTTGCGGAGGCGTGTGTTTCTTGACGCAAAAACTAAAATGTCAGTGGAACCCCTGAGCTGAAAAATTGTAAGACTTCTGGGTATGCTTATAATGTGAACTGACTAGGAAAGGTGTGAAAATGACACTGACAAGCGGTGTCTCAAAGGTTATTTTCACAATGGAAGATGTTCTTTGTATTTTGAAATAAATTCTAATATGACTCCCAATATTTCTTGAGAGGATCAAAGTGACCCTGAGATTGGAATTGTGAGTTCTGTGGAGAGTGCTGATTGTGTTGTTATACATATTATTACAGTTCATCAATCTTATCTTCATTTTATGGGACTCACACACTTCTTTTTTTCTTTTTTTTTTCTTTTTTAAAAAGAAGAATCTCAGTGAAATGCTAGATCAGTTTGAAGTGTTTACTTTAAGGTTATGTCTGGACCCCACAGTTTGGGGAACAAGAATCACTTCCCTCATGTGTTAGGAGTTCAGTGCAACAGTGACAGTAACTAAGTATTCTAGGCAAAGTTGATTAGAAAGGGAAGTTGGTGAAAGAGAGAGGAGGGGTTGTATGTATCATTGTAGGGGGTTGTATGTGATCATTGCAGCATTTGCATGACATTTGTTCAGTTCTTCTTTTTGGCACGATGCTGTTATTGTGACATCTATTTGTGTGATTTCTCTTTTGCCTTTTTTCCAGCTCTAGGTGTGTGTGTGTCTGCTGTCTGTCTCTGTCTCTGACACAATGCTGTTATCGTGACATCTATTTGTGTGATTTCTCTTTTGCCTCTTTACCAGCTCTGTGTGTGTGAGTGTCTTGTCTGTCTGCTGTCTGTCTCTGTCTCTCTCTCCTCTCTCCCCTCTTTATTTCTGTATCTCTCTCTCTCTCTGTCACTCTCTCTCTCTCTTCCCCCCCCTCTCTCTCTCTCTCTCTTCTCTCTCTGAGTCTCTCTCCCTCTCCCACTCACTATACACATTCTTTTGTGTTTGTGTTTGAGTATGAGTAGGGAGTTGTAATGGGGTTTGGAGTGTGTTAGCGTATTTTTGTATAGGGAAGGGACAGTGTAGGTGGAAGCTTGTTTCTAAAGAAGTGTGTCTGTATTGTGAGTGTTCTATTATTTCTTTTACCATGTGCTTTTCGCCGATTGCGCTGTTCTTCTCTCGGGCCAGAGCTGGATGTAAAAAAAAGGCATGAACTTGCATTTCTGTTACTGTCATTCATAAAGAGTTTGTCTTGAGTATCTCTCTCTCTCTCTCTCTCTCTCTCTCTCTCTCTCTCTCTGCTCCTTCTCTTCGTCTCTTCTCTCTTCTCTGTCTCTCTCTCTCCCCTGTCCTGTCTTCTGTCTGTCTTTCTCTCTGGTCTCGTCTCTTTCTCCCTCCCCCCCCCTTCTCTCTCTCTCTCTCTCTCTCTCTCTCTCTCTCTCTCTCTCTCTCTCTCTCTCTCTCTCTCTCTCCACATATATCTATAGAGTTGAATGATATTGAATTCATGTCTACTGGGGTAATTTTGTAATGTAAGCTGTGATACAATACGGAAGGGAAGGGTAGTTCTTTCCTTGGTTTTGAGATGTATTGGCAATCATGAAAACCCTGAGGGGGTGGCTTGAAGATCAGACTGGACAACAGTGCTATACCATCATTTTGATCAGTGCTACAGTTATCTGCCCTTCTGATTATCGAAAAGAGCTTCCAGTGAAAAATATTTCGTCATAAAAATGTTAGCATATCATTGCATCATGTTGGAATGCTGCTTGGACATTCACGTCACTTATTCCCTCCCTTTTTTAAATCAACGTAGAGAGGACAGACATGCCCAGAAAGAACTCGGCTGTGTTCCATTGATGTCATTTGTAAGTGTCGGATTATTTTTCCTCCAAAGTACTTACTTTTTTGACAAATTGTAGCAAGTATTGTGGTTGTATGAATACAGGAAAGATCTGTGTTCAAGCTTCCCCCCCCCCCCCCCCTTTTTAAATTGTTGTGTGTTAAATTTGATTTATTACAGTATTAATTACATTTCATATCATTTGGTTTGGAAATTTAAGCCATATTCAGAAGTAGACCTGTCCTTCATTGTATATTCAATTGTGATACATGGTCAAATTACTTAAAACCTAAAAAAGAGGGAAATACTCTCAGGATAAAGGACTTGAAATATTTTAACAAATCGGTGACTTCATGCACGCTGTTCATCACATGTTTTCTCTCATGAATCCTAACAACTTTTAGGCATCCAAACAGGGAAACATGGCAAGAAACATAACACTTTAACTGTCTTCAGGAGTAAGCAGATGCAGTTAGATGGTGGTAGGTTTGCATTACGTGATCAGATGCAGGTGCCTGACACATCAGACTTCTTTTTTTTTCCTGGATTATTTTGGGTAAATTACTTGAACTGTTGTGGCCGTTAGATATTACCACAGAAACATGAAGTTTTAAATTTATGGAACAGATCTTAATAAACGCTGCTTGTATTTCATCCAGGAAGACCAGAATGAAGCTGTGTGAAAGAGTTGTCTTCAGGAGTGAAAGGCAGTCCATGTTGTGTAACCCAGATCTCAGGCTGATCATCCGAAGTTGCAGTGTTGTGTTCACAGCACAAAACACTTTCATAGCACCAATATGTACTGAGATTATTCATGACGTAAGACAGATTGTAAGAACAGTTAAGTTAATGAAACTTTTGATCGATGTTTCTACTCTTAGTTGAGCACTGTGTAACAACTGTTCATTGAATTTGAAGGGTTTCTTCATTACAGTACCATGTCTTGACCAACTGCTTGTTATTGTTCAAATGGCTTCTTTGTTGTTGTTGTTGCTGCTTTTTTTTTTTTAGGCTTTTTTCATACTTCATATTGTGTATGTCAAAAAGCTTTAAAGTTCTTTTTTTTTTTTTACTTCACATTATGTATGTCAAAATTTTTTTTTTTTTTTTTAAAACTATATGGAGCTATGTGAACTCTCTCATGTGCATATTTACAAACATTCTGAAACTTGGTGAAAGTATTTCCTTCGTATGTGTAATGTCCTTGGCGATGGTGAAAATGAGGAGTTAAGACCAGTACTTGTCTCTGTTATCACTTCCGCGCATTCACTGACTGAATCATTTAACAGAAAGAGGCAAAGACAAGGGGGAGGTGAGGAGAGGGGGGTGAGGAAAGAGAACTTTGATTTTGTATTACGCATTTGAAATGAAAAATATCTTGACTTCTGTACAAGTAGGTAGAGTGTTCATGAACTGTTGCTCATTGACTGAGGAGCCTCCTTAAAAAAAAGGTGCATTTGATTCAACTGATAACCAAAGCAGCACAGAAATCATGCAGCATTATGAGACTGAGGATAAATCCATTGTTTTGCTGTACTTCCAGAAAAAGATTGTTTCTACGATGCAGTGGGCAAGTCGTACAGAGGGACACAGAGTACGACCGAGTCAGGGCACACGTGCATGCATTGGGACGTGGACTCTGCTGAATTCCCTGATGGCGATGACCCTCAGAACTATTGCCGCAATCCCAAGATGTCTGATCGCTTGGGTATGCCCGCAGGCCCTGGTGTTACGTGGACGACAGGTCATCGGTTAACGACAAAATCACTAACCCCTGTGACTTAAAGAGATGTGGTGAGTGCGAATGTTAGAGGATGTTCTACTTTTTTTTCCCCACTGTTTTTATCACAGCTTGTGAGAGAGGACAAAAAAACCCGACACGCTCATAGATACTTATGTGTGTGCACACAAATACAAAGATGCGCACGATTGTGCTCACACACATGCATACGTGCACACACACGAGTGTAGAAGGTTCTTTAAATCCTGGTCTTGTATTTTTGTCTACTGGATTTATATCTGAATGATACATTTTGAACATGTTGTTTATTTTCAATGATTTGTGTGCTAAGTGAATGAAAAGGCATAAAAAACTAAGAAGCACAAAATTAACAGACATTTAACGGATGTATTTTAGATACCAAGAAACCTTTTTGTTTTCTGTAGGTGACTTTGCAAGGGATTAATAGTTTTCAGAAGTTTTAAGAATTTCACTGGTTGAAATAATGAAAAAGAGGGAGAAGGCCTGGTTATCTGGCAGCTCTAGGGGTTTACCAGGTGGTTGCAGGGGTAGAATCAGCCAATGACCGAACAGTTGGTTTCCAGCTGGGTCGTTTACCGTCCATTCATACTAAAGAAAAGGTGAAAGGTCAATGGAATCTTTTATCAGTGTTTGCAGTTTGTGTGTACATGCTTGCGTTTCAGTGTGAGTGACCTACCAAATATTTGCCTGAAAGGGAAAAGAAACTCAGATGTTGCTGTATGTTCCGTTTTACACCCTTCAGTGTCATTTCCACCATGCTGCTCATTCTGGCTCCCCAAACACAGCCACACCCAGTTTTGTCATGTTGCAGCCTCAGTAGCAGCAGTCCACAGGAAGCATTCAGTTCATAAGCAACACACCCAGAGGAAACAATGTGCTGTTGCAGAGTTGTTTTGATGGTACGCAGTGGTGCCTGCTCTGATCCAGCGCACATAGCAGACAGGACATCCATCTGCTAAGCCTCCCACAGATGACAAGGATTGTGTATTCACGTAGTCAGTGTGAGCAAGTGTCAACCTACGTGGGGTAGAACTGCTGAATTATTAAGCTTAGAACTGAAAAGGACACATAGGTTTTCTTTTTTTTTTATCAGAAGGTCCCAGGGATACATGATTTTCTGTGCCCTGACTGTCATTATTTTGTTTTTCTGCTGCTTGCATGAAACCATGTTCTTTTTCTTTCTTTCTTTCTGTGTTTCTTTTCTTTGTTTTTGCTGTCCCATCTTCTGTGCCACCTCAGTGGTATTGCACCCACACCAGTCATTCTGATCCCACATCTACAGCCACACCCCAACTCGGCTTGCCAAAGCATCGGCACCAGCAGTCTATAGGGAGCAGTCATTGTCTAGTTGTCGAGAGGCAACCCACTGCACTGCTGCGGAGTCACTTTGGTGATGTTCACTGGCGCCTGTTCTGATCCAACATGCGCAGGACACCACCTACTCAGCCCCCAACTGACGACAATGATTGCTTAGTCGCGGAGCTGGCGTGAGTGAGGTCCCCCTCCAGAGGGCACCACCACGCCCGTCCCATAACAACCCCTATGAATTTGCCCAATACCAGTGACCCCAACGGAATCAAACAAAGGCCTTAGATGTGGAGAGGACATTGAGACAGAGAGTAGGGCATGAAGGGCCACAGATTTTGATACTTTTTTTTTTTAATGCTGATTGATGAGAATAGGGATGATGAAGATGATGGTTCAGATGTTTTCATTCCGGTTTGAGACTGCTTGATGGAACTGTACTCTCCGCTTACTTTCATAACATTTGCCAGCATCAACCAGGCCTGAGAAATACAGACACCTGCTGTGTTGGTCAGGAAATCGAGCAACACTGTCAGAGGCGCATCCATGTGGTCCCATGCCCAATCAACCCACTTTAGCCTGTAGCAGACTAAGCTCTGGGTAGGAGCGGGTCGGGGAAGAAAAATCCCACATGACTCTGATGTGAATCAAACCCGCGACCTCCCAAATGAGAGTCTGAGACACTGACCACTTCGGCACGACAGCTGGTACGAAACCATAGTCACTTTTCTGGAATCTCACTAGGAATGCTGTCAAATGTGGATAGAAGATTATAGAGTGCAACTACAAGATCTTTTTTGTCAAAAAGTAGCTGTTACCAAAAAGCAGTCACTGCGGTCATGTTTGCTAAGCGTGCTCTTCATTGTTAAAGAAATGAAGCATTGCTTTCATTGTCTTCAGCTCAGTATTCTGTTTTTGATAGAGGTGTGAAGTAACTTTGTAGCAAAACAGACCTATAAATTTGCTGGGGAAAAAAAGTCGAAAGCGTTTCGATCCATGGTTGACCTAGTCAGAAACAAGCTCGTAAGCTCAAAGAGACAAGGATGTTTTGGGATAAATCAAGGCAAAGTGAAACCTTTTGCAGCAGTTGTTTCGGTTTTAGACTTTTTGAGGAGGTGTCACTGTGTGTGGACTACTACATATGAAGCTACACCACATCTGCTATGCCATCCAGACAGAAAGTCCAATTCAAACAGCCCGAGACCATTAACAAGATGAAGCAGTCACTTTGTCTTCAGATTCACCTTTAACTTTGTGTTATATGAGTCTGGAGGGGAAAACAATGTGAGAAGAAGGTTTTATTGGGGGGGGGGGGGGGGGGGGGGGGATCAAGTGAAAATTTTGTGATTGTTGTTTAAGGATTCCATCCCAGATGGAGTGATGGAGAACTTAGTATTTATCATACTATTATATGATTTTTGTTTTTTAAGGCACTAGTTTTATTGTGTGATTTCACTGTCAATGTGGACAGGGAAAAAATCGTTTTTCTTTTCTTTCCCCCACATGTGACTTTTTGTGCAACTGTTTTACATGTGACTTAGGTGTCACTGACAGTTATTCTGATTTTTAAATGATAGAAATCTTTTATAACAATTAAAACTACCTACAGTACAATGACATGAAGCTGTTAGTGGCTGTTAGTGGCAAAGGCCGTTGTTGTGTACGTGATAGAGTTATTTTGAGTGGACATCATATTTGGGATACTTTTTTTAATCAGACAGTTTGAGTGTCGACAGGGCAGTGAGTGAAGATTTGATTTCAACTGATATGTAAATGTTAGTAAAACAGGCATGCATACACACACACACGCACACAAAATCAAAGGGCTTTCATGGTATAGCAGGTGAACCTAGGTCCATAAAAGGTTGAGGAATGGTTCGTTTCTTGTTCAATGTCGATCACAGAAACAATCTGAACAGCTGCTGAGGGCGACAAACTTAGTGGACAGGGAGATCAAGGTGACTCCCCATAAACAATTGAATTCATCAAAGGAGTCATTCGCTGTCGAGAGTTAGCAGGTGTCTCGGAAGCAGAGATCAAAACAGAACTGGCATCCCAGGGTGTCACGGAGGTGCGCAGGGTGTCGGTAAAGAAAGGTTCAGAGAGAGTGGCCACCAACACCCTCTTTCTGACATTCTGCAACCCTGTGCTGCCTCCGGTCATCAAAGTCGGTTACTTGAACGTCAGGGTTCAGTTATATGTTCCGTCCCCATTGAGGTGCTTCCGATGTCAGAGGTTTGGCCATGTCAGAGACCGCTGTTCTGGGCAGGAGGTGTGCGGTGTTTGCTGCAAGGCGACCCACGTTGGGCCGTGCAAAGATCCGGCACATTGTGCTAACTGCGGTGGCGATCATCCCTCCTCTTCCAGAAACTGTCCTCTTTGGATTCAAGAATCCACAATACAGCGCATTAAAACGGAAAAGAAGATCTCCTTTTTTGAAGCTCGCAAGCAGGTTGTGGGCAGTCAGACGCCCACAGCATCTTCATATGCTTCGGCCGTAAAGACGGTTCCCACTCGGTCAGTCTGCTGTCAGACTGATGAATTTATTTTTTTCCAAAACACTGCAAGGAAGAACTGTCAACTCTGGTGGAAGCAGGTCCACCACCTCCCAACCCACAGTGAATGCCCCTGGTGGAGGAAAAAAACCGCCACCCCCCCAGACTGCCCAGCAGTCTACAACATCTGCTGCTGGGCAGATTAAAAAACCAGCACCCGCACCTCGAACTCCTCTGTCCAGTGCCCGTGCGGGCAAGGGGGTTCAACCCAGTGTGGAGATGGTGGATATGAAGAAGAAACCTCCACCATCTCCCAAATCCAGACCTCCACCATCTCCAAACTCCAGGCCTTTGTCACCTGCGGGCAAGTCTGCCAGCAGGGCCAAAGATCACCACAGTCCAGTGAAACTAACTAATAAATTCGCTCCATTAGAAGCGGACGTTGAAGAGGTGATGACATGATTTCTCTCCTTTTCGCCTCTGCACCATGGATAGTACAATATTCCATTGGAATATCCGTGGTCTAAATTCCAACTTCGAGGAGCTGCAGCTTCTGTGTCAGTCTCTAAAACCTTCCTCGTGGCTCTTCAAGAAACCCAAATTCAAAGCCAGAAGACCTTTACTCTTTCTGGCTTTAATATTCTTTCAAAACCTGCACAACCATCCACGTTGGGACTGTCGGGCGGTGTTGCCCTTCTCCTACACAAAACTTTGTTGTATAGTCCTGTCACTCTGTCTACCTCCCTTCAGGCTGTAGCTGCGAGAGTCACTCTCCACAAGACTGTGACAATCTGTTCTCTTTATCTACCTCCTTCTGTCCGGTTTGTCGTCAGGACCTTGTCAGTCTGATAGGAGAACTTCCTCGACCTTTTTTGCTGTTGGGTGACTTTAACGGTCACCAATCCTCTTTGGGGTAGTGCCAGTACGTCATCCAGAGGTTTGCTAATTGAGGATGTCCTTTCAGATTTAGATTTGTGTTGTCTGAACGACGGATCTGCAACTTATCTCCACTCTTCCACAGGTTCACTTTCGTGTTTAGATTTGTGGTTTGTGACCCCTCGCTGGTCCTGGACTATGAGTGGTCTGTCCATGACGATCTGCACGGAAGTGACCATTTCCCTGTTCTTTTACAGCCCATATTAACTGAAACCGCCTCTGTCTCTCAACATCTCAATTATAAGAAAGCAAACTGGGATCTATTTGCAGCCACTATTTCTAAAGAATTCCAGGACATTGATTTTCTCCAGAGTCCGGACCAGCAGAATCACTGACTAACACTGTGATCAAGTGTGCTAAAGCTTGTATTCCAGTGTCTTCCGATAAACTTCAAATGCCAAAAACACCCTGGTTTGATTCAGACTGCCAACAAATTTCCAAAGTTCGAAAACGGGCTCAGCGTCAGGTGTACCAACGACCTTCGGGTCCCAACGCTCGAGCCATCAGAAACTCCGTGCCAAATCGAGACACACTTTTAAAATCAGTAAACGTCGGTCCTGGAGAAGTTTCTGCTCCAGGCTGACATCGAAAACCTCCAAGAAAAAAGTGTGGAACATCATTAAGAAAATCAAAGGGAAGAACACCTGTCCCACTGTAAACCATCTCAAGTTTGCTGACTCTTTAATAACAGAGAAAAAAGCAGTTGCTAATCTGCTGGCTTCAACCATAGAAAAGAATTCTCCTCTTCTAACAAATCAGCCATTTTTGTCAAAAATAAAAACCCTTAAAGAAAAATCACCCTGCAACTTTTCGTCAGACAACATGGAAGACTACAATCTTCCTTTCACTTTAAATGAACTGAAATCTGCCTTACTGTCCTGCAACGATTCCTCTCCAGGTATAGATGAAATCCATTATCAACTGTTGAAACATCTTCCGCAAATAGGTCTGAACATCCTGCTACATGTATACAACCATGTGTGGACTACGGTTTCTTTCCGCCTTCTTGGCGAAAAGCCCTCATTATTCCCATCCCAAACCTGGAAAAGATCTTTCTAATCCATCAAACTACCGTCCCATAGCTTTGACCAGCTGTGTCTGTAAATTGATGAAAAAATGGTCAACGCTAGGCTCATGTGGAAACTGGAAACCGATGGCCTTTTGGCGAAAGAACAGTGTGGTTTCCGCAAACATAGGACTACGGTTGACCATTTGATTCGTCTGGATCTACACTTCGGAACGCCTTTCTGAACAAACAGCATGCAGTGGCAATTTTCTTCGACTTGGAGAAGGCCTACGATACACCTGGAAGTCGGGGATACTTCATGATCTCCACGATCTGGGTTTTCGAGGTCATCTTCCGCTTTTTATTCAAAATTTTTTGGCAGAACGACAGTTTCAGGTCCGGGTTGGCAACCACTCTCTCTGATGTCCACGAGCAGGAGTTGGGTGTTCCACAGGGGAGCATACTGTTTCCTGCCTCTTTAGCATCAAGATTAATAACATTGTTCAATCAGTTCAGCAGGGTTCAGACTGCTCATTGTTTGTGGATGATTTCACTGTCTACGCAACTGGAAGCCTGTACCCGAGTGTCCAGCGCAGGCTCCAGCTTTGCGTGGATAAAATCCATCTATGGGCAGATGAAAACGGTTTTCACCTTTTCTCCAACAAAGACGCAGTGTATTCACTTCCATAATTTCCGTCAGTTTTTTCCAGATCCAGAACTTCAAGTAGGGAAATCTCCCATTCCAGCTGTTAAAGAGGCCAAATTCTGGGAATCATTTTTGACCAGAAACTGAACTTTCTCAGGCCACATCAAAAACCTCAAAACTGCTTGCCAGAAAGCACTGAATATTCTGCGGGTCGTAGCGCACACCGACTGGGGCGCTGAAAGAAAACTTTGCTGCACCTCTACAGAGCCCTGGTCCGCTCCAAACTGGACTACGGTTGTGCTGTGTACGGTCCGCAAGATCGTTTACCTCAAACTCTTGGACCCTATCCACCATCAAGGGCTTCGTCTCTGTCTTGGAGCGTTCCGCACCACCCTGTTGTACAGCCTGTACGCAGAGGCGGGTGAACCTTCATTGTCCAACCGCAGGCTGAAACTGTTGTTGGAATTATTATATCCGACTGTTCTCAGAACCAGAAAACGCTGCCTATGACTGTGTCTTTGATCCTCCGTTCCAAAGTAAGTTGAAAACAACCCAAAATGTATTCCGCCGTTTGGTCTTCGTATGCAGCCTCACGTGCGGAATGCAGGTCTGGACCTAGGAGTTGTGTCGGATTTTTCCAAGTTTCCGGATCAACCTCAGTGGACCTTTTTCACACCAGAGATTTGTTTCGATCTTGCAGCTTTCTCGCAAAGAGTCTACCAGCTCTCTGGCGTACAAGGCTTGTATGCTGAGCTCTGTTCCAAATTCCCATCCTGTCAAAAAGTTTTCACTGACGGTTCCAAGTCTGAAGATGGAGTGGCCTGTGCAGCCTACTGCCCTGGGGCTCCTTCTCAGATACTGTTGGAACATATTCATTCAGATGCTTCTGTCTATTCTGCTGAACTTACTGCTCTGGTACTGGCTTGAAGATAATCTCACAATCACATTCTTCGAAGAGGGACTTCTGGTTCTGTCGGATTCGCTGTCAGCTTTGGAGGCCATAGCTGGCCGCAACCTTCAGCATCCAGAACTTTAATTTTTTTTAACTTTTTAGCAAGTGAAGGCGGACGGTTACAACATTACTCTTGCTTGGGTTCCTGGTCATGTTGGCATCGGCGGGAACGAAATGGTTGATCGTTTAGCCAAGAACGCCACAAGAGAAAAACTGTCCAACATTTATATCCCCTGCTCAGATGTGAAACCGAAAATTAACGATTATGTGAGAGACCTCTGGCAGGAGGATTGGAACACACAGACGAATAACAAACTCTTTCAGATCCGTCCAAACCTTAAGGAGTTCCTCCCATCTACGTCGGGAGGTCGTAAAGAGGAAACGGTTCTGTGCCGGCTGCACACCGGTCATTCGTATTTTACCCATTCTTACCTTTTAAAGAGTGAAGAAGCTCCGTGGTGCATTCCATGTCATGCGCCACTCACAGTGAAACATGTTCTTTTAGAGTGTTGGGACTTGCACGATGTGAGACACAAACATTTTACAGCGGAGTCCATGAAGATCCTGTTCAGGGATGTCCCGCCTGACGTGATCCTTGAGTTTTTGAGAGAGATTAACATTTTTCATCTGATTTAAGATTTTACGGCAGAAAGATTTTTAACAAAGTTTCTGGTGCGTTTGTAGACGAGGTCATTTAACGAGATGTGTGAAAGTTGGGTTTTTTTTTTTTTTTTTTTATGACTGGTGAGTTGATTTTAACATGGTGACAGCCCTGATGTGGCCCTTTGCGGTCGGCTGGGCTATAAGCAACATTATCTTATCTTATCTTACGCACACAAAATCAGAAATCAAGCTGGCAGTCATAATTGAATAGTTTGCATAAACTGTCAATTGTTAGTTCTGCAGAGCGCATACATCATCTTCAAACCTTTGTATTTGATTCAAGGACCCTCAATGTTTCTGGGTAAAGGGTGATAAAAACCTTCGGCTACCAGCTGCCGTGGCGAAGTGGTTAGCGTTGCAGACTCCCGGCTGGGAGGTTGTGGGTTCGAATCCCATCAGAGTCATGTGGGTTTTTCTGCCCCGACCAGCTCCTACCCAGAGTTGAGTTTGCTGCGGACTCAGTTGGGAAGACTGGGACCACACAGTCGAGTTTCATCCACTTAATGGATGCGTTTCTGAGAGTGTTGCTCAAATTTCCTGACCAACACTGCGGGTGCCTGTATCTCTCAGGCCTGGTTGACGCCAGGATATATTATGAAAGGAAGCATAGAGAACAGCCCTGTCGTGTAGTCTCAGACTGAAATGGAAATCCGTAGCATCATCATAACCATCCTCATTCTCATCGATCAGCATAAAAAGAATTAATGTCTCAAGTTCTGTGGCCCTTCATGCCCTGCTCTCATGGTGACCTCAATTTCGATGTCCTCTCCACGTCTGTGGTCTTGGTTTGTTTCTGTTGGGGTTACAGGTATCGGCGAGTCCATGGGGGCTGTCGTTGGACGGACGTGGTGGCGCCCTCAGGAGGGAGAGCTCACTCACGCCGGCTCTGCAACTAAGCAATTATTGTCGTCAGTAGGGGGCTTAGTAGGTGGTGTCCTGCGTATGTTAGATCAGAACAGGCGCCACTGAACACCACCGAAGTGACTCGGCAGCAGTGCAGTGTCTCCTCCGGTGGGTTGCCTCTTGACGACCTGACATTGACTGCTCCCTGTGGGTTGCCGGTGCTGGGGCTGCGGCAGGGCCGACCGGGCTGTAGCTGTGGACGGGGTGTCGGAATGAGCGGCGTGGATGCACTACCTCTGAGGTGGCGCAGAGGTTGGGACAGAAAAAAAAAAACAAAAAAAAAAACCCTTCAGTTGCTGAGAAGATGGCAAACGTTTTCCAGAGGAGGTCCAGGAAAGGTCTTATTCTTCGTACTGTTTTTGCCAGTTATTGTTTCAGTTACCCAAAAGTATATGATAAGCTTTTAAGATAATCTTAAGTTGTTTGAATTGGCTTTTTCATTCATTTATTTCTCTCAGATGTTTTTTTAAAAAATCTGATGTCATGTATTATGTTTCTTCTTCTCTATACTCTAGAAGGGGCAAAAACATGAAAACCTTGGATTTAAAACTTAGTTGTGTTTTTTGTGTGTGTGTTTTTTTTTGTTGTTGATCATTATGTGTTCCTGCTTGAATGTTTCAGGTTGTCCGCCTTATCTGTTTGGGGATTATGTACCAGTCAGTGCCACTGCCACAATACAACAGAGGTGTGTGATGCCATAAGTGGAAGCTGTGCCTCTGGCTGTGCACCTGGTTGGGTTGGAAGCAGCTGCCAGGAAAGTAAGTGTGTGTGTGTGTGTGTGTGTGTGTGTGTGTGTGTGTGTGTGTGTGTGTGTGCATGCATGCATGTGTGTGGGAGTGTATATATATGTGGACTCGCACATTTGCATGTTTGTCTACTTTGCATGTGTGTTTTTTTGTGTGCATCAGAGATACAGAGTGTATTGGTTCATTCCTTTACAGTACTACATGGTTTTTCAGTTGAAAGTTTTGTTGTTGTTTTTTTTTTCATTGT
Organism: Conus ventricosus; assembly: GCA_018398815.1. Lineage (NCBI taxonomy): Eukaryota > Metazoa > Mollusca > Gastropoda > Neogastropoda > Conidae > Conus > Conus ventricosus. The sequence continues at coordinate 73,609,336 of CM031606.1, forward strand.
AAGTCTGATGTGTTTTCGTTCATTTCTTTTCATTTGGTGTCTTCCCCGTTTGAAGTGTTCTTTTCATAGTCTTCACTCAACTGCAAAAGCTAACGGTGGAAACTAATAAGTTGAAGTGGATTATGTCAGTAGATTTATTAGACCTAAAAAATAGAGTACTGAATACTGTATTCTGTTTTGTTCGTTTTTTTTGTTTGTTTGTTTTTGTTGTTGTTGTTGTTGTGGTTTCAGTATTGTGCGAAAAATACCTTACTATACTATGAAAAACTATTCTAGACAAATATCCGTGGATACATACGGAGCTCTCACACTTGCATGTGCATTTGTTGGCTTGCATGTTCACATGCAGGGCATGCATATTTGGGCATAAGCGCATTCACACATGCCTACATGCACCTGGCATATACACACACACATACAGACACATGCATCCTCACACACACATGCATGCACAAGCACACATGCAGATGAACACTCCTACATAAGGGCATGCACATGCACACGTTCACTTCCATGCATGCACACACGCGCACACACACACACACACACACACACACACACACACACAACTATGGTAATGGCACATACATTGTAAGCTAAGTATATGCCTGATCCATAGTTTGGGTTATTGTGTGAGGTCTGCTAAATATTGTCCATGAAAAGCTCTTCCCAAACAACTTAAAAAAAATTTTTTTTTGAAGAAAATGCAATTATGTATTCATTTAGGTGTTAGCCCTGTGCATTGTAGTCTCATGGCTTAGCAGATGTGGTGTAGAGTAAATTGATTTGTTAGCGTGCAGTAATGGCCCCTTGATAAACTGAGAGTGCATTCCAGCTCACTTATATGTACAATATCAGTGCTGTGACACTGTACTGCTGACATAGTGTAGTTAACCTGCCCGTGCTCTGATGTTCCTGTGCATCGACAGTGTCTCGTGATGTTGATTTGACATGTCACCACTGTTGCTTCTCTGTGAGCAGGATGCCGACAGGGCTGGTACGGCATGGGGTGTATGCTGGAGTGTGGCAACTGTTTGAACAACGAGTGTGATTCGGAAACCGGCTTGTGTTTGAATGGATGTGCGCCTGGCTTCTCAGGCCTGGAATGTACCCAGCGTGAGTTAACGTTCTGCTTGTAACCGCATCAGTCAGGAAAATCTTGCTCCCCTGTCTTCCCTGCCCCTTTCCCCGTCTTCTCCTGAGCATGAGACCTGATAGTGTGTTCCCTGGAATATTCCAAATGTTTCCTTTAAGAAAACAGCCAATTGACTCTCTTGGTTTTGCTTAGCCAACTGTGTTCAGGATGCATTAGAATGATGTTCCTTTTCGTTATTGTTGAAAGTGACGAGTTCAAAAAGGAAAAGAAATCAAAACTCGCCTTGCATCACTCATGCATGTGGTGATGGTGGAAATGATATCCAGTGAACTGCATGAAAATCTCAATAGCTGATTCATGACCAGGTAAGGGATGGTCCATGTTAGTTCTTGAATTTGAGATCTCTGCTGCATTCTTTGAGAAACAAGTTACACGAAATTTTAGCGACAAGAGATCCGGATGGTCCAGGTGCCTGTCCAAGTTGCACCAAGAACTGACAGAGCTTTCTGCCCCCAGGATGTCCCAACTGCTCAGCATTTCTTTAACAGTTTGAAAAAAATTTTGTGTGTTTGCAGAATTGATTAGTTGAAAATGTCGACACATTCTGATTGGAACGAAGGAACTTGCAAGCTGAATTCACACTTAAGATGAGACACTTAAGAGTTAAAGACTCTTGCTACCTACACAGTGAAGACACCTGTTGATATCAATGTTTCATTCACAGAGAAAAGGTTTTGATGTATAGACTGTACCTACTTTCTTTGGATAGGTAACAGTGAAATTGTGTATTGCCTGTTCTGTACACCAGTAGATGCACCAGGGTGGTAGAGCTCTGGTATAACAACTGAGTGGTTGAAAGTGAGTTTGGTCCAATATTTCATTTGCTAATCTAAGGTTCTTGTATGAACGGTGAATGTGAAATGGACTTTGAAGTGCTCTTGAATTGGCTAGTTTTGCAAGTTATTGTTACTGATGTGAGATTATAAACCAGTTTGAGAAAGAAAAGACATCGATGAAATGAGTGTGAGTCAGTGAAAAGAGAAATTACTTTTTTGTTTGATTCTATTTTTGAATATTTGTTTTTGGAATTTGTGTAGACATCACTGAACTGTAAACATTTATCGTTTTATTTACAATTGTTGTATGGATTGTATAGTTGATAAACAAAGTCTTGTGAGAATTGTCATCTTTCTCTGTTGGGTTCATTGATGTTTTTCTTTCTTTTTGCTCAGCTCATGTTGCACATGACTCTCTTCCTTAGTGTGAGAATACTTTCAGTCTGAAGGGTTAACTCAGTTTGAGATTACCTTCAGTCTGAAAGGTTAAAAACTGTAAATATTGAACAAGTTGGGTAACTCTTACTCCTATGATGAAAATCAGAAATGAAAACAAGCCCATAACTCCAAACAAATGCTGCTTGCGACACCAAACGTTGGGCAGAAACGACGACACTGAGCACACGGAACAAACAAGGTGACATCCCCAGAGAGGGGTTGTTTCCTTGTTTGTTCTGTGTGCTGGGGATGTTTCCTTGTTTGTTCTGTGTGCTCTGTGTTGTCATTTCTGCTAGATGAGTTGGTGTCTTAAACAGCATCTGTTTGGAGTTACGGGCGTGAATATATTTCATCGTTGGAGCATTTGTTTGTTGATTATGTCTTTTCAGTCTGTTCAGTATCAAAAGTGACCATGGTCTGGAAAAGTGCATTTTTGGAAAGTTCATCAGCAGTTGATGGCATTTAGTTTTGAAAGGGCAGTCAAAACAAAAATTAACAGCAGAAACCGTGTTTGCATGTCTGCGTTTAGGATGCCAGGGCAAGACGTATGGGCCAAACTGTGTCTCTACCTGCGGCAGATGTAGAGATAACGTTGACTGTGACTTTAGGACTGGAGAATGCCATAGTGGCTGTGACCCTGGTTATGAACCCAGTGATATTACCTGCAGCACACGTGAGTCTTGCGTAATGTGTCTTACAGTGTTTTGTGTGTGTGTGTTTGGTGAGGTTTTTTGTGCTTTTTTTGCTGTTGTGTTTTTGGGGTTTTTTGCTTTTCATGGATAGTTTGCCCACCATATGCCCATTTGCTCATCCCGCCTCTGGTTTTGTTTTCTTTGTTATTGAAAAACTGATCATTACCATGGAAATGAGGAGGACTACGTTTTCTTCTGTCTGAAACCATGAGAATGAGTTGACAGCGAGTGAGATCAGATATTTTAGATATTTGTAAAGCAAAGGAATCCAGTGTCATCAAAAGAGCCTCAGAAAACTGATGTCAGACCTGTGCATCAGCACATTTTCTCTGTATTTGTGCACCATTTTACCAGACAATCTGAGCTGCCACGTACTAGGCTCTCACCAAAAAAGTTATGATTTCGCTGACATTTTGTGACAAAATGCTGTGCCATGTAACAATTTTTTTGTTTTTAAAAACCACGCTTCATGGACCTAAAGGTGACTTTATCAGAACTAAGGCAGAGTGGAGCTTAAGACTGTAGACTAATTTGTGAATTGACTAATGGATAATTGGACAAATATCTACATAGAGTAGGATTTTTAGTTAACAAGAACATTAAGAAGGCTGTACTGGGACACTACCCTGTTTCCAGCAGAACAAGTACAGGTCTGGCATCATGGGCTTAAACCAGGACATTCCATGAGGTGATGCTGGTAGTGACCATGATCTTTTCTTCATGGACTTTCAAGTACAGGTTGAAGAACAAGAGGAGAGCGATAAACAGGCATTTCAAATTCAATCTCGTCAAATTGAAAGATCCTGACATCGTTAAAACAATTCCAAGCAGTCATAAGAGGAAAATTTGCCCCACTACTTTACTGAGGAGACCTCGAACCCTCAGAAACAGTATCAACCAAGTGAAGACTGAAACAGCAATAGAGGTCCTAGGAATAAGTGGTTGGAAATTGAAACCATGGAACTCCAGCAATATCTTGGAAATGTATGACTCCAGAAGGGCCTAAAACAACTCAAGAAGCCTGAGGAGGAGAAATACAATGCTGTAAATAGGAGATTCTGTTGAGAAATAAAGAAAGCACAGGAAAGCTGGATCGATTAACAGTGTCAGGACATTGACAAAAACCTTGACTTCAACAATACAAGGAAAGGTTACAAGATGGTAAAGGACTTGACCACATGAAAGCAAGGTCAAGTGAGCACCGTTTGTAGAAAGGCAATATCAAAAGATGGACTGAATCTTGCTCTGAACTCTACAACAGAGCGCAGGAAATCCAAAGGTACTAGCATACAAGATTCATCCAATGAAGATGACTTTCCAACTCGTGAGAAGAAGTCGTAGCTGCTGTGAAACTGCCTGAAATGTGGAAAGGCTGCAGGCATCGACAACACCTCTGCAAACCTCTTGAAACTGTGAGAGGCCATAATTGATTTCCTAACTGCCATCTGCGACAGAATCTGGTGCACAGAGGAGGAGCCAAGGCCATGGACCATGGATTTTATTTACCTCAATTCTTGCACTTTACATTTATTCCTCCAACTTGTCTAACACCAACCCCATGTGTGTGTGTGTGTGGGTTTTTTTTAATCCCCATGTTGATCTGTGTTTGAATTATTGCTTAAATGTTGTAGCAATCACACCTCTGTCTGCATGAATAACGGTTTGTGTCGGTGAACAGTATGTTTTCATTCTGTGCTGTGCAGCATGGAGAAAGATTCAGATTGACCATTTTGATCAGTATCGTTATGACAACACTTCTGGTTCTTGCAGCATGCCAGGGAAAGAAATTTGGCCGTCACTGCAGCAGTCGCTGTGGCTACTGTAAGAACGGGGAGCGATGTCATCATGAGACTGGCCAGTGTGAATTTGGCTGCCGGGCGGGCTACTATGGACGCATCTGTGCTTCCCGTAAGTACCACAGGGTCTTGATGGCTGAAAAGCAAAGCCATGGAAGTGTAAGAATTTACATCTACCTATTTCTACATGTCCAGCATGTTTCTTCTGATTGTAAAGTAATGATAATTCATAGTGAATGTAAAGTAATGATAATTCATAGTGAATGTAAAGTCATGATAATTCATAGTGAATGTAAAGTCATGATAATTCATAGTGATGTAAAGTCATGATAATTCATAGTGAATGTAAAGTCATGATAATTCATAGTGAATGTAAAGTAATGATAATTCATAGTGAATGTAAAGTAATGATAATTCATAGTGAATGTAAAGTCATGATAATTCATAGTGAATGTAAAGTAATGGTAATTCATAGTGAATGTAAAGTAATGATAATTCATAGTGAATGTAAAGTAATGATAATTCATAGTGAATGTAAAGTAATGATAATTCATAGTGAATGAACTGTTCGTAGTAGATCGAATTGAAACTGTGAAAGGCTTACCTGGATTGTATGGTTTAGCTGGGAAATATGATCTTGACTTGGACAGTGTGAATGATAATATGGATCATATAACGTGGCCTGGAACACTTCTGTCTGAAAACTTTTTTGACAGATTTGTCAGTAAATAATGTTTACAGTTAGGTATTGTAACTGTTGAGTTAAGATGCTTAAAAATTGAGAAACATGGTCTTGACTTGGACACAAAGACTGTTAATGTTCAGTGTTGTATGACATAGCCAAGGACCTTTAGGCTGGGAAACATTATTTGACATTGTCAATGACAATGCTCAGGTATTATATCATGAGTTATGATGCTTAAAGCAGTAAATGATTGTGTTTAGTCCTACATGTCACAGTTTAAGACTGTTCGGCAGGGAAACAGTGTCTTGGCCTGGACAGTGTGAATGATAGTGTTTAATATTGTGTTTCATGTTTATGATTATGTTTAGGACACTTAGATTGGGAGATATTCCCTTGACTTTGATGGTATGAGTGATAATGTATAGGTCTTCTGTAGGGACATTAGGGGCTTGGAAACGTAAACTTCATTTTCATAATGGAAGTATGCCAAGCACTCTACGCTTGACTCTTGACAGTATGATGGCCATGTGTTATATCACAGTTTGTATTTGGCGTCTTTGGCTGTGGACTGAAATTTGATGTCCTCAAGGTGTTGTAATTTTGTTTGCTCTGTTCTGTTGTCTTGCTTCTTTTGGCTTCCCTTTCCTGCTTGCCAGTCCACTGGACTGATGGTTGGTTTGTTTGGCTAAATAATTCATTAATTTGATTATCCAGAGTTAAAAGAAAAAAAAAAAAAAAAAGAAAAATACTGATTTGCATGTGCAGAACCTAAGATTGTTGGTGTGCCTGTGTGTCATTGACACAAGTATTTCCATATTAACTAATGATTTTTTTTACCAGATAGATTGGCATGATTTGATCAGCAAAAGTCAGAACTATTGTGAAGAACCATCGGCAGTGTTTAAAGGTTTATGATTTGGGGGAAAGCAGTTGCATGAAAATAGCATATTAAATAACTTAACTTGATTCTACAGTAATACCAGAGTTGCATGGGTACATTATAAACTTATCTTTATTGTAATGCAGTGTATTCTAATCTAGCAAATCTGACCAATAATTGGGAGGGGTACGGATGCCATGTATCTTCCAGATGAAAAGAAAATGTCACCTACGACTACGAACCCAATGACAGTTAAAGTTTGTCTTGCACTGAAACACTCGGTGCTTTTCCACAACTACCCAAGGTTTTCCCCAGAAAACTCCCCATTTCCCTTTACCAAAGCACACAGTCTATTTCCCAAAATGCTCAGCCCCTTTCCCAAAATCCCGCTTCTTCTTCCAAAATGCCCGGTCTCTTTTCCCAAATCCCGCTTCTTCTTCCAAAATGCCTAGCCTCTTTTCCCAAATCCCGCTTCTTCTTCCAAAATGCCCGTCTCTTTTCCCAAATCCCGCTTCTTCTTCCAAAATGCCCGGTCTTTTTTCCCAAAATCCCGCTTCTTCTTCCAAAATGCCCGGTCTCTTTTCCCAAATCCCGCTTCTTCTATTGCCTGGTCTCTTTTCCCAAATCCCGCTTCTTCTTCCAAAATGCCCGGTCTCTTTTCCCAAATCCCGCTTTCTTCTATGCCTGGTCTCTTTTCCCAAATCCCACTTCTTCTTCCAAAATGCCCGGTCTCTTTCCCAAATCCCGCTTCTTCTATTGCCTGGTCTCTTTTCCCAAATCCCGCTTCTTCTTTCAAAATGCCCGGTCTCTTTCCCAAATCCCGCTTCTTCTTCCAAAATGCCCGGTCTCTTTTCCCAAATCCTGCTTCTTCTTCCAAAATGCCCGGTCTCTTTTCCCATAATCTGCAACAGTTAGGAACACGTTTTCAGCTGTGTTTGTGCTGGATTTTTTAATAGGGCAAAATAATTGATTTATGACAGTGTTCACCATGTTAGTCTGTCAGCTGTGTCTGTAGTGATCATGCAAAGATTGCTGCTTGTTTGCCCTGACCGTGCAGCCTGTGAGGACCATTACTTTGGGGAGGACTGCTCACAGAGATGTGGCTACTGTCTGAACAACGGCACCTGTGACAAAGCTACAGGCAACTGTCTCTACGGCTGCTCAGATGGATACAGTGGCAAGGACTGTCGCCAACGTGAGTTTCTGTTTGTTTGTTTTCAGGCTACCTTCATGCTCTCTCCTTTGTGGTCATCTTGTTTCCGTACCCCTCTTGCTGTTTCTGTCTCCATTTTTTCCACCACCACCACCACAACCAACCTGTTCACCTTTCCTCTCTCTCTGAAGCGGTGATGGTGATGATTTATGGGGTGAGATGGGGTGGAATGGAGGACAGACAATATTGATTTTGGTATGCAGACATTGTTTTGTAATCAGAATGAAAAGGAGTCAATTTTTATATTTGTTACCCTAACATTGAGTAAATTTTGTTATAACCACGTATTTTATTAGGTTGACTTGCAGTGTGGCATACAATTTTAAGGACAGCAGGTGTTTTGAAAGGTGTATAGATCTGATTTAAGTTGAATGCAGTGATGCCATACCATTGACCAAGCAAGAGCAAATCTGTATTTTGTACACATATTTTGCAAAAATATGAAAAATTTAAAACAAAACAAAAATGACAAAAAATATAGACACAAAATTCTTGAATGGTAACTTCACTTGCGGATAGTAACCATAGTGTAGTCTCAGTATGCCAGTTTTGAGTACTTTGAGCAAAGAGGGACAACTCTTGATGACTCTTGTGCACCATATCTCGTATTAAACAACAGTGGGGACAATAGTAAATATTAAAATAGAACAAAATAAAACCAAAAAAAAAAAAAGCAAACAAACAAAAAACCCTGCTAGAAAGCAGAGATTTGTTGAAATAATCTGTTGTTACGGTAGTTACTGCGCGATCAAGAACCTGATACCTCCATGATGCGATGCCAGTGAAAGGGGAAAAGGAGTGCTGTCCCCTGTCCCCAGCTCTAACAAACGTTTGGGAAAATTGTACACATCCCTTTCGGAAAATATACTTTTTTGTTGAAGAAAAATACACCGAATCATTTTCAGTGAAGTCAGGTGCAGATGTAACAGGAGAACTGTTTTAAGCGGCGAACAAATCATTTTCAGGGAAAACGGGTGCAGATGTAACAGGAGAACTGTTTTAAGCAGCGAACAAATCATTTTCAGGGAAAACGGGTGCAGATGTAACAGGAGAACTGTTTTAAGCAGCGAACAAATCATTTTCAGGGAAAACGGGTGCAGATGTAACAGAACTGTTTTAAGCAGCGAAGTTGTTTACCTTTTAGTGAAGAGGGGAAGGGCAGGGTATAGTATTTGGTCTGCTGTGCATGTGTATGCGGGAGAGGGTGTCTGTCCAGAGCTTCAGTTAGAGAGTGTATAAGAGTGGCGATGGATCTTGATCAGTTTTAACAGTGTTGATTCTTACATACAAAGATGTGTCTCTGATGTATAAGATTCGCATCTAATGCCAGGGCTTCTGCTGGGTGAAAATCTTTCCGGTCCCAGGAACCCCATCATCAGATTTTTAAGGGGTCCCAGGCTAACATTAAGGGGTCCCTTCACCACAATAAAAACAACAAAATATACGTTAAAAAATTGCATCCCTGCACGCGCACTGCAATTTCACAGACACATCGTCACAATAAAAACAACAAAATAAACATCAAAAGTTGTATCCGTTCTCGATCTTGCTCCTCTGCTACGCTTTTTTCGCTTTTGCGACAATGATTTCGTTAACCACGCTTCGAGAGACATGTTGGAAACAAAGGCTTCGCAGAAATGCCTCTCTCCTGCCGGGAAAATGAAAAGCGTCATTGTGACATCACATGGCTCAAAGTAGGAAAATTCGGTCAACTGAAAACGATGCTGTGGCCTAGCGTTAAGCTTAGTCAGTCAGCCTCAGCAGACGACAAAAGTGATCGACGTATGTTGTTAGGAGGCTGCCCTACTCGCTTTGTTACTGTTCAAACTTGAAAAGGGATGGGTTCGGTCCGAAGTGTAGCAGACCTACGATGTTACGGCACCCAACTTACGATTTTGAAGGCAGTCTTTTCTCACTTTATGTCTGGCTTCACCAAAATTTGAAGGGTCCCTGGGGACCCCCATACACGGACACCCAGCGCGTCCCGTAGAGTTTTAATGCGTACTGTACGCAATTTTTGCGTTTCAGAAGCCCTGTAATGCATTGGAATTCAGGCCAGTACGTCACTAAAACGTACCAAAATTTACTGTGACACAATGATTTTCTCCTGTGTGCATTACAAGTCTGAGCAATGTCTCGCGTAAAATCACTTTCAGCGGTCCATGGTCTCCCACCGATTCGTTCTCCTTTTCACGGACAACACCTCGTAGCTTGTTACATCAACAGGGGGGGGGGGGGGGGGGGGGGGGGGGGGCACACTCCATGGGCCTCTCCCTCCGTACAGAGGCCCTCCTCCGCTGGTGTCACACGCAGGGGGTAACCCTTCGCACGAGACACATAGCAGGACACACAACATCCTGGCAGACTCTCTCAGCCACTCCAGTCCGTCCTCCACACGGAATGGACCCTCAGCAAACATACCCTGACATCCGTGTGGGAACATTGGTTCAGACCCATGATCGACCTGTTTGCCACACGATTCAACCCATCGTCTGCCAGTGTATGTGTCTCCGGTCCGACCCCCAGGCTTACGCTATCGACGCCCTCTCCCTTCCCTGGTCCGGCCCTCATAGCTTACGCCTTCCCTCCCTTCCCGATCCTCCACAAGGTGATCAGAAGGCGAGACTCGAGAGACCCAGGCTCATTCTCGAGCCCCATGGTGCCCACTCAGTCCTGGTTCCCAGACCTCAAGTCCCACACTCACGCACCCCCTCTCCAGTTGAACACCAGGTGGGACATGCTCAGGCAACCCCACTCGGGTCGCCCTCACTCCAATCCCCAGATGCTTCGCCTCCACCCCCTGGCTTCTGTGCCAGCCCGGTTGCGAGCATCTAAACCCACCTCCCGAACGGACAGGTCCCAGTCCGCCTCAATATCCTCTCCGTCGCCGGGGCATCTCAGGAACTCCGAGACCTAGCCATGTCCTCTCGCAGAGCTAGCACGGAGTCCCTTTACGATTACAGATGGAGGAAATGGGTCTCATGGTGCAAAGACAATTCTGTCCCTCACAATCGCCCCTCCAATATCCAGATAGGAAATTTCCTGTCCCACCTTAACCTCTCGGCTAGCTCCATCCGGGCTACAGGTCGGCCACTGCACGACCATCCGCCAAATGGGCGGACCTTCCTTTGAGAATGACTTCCTTCTCAAGAGATCTCCAGAGGGCTGCTCTTCGTGAGGCCCAATCCCCTAGGCGTGTTCCCCTTTGGGACCTCTTCACTGTACTTGACGTCCTAAGGAACCCCCCTTTGAGCCTGTCTCCTCCATTCCCTCGACCTTCTCTCTATGAAGACCACCTTTCTCCTCGCCCTCGCTTCGCCAGAAGGCGAGGGGAGATCCATGCCCTTAGCGGGGACCCCAGAGACATTGCCTTCCACAGGGACGGCTCCGTCTCCTTAAGTTCCCCCCAGAATTCCTAGCTAAGAACCAGGAACCCGTAGGGGCCTCCCCTTACCTTCGTCATCCGCCCGCTGGCGGATACCCTAGGTGGAGACACCTCTTCGGACATAGCCCTGTGCCCTTCTCGATGTCTAACACACTACTGGGAAAGCCGCGCCCCAGGGGGTGCGTTTTTGGCAGAGAACGTCCCTTATTTCCATCAACCCCGGGAAACACGAAAGACATCTCAGCGGGCACTGTCTCTAGGTGGCTCTCCAAGACGGTCAGAACGCCTATTCCCGGGCCTCCAAGGATCTCCCCATCTTGACCCCCCGGGGCTCATGGGGTCAGAGCTCTGGCTGTTTCGGCAGCATTCCAGCACTCTGTCCCCATGCGCCACCTCCTGGAGGCAACCTTCTGGCATTCGGAAAATACTTTCATAAAATTTTATTTAAGGAAAATCCGCATGACCAGGGCTGATGGTTCTAATGGATATCCTTTGTGGCGGCTAATGCATCCATATCGGGTAACCCCAGGAACCACTAGGGCACTCGCCCTCCTCCTTTTCCTATAAATTCTGCTATGGTCTGACATTGGTACAGTATATGACGCCAAAAAAGGGGAGTTGTATTATACTCCCTGTTTGGCTAGTATACTTACCAAAATCAGACTCTAATGTCCGCCCTGCCTTCCCCACTAGCGCCAAGGTTCTGGGTTACCTTGCGTGCAGGCCTCGATGAATGAGGTACAGGAAGTTGACACCGGCTTCTTCCTACGGGGGAAGCGGGGTTTTGGGGATCACGTGACTGTCTTATTACTGCATTAGCCACACAAAAACTCGGCCTGGCAGAGCCCGACTAACTGCCGTGAATGCTATGTCTGACCATGGTAAGTATGCTAGCCAAACAGGGAGTATAATACAAACTCCCCATTTTCGTCTGATCTGCCCTGGTCGGAGTCCATAAAAACATAACTTTCCTTGACGTTTTAAAACGTTCTGAATGGATGAACACTTCCTCTTGAGAACTGTCTCTACTTAAGTCCAAAAAGAGTTGTCAAATTAGATTACCCAGTCTAATGATTTACCACAAGGTCTTGTGATTCAGCCAAGGGCAAAAAGCATGGAAAACTGCATGAAATTCGATTTTCAGACTAAAGATCGACAGTTCAGCTGTGGTTTTTCGAGTGATAATCCAGCAAATAAAAAAAAGTTGAGCGATCTGTGCAATTTGACGTGTTTGATGTTAAAATGGCTGCGTGATGGATGTACGAATGTGTTGCACACAGTGCAAAATGACGACTTACTTAGTTTCGACAAAAGTTTCACGAAAAATCATCACTCGCCTCTTGTTTTGTCACCTGGCTTCTGATGAATCTAACAGAGAGATTTCATTACTGACAAAATGGCGCGTGTAGTGGGGAAATTTAGTGATGGGAATTGATGAGGCCATCCCACAATCACTGTTAAAATCCTGATAGGGTAGATGCTTACATTTATTCACTCCCAGTTGACATTACTCTTCTGATATTGGAAAACGACTCTTCACAAATGACGTTTAACATTTATCTGTGTGTTTTATTACCTCTGTTATGTAGCACCTCTTTCCTCTTATTAAATTCTGTCTCGTTTCACTTAACCGCATATTTATGTTGTGTGAGCCAGTTTTAAAGAACATAGAGACAGCATCCTCACAGAAAAGACACCCCTGTGCAAACCATTTCATTCGGACCATCACCATCTTTCCCCCTCATCAGAGTAGCAGGTGCTACGGGAAATGGTCTCAAAAGGGAACTACAGAAAAAACATGGAAACCAGTTAAATACAGCACCTTGGCACCTGAGCCCACATGGGCTCAATGTCAGGGAAATGAACATCAGCCCTCCTCTTTCTCCCCTTTCTCTCAGTCTCCCCCCCCCCCCCCCCTCCTTTCTTCCTCCCCCCCCCCCCTTTTCCCCCCTCTGCCCCTCCCTTCTTCTTCCCCCCTATCCCCCCCCCCCTCCCCTCCCCCTTCTATGCTGTCCTCACACTCGCCCATTTCTATTGTGAATTATGATCACCCCGACACTCAAAATTGCCCACCACTACCCCACCTCGCCCTTTTCCACCCCTCTCAAACCATGAACTGTGTTCAGTGACCCAAGTCAACCATCATCAAGCTGTCAGTCCCTGGTTGAAGGTCCCTCCCGGGGTTGCGACACTTGTCGGGACGAGGGCTTGCGCGGTCCAGTGATCCCTTAGGCTTTGCTGGCAGGGGCATCATACTTGGGAGATTGCCTGATTTATTTCAAACTGCTTCTAGGTCCGAAAGCCAAGATACTGTCTGGCCTAAGCGTAACGTGTAAGGAGTTGATGCCCCTGGAAGGGCTTTCCCATGTCAGATAGGCCTAAGGTGAGGGATCCTGACTAAGAGTAACCCGCGCTTACCTCCTTTTCTTGTTTTCTTCCTTCGTATTTGGCCTTTCTATCTCGTCTCCCTTCAAGTCTTCTTTTCCACACTCCTTTCTACTCAGTGTCTCCTTAAGATCCGCCGCGTTTTGCCGTGCGGTGCGACCAGTGTCGGAGGGAATGAGATCCTGTGATGAGAGGGGCCAGCGCTCTCAACACATCACTTTGGCTCGACCTCTCCTAACAGGGAGTACACTTGGCCCGGGTGTACTAATCGTGCTCCCCCTTGGGGGCTGGGTCAAGAGCGGCTGTTCCCCTGCTGGCCATGAGAACCCCTGCCAGTGCCAGCTCTCTGTCCCCGGGAGTTGATCATGATCAGGGGGATAGGTTGGTGTTTCGTTTGTCGTATAGCCTCCCCAAGCCAGAAGGGGTCAAACATTGGTTTCTTGCCCTGGCCCCCTTAGTTGGTCTCCAAGGTGGGTAGAGTAAGGGAGGATGAAACACAATACCTAAATATGGCTTTATCAAGAAAAACTACCCCCCCAAAAAGGAAGAAGAAGCAGCATCGCCCTAATTCAGGGGATTTTCAAACAGACAGCGTTCGGATACGGAGTAATGACAGAGGACAGGTTTCTGAGGCTTTCTGGCTCGTGATGAAGGGACGGAGCAGGAAAGACCCCTTTCATCTCTGAGCCCTTTAGCCATAAAAAGGGCTTTCAAAAACGTTTGGCAGTGACCTCGACGTCCATCAAAGGTTGAGGAATGGCACATTTCTAATTCAATGTAAATCACAAAACAATCTGACAGCTGTTGAAGGCAACAAAACTAGTGGACAGGGAGATAAAGGTGACTCCCATAAACAGTTAAATTCGTCGAAAGGTGTGATTCGCTGCCGAGAATTAGCGGTGTCTCGGAGGCAGAGATCAAAACGGAATGGCGCCCCAAAGGTGTGACGGAGGTGCGCAGGGTGACAGAAAAAAAAGGTGCGGAAAGAGTGGCACCAACACCCTCTTTCTGACATTCTGCAACCCTGTGCTGCCTCCGGTCATCAAAGTTGGTACCTGAACGTCCGTGTTCAGTTATTGTTCCATCCCCATTGAGGTGCTTCAGTGCCAGAGGTTTGGCCATGTCAGAGACCGCTGTTCTGGGCAGGAGGTGTGCGGTGTTTGCTGCAAGGCAACCCATGATGGGCCGTGTAAAGATCCGGCACATTGTGCAACTGCGGTGGCGACCATCCCTCCTCTTCACGAAACTGCCCTCTTTGGATTCAGGAATCCACATACAAAAGAATAAAAACGAAAAGAAAATCTCCTTTTTTGAGGCCCGCAACAGGTTGTGGGCAGTCAGACGCCAAAAGCATCTTCATATGCTTCGGCCGTAAAGAAAGTTTCCACTCGGTCAGTCTGCTGCCAGACTGATGATTTATCTTTTCCCAAAACACTGCAGGGAAGAACTGTCAACTCTGGTGGAAGCAGGTCCACCACCTCCAACCCCAAAATGATGCCCTGGTGGAGGCAAAAAATCCGCCACCCCTCAGACTGCCCAGCAGTCTACAACATCTCTGCTGGGCAGATTAAAAAACCAGCACCCCTACCTCGAACTCCTCTGTCCAGTGCCCGTGCGGGCAAGGGAGTTCAATCCAGTGTGGAGATGGTGGAGATGAGGAAGAAGCCTCCACCGTCTCCCAAATCCAGACCTTCACCTGTTGGCAAGTCTGCCAGAGGTCTGAATACCAAACAGTCCAGTGAAACTAAAAATAATTTACTCCATTGGAAGCAGATGTTGATGAGGAGATGACCTGATCTCTCTCCTTTTCGCCCTCTGCACCATGGATAGTACATATTCCATTGGAATATCCGTGGACTAAATTCCAACTTCGAGGAGCTGCAGCTTTTGTGTCAATCTATAAAACCTTCCGTCGTGGCTCTTCAGGAAACTCAAATTCAAAGCCAGAAGACTTTACTCTTTCTGGCTTTAATATTCTTTCAAAACCGCACAACATCCACGTTGGGACTGTCGGGCGGTGTTGCCCTTCTCCTACATAAAACTTTGTTGTATAGTCCTGTCGCTCTGTCTACCTCCCTTCAGGCTGTAGCTGCGAGAGTCACTCTCCACAAGACTGTGACAATCTGTTCCTTTATCTTCCATCCTTCTGTCCGGTTTGTCGTCAGGACCTTGTCAGTCTGATAGGAGAACTTCCTCGACCTTTTTTGCTGTTGGGTGACTTTAAACGTCACAATCCTCTTTGGGGTAGTGTCAGTACGTCATCCAGAGGTCTGCTAATGAGGATGTCCTTTCGGATTTGGATTTGTGTTGTCTGAACGACGGATCTGCAACTTACCTCCACTCTTCCACAGGTTCACTTTCGTGTTTAGATTTGTCGGTTTGTGACCCTCGCTGGTCCTGGGACTATGAGTGGTCTGTCCATGACGATCTGCACGGAAGTGACCATTTCCCTGTCCTTCTACAACCTGTAATAACTGAACACGTCTCTGTCTCTCAACATCTAAATTATAAGAAAGCAAACTGGGATCTATTTGCAGCCACTATTTCTAAAGAATTCCAGGACAACTGATTTTCTTCAGAGTCCGGACCCAGCAAATCACTGACTAACACTTGATCAAGTGTGCTAAAGCTTGTATTCCAGTGTCTTCCGATAAACTTCAAATGCCAAAAACACCCTGGTTTGATTCAGACTGCCAACAAATTTCCAAAGTTCGAAAACGGGCTCAGGTCAGGTGTACCAACGACCTTCGGGTCCCAACGCTCGAGCCCATCAGAAACTCCGTGCCAAATCGAGACACACTTTTAAAATCAGTCAACGTCGGTCCTGGAGAAGTTCGGCTCTAGGCTGACATCGAAATTCTAAGAAAAAAGTGTGGAACATCCCTTCCGACACTCCACAAAGGGAGACATGTCCCCCCCCAGTGACCCATCTCACGTTTTCGGCTTCTTTAATAACAGAGACGAAAGCAATTGCTAATCTGTGGCTTCAACCATTGAAAAAGAATTTTCCTATTCAACAATTCAGCACTTTTGTCAAAAATAAAGGCCGTAAGAAAATGCCTGCAAACTTTTCGTCAGGACACATGGAAAGACTATAATCTTCTTTCACGTTAAACGAGCTGATATCTGCCCATTACTTTCTTGCAGCGGCTTCCCCTCAGGTCTAGATGAAATCCTTTATAACAGTTGAAACATCTTCACAAATAGGTATGAACATCCATGCTACAGGTATACATCCATGTGTGGGACCTACTGGTTTCTTTCCGCCTTTGGCGAAAAAGCCGCATTATTCCAATTCCACACTGGAAAGGATCTTTCTAACCATCAAACTACAGTCCCATAGCTTTGACCAGCTGTATCTGTAAATTGATGAGAAAATGGTCAATGCTAGGCTCATGTGGAAATGAACCGATAGCCTTTAGGGGAAAGAACAGTGTGGTTTCCGCAAAACACTGTCTACAGTTGACCATTTGATTGTCTGGCATTACACTTCGAACGGCCTTGCGGAACAAACCGCATGCAGTGGCAATTTTCTTTGACTTGGGAGGCTACGCTAACACCTGACGTCAGGGATACTTCATGTTCTCCATGATCTGGGTTTTCGAGGGTCATCTTCGCTTTTCATTCAAAAAATTTTGGCAGAACGGCAGTTTCAGGTCGGTAGGGCACACTCTCTCTGATGTCCCACGGAGCAGGAGTTGGGTGTTCCACGGGAGCATCTGTCTCCTGCCCTCTTTAGTATTAGATCAACAAACATTGTTCAATCAGTCCAGAGGGTTCAGACTGTATTGTTTGTGTTGATTGCGCTGTTTACGCAACTGGAAGTTACTTACGAGTGTCTCCAGCGCAGGCTCCAGCTTGCGTGGATAAAATCCATCAGTGGGCGGATAACAATGTTTCACCTTTTCTTCTTCAAAAGGACACAGTGTATCACTTCCATAAAATTTGTCGTGTTTTCAGCTCCTGAAATTCAAGTCGGGAAAAATCTCATTCAGTGTTAAGAGGCCAAATTTTGGGAGTTATTTTTGACAGAACTTAACTTTCTCAGCCTATATTTAAAACCTCAAAACTGCTTGACCAGAAAACATGAATATTCTGCGGGTCGTAGCGCAAACGATGGGGGCGTGATAAGAAACTGTGTTGCACCTCTACAGAGCCCTGGTGTTCAAACTGGACTACTGGTGTGTGTGTAGTCTCGCAAGATTTCTTACCTCAAACTCTTGACCCTATCCACCATCAAGGGCTTCGTCTCTGTTTGGAGCGTCGCACCACCTGTGTACAGGCTGTACGCAGAGGAGGTGAACCTTCACTGTCCAACCGCAGGCTGAAACTGTCGTTTGAATTATTATATCCTGATTTGTTTCACGAACAGAAACCCTGGGCACGTTCAAATTTTTTGGGAGGGGGTGGGGGGGGGGGACTGTGTCTTTGACCCGCCGTTCAAGTAGTTTGAAACAACACTAAATTGTAATTCCGCCGTTTGGTTTGTATGCAGCCTCCGTGCGGAATGCAGGTCTAGTCCTGGGAGTAGTTTCCGATTTTCCAAGTTTCGGATAACCTCGTGGGACTTTTTCACACAGAAGATTTTTTTTTTTTCCCCTTTTTTTTTTTTTTTTTTTTTTTTTTTTCGATCTTTGCAGCTTTTGCAAAGAGT
>CM031606.1:73645652-73670652 GCA_018398815.1 Conus ventricosus
ATTTTAAGAATGTTTGAATGTATAGTCTATTTAAGTAATGCAGTGAGTCATTACCAGCAGAGCAAATCTGTATTTTGTACAATTTTGCAAAATATGAAAAATTTAAAACAAAACAAAAATGACAAAAAATATAGACACAAAATTCTTGAATGGTAACTTCACTTGCGGATAGTAACCATAGTGTAGTCTCAGTATGCCAGTTTTGAGTACTTTGAGCAAAGAGGGACAACTCTTGATGACTCTTGTGCACCATATCTCGTATTAAACAACAGTGGGGACAATAGTAAATATTAAAATAGAACAAAATAAAACCAAAAAAAAAAAAAGCAAACAAACAAAAAACCCTGCTAGAAAGCAGAGATTTGTTGAAATAATCTGTTGTTACGGTAGTTACTGCGCGATCAAGAACCTGATACCTCCATGATGCGATGCCAGTGAAAGGGGAAAAGGAGTGCTGTCCCCTGTCCCCAGCTCTAACAAACGTTTGGGAAAATTGTACACATCCCTTTCGGAAAATATACTTTTTTGTTGAAGAAAAATACACCGAATCATTTTCAGTGAAGTCAGGTGCAGATGTAACAGGAGAACTGTTTTAAGCGGCGAACAAATCATTTTCAGGGAAAACGGGTGCAGATGTAACAGGAGAACTGTTTTAAGCAGCGAACAAATCATTTTCAGGGAAAACGGGTGCAGATGTAACAGGAGAACTGTTTTAAGCAGCGAACAAATCATTTTCAGGGAAAACGGGTGCAGATGTAACAGAACTGTTTTAAGCAGCGAAGTTGTTTACCTTTTAGTGAAGAGGGGAAGGGCAGGGTATAGTATTTGGTCTGCTGTGCATGTGTATGCGGGAGAGGTGTCTGTCCAGAGCTTCAGTTAGAGAGTGTATAAGAGTGGCGATGGATCTTGATCAGTTTTAACAGTGTTGATTCTTACATACAAAGATGTGTCTCTGATGTATAAGATTCGCATCTAATGCCAGGGCTTCTGCTGGGTGAAAATCTTTCCGGTCCCAGGAACCCCATCATCAGATTTTTAAGGGGTCCCAGGCTAACATTAAGGGGTCCCTTCACCACAATAAAAACAACAAAATATACGTTAAAAAATTGCATCCCTGCACGCGCACTGCAATTTCACAGACACATCGTCACAATAAAAACAACAAAATAAACATCAAAAGTTGTATCCGTTCTCGATCTTGCTCCTCTGCTACGCTTTTTCGCTTTTGCGACAATGATTTCGTTAACCACGCTTCGAGAGACATGTTGAAACAAAGGCTTCGCAGAAATGCCCTCTCCTGCCGGAAAATGAAAAGCGTCATTGTGACATCACATGGCTCAAAGTAGGAAAATTCGGTCAACTGAAAACGATGCTGGGCCTAGCGTTAAGCTTAGTCATCAGCCTCAGCAGACGACAAAAGTGATCGACGTATGTTGTTAGGAGGCTGCCCTACTCGCTTGTTACTGTTCAAACTGAAAAGGGATGGGTTCGGTCCGAAGTGTAGCAGACCTACGATGTTACGGCACCCAACTTACGATTTTGAAGGCAGTCTTTTCTCACTTTATGTCTGGCTTCACCAAAATTTGAAGGGTCCCTGGGGACCCCATACACGGACACCCAGCGCGTCCCGTAGAGTTTTAATGCGTACTGTACGCAATTTTTTGCGTTTCAGAAGCCCTGTAATGCATGGAATTCAGGCCAGTACGTCACTAAAACGTACCAAAATTTAACTGTGACACAATGATTTTCTCCTGTGTGCATTACAAGTCTGAGCTTCATCGCGTAAAATCACTTTCAGCGGTCCATGGTCTCCCACCGATTCGTTCTCCTTTCAGGACAACACCTCGGTAGCTTGTTACTCTACAGGGGGGGGGGGGGGGGGGGCACACTCCATGGGCCTCTCCGCCGTACAGAGGCCCTCCTCCGCTGGTGCCCACACGCAGGGGGTAACCCTTCGCACGAGACACATAGCAGGGACACACAACATCCGGCAGACTCTCTCAGCCACTCCAGTCCGTCCTCCACACGGAATGGACCCTCAGCAAACATACCCTGACATCCGTGTGGAACATGGTTCAGACCCATGATCGACCTGTTTGCCACTACGATTCAACCATCGTCTGCCAGTGTATGTGTCTCCGGTCCCGGACCCCAGGCTTACGCACGACGCCCCTCGATCCCTTCCCTGAGTCCGGCCTCATAGCTTACGCCTTCCCCTCCCTTCCCGATCCTCCACAAGGTGATCAGGAAGGCGAGACTCGAGAGACCCAGGCTCATTCTCGTAGCCCCATGGTGGCCCACTCAGTCCTGGTTCCCAGACCTCAAGTCCCACACTCACGCACCCCCTCTCCAGTTGAACACCAGGTGGGACATGCTCAGGCAACCCCACTCGGGTCGCCCTCACTCCAATCCCCAGATGCTTCGCCTCCACGCCTGGCTTCTGTGCCAGCCCGGTTGCGAGCATCTAAACCCACCTCCCGAACGGACAGGTCCCAGTCCGTCCTCAATATCCTCTCCGTCGCCGGGGCATCTCAGGAACTCCGAGACCTAGCCATGTCCTCTCGCAGAGCTAGCACGGAGTCCCTTTACGATTACAGATGGAGGAAATGGGTCTCATGGTGCAAAGACAATTCTGTCCCTCACAATCGCCCCTCCAATATCCAGATAGGAAATTTCCTGTCCCACCTTAACCTCTCGGCTAGCTCCATCCGGGCTACAGGTCGGCCATCTGCACGACCATCCGCCAAATGGGCGGACCTTCCTTTGAGAATGACTTCCTTCTCAGAGAGATCTCCAGAGGGGCTGCTCTTCGTGAGGCCCAATCCCCTAGGCGTGTTCCCCTTTGGGACCTCTTCACTGTACTTGACGTCCTAAGGAACCCCCCTTGAGCCTGTCTCCTCCATTCCCTTCGACCTTCTCTCTATGAAGACCACCTTTCTCCTCGCCCTCGCTTCGGCCAGAAGGCGAGGGGAGATCCATGCCCTTAGCGGGGACCCCAGAGACATTGCCTTCCACAGGGACGGCTCCGTCTCTCTTAAGTTCCTCCCAGAATTCCTAGCTAAGAACCAGGAACCCGGTAGTGCCCTCCCTTACCTCGTCATCCGCCCGCTGGCGGATACCCTAGGTGGAGACACCTCTTCGGACATAGCCCTGTGCCCTTCTCGATGTCTAACACACTACTGGGAAAGCTCGCGCCCCAGGTGCGTTTTGCAGAGACGTCTCCTTATTTCCATCAACCCCAGGAACACGAAAGACATCTCAGCTGGCACTGTCTCTAGGTGGCTCTCCAAGACGGTCAGAACTGCCTATTCCCAGGCCTCCAAGGATCTCCCCATCTTGACCCCCCGGGCTCATGAGGTCAGAGCTCTGGCTGTTTCGGCAGCATTCCAGCACTCTGTCCCCATGCGCCACCTCCTGGAGGCAACCTTCTGGCATTCGGAAAATACTTTCATAAAATTTTATTTAAGGGACATCCGCATGACCAGGCTGATGGTTCTAATGGATATCCTTTGTGGCGGCTAATGCATCCATATCGGGTAACCCCAGGAACCACTAGGGCACTCGCCCTCCTCCTTTTCCTATAAATTCTGCTATGGTCTGACATGGTACAGTATATGACGCCAAAATGGGGAGTTTGTATTATACTCCCTGTTTGGCTAGTATACTTACCATGTCAGACTCTAATGTCCGCCCTGCCTTCCCCACTAGCGCCAAGGTTCTGGGTTACCTTGCGTGCAGGCCTCGATGAATGAGGTACAGGAAGTTGACACCGGCTTCTTCCTACGGCGGAAGCGGTTGGGCATCACGTGACTGTCTTATTACTGCATTAGCCACACAAAAACTTCGGCTGGCAGAGCTGACTAACTGCCGTGAATGCTATGGTCTGACATGGTAAGTATGCTAGCCAAACAGGGAGTATAATACAAACTCCCCATTTTCGTCTGATCTGCCATGGTCGGAGTCCATAAAAACATAACTTTCCTGTACGTTTTAAAACGTTCTGAATGGATGAACAGCTTCCTCTTGAGAACTGTTCTCTACTTAAGTCCAAAAAGAGTTGTCAAATTAGATTACCCAGTCTATGATTTTACCACAAGGTCTTGTGATTCAGCCAAGGGCAAAAAGCATGGAAAACTGCATGAAATTCGGATTTTCAGACTAAAGATCGACAGTTCAGCTGTGGTTTTTCGAGTGATAATCCAGCAAATAGAAAAGAAGTTGAGCGATCTGTGCAATTTGACGTGTTCGGGATGTTAAAATGGCTGCGTGATGGATGTACGAATGTGTTGCACACAGTGCAAGAGTGGACGACTTACTTAGTTTCGACAAAAGTTTCACGAAAAATCATCACTCGCCTCTTGTTTGTCACCTGGCTTCTGATGAATCTAACAGAGAGATTTCATTACTGACAGAAATGGCGCGTGTAGTGGGAATTCAGTGATGGTAATTGATGAGGCCATCCCACAATCACTGTTAAAATCCTGATAGGGTAGATGCTTACATTTATTCACTCTAGTTGACAATACTCTTTGATATTGGAAAACGACTCTTCACAAATGACGTTTAACATTATCTGTTGTGTTTTATTAACTCTGTTATTAGCACCTCTTTTCTTATTAATTCTGTCTCGTTCACTTTACCGCATATTTATGTGTGTGTGAGCCAGTTTTAAAGAACATAGAGACAGCATCCTCACAGAAAAGACACGCCTGTGGCAAACCATTTCATCGGACCATCACCATCTTTCCCACATCAGAGTAGCAGGTCTTCGGAGAAATGGTCGTCAAGAAGGGAACTACAGAAAATACATGGAAAGCCAGTTAATACAGCGCCTTGGCACCTTGAGCCACATGGGCTCAATGTCAGGGAATGAACCATCAGCCCTCCTCTTTCTCCCCTTTCTCCCCCCCCCCCCCCCTCCTTTCTTCCCCCCCCCCCCCTTTTTCCCCCCTGCCCCTCCCTTCTTCTTCCCCCCTTCCCCCCCCCCCCCCTCCCCCTTCCTTTGCTGTCCATTAACACTCCCCATTTCTATGTGAATTATGATCACCCCTACACTCAATATTGCCCACCCCCTCCCACCTCTGCCCTTTCCACCCCTTTCAAAACCTTTGAACGGTTTCAGTGACCCCAACCCAACCATCATCAGCGTCAACCCCTTTGTTGAATTTCCCCCCCCCGGGGTTGCGACCTTGTCGGGGTCGGGGGGCGGGCGGGGGTTTTCCAGTAGCCCCCCTTTAAAGGGCTTTCCCGGGCAGGGGGCATAAATCCTTGGAGAAAAGGCCCTTTTTTTTTTTTTCAAACTGCTTCTAGGTCCGAAAAGCCAAGATCCTGCCCGGGGGCCTTTAAAGGGGGGAAACGGGTAGGGGGGGGTTGATGCCCCTGGAAAGGGCTTCCCAGGGCCCAATGGGCTAAGGGTAAAGGAAAACCCTGACTAAAGAAAACCCCGCCTTTCCCCCTTTTCCCTTTTTTTATTCCTCCCCCTTAGGTTCCTTTTTTTGGCCCTTTTCTATCTTCGTCCCCCTTCAAGTTTTTTTTTTCCCACATTTTCCTTTTCCCCTTTTTGGGGTTTTTTCCCCTTTAAAAACCCCGCGTTTGCCGGGGGTTTGCACCTGTGTCGGAGGGGAATAGACCTGGTGTTTTAAAAAGAGGGCCAGCGTTTCTCAACCCCTCACTTTGGCTCGGACCTCCCTAGACGGGGATTAAAATTTTGGGCCCCGGGTGACTAATCGGCTCCCCTTTTTGGGGCGGGGTTAAAGACGGGCATTTCCCCGCGGCCCAAATGTGAACCCCTGCATTTCTCAGCCTCTGCCCCCCGGGAGTTAAAGCATGATCAGGGGGGGATGGGGTTTGGGTGGTTTCTTTTTGGGCCGTAAAACTCCCCCCAAACCCCGGGGGGGTTTCAAGACTTGGTTTCTTGGCCCTGGCCCCTTAGTTGGACCCAAAAGGTGGGTGGTAAGGGGGGAAGAAACCAATAAAAAAAAAATAGGGCTTTATAAAAAAAACTACCCCCCCCCAAAAAGGGAAAAGGGGGAAGGGGCGCCCCCCCAATTTCGGGGGGTTTTTTAAAAACAGACAGCGATTAAATAACGGGGGTACGAAAAGGACGGGTTTTCTGGTTTCCCGTTTCTCTAAAGGGAAAGGGGAGGGAGCAGGAAAGCCCCCTTTCAGCCGGACCCTTTTCCCATACAAAAGGGCTTTAAACTTTGGGCGGGTGACCCTGGGCCCATCAAAAGGTTGGGGAAATTTGGCCCACATTTCAAATTAAAAGGGAAATCACAAAAAAAAAACAAAACGGGCTGTTTAAAGGGCCCAAACAAAACAAAGGGACAGGGAATAAAAGGTGACCCCCACAAAAACTTTAAAAAAATTCCGTCAAAAGGGTGTTTTTTTTCCCGGCTCCCGAAAATTAGCGGGTTTCTGGGGAAGGCAGAAAACAAAACGGAATTTGGCTTTTCCCAAGGTGTGACGGGGTGCGAAAGGTGACCGTAAAAAAAGGGGTGGGGGAATGAGGGCCACCAACACCCCCCTTTCCCAAACATTCACAACCCTGGCGGGCCCCGGGCCCATAAAAAGTTGGCTACCTAACGTCCGGGTTCGGGTTATATGTTCCATCCCCCTTGAGGGTGTTTCCCAGGTGCCAGGGGTTTGGCCATGTCAAAAACCGCTGTTCTGGGCGGGAAGGGGTTGTGGCGGTTTTTTGCTGAAAGGCAACCCATGAGGGGCCGGGTGTAAAAAACCGGGCACATTGGTTTTAAAAACCCCGGTGGCGAAAAATTTCCCCCTCTTCACGAAACGGGCCCCTTTTTGGATTCAGGAATCCACTATAAAACGAAAAAAAAAACCCTGAAAAAAATCTCCTTTTTTGAGGGCCCGCAAACGGGTTTGGGCAGTCAGACGCCCAAAAGAAACTTTCCAAATTTCGGCCTTTAAAAAAATTCCCCCAAAATTGGTCGGGCCCCTGCTGCCAGACTGATAAAATTTATCTTTCCCCAAGACACGAAGGGAAGAACTGTCAACTCTGGGGAACCCGGTCCACCCCCTTTCCCAAACCCCAAAGTAAAAACCCCTGGTGGGGGCAAAAATCCGACCCCCAGACGGGCCCACGCCCTAAAAACATCTGCGTTTGGGGCAGTTTAAAAAAAACCAGCCCCCCTACCTCGAACTCCTCTGCCCCCGGGTGCCCGGGGGCGGGCAAGGGATTTCAATCCAGGGGGGGGATGGGGGGAATGGGGAAAAAAGCCCCACCTTTCTCCCCCAAACCCAAACCCTTTCACCTGTTTGGGCAAGTCTGCCACAGGTCTGAAACCAACACAGTCCAGGGGAAACTAAAAAATAAATTCACCCCCTTTAAAACAGATTTTAAATGAGGGGATGACCTAAACTCTCTTTTTTTTCGCCCCCCCCACCATGGATAGAAACAATTTTCCTTTGGGAAAATCCGTGGACAAAATTCCAACTTCAGGAGCTGCAGCTTTTGTCAATCTTTTAAAACCCTTTCCCCTTTCGTGGCTCATCGGGAAACCAAAATCAAACCCGAAGACCTTTATTTCTTTCTGGTTTTAAATTTTCCCTTTTCAAAACCCGCAAAACCCCATCCACGTTGGGACTGCCCGGGGGGGTTTTCCCCTTTTCTCCTACATAAAACTTTGTTGATAATTTCCTTTTCCCGCCTGTCTACCCCCCTTCAGGCTGTAGTTTGGGGGAGAGTCACTCCCCACAAGACTGTGCCCAATCTTTTTCCCTTATTTAACCCACCTTCTGTCCCGGTTTGTCGCCCGGGACCTTTCATTCCTGTTTGGGGAAAACTTCCTCGACCTTTTTTGCTTTTGGGGGTGTTTTTAAATCACAATTTTTTTTGGGGGGAGGGAAATTTTAGTCATCCAAAAGGTTTTGCAAAATTGGGGAAGTCCTTTGGGAAATTTTTGGAATTTTGTGTTGCCCTGAACGACGGATTTTGCAACTTACCTTCCACTCTTCCACAGGTTCATTTTCGTGTTTAGTTTTGTCGGTTTTGAACCCCTCGCTGGTCCGGACTTTTGAGTGGCCCTGCCCCATGACTTTTCAGGGAAAGGGACCATTTCCCTGCCCTTTTCCTACAACCTGTAAAACGAACACGTCTCTGTTCCCAACATCAAAATTTTTTTAAAAAAGCAAAAGGAAAATCTATTTGCCCATATTTCTAAAGAATTCCGGGAAAACACTAAATTTTTTCTTCAAAACCGGGCCCCCGCAGAATCACAAACTAACACGTGAAAAATGTGCAAAGCTTGATTCCATTTGTTTTTCCGATAAACTTCAAATGCCAAAAACCCCCGGTTGATTCAGACTGCCAAAAATTTTTCCAAAAAGTTCGAAAAACGGGCTCAGCGCAGGTGTACCAACGACCTTCGGGCCCCCAACGCTCGAGCCCATCAAAACCCTGCCAAAACCCGGAGACACACTTTTAAAAATCATTAAACGCGGTCCTGGAGAAGCTTCTGCTCCAAGCTAAACCTCGAAAACTTCAAAAAAAAAAGTGTGGAACATCAGTAAAAAAAACAAAGGGAAGAACCCCTTTCCCCACGGGAAAACCCAAACTCAAGTTTTGGGAAACTCTTTAATAACGGAGAAAAAACCCGTTCCCAAACTGCTTTTTTTAAATTTTTTTTTCCAAAAAAAAAGAATCCCCCTCCTTCAAACAAATCACCATTTTCGTCAAAAGCAAACCCCTTAAAAAAAAAATAAAACCCTGAAACCCAATTTCGCAGACAACATGGAAGACACAATCTCCTTTCACTTAAAGGGCTGAAATCGCCTTACTTTCTTGCAGCGATTCCTCTCCAGGTATAGATAAAAATCCATTATCAACTGTTGAAACATTTTCCCGGGCAAATAGGCGGGCACATCCTGCTACAGGTTTTAAAACCCAATGTGTGGCCCTACGGGTTTTTTTTTAAACCCCTCGGGGCGAAAAGCCCTCATTATTCCCACCCCCAAACCGGGAAAAGATCTTTCAAAACCCCTAAAAACCAACCGTCCCATGGGCTTTGACCAGCTTGAAACTGAAAATTTGGGGAAAAAATGGCCCAAGCTAGGCTCATGTGGAAACTCAAACCGAGGGCCTTTTGGCGAAAAAAAACAGGGGGGGGTTTCCCCGCAAAAAATGGGCCCAAACATTGACCTTTTTTAATTATTTGGAAATCTACACTTCGGAACCCTTTCAAAAAAAAACACCATGCAGTGGCAATTTTCTTTGATTTGGAAAAAGGGCCCTTTTACGATACCCCCCGGGAAGTCGGGGGGATACTTAAATGATCTCCATGATCGGGGTTTTTCGAGGTCATCTTCCATTTTTCCAAAAAAAAATTTTTTGGCAAACGACATTTTTCAGGCCCGGGGGTTGGCACCACTCTCTCGGGATGCCCCACAGCAGGATTTGGGTTTTTTTCCCGGGGGAGCAAAACTGTCTCCGCCCTCTTTGTCAAGATTAAAAACCCTTGGAAAAATTCAGCGGGGGTTCAGACTGCTCACTTTTGTGGATTTTTTTCGCGGGCAACGCAACGGAAGTTTGTACCCCGGTGTCCAGGCCCCGGCCCAGCTTTGCGGGGATAAAACCCATCAGGGGGCGGATAAAAAGGGGTTTCCCCCTTTTTCGGCTACAAAAACACAGTGAAATTCCCCACCCAAAATTTTTCCGGGTCATTTTTTTCCAAAAACCGAACTTAAAAGTGGGAAAACCCCCAATTCCAAAGCTTTAAAGGGGCCAAATTTCTGGGAGCATTTTTGACCAAAAAACGTAACTTTCTCGGGCCCAAAAATAAAAAAAAACCTCAAAACTGTTTGCCAAAAGCCCCGAAATTCTGCGGGTCGTACCGGCATACCAGCGGGGGCCCGGGGAAAAAAAAAACATTCGGCACCTCACAGAGCCCGGCCCGCCAAACTGGACTACTTTTGTCGTGTCCGGCTCCCCCAAGATCGTCTTCCCAAACAAACCTTGGACCCAATCCCCCATCAAGGGCTTTCGTCTCTTTTTTGGAGCTTTCCGCACCCCCCCCCGTGTACAGCCGTACGCAGAGGCAGGGGAACCCCTTCACTGTCCCCCCGCGGGCGGGAAACCTGTTTTTGGGAAATTAATTAAATCCGACTTTTTCTCAGAACCAAAACCCCCCTGCCTATGACTTTTTCCTTTGACCCCTCCGTTCCAAAGAAATTTTTAAACAACAACCCAAAAATTAATTCCCGGGCCTTTTTGGGGTCTTCTTATGCAGCGGGGTAGTTTCCGTTTTTAAATTTTCCGGATAAAACCTCCGGGGCCCCCCCCTTTTTCACACCAAGATTCGTTTCGATTTTGGGAAAAGCTTTTCCAAAGACCCCTACCACTTTTCTGGGTCCCAAGGGCTTTGAAAGCTGCGCTGAGCCTTTTCCAAATTCCCATCCAATAAAAAAGTTTTCCCCTGACGGTTCCAAGTCTGAGTAGGGAAAGGGGCCCTTTGTGCACCCTACTCCCCGGGGGCTCCTTCTCAAAATTTTTGGGAACCCAAAAATATTTTTCCCGATGCCTGTCTATTCTGCTGAACTTACTGCCGGGTTTACGGTTTTGAAGATAATCTCACTTTTCTTCGAAGGGGGACTTTCTGGTTCGGGGTGGGATTCGCTGTCACTTTTTCACACGCGAAATTCAAGACAGCTTTTACTCCCAAAACCAAAACGCAATCTTTTTCCAATCAACCCCAAAAGGGCGCACTACCGAATGTTTTTTTCTTCTCCCCCCCCTTCGGGAAAACACTTTACAAAACCCACATCAAACACTTAAAAAAAAATTTTTAATACATGTACACTCTTTCCACTGAGAGGGCAAAACTAAACCCCTTTAAAGACTTAAAAAAATTTCAAAAGGCCTCCAACAAAAATTGGCCCCCAAAATCCAGACCAGGAAAATAAATAAATTCTCTCCCTCTTTGTTTCCTATGCCGGCATCCGAATTACGACTCGCCTAAATCCTTTCAGGTTTCCCCTTTGTCTTCTCAGAAAATCACTCGCCCCCCAAATTTCCCCCCGTCCGGGAAAATATGCCTTCCGACTCCTCTCCCTCGACTTTTCTTGCCCACTGGAGAGTTTGAGTTCCAACCCTCTCCCTCGTCTTCTCCTGTCCCGGGGGAAAAGGACGATTTCCCCCGACTCCCCCCCCGGAGCCCTTTAAATTTTCCTGGGGTTTCCCCTCCCCGGGTGTGTTCCCCACACCAGGGGCCCCTTAAAACCCCCCAAAGGGGGTTAAAAAGGGTAAAGGGGCAAGGGTAAAAGGGTAAAGGGCTGAAAACGAAAAAGGTTCGTGAAAGGGAAAACCTTTTTAATTCAACATATAAATTTCCCTTTTTTTCCTTTTCCTTAAGTTTTCCCCTGTCCTTCCCCAATTTATCATCCCCACCTGGTAATGCCCGGCCCGAAAGAGGGCCCAAATTTTTCCCCGGGTTTCAAACCTAGGCATTTGCGGGGTTTAAAACTGTTCTTTCCTCCCCCTCCTAGTGATGCATACTCATTGTTCAAAACACATCCCCAAAAACCTTAAACCACCCTTGTTAAACTTCACTCATTTGGTCATTTTCAACCCAAAAAGGGAAAACCACTTTTGGTTTTTTTTAAACCGAGTCAAACAACCACAATTTTTTTGGGACCCCCCGGGCTAAAACTAGTCAAGCCAAAATGAATATCCCCCTTTTTCAAAAGGGCATGGGAAATAAATTCCCTATCCCCAACTAAAAGTGATGGAGCGCCCAAAATCCCTTGATGATAGGCTACGTCCCCCAATGACCCCCCCCCCCTTTCCAAAGATGAAAAAAATTTTCCCAAAAAAATTTTTTAAAGGAATAGCAACTTCACATAAACAAAACTTCGGGCCATTAACCCCAAAAAAATGTGAAACCAACACACAAGATTTAAACCCAAAATTTAAAAATTTAACGAAAGAATCAATCATCATTATCCACCCCTAATAGCATATTTCAAACTTTTAGTCTTTTAAAAAAAAAAAATCATAATTTATCACCATACTTTTACAAAATAAAATTTCACAAATTTTCATGGAAAAAACAATTAAAGGGGTATTAAAAAATTCCAGTACAAAATTTTGTTCCCTAAAATTTAAAAAGTTTAAGCACATATTTTCCCTTTATCTTTTTCCACATCAAAAAGTTTCAAAACCCTCATGAAAAAAAGAATAATTTTAAAGTGTAAATGTTTTCTCAAAAGGGCATTTTAAACAAAATAAACAAGTTGAAACATTTTTTTTTTTCCCACAAGTAATGGTAAAAATCCATTAAAAGTCACAAGCTTTCCCTTGTTGACAAGGGCAAAAGAAAAACCCAAATTTGGGTTTTTCTCATTGCACAATTTAAAACGTGTAATACATTTTCTAAAGGTTTTTTTGCTCATCACCCATAATATAAATTTTATCTTCACAAGCAAGTTTTACAAAAAAAAGTACAAAGAGGGTTTTTCCCTTTTTTTACCCCAAGAAAAAAAGCAAAGAATAGATATGTAATAAAAATAACATCAAATGTTTTTTTCTTGTAAAACATATAGCAATTTAACAAGCAAAAAAAAGAAAAAACCACTTGATTTAAATATTTAGGAGGCATCCCAAACCCTGTCAAAATCCCGCAAAACCACAAACCTAAAGAAAAACAAAAAACAGGAATAACCTTTCTCTTAAAGAATAGTTACATTTGTCCTGGGAAAAACATACCCTTTACAAATAATCTGCCATTACATTTTTTTTTCAAAGGCACTGGGTTTAATGGGAAAACCCGGAATTCCTGCAATTCCAAAGAACCCATCTTTAAAAATCTCTGTAATGTTTGACTTAAAACAAATCATTCGAACAAAAACACATCATCAAAGGTTTTTTTTACCTTGACAGGACCGAGTAGGAAAGGGGGGACAAATCATCCCCGCACCCGGTAATGTTAAAAAAACTCCAAAATTTGGGTGTTTTTCATAACCTTTGAACGTCCCTTACGCACAAATTGGGGAAAAAAATTCAACACTGTAAAGCCCCGTCAGTTTACACATTTTTGACCAGGGCAAATCCAGCCAAGACTGGTTGAAAGGCAACAATTTTTAAAAGTTCAACATACTTTTTTCAAAAAATGGGTTCCCCAATTTAAATACCCTTTTCAGTTGGGTTTGCCATTTTGATCCTTTAAAAAAAAACTGCAGGAAAAATTTTTTTTGGGGCCACCTGAAAAGGAAACCCCCCCATAAAAAAAGAAGCTTGTTAGTTCATCATTTAGAAATTTCAAGGACTTTAAAACCCCCCCACCCCAAAGAAGGAACTGCCTTGCATTTTTTTGTCTGCAAAGACCCCCTTTTAACAAAATCTGTTTTTTCTATCAGCTGACTGTTGAGCAAACTCCCATTCATCCTTCAACCCATTAGCAGTTCATAAACGTATTGGGAAACCCTTTTTTAAAAGTCAGGTAAGTCCGGGCTTTTTTTCGACATTGGTGTCATCAGTAGGGTTTCCAAAGGACCCCCCTTTGGGGATGTGTCCAGAAAGAAGCCGAAAGGCGAGAAAACCCCAGCTTTCCCTTCGGCATTTTTCCCCGTATGCGGAAAAAGCAAAGCCCAAATGAAACGAACCCATTCATGGGTTTTTGCCTTGCAACCTTTCCCAAAAATGGACTTTTAAAAAAAATTTCCCTTTAAACGTTCAAACCATGGCCCTTTGAATTGGGGGTGATATGGCGTGGTTGAAAAAGGAAAAGAAAAGACAAACAGTCTGTAAAAATTTCCATGAATTTAGAAATGAAAATTTTCGTTTCCCCAATTTCCGAGGGGAAAATTTTCTGGAAAAAAACCCACTCCCGGAAAAAAACGCAAGAAAAACTTCCCGCACAAAAACACCTTTTTCAATTTTCTTTAGTGGAATCGCCTCTGGTACCTTTTTCGCTGATCCACCAAAGGGTTTAAAATATAGCATGTCCGGGGAAAAAAGACCCGGTAAAGGGGCCCCAAAAAGATCAATACTACCTTTCCAAAAGGAACGGGAAATAGAGGGGATTTTTTGTGCAAAGGGGCACATGGGACGTGACCTTTTTCGAATGCCTTTTTGGGAGATGTCCCATTAGCGGGAGTTAAATTTTTTAACTCCTTTTTGGGCACCTGGCCCAAAAAAAAGGGAAACAAGAACTCTCTTTAATGTTCTTTTGATTCCACATTTACCAGCGAAACAATGCATCTTGGCCGTGTTTTTAATACGGGCTCTCTAAGTTGGGTTTTTTGGGCCCACAACTTTTTTTTTTGTCCCCGGGCCAGGAAAACCCCCGTAAGGGAAAGTCAGAAAAACCAAAATAATACGGGGTTTGGTTTTTCCGTTGTATGAAGGTTTACAGTCTTTAAAACAGCAGAAAGTAAAAATCGTCAGCGTCTCGTCTTTTTTCCCCCCCATTTTCCCTTTTTGATCAACTGGGGTAATCTGGAGTTCATCCCCGGTTTTTGAACTTTTGGGGCGGCTTTTTTAGCCTTTTCCCCCCTAAACGATTCGAATTTTGG
Source organism: Conus ventricosus (assembly GCA_018398815.1). Lineage (NCBI taxonomy): Eukaryota > Metazoa > Mollusca > Gastropoda > Neogastropoda > Conidae > Conus > Conus ventricosus. Next base: position 73,660,182 of record CM031606.1, read on the forward strand.
GCCCCACAAGACAAGGAAAAAAACGATCCTCCAGCAAACCCCCATGTACTTTAAAAGACAACCCGGGGAAAATTTCCCAAGATCAAGTCGGCCCGACGGGGAACCAAAAGACACAGGCTAAGAAAACCGGGGGTATTACGGTGTATCAACCCGAAATTTTTCGCCAGCGGAAAAAGGTTTTTAACCTCTTCCCCCAAACACCTTCATTTTTTGGGCAGTGTTTTAATTCTGGTTTTTTAAAACACGAAAGATTTCCGTACACCAGCGGGGGTGCAAAACCCCTTTCCCCCGGGAAAACCAAAAAACCGCAATTCCCCTTGAAGGCTTGTTTTCCTTCTAACACCATCCCCATCAACAGCTTGATGTGGTTGGGCCCAAAAAAAAGGGCCCTTTTTCACAATCAGTGGAGACTAATGGCGGGGTTTTGGGGAAACATTTGGTTTTAAAGGGCAATTTTTTTTCCTCAAAAGGGAAATTTTCCATCCACAAAAGAAACCAAACCCCCCCTTGTCTGATCGGCAGCTGACGGTTTTGTGGAAAATTCGTTTTTGTCCCCCCAACTGGCCCAAAAGGTTTTACGTGGGGGTTCGTTGTCCACGACCTCCCGGGAAAGTTTGCTGAGAAAATAAAGGGTCTTACCCCCCCGGGAGTACTGGAAATGACGAAAAATCCCCTCAACCGCGGAAAGATCCCGTCCGTTCCCAAAGGGTAAAAAAAACAAAATCCCCGGGAAATCAGAAATGACCCCCCCGATTTTTCCTTTCCTGGGAACTTTCCCGCCCGATGGGTATTTCAAAGGGAAAAGCCTGGGGACTCAAAGAAGGAAAAAACCTCCTTTCCTAGCCACCCCCCTTTTCTGGGTGAGCGATACAATAAGAACAAGCCATCTGACACAAATTTTCCCCAACGTTTTTTCCCAAATTTCCTTTCTTTAAGGAAGTGGCCAGATTTTTTGCCCCACCTCGGAAAAGTTGTTCTCCCAAGAAGGAGAAACTCGCAGTTATTGAAAAGTTTTTTTTCGGCTTTGAAAAATTTGACCAACGTCTAAACAATGATCATACGAAAATTTGAAACGACGGAAAAAGATTCCCTTTTTCAGGGGGGCCCCAGAAAGAAACGTTTGGAAAACGTTTAGGGGAGAACATTGAAATTTTTTTTGAGGAAATTTTTTTTCTTTCCCAAAGATCCCAAGTTAAATTTTTTTTTCGGGCCCCGAGTGTTGAAAAGTGTCCCAAAACGCTACCCTTTAAAAAAACGACCCCAATATACAAAAAATTTTTTCCCCCCAACCCTTCTTTCCTTTTTTCCAACCACAAGACGGTTTGCGTGACTTTTCCAAAAAAGGAAAAGAAAACTATCAATGTCATCCGTTTTTTTTTTTTTGAAAAAGGGGGGTAACTTTTGGAATAAAATTTCCGCTTTTTTTGGGGGCGGGGGGCGCGAACCGCCGGTTTTTAAAATGGTGGAGGTTCTCTTTATGCCTGTTTTTCTTTTTTAATTTCAGCATCAAATTTTCCCAGTTTTTAAAATGCCTCAACTTAAATTGACTTTTTTTCACTTAGCTTTCCCCCGTAATCCTTTTTTTTTCACTTCCCCCTAATTTTTTTTTTCTTCAACTTCACCTTTCCCCCTTGTTTGTTTTTTTTTTTTCAGATTTTTCTTTTCCCTCGTATTCCCCCCCTTTTTTTCACTTCAGCTTCCCTTTTGTAGGGGCTATTTTTTCAGCTTCAGCTTCCCCCCTGTAGTCTTTTTCTTCCCCCTCTCTTAGCCTGTCTGGGGCCCCTTTTGTGCATTGTTGCACATATTAGTAAAATTTTTCCCCCCATCAAAAAACCCCAAACGGTCCGCTTGTTGAAAAAAATTTATCAAAAACAAACCATAATGAATCCCTCAACAGATATAAACAAAACAATTTTTAAAAAATAAAAATAAAGGGGATAAAAAGATGGCGCTTTAAATTTCACCAAAAAAAGTAATTTTTAGTATATAAAAAAAAAAGAAAAAAAATTTTCCCGGGGTTAAAAAAAAAACCCGCTTAAAACCCAAAACCGGGGAAATAAATTTAAAACCAAGGAAAATTTTTTTTTCCCAAAAAGTAAAATTTTCAAACTGTATCCAAATTTTGGGAAATTTTTAAAAAAAATGAAGTTCAATGCAAATCTGTTTTTCCCTTTAAAAAAGGAAAAAACAAAAAAAAAGTTTTTTCTGAAAATAAATTCTTTAAAAAGTTTTAGTTCCCTTTAAAAGTTTTTTTTGTTAGCTTTCTTTCTTTCTTAATTTTCAAATAAAATTTAAAAAAAAAAAAACAAAAAAGCACCGGGCCCAAAACCAAAAAAAAGAAAAAAAATTTTTCAAAACCCAAAAGGAAGCACAAACAATTAAAAAGAGGGGAAAACACAAACTAGCGGGGAAAAACCACCTAAAAGATGAAAATGTTGAAAAGAAAAACTAATAGGCGCTTATTGTAAAGAAGTGGAAAGAGTTTAAAAAGGGGGTGAAAAGGAAATGAAAGGATTAAAACCCGGAAAAAAAAACCTTAAGAAAAAATCCCAAAAACACAAAAAAAAGCCCTCAACATACCCTAGTGGGTTTACTGCCCCCCCGTGAAACTGGAACGGGGAAAAAAAAAAAAATCCTCACAAATTAAAACAACCCTAAAAGCAATAAAAGCAAAAAAAAAAAACAATCAAAATTAAAAAAATGACAATTCACCAAACCAAAGAAAAAAAAAACCCCCCAACACACAGAAAAAAAAAAATAATCAAAAGATAAAAAAATGTTTATTTGGGGGTGACGGTAATCAACCCCACCACCTACACAAATTTTTCGTGAAAGGAGGTGAAGCGATCCCACACTCCCAGGGAAGGGGAAAAATCAAAAAAAAACAAAAAAGAAAGGGGAAAAAAAATAGAAAATTTCGAGAAAGGGGAAAACTATCGACCCCCCCAAAGCCATTTCCCCCCGAAAAAGAAAGGGAAAAGGGTTTGGGGGTTCCCGTCCTTGGGGGGAAGGGGCCAAAAAAAAACAAAACACAAGGGGAAAGGGCAGCGACTCCTCCAACCCCCCTGCCCCCTTGCCCGCCAGGTAAAGAGCAAAAGGGGTTTAGGGGTATCGGGGCCCCGAGGGGAAAGGGTTTTAAATTTTTCCAGCCGATTTTTTCAAAAGAGGTGTAAAAGGAATTTTTCCCCCCCTTGAGGCGGTCGCCCAAATCCGGGTAAAAAGGACAAAACAGCAGTACCACCCTTTTTAAACCCCCCACCACACACGGGAACAAGGAAAAAAAAATTTCCCACACTTACCCAATTAAACGGCGAAGGGGGGGAAAAAAACACTTGGGAACCCATTTCCTAGGGGAAGTTGGAAAAAAAGTTGTTTGACCATACTTTCAGTGGGCCCAAATTGAACCCTTTCTGACCCCAGCACTTTGAAAAAAAAGAAATGGCAAAACCGGGACAACCCGCGGGGGGGCAAAAATGTTTTTGTGAGAAAAAAAAAATTCGGTCAGGCGGGGGGGGGTGTAGCGATTTCCTCGCTCAAAGGGAAATGCTTTAAAACGTATTACAAAGTGGACCCGGTATGAGGGGAGTTTTTAGTGTTTTTTTCTTTTTCCCCCGCCCCCCCTAACCCCAAACGATTGTTTTTAGAGCACCGTAAAAAATAAATTAGAAAGTGGGGGGAAATCTGGCGTCACAAGGGGAATTTGGGGCTCGGCTGTGCACGGTGGCGGCGTGCAGGAAAAAGGGCCGGATTGTGTTAGCTGTCGGGTGGCAAAAAACGTTAAAAAAAGGGAAAAATTTTTTAAAAAAACCAAAAAAAAAAAACCCAAAAGGGGTAAGCCCCCAAAAAAAAATCCAACCCACCTTAAAAACACATAAAATAAACAAAAAAAATTTCCCAAATAATTTAAAAAATAATAATTAAACTTTTTTTCTTTTTTTTACCCTTCCCTCAAACCCTTTAGGGGGGGAAAAAATAGAAACTTTCCTTTTTTTTTTTCCTTTCCCAAAACCCCTTAGGGTTCAAAAAAGAAATCTTTTTCCCCTTTTTTTTTTTTTCCCTTTCCCAAACCCTTAGGGTACAAATAGAAATCTTTTTTTTTTTTTTTTTTTTTTCCTCAAACCCCTTTAGGGGACAAATAGAAAAAACTTTTTTTTTTTTTTTAAAAATCCCCCAAAGGGGACCAAAAAGAAAAACTTTTTTTTTTCATTTGTCGGGGGCACCAAATGTAAAACTGTCAAATTTTTGCACACGCGCATTCATTTACAGCATTTACTCCAAACGCCCAACCTCCAACAATCTTTCCAAACAAACCCAAAAAGGCGCCAAAATACCCCAATGTTTTTTCCTTCTTTCCCCCCCCCTTTGGGGAAAAAACTTTTCTAAAACCATCAAAAACTTTTTAAAAAAAAATTTTTTTTCAAGTAGCCTCATTTCCCCCTTTGAGGCCAAAAGACCCCCCCTCAAAAAACTTCAAAAAAATCACGGCCCCCCACACAACATTTTGGGCCCCCAAAAACCAGAAAACCCGGGAAAAAAAATTATTTTCTCAAAATCCTTGAAGCTATTCCTCATCCGAATTAAAAACTCGCCTCATCTTTTTTCCCGGATTCCCCGTCCTCCCCAGAAAACATCTTTGCCCCCCCGATTTCTCCCCTCCGGAGAAATGAAATTCCGCCCCTCTCCCTCACCTTCCCCCTTTGTCACTGGAAGAAGAGTACCAACCCCCTCTCCCTCGCTTCTCCTTGTTCCCTGGAAGGGGATGACGATTTCCCGACTCCTCTCCCCCCGGAGTCCTTAATTTTTTGGGGGGGTGCCAAACCCGGGGTGTTTTTCCCCCCACCATGGCCCCTCTTTAACCACCCACGGGGAAAGGTTTAAGGGGGAAGGGCGAAAAGGGGAAAAGGGTGAAGGGGTGAAACACGAATAAGGTTCGTGTAAGTAACCTTCTTAATTCAACATATGATTCTTTCTTTCTCTTTTCCTTAAGTTTTCCCTGTAGCTTTCCCCAACTATCTATCGCTCACTGGTAATGACTGGTCAGTAGAGAGGACCAACGTCCTGAAGGTTCGAGTCTCTAGGCCATCTGCTGGGTTAAAACTGATTCTTTCCTCCCTCCTCCTAGTGAGTGCATACTCAGTGTTCAAACACATGACCAGCACCTTACCAGCCCTTGTTAAACTATCACTCAGTGGTCACTTCACCCAATGACCACGTTTGTTTCTTTACCGAGTCATACTCACAATTATTTGGGGACGCCCGCTACACTGTCAAGCCACATGAATATCCTTCCTTTTCAGTAGTGGCATGGGAAATGATTCATATCACTAACTACATGTGATGGAGCGGTCACATGCCTTGATGTGAGGCTACGTCACATGACACCATAGCTGGCCGCAACCTTCAGCATCCAGAACTTTTACTTTTTTTTAAACTTTTTAGCAAGTTGAAGGCGGACGGTTACAACATTACTCTTGCTTGGGTTCCAGGTCATGTTGGCATCGGCGGGAACGAAATGGTTGATCGTTTAGCCAAGAACGCCACAAGAGAGAAAACTGTACAACACTTATATCCCCTGTCAGATGTGAAACCAAAATTAATGATTATGTGAGAGACCTCTGGCAGGAGGATTGGAACACACAGACGAATAACAAACTCTTTCAGATCCGTCCAAACCTTAAGGACTTCCTCCATCCACGTCGGGAGGTCGTAAAGAGGAAACGGTTCTGTGCCGGCTGCACACCGGCCATTCATATTTTACCCATTGCCTACCTTTTAAAGAGTGAAGAAGCTCCGTGGTGCATTCCATGTCATGCGCCACTCACAATGAAACATGTTCTTTTAGAGTGTTGGGACTTGCACGATGTGAGACACAAACATTTTACGGCGGAGTCCATGAAGATCCTGTTCAGGGATGTGATCCATTGAGTTTTTGAGAGAGATTAACATTTTTCATCGATTTAAGATTTTACGGAAGAAAGATTTTTAACGAAGTTTCTGGTACGTTTCTAGACGATGTCATTTAAAGAGATGTGTGAAAGGTTTTTTTTTTTTTTTTTTTAAATTTTTTTTTAATGACTGGTGAGTTGATTTTAACGTGGTGACAGCCCTGATGTGGCCCTTTGCGGTCGGCTGGGCTATAAGCAACATTATCTTATCTTATCTTATCTCCATGTTGAAGTGTCTACGACCGAAACGTTGGACATCCCTCTTCCAGGTACTCCTTTTGCCACCTTTTCCTTATTTATATGTTTTCCTATGTAAATAAACCTTCGTCTATGGCATGGGCCTGTGTGGTCGGCTTGGCTATAAAACAACAAGACTGTCTTTAGACTGATTGCATGCTGCGTGTATGTCACTTTCCTCAAATCAATTACAACGGTGTTTGCTCTGCTTGTTTTTTTTTTATTGGATACAGCCATCGTGAACAGTGCTGGCGCCTCGATAAGCTAGGCATTGGTGTGGAGTGCTGCCTTTGTCGTCGTCAAATCCTGCTTATACTGCTAGACGTTTCTTGTTAAGGTAAGATGAGACATCCTCGCACTTGACGTGGCGTTTTCGTGGTTATATTGTTCACATTTATCCGGCGGGAAGGGAATAAGATGATTATGTTTCACGTCGGTTATGTGTTTTCAGTTGGATGAAATGAAGAGCTAATGTTTAAAGGGATTTGCAGTAGGGTTAATGTCTGTTGTAGTTAGTAATACGAAATGTAGGGAGGGGAAGAGAATGTATTGACAGATCTCTAGATAGTAGATGAGAAGTGCATGTGATTCATGAGGGTGTTGATTCTACTGCAGGTTGTTTATTTTAGGCATAATTTGAAAGGTTTTGCAGATTCCTTGGTTGACTTGTGCATGGTAAAGACAGGATTGAAATTTTTTTCTACTTCAAAATTTTGATCATGCGTTCTTTTTTGTTTGTTGAAGTGACATGTTTTAAATCATCCGTTACATTTGCGTGAGCATTTGATTGCACAAGTGCATTCACTCGCATGCACATGTTCTCACACACACGCGCTCAATCAAACACTGACATGTGCGTACGCATAAACTTTTTTTTCCAACTTTATTCGAGATAGACAGACACATAGTACATTTAATGTATTCTTATTACTGTCAATGTATATGAAGAGGCATATTTTTGTTTATTATCGATCTTTTTTTTTCGTATTGATTTGCAGACGGCGGCGCAACAAGGATGAAGTCGCAAAGTTACATTGGGGAGGCGAAAGAAGATAGCTGTACACAGCCCAAAATGAACGGTGCTGTTTTTGGGGTGACTCTGTGTAGGTGACAAACTACTGCGGTTAGGGGCACAAACCATTTAAAGAGGGCATATATCCACTAACCGGAACCATTGCTCTTGGGGGAACAGAGAGCATACGTAAAGGTGATGCCTTACGGCACATAACTCCATGCTACCATACAAACCCAAAGATACTTGGCACCACGCACAAGCACTCACACACAGGCACTTTGGGCAAAAACTCGCAACGGTCCACAACAGCCTGGTTCCCCAAATAAGATCAAAAAATGTTTGTCCTTCTGATGTCATTTTGGGCTTGTTTAAACAAATCTTCGTTCACGTGATAAAGGAACAAGATGCAATTTTTAGAAACTTCAGGCGTTACGAGAGAGATATTGAATCAAAACAGAAATTAAATTTTGGAGCGGGGTTTCCCCCCTCCCCCTTCCAAGTTATGTGTTCGAGTGTTGTGTTGTGTTCCCCCCTATGTCGCAAGCAAAACACAGCTACAGATTTAAGGAATGGAAGGCAGGGGGATTCTGAACCCTCAATTTAATGTGAAAGGCCGCAAGCAGACGTGCCTGTCAAACTGGAAGATCTTTAGCCTACATTGAAGAACAAGGGCAAAAACTGCGTGGTTCCCCCAAAAAAGTTGAGGTAGGACAAAAATTTGGGGATTGGTTTTGGGCTTTTTAATGCTGCTGTAAAAAAAAAAACACAAAAAAGCAAAGTTGAATCTTTCGCTTGGATGCGAGGTTATTTTTATGTCTCTCGTTCTGTGTTTTTGTTTTTGCTTGTTTGTTTTTTTGATGGTGGGAAGGAATTTCTGGTTTTTTTTCTATCTGGCCATTGCGTTTTTTTCTTACACTTTTTTTGGTGAAAAGGATACATGACTGTCATCTCTGAATTGGATATCCCCCCCCCCCACAAATTGAAAGAAGGAATTGAGCACAGTTGAGATTAGGAGAGCAGAATATCCACGTCATAATTGATCATTGGATAGTCATTTTGAAGTACCCTCATTCTCGCTGACTTCGTAAGTAAAGTGAAAGTATATGTGATCGCCTATTCCCTGTCCCAGAGCTCTACACGAGCCTTATATTCAAAATTGCTTGAGCATGTCGTTGATTTTTCAATTATAGTTCACGTTTTCCACCACACAGGTATGTCAGTTAAAGCTTGGGAATCGGTCCATTCTTAGCTCTTCACGATTTGCTGCCTCAAGTGGTGATGACTGGTTTGTTTCACTTGGATAAATGGCGCCTGCTCTTTGAATGTGTCAGAATGATTTCCTTAGGTAAAAAATAAGAAGAAAAAAGTGTCACGTGCAAAACTGGTGGCTGTGTTCGATGAGCAAGTTGTGGTGTTGGTGGACAGAAAACTGCCATGGGGTCTGCTAGCCTTGTGTGAGTGGCGCGAAGATCAGAAAATAAGGCCTAGAACAGATACGGCAAATCGAGGCTTGTAGTTCTCTTGTCCTTCTGCGCTGTGTGTATGTACAGTCGGTTTGGTCTCTGACAGGAAGATCATCTCGGTGTGAATTTGAATAATATTGCGGATTACATTTTGTGGCATTAAGTATGTGCATAAGTGTGTGTATGTGTGTTCATGCATTATATTTGTACACATGCTTGTGTGTGTGTGTTTGAAAATGAGTGCTTTATGTAGAGGCATACTTTTGAATGGTATTTAATGTACAAAGACTGGGGCTTGGCATGTTGATGGAATAATTACAATCTCTGTCTCATGTGTGTTCATTTTTTTTTTTTAACCTGCAGATGATCACTCACGAGTTGTCTTGAACCACTGACAAACGAGCCGCATTCGGACTATGTGAATGCCAGTTTCATGGACGTGAGTGTGGGACTGTATTTCTCCTTTCCTATCACTCCCAAGTGGGTAACAGTAACGCTGCACTAAAGGCACAAGTTTCTGTCAAGTGATGCTTGTTTGGCTGTCTTCCATGACACTGTGCTGTTTTGATTGCTTGCTGTTTGTTCTCATTCCTAGCCTGAGAAATACAGTGGTAAGAAGCTTTCACGTTAAGGAGATGAAAAGGTTAAAAGGGTTCCCAAGTGTGTTGGAAGAGAACAGGTATGGATAGTGAACGATGCAGTAGGGAATTCTTGTGGGATGTCTCTGAAACAGATGGACAAAGAATAAGTGTGACTGGGTGAAATTGATTGAATTTGTGAATATTGTTCATCATTTGAATATTGATAATTGTTAAATTTGTCTCCTAATGGTCAGATGTGGATATTGAAGTATGTATTTATTGGTCAGATCATAAATGACTAAGGAAGCACATGTTTATTAGACACATGAAGAGATGTGGATATTGAATTGTTTATTGGACTGATAAAGTCAACATTCAACAGAGGTAGAAGAAGGACGTGTACACAGTATGCTTCCTTCACTGGTTTTGTCAATTAGTTAATTCCCATGTTTAATCAGAAGCTTGATTACTGTGCAGGTGATAGTTGAGGTGATCATGTCTACAGAGGAAAATTATTTTAGAGCTGTCTGTGGTCTTTTTGCTGCAGTGCCTATTCAGTTAATGTTAATTGACCAGATGAAGAGATGTGAACACTGAAGCATTTCCAGAGACGCCAACAGTTTGAGCACTCATTTTGTTTTCCATCCTGTTGTTTTCAGGGATACAACCGACCAAAGGCTTTCATAGCTTCACAAGGTGAGCTGTGTTCCCCTCCCATGTAAATATTGTAATTGTGTAAGGAGTTAGAGCCGAAGCAGTTGTCTGAGGGGAGGTTTCTTCTCTGAAGACCTTTTGCTGTCAAGCTCTCCCTGGAGGTTTTTCTTACTGACACTTGATTAGACCATTGACTTTCGGGAATAGTCCGGAGGACGTCTGGGAAAGACCAGATAACACTGGGAAAGACTGGCTTACGGGCTCCCCACCGTGTTCTTGAAACACTTGCTACTAGTACGAAAAACGAACGATGCTCCCAGGATTCACCAAAGGGGAAAGAAGGATGAATCCATCAGCACAACCTGATCACGACCGGAAATGCACAATGGAAATTCTCCACTGAGGGCGGCATGAAGATCCACAGAACTAAAAATGGCTGTATGAAGACTCTGATGAATGAACAGCAGCGCACTGCGCCTGCAGATAAGACGTCAGAAAACCAAGGCCAGGATTCAGACCACAGTGCCAAGGACATCCCCGCTGATTATTCAGACAGGGACTTTGTACAGGCTCTCG
>CM031606.1:73675652-73725652 GCA_018398815.1 Conus ventricosus
AAGGCGAGTTTGTTTGCTCTCCATTCCATGCTTTCAAGGTCTTCAATTTGCTCTTTGTAAGGGTCCAACAGTCTTCTTAGGTTTTCAGGGGTGTCCTTACATTCAGCAATGGTCATTAATGCATGTGTTATGCTTTGAATTAGCGTTCACCAGGTTGCTATTTGAAGCATCATTTTAAATGATCCGCCTCCATGGTCACCGCCAATCTTGATCCAGATTTCGTTCTCTGGAATACTCTCATCATGCCATGTTAATCGGCCTTGATTGTCATAAGCATCCGCAGTTTGGTGACAAATGCTGGGACATCCTTAATGCCTGCAGAAGGTGTTGGAACCAGTTCCATAATCCCATCGATCTCATTCCAGACCTCCACACTTCTCATCTGACATTCTACTTCTGCACACTGTGCTTTGACTTGTTCTTTCCTTTCTTTTCTGTTCACTGGCAAACTGTACCCCGAGCCTCCTATAGAACTGTTTGTGCAGTCTGTACTTTGTCAAACTGAGGCCAAGTGCCGCACGAAGGGCAGGACCTTGTTTTGCAGTTACAGATACTTGACCACATTTCGCTTCATTAAGAACCAGCTGTTTGCGTACTTTGCTTGCCGTCTTCAGTTCTGTGCCCTGCTGTTGGCCGCATCTGTTCAGTGTCTCCTGATACATTCAAACGAATTTTGTTCATTTCTTTTGCTCGCTTCTTCCTGAGTGGTGTTCGAGCTTCACTTGATTGCTTTCCGAGGTTTTGTAATTTTTTTCAGCACAATCAGCTGTCCACCAGTTTGGCATGTGACAGTCATTTTTTTCACTGGACTGTGAGAGCTTAATGCGGGCAAGTTTTGTGAAATAAGCTTCTTCTGTGTTTGTCAGTGGTGCCTTCAGCTGACTCAAAGGCCTGAGGATTCTTTTTCTGAACGGAGACAATGCTTTGTCAATGCCAGTTGGAACGGTCTGCACTGATGCGCCTCTTGAATCTTTGGGTGGAGTTGATGTGGCATCAGATGTGACACAAAAGGAAACTTGTTTTTTGACTGGAGATAATGCTTCATTGATGCCAGCTGGGGCAGTCTGCACTGATACAGTTCTAGGGACTTTTGCCGGAGTTGATGTGGCTTTAGATGAGACAGAAAATGAAATATCACTATCAAGATCAGAGTTTGACTGGCACTTTCGTTTTGCTGGTTGGGAATACTGTTTGAGAACGGCAGATTTCTTTATCTTTTTCTGGTCTCCCACCTTTACTCTGCTGTTGAAAGTGAGTGCATAGCGCACACTGACTGACAGATAAACTGGGGTCAAACAGGTGCCATAATTTTGAGGCTTTTTCAAATTCTGCCAATGCACGGCTCTTTGCTGTAGTTGAATGTTTGCGGTTTGTCAGATTTTTCAAAGTGTTTGCACAAAACACACAAACTATTTTGAATGTACTTCCTCCCTATCTTCCAGAACATTCACATTGAAGATTAAGTTTATTTCAGAAGCAAACACTCAAGCACGTTACTACTGATTTGTTTTTATCTTTCTTTGATCTCTTAGACCTTTTCCCACACAGTCTACACAAGACCTTTAAACGTTCAAAATGTTCAGTGAGAGAGTGACCGTTTTGTTCCATAATCTTTCGGCCATCCCCCCCCTCTCTCTCTCTCTCTCTCTCTCTCTCTCTCTCACACACACACACACACACGCACGCACGCACGCACGCACGCACGCACACACACACACACACCACACACACACACACACACACACACACACACACACACACACACACACACAAACACCCTAATGGTAGGCTACTACCAACATACACTTTAATTTGAATTTGCCGATAGAAATAGTAGTAGTGATTGGAAATGAAGTATTATTTTAATATAATAATTATTCACTTATTATTGTTATGCCTACTACCATTACTGTTTATCAGTAGTATTATTTTGCTTGTAGTAAATGTTATCCTCTACGTTTCCCTTTAATTAGGCCTACGTTGCTCTACATGCAACCATAGTACATATAAAATGTAGCAACAATGAAGAAATATGTATATATACAACGGTGTAAATACGGCCCTTTACAAATGCTAACTAACTTTTCATTCACAAAAGTTTTTGACAACGCCTGGCCTACTTCGGCCAAAGATAGTTTGCCCCTCCACCGCTGTCTTTGCTTCAGCGGCCAACGACGCACGGCGCGCGCAGCACAGCTTGCGCCGGTCGCAAAGTTCTGTCAGAAAGTTTTAAACACGAACTTAATTATGGTACTCACAGAGAAGACTGAAATGCCAGCTTTTGTCACACTCTCAAGTACTCACTGCGCCATTGCTTTCATACAGAAATTATAGTTAAAAAATCTCTGTACAGTAAATATAACTTAAAATGTTGCACCAGTCTCGAAGCGTCCAAAAACACACAGAGCGTCTGGCCGTGTGGTGGCTGACTCGTTAAGGCCTAGCCCCAGTCCCAAGGCAAAGCGTTGGGCGGACTAAATGCAGTCGCTGTGAGTGTGCGGGCGCCGCCGTGACATATGGATCAGTTCCAAACAAGATGATTCAACTGGCCCTTGAGATGTATCATGCCCGAAGAACATCAGAGAAATGCTGAGGAAGTACTTCCATGGCTTCTCCATGAGGTTCTCCACAAAGGAATACACAACAGACTGGATCAGTCTGGAAATTTAGTTATAGCGATGGGCACTGCAATTTCTCCAACGCTGTTTGTGTTGGCAATGGAGGTCATCTTGAAAGCCGCCATGAGTTGTACAGGTCCAGCAGATCTCGGTGATGGATACCAGATCTCTGAAGGCTTCATGGATGATACAACAGTGTTTTCCACCAAGGAAGATAAAACATGCAAAATACTGAAGCAGTTACACCAATTAGTTACTTCAACCAGGATTAATTTCAAGCCAAAGAAATCATGAAGCCTGTCCTTGTGGCAAGGAAAAAGAGCAAAAACAGTCACGTTCACCATAGCCAACTGAGCCATTCCAGCTGTAACTGAAGAACCAGTCAAGAGCCTTGGGAGGTGGTATGACGACTCCTTGAAAGACACAAAGAGGGAGAGGAAACCAAGCAAAGGGCAGAAGAAAGTCTGCAGATAATCGACCAGTGTGGGCTTCCTGGCAAGTACAAGGTCTGGTGTTTGCAGTTCATGCTGATCTGAGACTTTTGTGGCCACTTCTGATATATGATATCAGCACAAGCACTGTGGAATCAATGGAGGCCAGAATCAACAAGTATACAAGGAACTGGCAAGGTGTCCCATCAGGTCTCACTGACGTTGCACTCAAGCAAAGCAAAGCCAAGCAAAGCTGAAGCTTCCTCTAAAAGCCATCGAGGAATACAAAGTGGGTAATGCGAGGTTACTAATCATACTTGAGGACTCCAAAGACAGCGTTGTGAGAATGGTCCGGCCAAATTTTTGACTGGCAGAAAATGGAAGGTTCGGGAGGCAGTAGACCTGGCAAAGGAAAACTTCAAGATCAAGGAGATAACGGACCACCACACACAGACCAACAGACAGGGGCTGGGATCAACAGAAATTAAAATGGTGGTCAAAAAGGAAAGAAAAGAGAGACATGGTAATAGAGGAGCTGAAGAAAGAAGGGGATGCCAAGAGAATTCAGAAAGCATGCAGTCCACATGGAGGCACAACCAAGTGCTCAAGGAGATCGCACATGCAGTTAGTTACTGCTGGAGGAAGATATATGCCACCAGTAGTTTCAGCAACAAAGTTCTACACGGCAGGGGGCCGCAAATCATGGTCAGGAACAGCTGTGATATCAAGAGCAAGGAAGCAGCATTAACTGGATGGAGCAGAGGACTGGGAATGCACAGTAGACCTTCCAGAATGGGAGAAACCGTCTGGTGATCATCAGACCGGATATTGTTCTCCACTCATGTCCATCATAACAAATGATTTGATCAAACTCACTGTGCCATTCGAAAGCAGAGACTTAGAGGTATGCCAGTCTTGCGAGCAGTTTGAGGGAATCTGGCTTCCACCCCGGATCCTCACCATAGAATTTGAGGCAAGGGGATTTGCAGGCTCATCAGCCAATGAGTTCATGAAATAGCTCGGGATTTCAGCTAAGAAGAGGACCTTAACCATGAAGGCAATGGCAGAGGCAGCGAAAAGAGTTCCAGCTGGATCTGGTCATGGAGGAACAAAAGTGAACTTCATACGGCATAAATTTCCCAACTCAGAACAGGTGTCCTGTTAGCAATGGGGTAAGACACCCGTCTGAAAAAGGCATTCCTTAAGATGCCCACCCATCTAAAAGCTGCGGGTTCAAATCCGGCAGCGCCAGGTTAAAAAAAAAAAAGTTGGCAGTAGAAGGGCATCTGGGAGTCATGACCTGGATGCCCCGGGCCTCCGTAGAGTGTAAAGAGTTCAGGGCCGAACGCTTGTCTGAGGGTGTTTCTTCTCAGACCTTCTGCTGTCAGGAGTTTCTCCCTACTAATTGTAAAGCTTCTCTTAACTAGTAATCTTGGATACATTGTTTAAGGTGATAGTGATGTTTAATCTGTACTGGCCATTCATGAATGCAAGTAAGACGGATGAAACATACTCCTGATATTTCTGGATGTGCATATGAAAGAGGGAGTGATCTAAAATGAGAGAGGGAAAAAGCGGATTATGAAGATGTCATCAGAAATATTTGTAGATACACTGACTTGTTTCATCATTGCACTGCACCAGATGGACAGTTTCATCTCTTACCAACTTCCTTCCATTTTTGAAACCTCACACGTGTACCACACAAACATATGCACACACACACATATGGCATGTGCATACATGCATATACACACATACAAAAAAGACAGGTGCACACACGCACAGCATGCACTGGTACACACATGCACACACACATTTACATCTGAGGGTACACACACACACACACACACGCACACGCAAGGTAAACTGCCTGTGGGGTTGTGTTGACAGGCCCCAACAAAATGATGATCCGCGACTTCTGGCGCATGGTGTGGCAGCAGAGGGTGTGCAAGATTGTGATGCTGACCAACCCGGTGGAGGCCTGCAAGGTCTGTGCTCGCACAGCAGTGTCTGGTTCTGAAGCATATGCAGACACAGACACAGAGAGAGAGATGTCTGTGTGACGGGCACTACCTTGAGTTCCATCTGTTTGAACTCCCATGTGTCTGTGCATGTCTGTCTGTGTCTCTGTCCGTCTGTCTGTCTCTGTTTCTCTCTCTGCCAGTCACTGTTTGTGTGTCTGTGTGTGCCTTTCTATATCTCAGTGTCTCTCTATATATATATATCTTGTTTTCTTTGACTGGTTAGGTCTAGCTGGTTGGATGGTGGTTTCATTGTATGATGGGATGTAAAAATGTAGGAATGATAAGGAAGGAAGGGGAAGTTAAGTGAGGTGTTTATTGACCTTGTTTACGTGTTTGTGAACATGAATACGTGCAGTAGAATCAGTCAAGATGTAGTGAGATGTCAAAGAGGGAGAAACCAGTGCTGTGAGATTCTGTCTGGTGTGTCCAGGACTGTGAGTACATGCCTGACTCACAGGTGATGCCTGATCTTCAGACTTCCTCACAGGTCTCCTCAGAGAGTGTGCCTAAGTCTGCTCACTCAGTCACGATGTTAGTCAGTCTCTGCAGATGTCCGTATTACATGGGCTGCATAGATGCTTTCAACAGACAGTGTGTCTTAAATTTGATTTAGTTTCTCAGCGTCCTGCCAAAATGCGACCGTCAAACTTTTGAGAGGAGTTTTAGAAATTAGAAACTAGACGGTATCGGTATTAGATGTTTATGAGAACAGGGGAGGGGGGGTGGGATGGGGGGCTGTGCTGATATGTTTATAAGAGGGAGAGAGTTACTATGACTTGTCTGTTAGTGTGTGATGTGATGATGACATTTCGTCCAACAGAAAAAGTGTGAGCAGTACTGGCCCGACGAGAGCAGCACGAAGTATGGTGATGTCAGCGTGCGCATAGTGGACACTGCCAAGTACACCGACTTCATCATCAGGACATTTGAGATTTCAAAGGTAGTGCAGCCTTGGGTGATCAGAGCTGTAAAATCATGCACCTGGTGTTGGTTTGTTCCCCACCACAACAGGAGTTCTCAAAAATAACCCCTAGAATGCCTTAAAAGTGGGTCTTAAGTGACAGGTTTTCTTACCTATAAGGTCAATCCAGCTGAGACAAAGAGGCAGTGTTGTAGGGAAAAAAACACATCTGTAAGAGTGCATGTCTTGACTGGGAGGTGAAACTGTGTTTTTATAGAACTAAAACGTTTCTTTGATGTTTGTCTCTCTGAAACTACATGTCGATCGAATTGAGATTTTGGCAGGCTTTAGTATATGTGTTCAGTCATGTACATGAATTCTTGTGTGCTTTCACCCCAAGTTATCTGTGTAACTGTGATACACTTTTGTGCATCATGTTTGATCTGAAATCCAAATATTGATAAAGTATCTGTACATTCATCTGTACATACCTTGATGCATTGAACGGGATAAGAAATTTTCTTACGTTCAAGAAGGAAGCTACATGAAGCATGCTGATGCAGTGACAGACATCTGATTGGCATAGAATTTTAGACCTTTACTGATATTGGCATAGAATTTTAGACCTTTACTGATATTGGCATAGAATTTTAGACATTCACTGATATTGCCATAGAATTTTAGACCTTCACTGATATTGGCATAGAATTTTAGACCTGCACTTATATGCATGTTTTGTTTTGTTAGCAAATACTTGGAAAAAAATCCTTTAAATCTAAGATTCAGTTTCACAAAAGGAGGGAGCAACTGCTTTTGACCAGATGATGGAAAACATGTTAGGACAGACTATGTATGAGGGAGACAATCAGTTGCACATGTCTTTGAATATATATGGCAGTTTCTGGTCCATGATGAGTAATTTTTTTTTTTTACAGTGAACTCTGTCCAGGTTGCATTATATTGGTTGTTAGTGCCTTATCTGTTGATACAAGAAAGAAAAAAATGGAGTGGCTAACTGCTGAAATGGACAACTCACCTGTTTGTGGATTTCAAAACGAGCACAACAGACAACACGCAGTAACTCACAAAGCTCACACTGCGTTTCTGCTTCCACACTAGTTACAGTCAAACTGAAGTCCCTGTCTCACCTGACCATCATGTAGTCCCTGTCTCACCTGACCATCATGTAGTCCCTGTCTCACCTGACCATCATGTAGTGAGCATGTTGTGTCCAGCTGTACATGATACAGAAGACCCGGCAAGTAGCATAGGAATCAAATTGAAAGCTTTTGAACTCGCTGAAGGAAATGGAGGTTGGAGGGACGCCTTCACACTTAGAATCAGCGAGTCTGTAGTTTGTAAATTGTCAGAATCAGAAGACTGAATCCTGTGTATATGAGAGAACGAAGAAACTTTTTGTTCATGTGAAGAAAGATGGCCAGACCTAGAAGCTGAGGTAGCAGACTGGCTTCCGGAAAGCAACAAAGGGAGCAGCTTCCAGAATGTCTTCTAGGCTCTGATATTGTCCCTGTCCGACACTATGGAGGCTGATGTCCCAGGATCTTCAGTGTCAGAGGACTGATTAAACTTCAAGGAGTCGTAGTGGAGAGTGCTGCACCAAATGTTACAATCATTGACCTTTTTTTTCCACTTTGTAGCTTGTAATTTTGTTTTCAGTGTCATGACCCTGACACGTGTTTGTGATAGGGTGAAAGGAAATATCTCTCACCTTTTTTTCTTTTTCTGTGTGTGTACAGCGTACCGGATATTTACGTCCCATCTCGAACCCAAATAAACATTTATTTCATATTTTAGAAGGTGTGTCGTTTGCCTGTATCATCATATATTTGTATTAAAATTTAACTTAAAGGTCAAAGTCCGTAAATGTCACACAAATGACAGACTGACGAGAGGGTGTGGTGTTGGCAGGATGACAACAGCCGCATTGTCAAGCAGTTCCACTTCTGCACCTGGTCCGACCATGGGGCCCCGACCTACCCCACCACTCTCCTGGCTTTCAGGCGCAAAGTGCAGAGCTTCAACCCTGACAACACTGCCCCTATTCTGTGTCACTGCAGGTTGGTGAAGTCGGTGTAGATGTGTGGGAGAGATCTGTGGTAAAGTGGAGACTACAGTGCTCCTCTTCTGTGCTTTGCAAGTGGGTTAAAAAGTGGAAATGTGTGTGAGAGACGTGTTGTCAGGGAAGGCAACACTTTCCCTATTTTGTGTCATTGCATGTGGGTTATGATGCTGTGGTGTTCTGTTTCTCAGTGCAGGGATTGGAAGAACCGGCACGTACATAGGTTTGCAGTATTTACTGGACCAAGCCTATGCAGAGGGTCAAGTGGACGTGCTGCAAGCTGCCCACATCATGCGCAACAACCGTGTGAACATGATACAGACCTGTGTATGTATAGCTTGTCTGCATCAGCAGTGATAATTTAACAATGCAGTTTATGTTGTGCCGCAAAATCCGCATCATTTGGGATAAAGTCTGTTTATATACATATTGTGTGTAAACTAATGAATTTAACAAAGGTGCATGCAGACGAATTTCGTTTTTCACAGTGTATGAATATATAACCCATTTCATAAGTTGACGGTGTGTTCTGCAATGGAGTAATAGTGACATCATGTACAGAGATGGGATTTTTCCACCGATTGGCGGATTTCCGTCTTTTTGATGGCCCCAGGGTCGTTTTTGAGATCAGTGTAAATCCGTTGAGAAAATTGGGGGGGGGGGTAGAGGTTAGTTTGTGATGAAGCTAATGTACGGCGAGAGGTCGATCAATATTGTGTTCTCAATTGATCTGTTCGCAAATGGATGTTTCCGGTTTCTGCTTGGGCCGGTCGAAACTGCTGTCTTTGTTTTCATTCTGCGGTTGACCGAAACCATCAAAGCGGAAGTTGATGTTTGAGAACGCGGCAAACTGTTTGCGAATTTTTTTCCTGACGCCATTTTCTTTCGGTTTGACGAGAGTAGCGAAAACCAGAATGTTTCATCAGATAGCAGAAAGCGAGAAAGTTCTTGCGAAGCAAGTCGATGCTTCAGTTAAAAACAAATGGACTTGGAAGTGGTTGGAGGAGGAAGTGAGCGCAAAAGTGATGCTGACCAGTTTCCAAAGGCGCCGTCAGCCACAGTGTGATTCTCAGACTGAAAGACTGCATGAGGAAAATCCCTATCCAGGACAAGCATCTGCACATGGTGTAATGACGCGATCAAGTATGGCTCACGGGGAAAAAATTTTGCAGCATTAGAAATCAAGATCGTCTTGCAAAAGCTCATCTAGCATAGAGTCTAAACTCCCCCCGTCTTACTACGCTCTTGGTCGTTTGGCATCTGAGTCTTACCCTCACTCCCTCTCTCCACCTCTCTCTCTCTCTCTCTCTCTCTCTCTCTCTCTCTCTCTCTCTCTCTCTCTCACCAATCCTGTGTCAAGGGTCTTCATGATTTCCTGACAGACATCAATGGCGAAGGTGAGAAAGTCTTTTTTTTTGTAGGATCAAGGTTATTAATACTTTTGAATACTTTGGTGTCTCAGATGCTGATTTTTGCAGGTTAAATTCTAAAAAATCTTCAGCTTCAGGGGCTTTGCCCCCGACCCCACCAGGGGCCTTGCCCCTGGACCCCACGGGGGCCGCTGAAGGCCCCCCCGGGCCCCCCCCACTTTTTTTTTTCCTCCTTTTTCACATTATGAGAATCCCATCTCTGATGTAAATTTACAGTCAACAAATGATAGTGAATTTTGTATGTGTAGACATAAGGTTTTGGAAAGGTATGTGGACATAACTTTTGAAAACGAGTGCTGCAATTTTTTTTTTTCCAGTTACATTCATTATTACTAAAGAAGGTAGCTGTTCCTTTTTTTGCCAGGAAACTGGATTTCTATGCACAGATTATTTTTTAGTATACACTTTTGTTTGCTTTTAGGCCGTTACATATTGTTGTTCATCTAAATGTTTCTGTCACAGGAGCAATACATCTTTTTTTACGATGCCTTACTGGAAGCTATAGTTGCCAAGGACACCACTATACCCAAGTCTTCCTTTAGAGCAACCTTTGAAGACATGACTCAGAATGAGAACGGCATTGAAACTCCTTTGGAAAAACAGTATGATGTAAGTTGGAAGATCTATGTCATCTTGACATTTTCTGGTGTGTTTTTTTTGGCTTTGTCTTAGTTGTCTCTGAAAGTCTTTATTTGCTTTTCAAAAACAGAAAAGACATTTATTGATCTTATTTGGATTTTTTTATGTATATGGAAATGAAGTGTAAAGACGTTGCTTGTATTTGAGTAACAAGTGTAGGTTTCTCAGATCGCTTCAGTAATATTCGCATTGGTGCCCTCTCTCTCTCTTTTACTCTCTCTCTCTCTGCCTGTCCGTCTGTCTCACCATCTTTGTCTGTCTGTCTCTCTCTCCATATATAATATTATATTTAATATATATATATATATATATATATATTAATATATATATTTTATATATATATATATATTATAGTGTGTATGTGTTGTGTGTGTGTGTGTGTGGTATAAAGATTGTTTATCCTTTGATGGCTTTGTAGAAATCGTCCAGTGGTGATATGATAAATTGAAAAATGAAATGATCTTATTTTGATTTTTTTGTGTAAAGACGTTGCTTGTATTTGAGTAACAAAGTGTATGTTTCTCAGATTGCTTCAGTAATATTCGCATTGGTCTCTCTCTCTCTTTCACTCTCTCTCTCTTTGCCTGCCTGCCTGTCTGTCTCACCATCATTGTCTGTCTGTCTGTCTGTCTCTCCACATGTGTGTGTATAAAGATTATTTATCCTTTGATGGCTTTATAGAAATCGTCCAGTGGTGATATGATAAATTGAAAAATGAAATAATCGTTTTCGTGACAAGTGTTTCTCTCTGCAAGACTGCCCAACAATGACACACAGTCTGAGTATCGATGAGTGACTGGCATAATGCACTGAAGCGTCCTGCATCCTGTGCGATGTGTGCAGACTGTACAGCTGCTGTCCCCCACCATTGATCGGTCAGAAGTGCACTGCTGCCTTGTCAGAAGAAAACATGGGCAAAAACAGATTTAAAAACGTCTTGCCAGGTACATTTCTGCCCGTGTTGCTTCACAAGTGTATTGGTGCGTGATGGGATGGGGCGAAGAGGAAGGGGGTAGGGGAGTGGTGGGGATATGTGCCTGTGTTTTTCTTTAATGTGATGAAAATGGTAGTGCTGAGGCATGTTTTATAAGATTTGTTGGGCTGGAAACATAGTGCTGGGTATTTGTTTATAAAATTTGTTGGGCTGGAAACATAGTGCTGAGGTATGTTGTTTATAAAATTTGGGGGCTGGAAAGGCGTAATTGTTTTTGTTTTTTTCCTTGGAGGTCGACAGGGCTTGTAAAACTAAAAGAATGTAGAAAATCGTAATCTGTAATACTGCTTGGGTTCTTTTCTTTCTCAGATAGAGGATTGTCCGTGAATCTTACCACAGGTGGGAATTACTCATTCCTAGCTTTTCTTCTGAGTTTTGCTGACCATCAACTGCTTTTCTCCTGATCACTCACTCTTTGATTTCCCCTCAAAAATGGCATTGGTCATGCACTTTTCGCATCTTTATTTTCCAAATCTTCCTAAGAGACTTCTTTCAGACAAGTTTCTGTGTAGCATGCATGCATTTTATGTGTTGGAAAGGCAGCCACCATATTCTGAAAGCTTTAGTTTAAAACCTTTTTTTTTTATACTTGCAGCAAATCGGAGTAGACCTTTCCTGTATACACCAATCGATGATTGTAATGACTACATCAATGCTGTCTTCCTGTCCGTAAGTACTATGATAATTTATGTATTTTCAGAGAAGGATGTCGTTATCTTTTGGATAGATTTTTGATAGTGTTTAACATGATATGTGAGAGAGTGGAGATAATGACAGTGTATATGTTTGGGAGTGTAGGTATGCATTTTGGTGTTCTCACACTTTCGAACTGAAACTGTTAACAGAATTCTTTTAATGAAAAAAGTGTTGAATCCTCTCTTGCACTCTGCCAGTGCCTGTCGCTGACAAGATTGCTGGATAAAAAGAATTTCTATCCTTGTTGGTCAAAGCGGCCTTTGTCACACATACAGGATGGAACCCGAGTCTCATAAGAATGTATTTGTGTGTTGGTGAGAAAGTAGGTGTGTTTGCAGCGATCTGTAGAGGAGTTAACACCCAGCAAGAATCGTCATCATACCTGTTCTGTTTGTGACTTGGATGTCGGTTCAGCGTGGTGCAGCCCAGTGCTTGCCTTTCAGGGCTACACACAGAAGGACCGGTTCCTGGTGACCCAGATGCCGCTGCCCAACACCGTGGTGGACTTCTGGCGAATGTTGTATGACTACAATTCAGATGCCATCGTCATGCTCAACGAGTTTGACAGAAATGACAAGGTGTGGTGAGCTTCATGTTAAAAAAAGTATCTTTAATTTTTTTATTTTTTTTTGTGGGGGGGGGGGGAGTGTTTAAATTTATTTGTTGATTATTGACATCATTGTTGAATATCTTCACCGTTTTTTTTCTTGCTTATTTCTTTAATGTTCTTATCTTTTCAAATTTTTTTCCCCCTAAAAATTCATTTATTGATGCTGTAGACTTTATATGTTTACACACATTTATATGAAAATTCATGAGTTTGTTTGCAGTTTAGGACAAATACAAAAAACAAAACAAAATGCAGCCTGATTATGTATTTTGATTCTGTGTTGTATGTAAAGTGATCGTTAGCTGCCATGCAGCTTCCAGAAATTTGCTGTGTGGATGGTTTCAGTCGTGTTCGCTGTACTGGCCGGAGGAGTATGGATACACAGAGGAGCACGGACCTCTCAGTGTGGAGTTGTTGTCTTCCTCTGATGTGGATGCGGATGTCACCATCCGCATCTTCAAGCTCAGTCATCACGGCAGGGTAAGAAGTCGACAGCAGGCGTTGCTTTTTCTCATACCTACCTGTCCAGACTTGCTCCCACTTGGCATAGAACAACGCTAAATAATCAGGATTAGATAAAAAAGAAAACTGGAAAGGTCGGTAACCAACTTCACCTCATCCCCAGATAGATCAACCAGAGTAATTGCCCTCAGTGAGTTCACGTTTGGATTCCCAGTAACGGCCGTTTAACTCTTTCATCCCTGCCAACCGCTAGAGCGGTTTGACAAATCTTCTCCTTTCATTCCTGAAAACCGCCTCAGCGGTTCAGAGAAACATATTCCTTTCCGTCCGGCAACCCGCTGCAGCGGTTCACGCCTTGAAATCTGCGCCCACCTGTCACATGGTTGGTGCGTCATAGCGGCCTTCGCCTTGTAACGGGACCCGCGGGATGTTTAGATAAGTCATGCCTTGCTACTTCCTCAGCGTGGGAAAGTGTCTGGAACCGAAATTTTATCTTGACTTGACCGTGAGAGCACACTGTTTAGTGCCTACTGAGAAGATGGAGGGTGAAGAAAACGCAGACAGCAATCAGTTTTCTGACGACGAAATTTACAACAATTTAGCCAGTGACTTCGATCTGTTTGATCTAACAGAAGAAGAGAGAGCAGAACTTGCCAGTGCCATCAACGAATATGACAGTGATACTGACGATGAACTGGATGATGAAAATCTTCCACTTAGCTACAATCGGCCACGATTTGACTGGACAGGTGGGGATTTCACTGAACCACGCACACCTCGGAAAAACTTCGAATGGCGCCCCGGTCCTGTGCACATACGCGATACGTCAATGAAGGCATGCAGTGGATTATTTTCAACTGTTCTATTCTGATAGTCCTTTCAAAGCTAGTCAGTTTTGAAACGACAATGCCAACACCAAACGGCAGACTGATCCAGAAAAAAAAACAGGCGAGTGGAGAGGTGTTGGAAAAGATCACACCTGTGTGGTATGTGTCGCGCGACACAAACAATATGAGTCAACACACCCTGGTGTAAAATACAGTGACAATCCATTCAAGAAAAGCAAGACAACGATGATGTGCAAAAAGTGCAATGAATATCTGTGTTGTAATAATCGGAAAGATTGTTTTAAGGTGTACCACACCCGTGTTTCCTTTGTGTGACACCTGGTTTCACGTGTGACACTTTGACAGTGTGACACTAGCAGTGCATCATTTTCTAAGACTGACATGTTTGTGTGTTGTTTGTTGACATGAACTCGAAGTGTGACTTTTGGACAAATACTGTTCAAAGACCACTAAATTCGGTAAGACCATAGTGCAGAAGGAGTACTGTGGGGACATTTTTATCATTGCTGTGCATTTTTCCTTGGACATGGTGACACTGTGACAAAGACGCTTGTGAAGCATTCTTTGAAGTGGATTTACCGGAGGACATCAGACTGTGAGTTACATGCATGGTTTTTGCTGCTTGCATGTTTTGAGCGCTGTATAACATTCTGTTTCTTTAAGTTTGAATTAATTAGTAGTTGTCACCAGTCTTGACACCTGTGTGTCACCAAATACGCAACAAAGGGTCGGAAAACTGGATCAAAATGTGCCGGCACCATTTCTGTACACAACGGTGTATGACATGCTATAGTCCGGTAGAAACACCAGTCACACAAAAGAACCAGAAGTACACACCCTATTCTTTGTTTACTTTTTTCCTGGAAACCCAGGAATGAAGGGTACTGCTTGTAACTAAGAAACATAGGAATAAGGGGAAGTAATGTCCAACAGACAACCAGGGATGAAAAAAGAAGAAGAAAAGACAGCCAGGAATAAAAAAAAGAAAAACCCAACTCGCGGATTCATTGCATGAAGGGCAGTGCAGTTTGGAAATGATCGCCTGCAGTTGCCCAATGTTTGCGATCACGTTCATGTCGGTCGACCCAGTCACATCTTGTTCCTCCTCCACCCCCCCCCCCCCTCCACCCCCCCCCCTTTCTCTGCCTTTGAAGTCTCTGTGTCTGAATCACTCGACTCCTTGTATTTTCTTTTCCGGCTGCTAAAATACTTCATCTTTCGGACTGAAGCACTACTGGCACTTGAAGGCACCGTTTTTGATGTTGATGGCATGGGTGATGGGGATCTTTGTCGAGATGTGGATGGAACCGGACTCGACGATCGTGTTTCGCTGGGCACAGTGGTCTCCTTTGTCACTGGTTTACTGCCTTTTTGTGGGTTTTCTTCCCCTTTTCCGTTTCCCAAACTTGTGGAGAGTCCGAAATTTTGCTTTCCTTGGACCAGGCATTTCGATCGCTCCGATTTATCGCTCACAAATAAAATAATGCAACGTCGGACGTACGCAGAGCAGACTCTTGCAGCAGACGACGGCTTGTTTATGGTTGGTTGCAGCCAATGGTTAGGCTCAGATAGGTCACATGACTAAACATCCGGGCAACCGGAACTTGGCCAGAATGCAGTGAGAGCCAATGAAAAAGCTCATACTAATATCAGCCAATCAATGCAGCGAGATTGGCAGCTCAGTGACCTTCTTTGCTGCGGTACTACGCTCACTGTATAGGAATTTTCCACTGATAAACAACACCAAGGTCAAGGTCATGTGTTCCCCTCCAGTTTAGTAGGTCACAAGCCTACCTTCATGGCCTGATAGTGGCGGTGTGCGCGTTTGAAAGTAGGCAATTTTTCTACTTCTTTTTCGATTTTCTCGCACCCCCACTCAACAAAACACATTTAATCACACATTTTGAACAATCTTTCAAGCAAAACAGACTCATATATGGTTTCTTGATGCTTTATTTTTTCAAAATCAACAATAATCACAAAACACATTTTGTAGTGATTTTTTGGTAAAAATCCACGCCTAGCGCCACCTTAAGTTGATTTTGTGGATGTTGATGATGAATATGATGCTGATGATGTTACTGTTTAAAACACTGAGTATTCTCACACAAATACAGCAGTTAACAATAGTTAGTCAGTTATTAAAACGCATTGTTTTTGCTTCCAATGTCAACTTTTCTCCTACCCCCTTGCAGAAGGTTTATGTGAAGTCATCATTTTGTGAAGATCCGTTTGAGATGAAGTTGTACTTTTCTGTCATTTGGAAAGTTGACCACTTTCGGTTTGCACTGTACCAGTCATGAATTGATTCACAGTATGCCCATTATCCTAAACATCTCCTCGTTATTTGCTTATCCCATTTATCATTAACTACTCCTCTTTATTTTTGTGTCCATTTTATCCCGAACAAATGTCTCTGGATCTCAATGTCCTCCTGTTATTCTTTCTGGTCTTTTCTTTTTGTTGTCTGTCTTTTGTGGTCAAAGCATGAGCAGTTCCTGTTGGCAATGCCTTAACCCTCTTGCATTTGTTTCGCCCGTATATGGCCACTCTATTTGTCTCCCTTGGTGTTTGTTTCAACCGCATGTTGCGTTACTTTCCCTCACACACTGCAACCTTGTTTGAAGTCAAGACTGGCCAGAAGAAATGGGCATTCCTGAGAGGTGTCCAGTGAAATCTTTGCAGTAGTACGGGGTGTGGGAAACGATTCATTCACACAGACTAGGGTCATGAACTGACTGCATTCCATTGATTTATCAAAAAATATGAATATTAGGAGCAGTTTTGGGCTGGAAAATGCAAATGCAAGAGGGTTAGATTTCATTTTTGAGTGGGTAGCAATGCAGTATAATTTGCAAGTAATAATCCATTATTGCCTGGTTGACAATATGCCTAACAATGAGATGGAGAGCATCTGTCCCTCAGGAACTCCCACGCCATGACATCAGTTTAAACGTATGATGGGCAGCAAGTACATAGCAACTGCCTCACAATTTCTCCTTGCTTCATCATGTCTCTGTTTCAGTGACTTTCTGTTTTATATGCACATCAAAAAAAAGGGGGGGGGGGGGGGGGGAAGCATGTAAGGACAAAGTCTTCTGTGGAAAGATCCTTATTGGGAAGTTCTTTTTCAATCTGTTATAATACAACAGAATTGACTGAAAGTCTTGAATCTCAAATTCCACGTTCCATCATCTTGGAGACGCTGACAGTACCCACAGTTTTGTAAAGCGGTGAAGTCGGCTGTGATGTTGTCGTATGGTGTAACACTTTATGGAGTGTGGACTTGCATCACGGGTGAGACTGAGAGACACTGACATTAGAGACACTGATGCTGCGCACAGTTTGGCGGTGCACCGTGCTGCAGGTTCAGTGGTGTTGACCTTGTTGCAGGGAGAGGAACGTGCAGTGAAACAGTTCATGTTCAAGTCGTGGCCAGACTACCAGGCCCTGCCCAACTCCACCACTTCTCTGCTGCGCCTCCACCGCATGGTCACCGACTGGTACAAACAGAACGGCAAGGGCCCTGTCACCATCCACTGCA
Organism: Conus ventricosus; assembly: GCA_018398815.1. NCBI lineage: Eukaryota > Metazoa > Mollusca > Gastropoda > Neogastropoda > Conidae > Conus > Conus ventricosus. The sequence goes on from CM031606.1 coordinate 73,692,933, forward strand.
TGTCAGTAGCCTGCTTCGCTTTTTTTCTTTCTTTTTCTTTTTTTTTCCTTTCTGAACTGTAGATTTTGATGTCCAGTGTAAGATTGGTTTACATCTTGTACCCCCTTCCTCTGTACATCAGGTCTGTTTCATGAGTTTGTATGCATGCAGCTGATCCGAGTGCGAAAGGTGCAGAACTGGCAGATTACTCACTCAAAAGTTCATGATTGTTGAATGTAACGCCAGCATTGAACTATGTCGATAAATCTTGGGAGTTAGTGAGTAGTGAATTCTTTGATATGTTTTGGTCTGTGTAGTTGAGTTTTCATGTAAAAAATTTGAGAGGATTTTCTTTTATTGTTTTGTTTTGTTTTGTTTTTACATGATGCACTTCTTTTCATTGGACCTTCGCACGTCGATATGCACATAGATAACCACAAACCCTAGGTCATGAAAAATCCCCAAATTGTGAGCTGTTTACACAGACACAAAACATGCATTTAAAGTAAAGGCATAGTCAATTTTACGCAGAGACAAACACTCAGGCATTCACTCGTAACAGACACACATGCACTTGGCACCTTTAAGCACATGCTATACCCAGCTTCCTTATGCCCGCTTGATTGCATGCTGTCCCTGTGTGTTGGTGGTGCGTGCAGGAACGGAGCCAGCAAGAGTGGCATCCTGGCGGCAATGTGTCTCATTCTGGAACGGCTGGAACTGGACCTGGAGGTGGACGTGTATCAGGCTGTCAAACAGATCCGCATCAACCGCCCACAGTTCATCGAGAGCTTCGTAAGTCGCTGACAAACAGGGCGGCTGAAAACAAAGATGTCTTCCATCATCTTTTTTCGCTGTCCATCCCTTCTTTCTTCTGTCACTCTCTTAACTTTTTTTTCCTTCTTGTTTGTTTTTAACATGTTTATAAAAATCTGAAGAAGCCTGGCAAATCTTGTTACGATCTTGTGGGGAAAAAAAGGTCAATTGAAATGAGCTGTATATAAGTTTAAACAGGGATCATACAGAATGTAAATCTATCTGCTGAAGTTACAGGGAACATAGAAAGTAAATCTATCTGCTGAAGTGAAATGATAGCAGAAATAAACGCAACGATTTGTAAGAAATGGTAGCATCTGCAGATGTACAGAGCAAAAATCTCATTCACTTTGGGAACTCATTGTACTTGCTGCATAGTACTAAATCTAGATCATTTGAGAAATGATTACTCTGATCTAAATTGAAATCTTTTTGGAAAATGTTTTTGTCCAAGGAGGGGTGTTCATGTGCATATGCTCATTCATGTGCATGCATTGTGCAAGGAGATGTGCTTATGTGCATGTGCTCATTCATGTATATGCATGCATGGTGACACATGAGAAAGAAAGTAATTGTATCATAGGTGTGCTTGTGATTCACCTGAAAAGGGCATTGTTATTTAGAGAATGTGTGATTAGGAGTGCGTGATTGTGTGCATAAGGGCTTGCACACGGTGGAAATGTCCACTCTGAGGATGTGCAGCCACATGCTCATACGCAGCATTCTCATGTTTGCAAAAGTTAAGCATGCTAGCGCATTGTGGGAAGTAGGTGGCTGAAGTAAGGCTCAGATTCTGCGTCTTTGGAATGCCTTGGTCAGGTGAAACCCATGGTCATGGCTGCCTACCGTCCCGGAGTATCCATATTTGTCCCCCGAAATAATGAAATCATGCAGCCTGTCCCTGGAATCCACTTTTTTATTCTATGTCCCGCGAAAAAAAAATTCGGGAGAAAAAAACAACAACAAAAAAACGAAGTCGAGTTCGTCAACTGATCACCGACTGACCGACTTCGGTCGTGGCCATCCTGACCAAATCCGTCGCAAAGACCCGAACATTGCCAAACTGACCAGTGCGCATGCGCATACACCGTCTTCCCGAGTTTTGAAAGCGAGAAAAATGGACGCGAAACAGGGAAAGCGTAAAAATGCCGACGGCGATCTCGACTATGGGGCTTCTCTCAAGAAGAAGAAACGTCGGCAGACATTCCTGTCAAAATATACGGAAACCTGGCCGTTCATCAAGCGTGGCAAGATCGAGACTTACGCGTTTTGTGAAATTTGTGCGCGTGAGTTCTCCATCGGATCTGGAGGTAGGGATGAAATAACCCGTCATGTCGCCACTGAAAAGCACAAGAAGAACACAAAAATCCGTGAGAGCGAGAAATCTTGCAACATTAGCGGATTCTTCCAGCGCGCTCAGACGTCAACCAGTCAGGAAACTTTTGACGTCATAAGAGCTGAAACGATGATGGTTGACCTTGCAGCTGAACTGAATTTGCCGATGGCTGCGCTGGACAAGCTAAACAGAGGCGTTAAATTGATGTTTCCAGACTCGGACATGTTCGCAAAGAAGTTTCAGCGCGCTAGAAGCAAAGTAGCATTGTAGAAGTTGTACATAGTGTAAATAAAGGTAAGCTTTCACTTTAACCCTTTGCCCTTGGACCGTCTGAGTGCTTACTAGTATCAAAATCTTAAGGGAAGGTAAGTAACTCCGTAAATTGGATGTACTGATGTTAAATAAAAAATCAGAAAAAATACAAACCTTGGTCATAAATATGTTTTATTTGCTCCAAAATTAAGGTAACATTTTGAAGTAAAATTCGACATGCATCAAAGCTTATATCTTTGTTGATAAAATGGTGTAAAGAATTATGCTAAGTTCAACACTACTGACCGAACTGCATGAAACGCCATCCGCAGCCATCGTAATCGGCATAGTTGATGTTAAGATTTTCGCTGAGATCGCCTCCATCAGCCACCAAAATCGACATCGGACTCCTCTCCTTTCACTATTCTTCTAATTTAAAGCCAGTAAATAGCTCCTCATCACTGTCACTGCCACCAAAAATGTTCGCCAACATCTCCACAGTTTCGTCGTCCATCTTGCCGAAGCGAAAATCTCGATCACAAACTTGCTCTCAACTTCGAAAAATCACTGCGACCGAAGTCCTCCATGAAAAAATGCGCTGTTTGGACTGGAAGGAAGTTGGAAACCGGAACTACGTCACTGTATAACGCCGCAAAGCATTGTGGGAAAAATTCGTCTGCTAGGGGCAGCCAAACGGCATCAGTGTATTTCGGGCCACAGCGGGCGTTACAAGGATACGAAAGGCATCGCGTTTCGGGCCACAGCGGGCGTTACAAGGGGCAGAGGGTTAATGTTGATGTGGTTGTGATATGTGCTACCGCTGCATGTGTCCCTGGAAATCAGTCAGTGTCCCTGGTTTTGAAAAAGTATGTCCCTGAAAGAGGCGGAAGGGGGTAGGCAGCCCTGCATGGTGCACAGCGCTAAAAGTTTCTCCATTGACAGTATGTGTCTGCTCAGACGTCCTGTGACATACTGAGAGGGTGTTTTTTTTTTTTTCCAGTATTCGTTTGCTTATTGGGCAAACAAACAAATTTTGGCATAAATGTGTGACTGTGTGTATTGACAAAGGCAGGACGTTTTGTGGAGATGGTTTAGAAATCAGCTCAGACATCAAGTGAAAATCATGTCTGTAAGTCAGTCACTGAATGCCCAGTATGTCTAACGAAGGTTTGGAAAGAGGTGGAGACAGTTACAAAACAAGCCTGTCTGTTTCTCTTTCATTTGATGATGTCTGGAGTGATGTGTATGATTTGTGTGTAGGAGCAGTACCAGTTCCTGTACCAGATGGTCCTGGAGTTTCTGGACAGCCAGGAGTGAACCTGCGGCCTTCAGCTCTTCACAAAAGGTAGCATCGGGAGTTGGTGCATTCTCCACAGAGCCACTGACTGAAGCGCTTCATGTCGTCCGTAGGAACCGAACCGGAACAACAGAAACGAGTTTGCTGGTGTTGAATCAAAAAGAGCAGGTGTTGTACATCACCGGTGTTCTCAGATTGTAAGACTGCATTGAAAGACAGGTCTGTCAGAAAAGAATGTTGAACATGGAGCATCCCCCCCCCCCCCTCCCCCCCACATCCAAGATGTCTGTACGTATGGCTGTTATTCTATCCACAGTTTTGCCTTGTGACAAGTACTCGTGGTTCCCTGCCACTGTGTGTATGTGAGTGTGTGTGAACTGACAGATGAAGGATGTGGCAAAGACAAAGAGCTGCTCGTCCTTTGCAGCGTGGTTGTCGGTTTTGAGCAGAACAAAAATAGATTGCGTCATCAAATCATTTAAAAGTCTGTTTTAAACCGTAGAGATATGAGTGAGAACATTTTTGATGCAGCTGCTTCAGTTCATCCATCTCATAGAGAGCCAGCAGTGAATGCTGAGAACAAAGTGTATAATGTTGAGTGTCAAAATGCCAGGAGCGTGTGACACATGTTTTAGTTTTGGACCAACGTCAGGTGATTGAAAGTTATTTCCCTTTATGTGAGAATATCGTTTCCCTTTTCTTGTAATGAAATGACAAGTTTCTACAGTTTGACACATTCCTTCGTTTTTGACCTGAAAATTGTTTCCCTTTGTGTGGGAGTATTGTTGCCCTTCCTCGGCTAAATGGTTAGTAAGTTACTACAGGGATTGTTATTGGATTGGAAGTGAAAGGTTTTTGAAAGCTAAAAGTGCGGTTTGTGATTTCAATTTTTTTCTTTTAGAACATGGCCTTGTTCAGGGATTTGCTTGATGAACCAACCTAGCTGAAAGGGGTTCGACACATCAGGAAATGTAAAGCTCTCAAGTATGTTACTTTTTTTTTCAAGGAAAGAAAACAGCCTGAGCATTGTTCAAGATGTGCTTTCTAATGTTCCAGGTGAAACATAATAGGAGCATCCAATCACCTGCACAATTTTGTCAGGGAGTTAGAATCGAATTCTCTGCAGTGGTGCATAAATGAAGGAACAGTAAATCATTCCCATTTCCCATTTCCCTCCTCCCTTGTCTGTTTCTTCTTATCCCCTTTTCACCCCCCCCCCCCCCCCCCCCCCCCCCCCCTCCCCCCCATGTCCTCTGCACTGTCTCTCCCTTCTTCCAGTTTAAAGCAAAAAGTTGACGGAAGTCGCGTTTTCAGGTAACTCATTTTCAGGTGCCATTTCCTACCATTGAAAGAAGAAACATTTGATATGTTTTCATGCTTATCTCCTGAAGTCATCTTGAACAAGAATTGTGCATGTTTATTTCAAGGGTCTTTGTAGTCTTACAGATGCAAAGTCATGATGATTAATGTCGTCTGTTCGACATTAATCCTCATTGCTTCAAAAACACAGATCCTCACTGATGTTAAAAAAACCCAGCTTGTATTGGTGTTCAAGTCACAGACCCTGTTTGTTTTGAAAACACAGCTGTAAGTGGTGTTTGAAACACAGACCCTCACTGGGGCTAAAGACACAAACCATTATTGGTGTGAGATGTAAAGACCCTCACTGCAATGTGAAAACACAGATGGTCATTGTTGTGAAATGTAACAATCCTCACTTGCATGAAATGTGAAGACCTTCAGTGGTGTCAAAAAACAAAGATGTCACTGGTGTTACCATGGACATTAGCTTGCCAGAGGAAAGAGCAACAGACGGTCAGCTGAACCCATACGATGTGGGTTTGGTGGCTTTGCATTTGCGAGACGCATGAGATGTGTGATAGGAATCGTGTGAGTCTCGATTTATGAATGGATGCGACTTGTCCTCTCTCTTTCTAATGTCAGTGTCTCTCTGCCTCTCGTTCAGTTGGTATAACGAAAATTGGAAGCTATGTGTGCATGTTGAAATGGAATTGTGTGGAGTGTTTGGTCATGGGACTGGCAAAGACCACCTGAACCAGGCTTGATGCCCTGGGCATGCTGTGTCGCGTTCACTGCCCTCATCTGCTTTTATTCATTAGCTGCCTGCCTGAACCTCACAGTATTATCAGTGTTGTCATTTGTGGGATCAACTGTCACAGTACATCTGGATTCATAGTGTGAAGTTTGAACATCTATTGTGCATTGTTTCATCTTCTTCCATTGCCAAACTGTTGGAAAAGCACTAATAGTGTTGTTGTGGCGTATGTTTTTTTCCCCCTGTGTTTTAGATAACTGTATCACAGAGATATACTTCCATTGTGTTAGGTTTCTGTGGAAAGACAGTTTGTAATGTCTTAACAAGCTGACGTCATCACCCAGAGCTTAACATTATATGGTTAAAAAAAAAAGTACAGGTACATTTGATTTATTTGTTGGAACTTGACTACGTCCTGATCAGTGTTGGACTTTGTGGTCAGCGACTTTGTAGGCCTGTAAACTTCATTTGTCCTCCAGGTTCATTCGTCCATGTGCCATTTATTAAGTTGTCATCTTACATTTCATAGGCATTCTTCCCGTCTTGTTGCTGAGAAATTTTCTTATGTTGACAAGGATGACAGGTTTATCTTCATAACATCTTTATTTGCTGCTGGCTTTCATGTCATCGAGCGTCTTTGGCGGATGAAAAAAACATATAAAGCCAAACAAGCAAAAAACCAGAAGTTACAGAAATGGTAGAATTTGTCACAATTTGTTACCTGAATTGACCTGAGTGTTTATTTTTGACAGTATTTACCTTGATAATGGCTTGAGGAGGTTGGGAAGTGGCATGATTTGTATTATAGTCTTTTCCATCACATTTTTATGCTTATAAGGTTGTATAAAAGTCTTTTCTATCACATTTTAACTCTACAAAAAAAAAGTGGTCTGTGGGAACTCTTGTTTTGTGACTTGTATAAGCAAGGATATAATTGAACTGAACGGTTGACAAAAATAGAACACTATCAGTGATCATGTCCAGAATAACTGGAAGATAATCAGAGGCTGACTGAGAATGACGAAACCAATACGAAACAAAACCAAAATATGAAGAAAAAAAAGAAGAAGAAGAAAAGGAGAACCAGGATTCAGGAATGTCAACTTGCATGGCACTGCTTGCATCATGGAAGCTGCTGTTTCAGACTGATGAGGGGGGAAAAAAACTGTCAGGAGACCTTGGATTGTTTGGAGTTTTCTGCAAGATCTGTAGTTCTGAAGCAAAGACACCGCTCCGATAGCATAGATCTTCCATTACTCATGATTCTGATTATTTGTGTGTGTGTATGTTTCATTCTTTCAGTAACATCATTCCATCGGCAAACTACTTTGATGGCTCAGAAGTTATGTAATACTCTTCATTAACTTGTGTTTTCAGTTCTGCTTTTAATAAACTTGTTATGTTTTGTTGTTGTTTTTTTTTTTGCTTCTCACACATTCTCCTGGTGTTTGAGGGAACTAACGTTTTTTTGGACGGTCTGTTATGCGTCTCAGTTTGTTGTCAGAGAATGGAGTGAAGGAAAGGATAGGCTGTCTTTTCTTCTTTTCTCTTCTCACTTATGATTTGTCCAAATGTAAGTGGTGTCTTTGTCCTGGCTGTGTGGGTATAACTGTTGGGACTTTTTCAAACTTGTTGCTTCAAACTGTCACCACATTGTTTCGTTGCCTTCTCCTCTCCTGTTTCAGCTGTTGGACTCTCTGGTTGGCTATTCATCCATCCTTTCATATACCTTTGTTGTGTCTCGTTGGACAAATTCTGCCTTTGTCTGCTCTGTTGAAATCACTTGGACTGATAACGATAAGCCGAGCGTTTGTGTGAGAGATTGTGTATGCGTGTTTGTGTTTACGCACATACGTGATTGTGCATTGCACGTGCCTGTTGCTTTTGCCCAATGCTCAGTGTTGCCCCGATTCATTCCAGTTGCACTTTGCAGGTGCAGTTGATTCCTTCCAACGCATTTCATTTGCCTTCACAGCATGTGGCTGTGTGTGTTGCATCAATTTGAAGGTTATTGAATTGTTCCTGGTCGGGAGTGTGTAAAGGCTTCCCTGTGCTTTGGGGTGACTCCTCTACTTCTTTGGCTTAGTGGACTAACATTTTGTCTTCACATTGGTGTTTGGGGTTTTGTGTTTGCTGTTGTTCTTTTTGCTAAATGTTGGCCATGGATTAGTGTAATCATTCATCTCCTTGTTGCCTAATTATGTTGTATAGCCTGTTTGCTGATGTGCTTCATGGCTTCGAAAAATCCATTACATGTTGGTTTTGCCAAAAACATTTTCCCAGTTAATAAGAAATTCAGTGATTGAAGGCTTAGAATAAATTGATTTATGCTTAGGATTAGGGTGTAGAATGATGTGAATGATTGAAAACATTGATGGGTAACCAGATTATGATTGTGCAGGCAATCAGAATACTTGTTACTACGGGAAGGGGCATGCAAAAGTGCAATCATATATTGAGAAATGATATTGCTTATTGTGAACAAATATACAGAAATGATCGTTCTGTAACACACAGAGAATGATGCGTTTATTCTTCCACGAAATGCAACATTACATCTATTAAATTATTGTTCAGCCCCCCTCCTCCCCACCTTTACCATACCACCCCTGTCCTGCCCAAATGATGATATGACAATATGAGATGAAGAAATAGGGCTGGTCTGCAGAAAGGCTTGTGGTATAGTCAGCAGCTTTATCTTGTGCACGTAAAGCCTCATTTATAACTTGGCAAATTAAGTATTGTCCACATGGATTGATTGCATGTGGACGTATCTTTAACCCTGGGGATTCACCTGTTCCCACTCCGCATCGAATGCAGTTGTCATGAAAAGACAAACAGAACGGAGAGAAAGAAACTTGCTCCTGCTTTGAGCCCAATGTTTGGTAGGGAGTGAAAGTGACTCACATCCCCAGCCGTGTTCACAGCCATTATTTACAAAACTTTCTTGTGTTCGCTGGATGAAATCGCTGGTGTGATCGCCAACAAGCCTAGTGAGTTCTTCACCCACAGCCCTTCAATAGCAAATGGTCATCAGAAAAACATAGTTTATGTCTGTGTGACATTTTGAACTTGCTTTCTGGGTTTTGCAACATTCTGGCCATATTTCCATATCTTAACTTGATTTTTCTTTTTTTCTGTTTTTCAAAAGAAAGATAGATCAACAATGGGCTTACAAAATACTTCATACCAAAATTAGGGCAAGTATTTGCAGCTACATGGTAAAATTGGGATTTGGAATGCCTTTCTACACAGAAGAATGTATAAAGTTCCTACTCAATAGAATGTAGTTTTATGTTGTTTTGTGACTGTGACTTTAGTAGTACATGTCGTTGGTGTTTGTAGCTCTTTCGCTAACAGTTGCTGCTCTGTGCTTGAAACTTAGGAAGGATAAAACTTTTCTAGGTCCTTGATTGGGAGTTGATACAGCTGGTAAGAATTTTGCAATTGAACAGACTTGCCAAGAATTGTACTAGTTTGTGTGTGTGCGTATTTGTTTTAGTATGGATTTGTTTTTCGTCGGTGCTTTCAGGGATGAAAACTCCTCCGCTGTTTCCGCCGTCTCCGCCGTTATTTTTTCGCATCTCCGCCGAAAGAAAAAGTCTCCGCCGAAAAATTATTCGAAGAATGAAGCTCAGAAACGATCTCAACTGTCTGCACAGCGAATTTCTTCTCTGTCGGTAATGTTCTTAAACGGCGTAGTTCTCATTCTGCTTCCTTCCAGTATCATTTCTCATCATGGCGTCGATTCACAGTGAGAGTGCAAACAAAACGAAAAAAGAAAAGAAAGAAGTATGTGAACCACTAGAAGACCGAGTGGCAGCAGAAGGACGTGTGTGACCGCAGAGTCGCGGATGTAATAAGAAACATGACAAAGACAGCGAATTTGAAGTGTTTTGCGAGCCTTGCCAAAAACGTGTCTACTTTGGTAGTCATGGCTTTGTGGCAGTCAGAGATCACATCGAGCGTCCCAGTCACCAACAGAAAATGTGTGTGTTTCCCACACCATTACAGCATGTTTTCAGATCATTGGGTATGCAACAATCTACGTTTAATTTCCAAAGATAGTTTGACTCCTACTCTAAGTACTTCCACTCGTAGAGTCTTCAAAGCAAGGGAAAAACGTCAAAGTGACAAAAGAATATAAAAGAACAAATGACATCAAAATAAACTGATGTCACAACAGTATTGTGTAACACTTTTTCCCTGGTATAATGCAAACGTTTGCTACATGTGTTAGGTGTCTGCTAACAGCCCCCCTATGAAATCATTTTCCACCAGCCCACTCCCCCCACTACCTATATACTTCCTCTACTCCTCCTTCTCCCCCAACCCCCACCCTCACCCCACAACACACATACCCCACACACTTCGCCCCCTCCCCCCCACCCCCGTCCCCACCTCACACACACACACACACACACACACACACACCACACCCTCCCCACACACACACACACAATCACCCCCCCCCCCCCCCCCCACACACACACACACACACACACACTTGTCAAGGGGGGAGGATATGATTAGTTGTAAGGGGGAAGTGTGTGTGTGTGGGGGGGGGGGGGGATGTACTGTTGTGACATCAGTTTGTTTTTATGTCATTTGTTCTTTTATGTTCTTTTTTGTGTTTAGTGTTTCCTGACGAAGGGTCTAAGGCCCAAAAGCTTCAGTTTTTTTTAAAAGGACTTCAAAGTAATCATTTTTCATATTGTGTTTATTGAAGGCCAGCAGTCGTTTTCATACATCTGATTTACTTAGTTTGATTTCCCACTCTGATTTACTTATCTACAGGCCTTATTCTTTATGTCCTGAAAGCACTGTTTGCCAAATTTTCTTTAGCTAGAGTTCTGAGGATTCATCATACTAAATGTTTGTCTCAATTGACATAGTTTCTTTCCACATCAGTCTCAGTCTTCATGGTGTTGAAAGCTGTTCTATAGAATGAGTTGTTTAGAAGCAAGAAAGTGATTTCTAAAGATTTTTATGCCTTATTTAATACAAAATATGCTTCAGCTTCAGGGGGCGCGCCCCCTGACCCCCGCCGGGCTGTTGCCCATGGACCCTACTGGGGGCCCATGGTGAACCCCCAGATCCCCGTCAATCTCCTCTTTTTATTTTTAAACTGTTTTCATCCCTGGCTTTAATTGATCATGTAATGGAAATAAGAGTGTGGAGTACTGTGAGCAAAATTTTCATTTCATTGTTGTTTGTTGTTTCTGCATGAGTCAATCTGTATCTTAAAGAATAATTATCAAAGAGAAGATGGATTATTTAACAAGGATTTTTTGTTGTTTAACTTTGGGTTGTGACATTGTTAAACAGGATTAAGTAGACATGTGTTCTTTGTGCCATGAAATACAGATTTATTCCCATAAATTATTTTTGTAAGGTATTTAACAGACTCTCATAGCCAGATTTATCAATGTACAACTACAAGAAGTATTATTTACATGTTTGTTTGAAATGCAGAGAATGACAAGTATAGGGTTGTAATGCAAAAGTAATCCGTTGATTTTCAGATGCACTGGTATGCAACTGCTTCTGAGGATGAATTCATGGAAAAGGACACAACTATGTGATGAAAAAATAGCAAGTGGTGCTGTCTGTATTCCACTATATTGTACATTTCTCAGCATCAGTGATAGGGTACTGGGTGGGCTATGGTTAAGCTCGGGGAAGGCACTAGCAAATGTACAGCACACTTGATTCTGGAAAGGGGAAGAATTTACAGACAATGAAATTCAAACAAAATATAGTTTTGGTATGTGAATAAATGCTACATTTCATACAAATATGAATGCGTTTTTTTTTCCAACCATTACATTGATAATTAGGACTGAATAACAACACAAATACAGCAAACAGCAATGTCAACATTAAGAATGAAAACCAAATTGGTGGGAACATAATGCTAAAATACACATACATCCTATTACATGAGCAATGCTATGTCTTGCCAAGCACAGATAAGTTTGAGTATTTCAATAAACAAATGATCTGTGATACCAAAAATGGGACATTCATCTCAAATGATAGAGAGCATATTGGCAGAATAAAAGAACTTCGGAAAGAAGTTACAGGTGTATGAAAGCTACGAATGTCATGGAATATGATGGAGTGACCAGCAGGGTGTTTTCCTGGTTGACTTTCAAGATTACCAGTGATATTTATGAAAGGTGATAAATGCATTTCACTGGCAGTTGTCAAGGGGATTCATATGTTGTAAGACTAAAATGAAGCAACGAAAGCACAGATGAGGTCATCAACAACGAAATAAAGAGATGACACATGTGATGACTGCTAGGACAAGAAGAGCTGTCTATATTACACACGACACATCTCTTTTTATTTCCTGAAGATGCTAGTTCAGCAGAGTTTCAGGATTGCTTTTAAGTATCGGGAATCAGATGATAGGGAAAATGAGAGGTCGGTTTTGAAAATGTTGAGCCCTGTTTGAATTAACTCGTGCGCAGTTGTATTTGTCCAGAAAACATGGCTGGGTACAATTCAAGTACATGGATGACGTTTTCATTGTTCTAAAACTAATATGATTGGAAAACCCATGCTTACTGGCTGTTAGAACTTTAAACGCATTAGCCATCAGAGCACATCTTGCAGTGCACACTACCTGTAAAAAAGGTGCAGACTAATTTTGTTAATGCAGCCTTGGTCTGTATTAAGTTGATCAACATTCATCAGATGCCCTTGAGGTGAAAGAACCAGGCATCATTTTTTTTTTTTAATTGCGCTAGTGGCAAGGATGTGCCAAGGTCTGGTCTGAAGCTCTGACTTGTTCATTCAACATCAGACATATCTAGAAAGTGTAAATGTTATTCCTTTTTTTTCTGCCAAGTCTTTATACAGACTTTGTTGCTTGGATATGTCTTCGGCAAAGGGCAAGCTTAATGTTTGATGTGCTTTATGCTAAAATTTGGTCTGCGGCAAGGACAGTGCATTTGTATCTATATGATGTATATATGTGTGTGTGTGATACTGTCTTGTAAGAATTGTCAACTATGCCAGTGTGTTCATGCTTAAAAGTTTTAAATGACTGTTCTTGTATCAGTCTCAGATCATTTGGTTCTTGAGGTTTTGTGTTGTTTGTTTCTTTAGTATTCCAGTTGTTTAATTCTTGAGGTTTCACATAATTTGAGTGTTAAGGTTTGGCATCGTTTGATTCTTGAGAGAAGCATGTAATCAGAATGTTTTCAATCGTTGCTGTAGGAAGGGGGGTTGTGCCTTTTCACCCATGTGTTGTCTGATGTCCTCAGATCATTCCATGACCTCAGCACTGGTGTTGCATTCAGAGTGAAGTCTCTTTGTTACAGAAAGTAGAAAGTTTTCATGCTTATCATGTCTGGAAAATCATGTGTTTGGCACATCATAAGTGGACATCTACACTGTGCTAATTTGGAGTTGTAGCGATGTTTAGCTCTTGAAAAGAAGCATCTAATTGCGTTACACATTAGTGTCCACAAAGTGCCGTGGATGTTTCATCGTGCACATGTATTTACACATTGCACTTCAAAAGTGCACAGTAGATCGATGCTTAAATCATTATAGCTTGTATATGCAGTTCATCTTGCTTGCTATTCTGTGGTAATTGTAATAAGGAGGTATGTTTCCATTTCTGATATGTTTGTAAATGTATAAGTAGATATTTTTCTGTCTGGTTTCTCTTGTTTATGTCTCATTCCCATTCCCACCTTTGCCCTGCCTTCCCTCCCTCTAGCCTTTTCCTGTTCTCAAACCTTCGTCAGTTTGTTCTTTCCTTCTCCTCTACCTGGTGACAATGTTGTGTGTTTTCCTGTTTCACAGATTTAGTACTTTTGAAATATTTCAGTAGATGCTGAACTACGCAGGATTGCACACAGTAGAATTGAAGGCAAAGCGCATTCAATATCGTTCGTAAGTTTTTTCTCCCCCCTTCTTTTCTTGTGTTTATTTTACATACCTGTAGAAAGAATGGGATTTCTAGTCAGGTAGAGCACATTTGGCTTGTGATTCAAAGACTGGCAAATCATGACCACTATACTCACTGAAACAATCACAAATGTTAGGTTGATAATTTTTTACTTTGAGCAGTGGGTTTGGATTTTAATTGTGTGATCATTTCAAGATTCATGTGATTCATTAGAGATTACTTTGTATATTTTGTGATGAAGGTTTTTTCTTTTTTAATGAACATTCAGAATGATTTTTACATGTATTTTTTTATAATTTCTGCTTCTATGGTTTTGAAAGTATTATTTTTATTGATCTTTAAAAACATTAGGTTTCAGAGTTTTTTTTAAACTTGGAAACCTATCAACTTTCCTATTCAGTTGGAATCATTCCACGTTTTTACCATTTTTAAATGGGCGTTTACATGTCGCTTTTTTCCATTCCACAATGATGACATTTGTGCTTGTTATCATGTAAAATTGTGAATGATTCACATGTGCTAATAATGCATGTGGTTTGGTTGTGTTATCATGGAATATTCCATGGAAATCCTGGTTTTTATTTTTGAAAAAAAATTTGGTAATCTTTTTGCAGATTTATGTTTTGTTAGCGAATCTATGAAATGCAGTGATAATGAAAGTGCATTATCACTGTCTACTGAAGGAAGATGTAAGAACTGCAGTGGTACATATCCAAGTAGCGTGACTTGTGGAACAACACTGTTAGGTTCTGAAACTGTCACTTGTCGCATTTGCTTGATTACATTTTGTCAGCAGTTGAAATCATGCATGAGCTGTTTCCTGATGGTCTAGACTTCCAAATGAAATTGATATTCTTTGAAAAGGTGAAATTTAGTTAGTCCATTCAGAGCGTTGTGTTAGTTGAATTGAAAAACGAAACTTTCCAATTATTGTTGAAAAGCTACAGTGTATTACCTTTATACTTTGCAAAGATCCAGCATCTGTGATATGGCAATCCACTGTTTCTTTCATAACAACTTTGCTCATATAGGTTGTATAGGTTTGTTTTTTTGTTTTTTCTAATTTCCTTTTTTTAGGATTAAAAAGATTTTCATCGTCATGCTTTAGGCCTGTTATTTTCTTGCATGAGAAATCTTGTAAAACTTTTGCACTCTCTCAAATTTCATTCCATGGTGTTTAGCTGTGTTAGATGGAGCATTAATCGAGTAACTCCGTAGGGTAGGTATTTACTTATGATGACATTGCTGCTCAAAGAGGGAAAGGAACCGTAGAGAGTGTCACACTAATGTTTCATGGTTAGTTCTTAGCTGTATATATATCCACTGACATGTGACTTATTTTGTATTTTAAAAGGAAAGGTGCCATGTAAAATGTGACAGTTTTCCCTAAAAAAAAAAAAAAAAAAAAAAAAAAAAATTCTAAATCCTTCATGGAGACTTTTAAGTAGATATTTTGTGCTCACCAATATGAAAAGAAGTCATCAGTGATGCGATTTTGTTCAGTTATTTTAATCCCCATGGGAAGTCCTTTTTTTTTCTTTTTTATATTGTATAGTCCTTTAATTTCAGTGGCTGTTTTCCAAAATCGCTTATTTCAGCAGCGGTCAGTCTGCAAGGAACAGACCAGATGTGCATGTTGTCAGTTTAGGCAAGTGATGCTTTCTCTCTGTGTGTATGTTTTTTTTTTCTTTTCTTCTTTTTTTCAAGTTATGGGTCAAGAAGGTTGTCTGTATATAATTTGGATTCCTTGTATGTCTAAAGATTTTGCCTTTACATGATTAAAATGTCAAAAACAGTTCACAAACAAGAGTAATGAAAAACTCCAGAAAGAGAGTGAGATTTTAGATTGCATTTTAATGAACAAAACGTTGGACATGTGGTTTTGTTGTGGGTTACATCGTTTTCAAATCATTCTGTGTCGTGCTGAGGCTACTTTTAAAAGCAGGCAAGCTGAAAGGTAATCCCAAAGAAAGCACTTAGTTCTCCCTCTCACCTTTATTTCTGATGAGTCATCTGCAGGAGAGAAAGACAGAAAAAGTAAATAAGTAATTCTAAGATATATCCAAAACTCCTTTGAATTAAAAAAAAAATGAATAGAAGAAGAGAAAAAGAGAGTGAACTTTTGCTCTAAATCGGGAAACCATGAAATACATGGACAGTATTCAAGTACCTTTGGTAGAGTACATTAGAAAATGCACATGATTCCGATTAAATGTTTTATTATTTTCAAATAAGTGTACATAACAGATGTTTTCTGTATTGATTGCTTGAGGGGAAGAAAAGATATTTTTTCTGCGATGTTTGGAGTGTTTTGCAGATCAAAGGAGGAGGTGGTCTGTTTGTTTTGAATTACAGATTTCTTTGTTTCATGTATTGTTTTTGTTTGACAGTGCTGAGTGTGAGTATGTTTAAGTGTGTGTTAGTTGTTGTTTATTCACCAGATGTTTTCAGACAGTAATATTCATTCTATGTTTTACCTATCTAAATGGAATTATAAGAAGTCTTCTGTATTCAACAGTCATGGAACATGGAATGTCAACAATGTGAAATCCCTTCGTCATGATCCACTGTGACCCAGCAGTATGAGTTTAAGGTGCCCTTTTTTTTTAACCCTACTTTACATTGTCTCTACTATCATTAACATTTCTGTGCATTCAAAAAATATATTGACTGTCAATATAAATGTAGTCTTAGAAGCTAAGTACGTATCAACATCAAACCAAGCTCTCTGCGTATTAATATTACACTTGATGATTCAGTCATGAACATTTAGAGGAAAAACAAAATCGTAAAGTCACAGTAAAGATAAATTATACTGTTCCAGATGAAAAAATATTTGAAGTTTAGGTGAGAATTCTGGCCATTTTATGTTCCCATTCATGATGTGAAAGGCAAAGTCCCTTTTTTTAGAATAAATGTTTAGGACTACAGAGTTTATCGCATGCTAACTTTGGACTGTATGGTAGAACAGTAGCCAAGCCTTTCTTTAGCTTCAGCTGTGGTCAGGAAGAGTTCGGTCACAGAGGATAGCCTGAAAAGTCTTGAGCACGCTGGCAGAGCATGTCTAGGCTGTATGTGGTTGTCGTTACATTTGAAACCGACTTCCATCCTTTGATGCAGGCTCACGAAGTGTGTTGAAAATCTTTTAATCAGCTCCAAGGAATCCTGTGTGGCATGCAGACATGATATGTGCATGCATCTGCATGCTTGTGAACACACACACACACGCACGTTCATGTATAACGTATATATATCTGAGTTGGACTGACAACTTTCAGTTTGTCCCTCAATTCCTGTCAGTTTAATCAGTAATCACTCTAATTTAAAACCAAAATGGCAACTTTGATAGATTAGGGCTGTACTTTGTTGATGATAAATGATAATTCACTTTGGGTTTTCCCCCAAACCAGACTGTGACTGGTTACTAAGTGTTTTCTCCGCCATTATTTTACCCGTGGGCCATGACTTCCTATTTCCTAGAATTCTGTGACACTTCATGATGTTCGGATCTCCTTACTCTCAAACAATGTTACATGTATGTTGTTAAAGACAACAAACACACTCTGATAGTCATGTTACATGTATGTTGTTAAAGACAAAAACACACTCTGATATGCACTCTTCCACATAGACCCTTCCACATTGTCACAAACACATACATGTATTGCAGAAGCGTTTGCACATCACACATTTGCATACACTGGATGAATTGAGGTGGAAGTGTGTTTATAGATCTGATAACATTGTAAAAAAATATGTGTCATTGCAAGTGTGTAACATAGACATGAATGTGCTGCTTGCTTGTTTTCCAGTTGTACTGTATGGTCAGTGTGCTTATGTTGAGTTTCATGTACATTTTGTATTCCGGAATGTGTTGTCTCATTGAACTGTGAAAAAGCCTTTCATTTTTCCTTTTCAAAATAAAAAAAGGAAAACAAAAAATGAACAAGAGTGTTATGTCTGTCTGTCTCTCTCTGTCTCTGTATCTTTTCTGTCTGTCTGTCTGTCTCTCACTCTGTATCTTTTCTGTCTCTGTCATTTTTCATACAGACTCATGAAATTGCTGACTCATGTAATGCTAGGGAATCAGTTCTGACATATTTACTTCTCTCTTCCTGCTTGAGACTTATCGAAACCGCCAGGGCCTCTTTTTCAACTACTACTTGGCCAGTTCTAACTTTTAAAAAAGTGGGCAACCCATTGTGACCAATGTGTGACACATAAACAAAAATCGTTGTGTGACAAACAAAGTGAATACCACAAGAACCGAGCAGAAAAAAGGCTCCGCAAAGTGGGCAATTCTTGGCAGTCAGAATATCTTGGATGGCATCACCATGACTTTGGCCTCCGACCTTTCTCATCCGTCAGGGTTCATGCTCTGGCCAAAAATGATAACTGACCTTGATGAAAATTAAATGTGTTCAAAACTTAATCTTTATTTATCAATCAGTTTACATTTACGTGGCCTGAACTTTGAACCACAGATCTTGACTTCCAGGAACATCGATGAGATGGGGTATGCAGTCAGATGGATTAAGAAAAAAACAACAAAAACCAAGAATTGACTTGCAGTGAACTTAGCCTTCAGAAGACGTTGCTGTCTGCATCGGACTGCATGGAGGTTGGACTCAGAATTCAAGATCTGATTGAACACATGCTCTTCTGCTGTTAATGTATCATTAGCTTTTTTGTTTGTTTCTCTCTTCTTTTTTTTTCTTCAAATCTTGCCTTGTCTTATCCAATGCACATCTATGGTGTATGCAAGGATGTATGCATGTTCTTTCTCTCTCTCTCTCTCTCTCTCTCTCTCTCTCTCTCTCTCTCTTTTCGCATGCACGCACACACGCATGCACACCCACCACACACACACACACACACACACAACAATGCAGTGAAATTTATGTGCAGGTGTCCCTACTTAAAGCACACATTTACCCAGCCTCCCTCCCTCTAATTGCACATGTCTGCGTACACAAATATACTCCCAGGCACAGTTTGGCAACTATCAGCTGTTCAAATGCACCACGGTGCATTTGCAGATACAGATGACCATAATATGACAAGCAGCCATATGTGTGCGTTAAGGAAAAAAAAAAAAGAAAACCATATTCATTTATGACATTGCCCGTTTATGAACTGTGCATGCCCTTTCGTGTTCCTGACCCTCTCCTTCATAATTTACTACCTTCTCATCATCCTGCTTTTCCTATCCCCCTCCTCCCTAATCCCCCTCCTCCCTAATCCCCCTCCCAATACACACACACACACACGCACACACACATATTAGTGTAATTTCGAAAGTAGAAAAACCGGAACCGCACTTCATTTTTGGTATTGTGGTAATAAGATGCAGCTACAAGATGATCCAGTTGACAACTTCCTGTAATAACACTCAAAATGCGGTCATGGAGGGCCCTCTAAGCAAATGGACTAACGTTATGAAAGGCTGGCAATACCGCTGGTTGTTCTGGACAGTTGTTCCGGTATTTTGTCGTATTACACTGTGAGTTTGTTCATTGATTTTTTTTTTAATTGTTATGTAATATTTTGCGTACGGACGAAGGGACGCAGCCTGATTCGTTTGGGGGTTGGCTTGATTCTTAATTCTAAATTGATATTAATTATCAGATCCAGCTTTACTTTCTTCTTTCTTTAAGTATCTGCCATAATCATTGTGATGACATTGATGTAACTTTAGCGTAAGTTGGGAGGAGGGATCCAACAGTGGGTAGGTAACAACTATCGGGATGATGAGCTCATTGGAATGAATGCGTTGAACCAGTGTCAACAGATAGTTTCCAAATAGCAAAGTTTTCTTTAGTAACACTGACATGAAGTTCAGACATTCGTGATAAATATTATTATGTTTCTGTGGCATCATAATAGCAGACTCTGTATGAGGTAGTGTGCCTGTCTGGGATCATGGTGTTCTTGGATACATCGACAACATGAAGTTGAACTAAGTTGAAGCAAAGAATGAGTTCCAGTTTCAGAGTTTGTCGCACTTGTCAGTGTCAGAGCCTTTCTCATAATTCAGATTGTCCTACCTAATGCTACACCTAATATTAGAGTGGAAGAAAATAGAGGTCTGTTTTACTTTTAGGGGTAGGCAATAACTGGTCTGCTTAAGTTGATCGGATGTGATATGTCATATGTTTTAGTGTAAACAGGAATACCTGAATCAGTCCTGAAATCGATACAGGAAAGGGGCATTTTCACATGTAATCATATGTACAACAGACCAGATCATTCCATCACTTAACTATCCTTGAATACAATGTCACATGGTTACTATAGCTAAATTGTAAATTAACTGACTGTGGAAAGTGAGTCAGATGGGTCAAACCAGCAGCTTGATCTAGCTTGTGAAGGCAGCGTTTCTGATCGTGACGAGAAAGTTCACCAGAGTTCACAGAGCAACTCTGGCGACCTGGTCCGTGCTGTGCCTTATCAGTTGACTGGATCGTGGATGTATCCGAGGTAATAAAGAGCAGATCATACCGAAAGAAGCCGCAGACATTTTCAGAGAAGATCAGTGGTAAGTGATGGACTTGTAATTGTATGCAGATTTGTACCCTGGACTAGCAGTCATTCCATTCATCATCTGAAGCTTGCAGAACTTGCTCTGAATATTATGTTGTCAATCTGTTGGCCTCCACAATTGAACAAAACTCATTCCCCACTAATGAATCTGCTGCTTTTTTTTTCTTTTTTTTTTAAACAACCGACAGAAAAACTTAATTGTAGCTTTACTTTTGACAATACTTCTAATGGCTACAGTCTGCCATTTTCAATGTCATTCCAAGAAGTCCCACCTGGTGTGAGTTTTGAGTTCCTGAAACAGTGAAAGGGATGAATTTTTTTTTTAATTATCTAAAACTAAAAAAGAACAAATTTAACAGCAGTTTCATCAGATTTTAGAAATGCTAGTCTGATGCATGTATTTTTCCTGAAAATTATTCACATGCTGAGTATTGATACTGAACAGTGAGTATGCCCTTTGTTTGTATCTGTTAAAAACAGTTAAAAAATAACAAAGTTTAAGCTGTTTGATTTATCATGTAATTTTAGAAATAGTGATGCTAGCAAGGAATTTTTTTCCTCATTTTTTAATTTTGCTTTAATTTATTACATATGTTCTAAATGATGTCATTCTGATAAGAGAAAGCACTGAAAGGTGCCCATGTGGTTGGTCGGCTGATAATAAAATAGTTAATCAATAATAATCACGAAGATGTTTGCTGTTTGATTTCATGTGTCTGAAATGTGATAAAAGTAGCATGAATTTTTTTTCTTTATCACTAGTTTTTAAATTTGCTTTACTTCTTATAATTGCTTCAATCGTTTACGGAACTGTATGATAAATTACATGTCCTAATCTGCTTCATCTTCCCATATAGAGGAAAATGATGTGAAAGGATCCCCGGGTGTTGTTCAGTACTGAAAGTAAGTAGAGATGTATTCTACAGGTAATGTCTTGCTCACGACACCCTTGCACGCAAAAAAATTTCTTGTTTGTTTCCTGGCTAATGTACGTTAAATCGTCTGCGCTGATTTTCTTTCTTGTACTGTAAGTATTTTTGTTTGACTTTCCGTTTATGACTTGCATCTTGAAAATAACATTATCAGAAAACAAGATACTGTACTATTAATGGTGAAAACGCTTAAGAGCCTGCTTTCCTCTTTACCCAAAATTAAGTTGATGAAATGAAATGACTGTATGTGAAATGATTAACCCTGGGGTTATTCTAATACTGTATGTTGATTGTAAAAATATTTACTTACACACTGTCTAGCATTTGCAGAGTGCTCTAGGTATTAAATAAATGAATAAATATGATAATATACTATTGGTTTAAAAAGATTCCAGAAAGTTGTTCTGCAGTTACCCATGAAAATAACAATCATCAGAGGCAATGCATTGAATTTGAATCATGAATTTGAACATTTGCGAGGAGCTTTTATCTTATCGTAACATACAGTCAGAGTTCTCAACCACACTTGAATTTATTTCAAATGCCATGCACTATGAAGCAGGAAAGACCTGCTGATTCATGAACTGTTGCTGCGTACTACAGATGTGAATTTGGGGGGGGGGGGGGGGGGGGGGGGGGGCCAAGGAAAGAGAAAAGAAAATGTCTTTGGAGAGAGATACTACACTGTCCTGGAGAGCTAAACGTAAAAGTGGGTTTGTGAGCCATTGTACAAATTGTATGGATCTCACTAGCCTCTGTGTATATATGGTATCCTGTGAATATTTTTTTCAGTGTACCTACAGACTGCATGTAAATCCCAGTTTATTTGCAAAGCAGTTTTATGGCATACATAAAAACAAATTTTAAAAAGGCAGTTCAATTCTCTGGTATAATTTCTCAGTAATAATATTTTTTCAAAGTTTTGTAGCCTACCAGTTATCATTTAATTTTAAATTCTGTGTTTTCTCCAGGTGCTATTATTGGTATAGATGACGAAGATGACAGCACGTTTACAATCACTGTTGACCATAAGACATTCCATTTTCAAGGTATGTGAATTTATATTGATTTGTGGACAATATTGAGGATTGTTAAAGAAAAAAAAAAGAAAAGTGGTTATCAAAATTGATTCAGCAAGAGCAAATGTCTGTGTGACCCTCGCGAATGGTAATCCCTTCTTCACCTGCGTTACATCCCCGCTCATCCCACCACCCCCACTCCCATGAGTATGTAAGATCTCACTATGTAAGACATTACCTTCTCTTCCCAGTCCCCACCTTCTCCTTGACACCAACACAAATGCATGCACAGGCACACACACATGCCCGCACGCACCGCGCGCGCGCACACACACACACACACACACACACACACACACACACACATATGTATACATACACTCTGCAGAATTACAGTCCTCTTCCCCTTCCATCTGGTTCTTGTTTAAAGCGTAAGTTTGAGTCAAAACAGAATGAGGTAAAAAATGTTGTTATTGTTGTTGTTGGGAAGTTTTAAATTTTACACCAGACAGTTGAATTGCAGGAACATCATTCATTTGAGCCCCAAAAGTCACAGGCTACCTATAGTGTGAATTAATTAGTAAGATTGTAATTCTGCAGTGTGTGTGTGTGTGTGTGTGTGTGTGTCCCCTCATTTTGCAACTAGATCTAATTTTCATTATTATTTTTCATTGTTGTAACATTTAACAGACCTTCTGGCAATACATAACCAGGTGAGGGGAAAGAAGTGAACCATACAGAAAATAGTTGTTTGAACACTGAAATGCTCAGTGATACATTAATTCATATTTCAGTAGCCTCACACTTTTATGGGTCAAATGAATGATGCACAGGTCTGCAGTTCAACTGTCTGATGTAAAATTTGAAACTTCCCAACAGCATGACGACATGGATGATAGAAAGTTCTGCTGAGGAGAGAAAAAAAAGAAGAAAAATATTGATGTAGTTGTGGTATTTTATACATTGTCATTTTTTTTTTCTGTTTTTTTTTCCCCCCCTATATTAGCTCGGGATAGTGATGAAAGGGAGCGGTGGATTAACGCTCTACAGCGAGCAATTGAACGTCAGCATTCGTCTGCAGCGGTAAGGACATCATGGAAGTTTATGGCCCGTTATACATACATATATGTCACTGTTCTTTATGGGTTAGTGCTTTGTGTGTGTGTGTCACTCTGTGTGTGTGTGTGTGTCTGTGTGTGTGTCACTGTGTGTGTGTGTGTGTGTCTGTGTGTGTGTGTAGGTTTCTTTGGATATATTTATGTATGCATATGTGTGGTTTGTGTGTGTGTGTGCGTTTGTAGAAATGTGGTCACAAAGAATTGGTTTTTCTGCATACTAGTGTGTATGGGGCCCATATTGTTATGGGTGTGTTTGTGTGAGTGCATGTGTGTATGTGTGTGTGTGTGTGTGCATGCATATGTCCGTGCATGCGTGTAGTATGTGTGTGTGTGTGTGTGCGTAGAAATAATCTGGGTACATTTATATATTAATTGCTTTGATGTGTTTAAGAGTTGTCCTTGAAAACAGAGGATGGAAATAAGGATAGGACTCAGGATAGGGAGGACAACACTTTATTAGGTGGAGAGAGAGAGGGAGTTTGGGGCTGGGCAAGGGGGAGGGAAGATACTTGAATGGGATAAAAGGCTGTATATAATGGGGATAGTGTCTTTTTCTGATTTCTATTTTATCAGGTTTTTTTCTCCAGGTGTGTGTGGGTGCATGCAGCATACACGCAGTATGCATGCGTGCATATGTGCTTACAATACATGCGGCGCTGTGCGTAGATGGGTGGGTGCATTGTGTGTGTGTAAGTGTGTGTGTGCTAGTATATTGTTACATGTATGGTGTGTGTGTTTGTGTGTATGTGAATATGTTGGTGTGTACTTATGGAAATTTGTGCGTGTGTGTTTTCTGTGTGTGTGTGAGAGAGAGAGTGAGAGAGAGAGATTCCTTTTTTTTAAATTAAAAAATGTTGAAATTTTTTTCATAATGTTTTCTCAAATGTCAGTGCAAGAGTTTTTTTTGTTGTTTTTTGTTTTTGTTTTGTTTTTTGCTCTAGCACTGAAGGTTCTGTTTTTCTTTACATGTTACATCAATGTTTTCACAATTCAAACAAGGAAAACATTAATTTTAACAATTTAATTTCAGTGCAGCATGTATTATGCATTAACAATAATTTTCTATAATGATATGGTGCTATAAGGGTTTTACACATTGTATAAGGGAAAATCGTGAAATAAACTATAAAGGGAAGAAAGAATAGGAAAATCTCCTTCCCTTCCCTTTTCTCTCTACCTGTTTAATATTGCATGTAGTTTTCTGTGGAATTGAGGAAGAGAATCGTGAAAGAAGAAGAGGAGAGGATAGCAGTAACAATGTTTCACTGTACTTTTAATTGAGATATTATCATGGAAAGAATTTTATCTTTTGTTTTTTTCCTGCATTCATATGTAATCCCGACACTTTACCACTTTCATTTATTAAAGAAATAGATTTCTCAAAAGGCTTTCTATCTCCATTGTTCATTAATTGTATATCATCTGCGAAGTGAGAAACTTTGTGCCCAACATCGTTTGCATTAATACCTTGAATTTCTTTATCTTCTCTGATCATGATTACTAGAATTTCAACACTCAGAGCAAAGAGGTAAGGAGATATCGGATCACCCGGTCTACATCCTTGTTTTATGCTGAACTAATGTGTGCACCAGCTGTTGCCTAATATGGTAGATTTAATGTTTTTATAGAATGCTGCTATCCATATAATACATAATGTCACCAAAGCCATAAGCTCTCAACACTTTAAACATGAAATTCCAATAAAGAGAATCAAAGGCTTCTATCCTAAACCTCTAGTACCAAACAATATCCTGGTAATCATATTTTTAATCTAGAATCGTATCAATCAATACATGTAAGTCTCATATTATCGCCCATAAGTCGATTTGCAATCATTTCTGTTTGAGACCTTCGTTGAATAAATTTGTAATAATTTACTTAAATTCTAATTGCTGAGCAAGAGAATCCCATCGTATAAAACCACATTTACATCTATAAATTAGTTCAAATTCCTTATGATTTCTGAGTTTATCTTGGACATACAGATAATCAAGGCCTCTCTGTTTTAATCGACAATTTGACCCCATATGCATTTTTAAGTGCCCTAACCATAGAAAGACCAGTAAAAGTGTCTCAGAACGCTTTTTTAAATTACACAACAACTGTCTGACTCTTTCCTTCTGCAATTTTTCAAAGCATACCATGCTTCTTCACGAGTAATTTCCCATTTTAAAACTTGTTTTCTCTTTTTATGTAAGCTGTTTTTACCTCTTTTTAGTATTTACTAAATTTATCATTTCACCATTTTCAAAAGATTTCATTGATTTGTAAAAGTTTCTATAGAAAGTTTGACACTTGTCTTTAATTTCTTCTGTCCTCTGTTAACTCAATACTTTGCCATCTGTTTATGTAATTTTTTGCTATCCGTTAACTAATATAATTCCTTTTCTCAAATTGGGCAGAGTATTTCAAAATTTTTATTATCTTTTCATCCACCTGGCCTTTGAAACAAGCAAAACTCCTTCACAGTTTTGTCAACAGTGGAACTTGTGTGTAGTTTAGTTCCATCGAATCATTTTCCTTGGTTTTTTTTCCTGTCTTTCTCAAGTTGCTTTCTGTTTCTTTAATGAGCGTATCTTCTTTTTCTTGTCTTAATGCTTTCATTTTATTGTTGTAGTCGTAAGCTATTGTTTTGATGATATTTCATTAATAAAAAAAAATCTAAGAAAACGTTTAGTGTGCAGTTTTGATTAATGTCAGGGCTTGGATATCATTATTCTACTTGTATCGCAATGGCGCAACTGTATATTCCTTTGTAATGTGTTGGATTTTTCCGTTTTAACTGTATACATAATTTCATCTTGGTACTAGTGAAGCAGTTAAATTTCCAAAAAGGGGTTTCTTTTCATTTTGCTTCCCGAATGACAATGTAAACTATCATTAAATCATTGTTTGATAGCTCGTAAGATATATCAGATTGTAATAAAATGATAAATCCTGAGTAAACTTAGCAAGCACTGGCAGTCGCCGTTTTGCCTACATGGTTGAAGGAAAAATAATGTCACTCTCTGAGTAACATAGTGCATCAGTGAGAAACTGCCAAAAGTGAAACATTGACAAATGGTGTACGAACCGAACCAACTGTCCTGGTTGTGGCTGGATGGAAAATTGGATGATAGTTGATATGTACACCACTTGATGCCTAAGGGTAGCATGGTTCACCAAATTTCAGAGATCTATGGTTTTCTTCTGTAAAGATTCTGAATATTGAAATCAAGAACAGCTATTGACACAAGGAGGGATTCTGACTGACTTTTTAGCACAGATTCTTCAGCGCGATAGGCTCCTGTCTCTGCTGATCCCAACACGGGCAGGGTCAGTGGTATTGTGTGAGTGATGGTGTGGTGCAGGGGCGGGGTCAGTGGTATTGTGTGAGGTGATGGTGTGGTGCAGGGGCAGGGTCAGTGGTATTGTGTGAGGTGATGGTATGGTGCAGGGCAGGGTCAGTGGTATTGTGTGAGGTGATGGTGTGGTGCAGGGGCGGGGTCAGTGGTATTGTGTGAGTGGATGGTGTGGTGCAGGTCAGGGTCAGTGGTATTGTGTGAGTGGATGGTGTGGTGCAGGGGCGGGGTCAGTGGTATGTGCGAGTGGATGGTGTGGTGCGAGGGGCAGGGTCGATGGTATTGTGTGAGTGGATGGTGTGGTGCAGGGGCAGGGTCGATGGTATTGTGTGAGTGGATGGTGTGGTGCAGGAGCAGGGTCGATGGTATTGTGTGAGTGGATGGTGTGGTGCAGGGGGGGGGGGGGTGTCATGGTATTGTGTGAGTGGATGGTGTGGTGCAGGGCAGGGGGTGGGGGGGGGTCAGGGTATGTGTGTGAGGTGATGGTGTGGTGCAGGGGCAGTGGTCATGGTATTGTGGTGAGTGGATGGTGTGGTGCAGGGGCAGTGTCAATGGTATTGTGTGAGTGGATGGTGTGGTGCAGGGGCAGCGTCAGTGGTATTGTGTGAGTGGATGGTGTGGTGCAGGGGCAGTGTCAATGGTATTGTGTGAGTGGATGTGTGGTGCAGGGGCAGGGTCAATGTATTGTGTGAGTGGATGGTGTGGTGCAGGGGCAGGGTCAGTGGTATTGTGTGAGTGGATGGTGTGGTGCAGGGGCAGTGTCAGTGGTTACTGGTATTGTGTGAGTGGATGGTGTGGTGCAGGGGCAGTGTCAGTGGTATTGTGTGAGTGGATGGTGTGGTGCAGGGCAGGGTCAGTGGTATTGTGTGAGTGGATGGTGTGGTGCAGGGCAGGGTCAATGGTATTGTGTGAGTGGATGGTGTGGTGCAGGGGGGGGTCAATGGTATTGTGTGAGGTAATGGTGTGGTGCAGGGCAGGGTCAGTGGTATGTGTGAGGTAATGGTGTGGTGCGGGGGCAGTGTCATGGTATTGTGTGAGGTGATGGTGTGGTGCAGGGGCAGGTCAGTGTATTGTGTGAGTGGATGGTGGTGGCAGGGGCAGGTCAGTAGTATTGTGTGAGTGGATGGTGTGGTGCAGGGGCAGTGTCAGTGGTATTGTGGAGTGGATGGTGTGGTGCAGGGGCAGTGTCAGTGGTATTGTGTGAGTGGATGGTGGTACAGGGGCAGCATCAGTGGTATTGTATGAGTGGATGGTGTGGTGCAGGGCAGTGTCAGTGGTATTGTGGAGTGGATGTGTGGTGCAGGGTCAGTGTCAGTGGTATTGTGTGAGTGGATGGTGTGGTGCAGCCGGGGGGGGGGGGGGGGCAGTGGTATTGTGTGAGTGGATGGTGTGGTGCAGGGGCAGGTCAGTGGTATTGTGTGAGTGGATGGTGTGGTGCAGGGTCAGGGTCAGTGGTATTGTGTGAGGTGATGTGTGGTGCAGGGGGGGTGGGGGGGGGTCAGTAGGTTTGTGTGAGTGGATGGTGTGGTGCAGGGGCAGTGTCAGTGGTGTTGTGTGAGTGGATGGTGTGGTGCAGGGCGGTGTCAGTGGTACTGTTGAGTGGATGGTGTGGTGCAGGGCAGGGTCAATGGTATTGTTGTGAGTGGATGGTGTGGTGCAGGGGCAGGGTCATGGTATTGTGTGAGTGGATGGTGTGGTGCAGGGGCAGGTCAGTGGCTATTGTGTGAGTGGATGGTGTGGTGCAGGGCGGGTCAATGGTATTGTGTGAGGTGATGGTGTGGTGCAGGGCGAGGTCATGGTATTGTGTGAGGTGATGTGTGTGGTGCAGGGGCAGCGTCGTGGTATTGTGTGAGTGGATGGTGTGGTGCAGGGACGGGCATGGTATTGTGTGAGTGATGGTGTGGTGCAGGGGGGTCAGTGGTATGTGTGAGTGATGGTGTGGTGGCAGGGGAGGTCAGTGGTATTGTGTGATGGAGATGGTGTGGTGCAGGGGCGAGATCATGGTATTGTGTGAGTGGATGGTGTGGTGCAGTGGGCGGGTCAGTGGTATTGTGTGAGTGATGTGTGTGGTGCAGGGCAGTGTCAATGGTATTGTGGAGTGGATGGTGTGGTGCAGTTGCGGGTCAGTGGTATTGTGTGAGTGGATGGTGTGGTGCAGGGGCAGGGTCAGTGGTATTGTGTGAGTGATGGTGTGGTGCAGGGGGCGGTCAGTAGTATTGTGTGAGTGGGTGGTGTGGTGCAGGGGCAGGTCAATGTGTATTGTGTGAGGTGATGGTGTGGTGCAGGGGCAGGGTCAGTAGTATTGTGTGAGTGGGTGGTGGGTGCAGGGCAGGGCAGTGGTATTGTGTGAGTGGAGGTGTGTGGCAGGGCGGGGTCAGTTGGTATTGTGTGAGGTGGATGGTGTGGTGCAGGGGCTGGGTCAGTGGTATTGGTGAGTGGATGGTGTGGTGCAGGGGCAAGGTCAGTGGCATGTGTGAGTGGGATGGGTGTGGGCAGGGCCAGCGTCATGGTATTGTGTGAGTGGATGGTGTGGTGCAGGGGCAGGACAGTGGTATTGTGTGAGGTGATGGTGTGGTGCAGGGGTGGGTCAGTGGTATTGTGTGAGGTGATGGTGTGGTGCAGGGCAGGGTCAGTGGTATGTGTGAGTGGATGGTGTGGTGCAGGGGTGGGTCAGTGGTTTTTGTGTGAGTAGATGGTGTGGTGCAGGGGCAGCGTCAGTGGTATTGTGTGAGTGGATGGTGTGGTGCAGGGCAGGGTCAATGGTATTGTGTGAGTGATGGTGTGGTGCAGGGGCAGGGTCAATTGTATTGTGTGAGTGATGGTGTGGTGCAGGGGTGGGCTCAGTAGTATTGTGTGAGGTGATGGTGTGGTGCAGGGGCAGGGTCAATGGTATTGTGTGAGTGGATGGTGTGGTGCAGGGGCAGGGTCAATGGTATTGTGTGGTGGATGGTGTGGTGCGGGGCAGGGTCAATGGTATTGTGTGAGGTGATGGTGTGGTGCAGGGGTAGGTCAATGGTATTGTGTGAGGTGGATGGTGTGGTGCAGGGGCAGGGTCAATGGTATTGTGTGAGTGGATGGTGTGGTGCAGGGGTGGGGTCATGGTATTGTGAGAGGTGATGGTGTGGTGCAGGGGCGGGGTCAGTGTATTGTATGAGGTGATGGTGTGGTGCAGGGTCGGGGTCAGTAGTATTGTGTGAGGTGATGGTGTGGTGCAGGGGCGGGGTCATTGGTATTGTGTGAGTGGATGGTGTTGGTGCAGGGGCGGGGTCATGTAGTATTGTTGAGGGTGATGGTGTGGTGCAGGGGCGGGGTCAGTGGTATTGTGTGAGGTGATGGTGTGGGTGCAGGGGCGGGGTCAGTGGTATTGTGTGAGTGGATGGTGTGGTGCAGGGGCGGGTCATGGTATTGTGTGAGGTGATGGTGTGGTGCAGGGGCGGGGGCAGCTGTATTGTGTGAGTGGATGGTGTGTGCAGGGGCAGGGCAGATGGTATTGTGTGAGTGGATGGTGTGGTGCAGGGGCGGGTCAGTGGTATTGTGTGAGGTGATGGGTGGTGCAGGGCAGGGTCAATGGTATGTTGGTGAGTGGATGGTGTGGTGCAGGGGCAGGGTCAAGGTATTGTGTGAGTGATGGTGTGGTGCAGGGCGGGTCAATGGTATTTGTGAGTGGATGGTGTGGTGCAGGGCAGGGTAATGGTATTGTGTGAGGTGATGGTGTGGTGCAGGGCAGTGTCAATGGTATTGTGTGAGTGGATGGTGTGGTGCAGGGGCAGGTGAATGGTATTGTGTGAGTGGATGGTGTGCTGCAGGGGCGAGGTCAGTGCTATTGTGTGAGGTGATGGTGTGGTGCAGGGTCAGGGTCAATGGTATTGTGTGAGGTGATGGTGTGGAGCAGGGCGGGGTCAGTGGTATTGTGTGAGGTGATGGTGTGGTGCAGGGTCAGGGTCAATGGTATTGTGTGAGGTGATGGTGTGGTGCAGGGGCAGGGTCAATGGTATTGTGTGAGTGGATGGTGTGGTGCAGGGCAGGGTCAGTGTTATTGTATGAGGTGATGTGTGGTGCAGGGGCAGGGTCAGTGGTATTGTATGAGGTGATGGTGTGGTGCAGGGGCGGGTCAGTAGTATTGTGTGAGGTGATGGTGTGGTGCAGGGGCAGGGTCAATGGTATTGTGTGAGTGGATGGTGTGGTGCAGGGGCAGGTCAGTGGTATTGTGTGAGTGGATGGTGTGGTGCAGGGGCAGTGTCAGTGGTATTGTGTGAG
The DNA here is from genome assembly GCA_018398815.1 of Conus ventricosus. Classification (NCBI taxonomy): domain Eukaryota; kingdom Metazoa; phylum Mollusca; class Gastropoda; order Neogastropoda; family Conidae; genus Conus; species Conus ventricosus. The sequence continues at coordinate 73,723,809 of CM031606.1, forward strand.
GTGATGGTGTGGTGCAGGGGCAGGGTCAGTGGTATTGTGTGAGCGGATGGTGTGGTGCAGGGGCAGGGTCAGTGGTATTGTGTGAGTGGATGGGTGGTTGCAGGGGCAGGGTCAGTAGAGTGTTTGTGTGAGGTGATGGTGTGGTGCAGGGGCAGGGTCAGTGGTATTGTGTGAGCGGGTGGTGTGGTGCAGGGCAGGGTCAATGGTATTGTGTGAGGTGATGGTGGGTGCAGGGGCAGGGTCAGTGGTATTGAGTGAGTGATGGTGTGGTGCATGGGGCAGGTCAGTGTATTGTGTGAGTGATGGTGTGGTGCAGGGCAGGGTCAGTGGTATTGTGTGAGGGATGGTGTGGTGCAGGGCAGGGTCAGTGGTATTGTATGAGTGATGGTGTGGTGCAGGGGGGGTCAGTAGTATTGATGTGAGTGGATGGTGTGGTGCAGGTCGGGTCAGTGGTATTTTGTGAGTGGATGGTGTGGTGCAGGGGCAGGGTCAGTGGTATTGTGAGAGGAAGGTGTGGTGCAGGGGCAGGGTCAATGATTATGTGAGGTTGATGGTGTGGTGCAGGGCAGGGTCTCTGTATTGTTATAAAGTTGGATTGTGTGGTGCAGGGCAACGCGGCCATGCTGATCATGTCCTGAGGAGTTTTGAACACAAGCTGATGGAGACGATGCTACCTTCACTGCTCATTGAGCAAAATAGGTGGTCTTAGAATCATACAGCCATCAAGGGTTTGAACAGTTTTTAGAAATTCAGGCGTCCTTGAAGTTTGTTAGGAACTGACTTGGGTTTGCAAAAGTTTGTGATTTAATGATCCTGCTCCCCCCCACAAGGTTGTTGTGGTCATTGCAAGTGAATTGATGATTGAGACAGAGAAGGTTTAAGAACTATCATCCGTGTGGCATTATGTTTGTTTACTGCTTAATCACTTGTTTTGAGAAATTCATTTATGATGATAATGGGTTTGTTTGTTTTATATTTGGATTAATTTTTTCCAATATACTGAATTATTTCTTTTTCTCTGTTTCATAAATTTGTATTTGAATCTTTTTTCTGTATTTTCACCAATTTGGTTGGTGGTGACTTTGAAGTTGCTTTGATTTGTTTGGGGTGCATAGAATAGTGTTCTGATTGTATACACGCAGGACTCAAGATTACCGTTATCTGTTCAGTGCCACTGTGTACCTTGGTGAGAAATTTTGAGTGCCTACTTCTCAAGTTGAGTGCCTCATTCTGAAGCTGAGCGCCTGATTCTCACCTTGGAGAAAGAAAGAAAAAAACATTGAGGGACACATACGTCCATGCTATCAACTGAAATAGAAAAAGAATAGTTCGGGAACAAAATGTAGACCCTGCCTTCCTCCACCCCTCAACCTCCCCCCAAAAGGGTGTTTGCAATGCAAACAACAAATTACACAAAAAACATAAACATGAAAATCCTGAAAGTGTCTCTGTTGTTGCCACCTGCAGTCATTCATTTCAAATTTTGTGGGCTGGAATGGTGGGAACATGATGCTTGAACTTTTTTTTTTCCTTTACGGACGGAGAAAAAGAGAAGACAACCCAGCTGCCCTCACCTTACAAGCACAGTTTATTGAACGTAGTTTGTCTTTTTCTTTCTCTCTTTTTCTGTCTTTTCTTCTTTTGATGTAGAACAGGGTTTTATACAGTCAGGGATGTGGCTAGATTAGAGTAGTGTTTGGTTTAGGATTAGAGTCCTGTTAAGTCAAGATCATGCTGCTGGAGTTGGGGAGTCTTCTGATTTCTTATCAAGGATCCCATCAGTAATGCTTAAACTGGCACCAAACATGACTGCTAAACAAACACAACACACCTCCATGGAGGAA
>CM031606.1:73730652-73778987 GCA_018398815.1 Conus ventricosus
CACATGTACATGCACACATGCATGCACATAATGCTGAGTTGATTTTAACGTGGTGACAGCCCTGACGTGGCCCTTTGCGGTCGACTGGGCTATAAGCAACATTATCTTATCTTATGCACACACATGTATGCGTGTGCGCACTCTGACTCTCTCTCTCTCACACACACACACCACACACACACACACACACACACCCCACACAACACAAACAAATTCTGTCCTTCATCCCCCCTCCCCCCCTTTTCCCTTCCATGCACTTACATGCAGACAGCCTGCATGCTCTTCAACCCCTCCTGCCCTTATTCCATCCCCCCAACATACACATACATGCAACACTCAGACACCACTCATGCGTACACACACACACACACGCACGTACGCATGCACGCACACACACACCACACACAACACACGCACGCAGCACATACGCGCGCACGCACACGCACACGCACATACACTTGCTCACTCTTTCACTCACTCACTCACATGCGCACACAAGCATGTGCTCACGCTGTCACCCACCAACCCAGTGTGGCGGGTCCATCAGTATGTTTGTTTGTCAGTGGACAGACACGCCTGTGACCAGTTTCCATTCCTGTCTGGTTCCCCTTGTCTCTTACGTCATGTTCCCTGGCTTGAATTGGTGTCATGACACCCCCCCCCCCCCCCAACTCCTCCCCCTCCTTTCCCCACCTTCCTCGTCTCCTTGTGCTTCCTCTCTTGCCTTGCTTTCTCCTCACCTGGGGTCTGATAGATGTTACTGAGTTGAAAAGGACCCTGCACCTGTGGCTTGAAATCAGTGTCCCCTGTCGCTGTTTTTGACTGGTTTTGTAGAATTTGGGTGTGTCCTGAGTGTGGGTGTTGTGTTTGTGTCTGTGAGAGTAATGTGTGTGAGTGTGTGTGTGCTGTGTGTGTGTGTGTGTGTGTGTGTGTGTGTGTGTGTGTGTGTGTGTGTGTGTGTGTGTTACTATGAGTGTATGCATTTAGAGGGATATAGGGGAGAGGGGAAAAAGGATGAGACTAGATTGCAAGACACAAATTTAGAGACATGAATTTGTAAAGAAAGTGTATAAATCCATTTTCTGTGTCTTTTGTGAATGTAACATTACTTCTCTGAGATGCTTTTCCACTTGGGAAGACATGGTCATACTTCATACATTTGGTAGAGCTGAAGGGCATGTATGAACACATGCACGCACGCACACACACACATGCACACATACACATGCATACACACACATATGGGCGTGCACACATACAGACACGCATATACATATACACACAAATGCTGTCTCTCTTGCTGTCACGCTGTCTCTCTCTTTCTTGTTTTACACACACACACAACACACACACACACCACACACACACACACACACACACACACACACACTGACTGACTGACTGAAACCAATTTATTGTCAGATTAACTCACGGTTGTACTGACATTTAAGAAAACATTATGAACAGAATATGAACGTTTTTCATTCAAAGCAAAGAAGCATAATTAACACACAAAAATATGTGCACACACACACACACACACACACACACACACAACACACACACACACACACATACACACACACACACACACACACACACGCACAAACACACGCACTTTCATAAATACACAAACACACATCTCAAAACAAACACACCCATACCCTCACATATACTCAAACTTACACACTCGCACACACAGACATACACACGCCCACACACACACGCGCACACACACCCGCGCGCCCACACTCACACACACACACACACACACACACACACACACACACACACACACACACACACACACATTCATACTCGAGCACTCGTACACACATGCATTCACTCTCACAAACACACTCTTTCACGCACACATACACACACACACACACACACACACACACACACACACACACACACACACACACACACACACACACACACATACACACACACACACACACACACTGTCTCACTCACTGACACACTCACTCACAGACTGACTAATATAGACTAGTTTATTTACAGATTAACTTAGTTTGTACTGATACTTCGATGAAAAGAAAGTAAACTCTGGACAAGGTTTTGGTTGCAAAGAGGAAAGATGTAGGTTCAGACATTGATTTATGAAGAGAAAACAGAATGTTACGTTAAAATCTAAGATATGGAGTTACTCCATGATTGAGGTCAAACAAGTAAAAAATGTGACTTGTTTATCTTTATACATAGAGAGTGATCAAGGAGAAAATAAAATAAGTGTGTCATTAACTGATGAATTTTATGATGTATCAGGGAATGTTTATTTTGCTTTGGCTATCACCACATGTTTACATGTCAGCGTAAACTTTTCACAGAATTTAGAAATAACCAAAAACGTGCTGTTGCCATATTTTGACAGTTTGATGACCTGATGTCAAAGGTGTTTTCCTCTTTTGGACTGAACAGTTGCGGAAATCGGCTGCTGCACAGTTTTGACAGATCAATTTGCAGTTTTCTTTTTCTGGCCAAGGAAGTTCCTTAGCCATGATGTTTTGAAAAATTCCTTATGATGTACTTTCTTCTTTTTGTTTTGTTTTGACGTTATGGTAGACCGTGATTTGGTGACAGGATCAATGTCTGATGACAAACGTTTTTGTTTTATAGAATTAAAAAGGCTTCTTTGCTGTCTTGTGTGTTTGTGGGTGTGTATACATGTGTGTGTTGGTGTGTGTGCGTGTGTGTATGTGGTTTGTGTGGTGTGTGCGTGGTGTGTGTGTGTGTGTAGGAATGAATTCCCTTACAATGAGTCTGTTCAATGTCGATGACAGGGGCGAAGGAAACATTTGCCAAAGTGCAGTCTAGTGTGTTTTTGTACATTCATTTGCAGTTTGACTTGGTATTTTTTTCAGTAATGCTGCAGTCTGCATCATTTTCCTGATGGTCTTTAATGGGAAATTTCACCACATTGCAGCATGAATATAAACTTTTTGGAACTGTTGCGCATGGTGTTAACACACACGGGCCTTCTTTGCTCTGTTCATTACGGCATGATTAATTGATTAAGGAATTTGTTAGACTGTTGACATACAGCTTTGTCATCAGGGGGATCACTAGGTGATATACATGTGAGCCTTACCAGTTTGGATTATTCATTTACTGTGATTATTCATTTACTGTGATTATTCATTTACTGTGATTATTCATTTACTATGATTATTCATTTACTGTGATTATTCATTTACTGTTATGGCTGTGGACAGTGTGGAATTGGAACAGGTTTGGGAGGACTGTGTCATAGACATGAACCTTGAAGTCTGTGGGTTTTTTCTTTTAATCATGGTTTTGAGATGGTGCAGGCTGGTGTGAACTGTGTGTGGTGGTCTTTGCAGGAAAGCTTGAAGGAGCCGGTGTTGAACGGAACTCTGCATGAGCCGCCTGCCGCAGAAGAAAGTACGTTGAAGTATTTCAGTAGAGTTGATACTCGCGCTTTTTGTATATGCTTATATTATCTTCCCTTTCCTTGGTCTGTTTCTTGCACACATACATACAGCATTTGCATGTGCGTGTGCATGCTCTCTCACTCACTTCAATACATGTGCATATATGCACACATAAACATACATCCCCTTTCATTTGTTTAACTTGAAGATGGGCACACACACAACACACACACACACACACACACACACACACACACACACACACACACACACACACATGCATCCTCACAACACACAAAACAATATTGAACAAAAAGTGCAAGTAATGAAATACAAGTAGCTTTTTTTTTCTTTTCATCTTATCCGTTGCTCGTAATATTAGTATTAGTTCTCTCTCTCTCTCTCTCTCTCTCTCTCTCTCTCTCTCTCTCTCTCTCTCTCTCACTGTCTCTCTCTCTCTCTCTCTCTCTCTCTCTCTCTCTCTCTCTCTCTCTCTCTCTCTCTCTCTCTCTTAACTTCCTATATTAGTTTTGTTTTTCCAGACTGTGACGTGTAATCTTCCTATCAGACACCAGACCGATTGCTCTTGGGAAAAAAAATGAGCAGTTGTCAGTCAAATTGGCACTTTGCCTATCAATTTCTGTTTGAGTATGACAGGACAGTGAATGCTTATTACCAGCATTTATGGACTTAAACCACTGAAACGATTTGAAGCCAGCATATATTCAGCTTATCACTCGTTCAGAATGCTTGTTTGGGCTCCAGAGTGCGACTTACTGTTCAAGGGAGTTAATCCTGATGGTCTGTTCCAAACCATGACTGAGAAGAGAACATCTAAAGTTGTTGCTTGGGCAGCGTCTGTTTGGGAGTTTTGTATGTGTGTGTGTGTTTGTTTTTTTCTTTTGTTTTCTTTTTTACTGTTCTGGACAGGTAGAAATAAAGTGAACCAAGACTGGTCCACGAGTCCCACACCAGGCCAAAGAAGCACAGCCGCCTCAGATGAAGAGTCCAGTCCATGTCAACAGATGGAGCAGAATTAACTTTCAAATCGAACTCTCAAGTTACATCACTTTGAACAAGTGTTTTTCATTTCGTCTCAGTTCTGCAGAACTTGCCAGTGACAAAGGATATGAAAACTCCTACGTATGTTAAAGCGCTTTTAGAGCTTTAATTTGACTTTGTTGCCAGTGACGACACAGCGCATTTCCTCTGCGACAGACTGAGAATGCACAAATGCTGTCTTCACCTTTGTTGTCTTTCCAGCCACCAGACTGGAGAGCACCCTGACCTCTTCACCTGCCAGTCTGTCCAAGTATGCGCCACCGCAGAGAGGGACTGACGACCTTGACGTTCCATGTACTTCGTACTCCAGCAGTGAAGATGAGTTCTACGATGCAGAGGCTCCTATATCGCCCCAGTATGTTTATTGTCGTTTGCCTTGTATCTGTGTATACCATTTACCTTTCTTTTGCTTGTATCTGTGTATACCGTTTACTTTCTCTCTCTCTGTTTATTGTCTTTTGCCTTGTATCTGTGAATACCGTTACCTTCTCTCTCCTCTGTTTATTGTCTTTTGTTATAAATGATCTTTCTCTGCCTGCCTCGGTCCCTGTTTATGCTTGGGTTTGTATTGCAGTGTATTGTATTCTGTAGCATCCATCAAAACACTCTTTTTTTCAAAACACTCTTCTTTTTTTTTAGTTTTAAAGATGGTATCTGGAAACCTACTTTCTACTGAATTTTTAAAGATTTTGTTATGTGAATTTTTTTAGTTGTGGATTTATTACTACTGAATTTTAAAGATTTTGTCAAATGAATTTTTTTTTTCTTTTCTTTTTCAAAGGACGTATGGTGTTGTAGAGTAGAACATATCAAAAAGGCACAGCAGATATATTTTTCTTTTAAATATTTTTTTTGCTCGAGTTGTGTTGTTGTCACGACAGTGGTCAAACCAGATACCTCTCTGGACCCTCTGATTGCGGAGCTTTTGATTTAAGAAGGCTGGCAGTTAGTTTTGATATTCGACTGAACTCCAAAATAGAGTATTTTATTGTGTTTTCTCACACTGACCAGTGCCCTTGTGGCACTGGCTCCCAAACTCCCACCCACATCTTACATCCTGCCCCTCCTTTGAAGCCTTGAGACTCCGTGTCCCAGTCCGGTTGAGGTCCAGGAGAAGCTGTGGGGACAGATGGGGTCTCTGCGGCGGACTGCAGACTTTGCCTAACTTTACTAATTGAGGATCTAGCATGGCCGGGAACACAAAAAAAAGAAAATTGTGTTGTGACAGCTTGAATATGGCTTGGTGAAGTGAACTCACTAGGGCTGATCCTGCTGTTCTGGCGGTAAGGAGGCAAGCTTCCTGCTCTCCAAATATTTTCTTGGGGTGGGGGTTGGTGGGGGGGGGGGGGGGGGGGTGACCCTGATGTTATGGCGATGTTCCCTGCCAAGTGGGGATAAGGCGTTTGTTCGAACAGTTATGTGTATTGTAAAACTCTTTTCAGTCGTAGAATTCCTGTTCATTTGATGTTGAAGTACATTGGTGCTGTTTGCAACAGTAAAGGGACCAGCGTGGATGCCTCCCCTGTCTCGGACAGATCTGACGGGACTGTGACTCCGCCTGTCATTGCTGCCAAAGACGACTGCTTTGATGGTACGTGTCTTGTCATGGTCATGTTTTATTTTATTGGTTGGCTTCTCTGTTACTGATTGATTTGATTTAGACCTGAATGTGTTGGTTTGCATAGGAGATGTGTTTGTGTACGTAGAGTATCAGTTGATGTTGTTTTCCCTTTGTCCACAGATTTGTATGACGTTCAAGATGATGAGGACTGTGAGTATTTGCCCTCCCTCATTTTGTCTGCTTTGTCATATGTACAGTGAGAGAGAGAGACTGTGTATTTGGTGTGTGGTGTGTGTGTGTGAATGTGTGTGTGTGTTCATGTGAGAAAGAAGAGAGACTTTCACTTATGTGCTCGTGCACTTCGTGTTTGTCTGTATTTATGTGTGTGTTAAAGAAGAGAGATTTGTCCATGGGTGTTTGTGTAACTAAGAGAATTATTTGTGTGTGTGTGTGTGTGTGTGTGTGTGTGTGTGTGTGTGTGTGTGTGTGTTTGAGACTGAAGAGAAAATTAGATGGATGCTGCGCAAAAAAGAGAATTATTTGGGCACATGTACAAATGGGTGAACAATTGGTGAGCGTGTGTGTGTGTGTGTGTGTGTGTGTGTGTGTGTGTGTGTGTGTGTGTGTATTCAGGCACATGTGCCTGGGGAAGCCTATGTTCAGATGAAATGCATCAGTTTGGGGTTTTTTTTGCCTTCTCACTTACCACAGAGTTCTTTTATGGTTATAGTTGTGGTCATTTAAGTTTGGATGGGTTTAAGCTCCTTAACACAGTACATTTGTGCCATTGGTGAAAATTATGAAAGCATGTATTTATGTCATGCAGCCAGTACTTGGGAGGTTTGCTTCAGTGCAGGTCTTTGGAAACAGGTAGAAGGCTGAACACACTCATTATTGGTTTTCATCCTCTGGTGTCCTGATATTTTTGAAGAGAAAAAAAAATGTTCATAACTCAAAGTCTCTCGGGGGGAGGGGGGGGGGGAGTGTACAAGCAAGGAAACTCAAGGGAAGTAATGAGGTGTCATTTCAAAGTCTACCCTTGAAATATCATTGAAAACTTGATTTTTTTTTTCTCATTAACAAACCTCTTAATGAGTCTCGTAAACAACGTTTATAGAACATTTAAATGTTTCCTCCGTTTTCAAACAAAAGGAAACAACTGATTAATATGTTTATTCATTTATCATTTATTGGTAGATGATTCTTATCGATTCTTGTTTGAATTCAGAATTCTGGGAATTGCTTGCATGTTCATTCACTGATTTGTTTCAAGCAATGTCTGCATGAGTCGGTCGTCGTTTGCTGTGAGCAGTGGGATCCATGGAGAAACACGGGAGTGTCATCGGTCACCTGCTGTCCCAGGTGAGGATCGGCATGGACCTCACCAAGGTGGTGCTACCCACCTTCATCCTGGAGCGACGCTCCCTGCTGGAGATGTACGCCGACTTCTTCGCCCACCCGACTTCTTCTGCAAGTGCGTCAGCTGTCGGAGTTACTTGTGAACAGTTGGGTTTAGAGATGCCATTAAAAAGATGCTGTCATGAGTTGTGTCCGAAGAATTTTTAGAAAACATAGATTTGCATGATCTCAGAGTCAGCACCCACCCATCTCCCACCCTCCGCTCATTCTGGATAGTCTGTGTGAGAAGTTACTAAAAAGTTGCAAAACCTTCAGCAGTGAATGAAACTATCAGTCTGGTTTATCTGAAGTCATTGTAAATATAAAGCTGGAGTGCTTGTGTTTCATATCGGGTCTTCGCCCCATAACTCTGGACTAGAATCATGAAAAATGTAAAAAAAAAACTGGCTGTCTGTGATAAAGCTGTTATACAAATCCTTGATAGTTGCGGGGTGTTTTTAATTACTTCAAAGCTTTGATTCTTTAGGGTTTATTTTTGTCTCGTCAAATCCTTGATGATTTGTAGGTATATTTTTCTTATCCCAAATCATTTAATGATTGCAGGTATATTTTTCTTATACCAAATCATTAATGATTGCGGGTATATTTTTCTCGTCCCAAATACTTGATAACTGTAAGAATATTTTTCTTATCCCCAAATCCTTGCTGATTGCGGGCAGTAGTGTTCTTATCCAAGTCCATAATGATGTTGGCTTTGTGCTGTGTTCACCAGGATTGCGGACATGGCCACACCCAAGGAGCGCATGGTGCAGGTGGTGCGGTGGTACCTATCGGCCTTCCACGCTGGGCGGCCCAGTGAGATTGCCAAGAAGCCCTACAATCCCATCCTGGGCGAGACCTTTCAGTGCTACTGGACACTGCCTGACGCTCCGGAATGTGACGTGAGTGCTGGGATACCTGCAAGGGCAATAATCCTCACTGTCTTTTTTTTTTTAAATGTATGTTTTGACATCTTGAATCAAATCTTGAAAGTTTAAGTACTACATCCGCCAAACATGAACAAACGAATCACAAGACAAAACACGACGCACTTCGACCTCTTAGGTCTTCTTCAGGCAAGATACACAACATTCAAGACAACGGAAATGAAGAATGAGCAATCGCTTATCTCATCAAATAATTTTTCAAATTTCAAATATATCTCATCAGATGTTTTTCATTGTCCTGAGTGTTGTTTATCTTGCCTGAAGAAGACCTAAGAGGTCGAAACGCGTCGTGTTTTGTCTTGTGATTCGTTTGTTCATGTCTGGTGGATACAGTACTTATTAACTTTTTTAAGATTTGTTTAGATTGGACCTGCAGTTGCCTCACTTTGCAGCTGATCTTGAATCAGGATACCCGCAGTGTTGGCCAAGAAGTTTGAACAGCATTCCAAGAGAGGCATGCATTATGTTGAAGCAACTCAGCGGTATGGCTCCAGTCTTCCCATTTGAGTCCGTTGTGCACTCAGTGTATCTAGACCTTCCCTGAAGTTGGAGTATGGCTGCCTTAATGGCGGGACAAAAAAAAACGGTCATACACACAAAACTCCACTCCCTTTGTTGGGTAGATGGGATTAATCCTTGCCGTTCTATACAGGGGGTGTCCCGAACTCATGTCTGGATGACATTGGAACAATAGCAGGATCTACAAGCTCTGGAATAAAAAAGAAAAAATATGAGAGCCTGAATTTGTGCAGTAGTATGCTGATGAATCATTTTTTAAAGTAGTTTGTATTGGGAGAAACCTCTGTTTATGGTAGGTACTGTAAGATCAAGTACCCTCTGCCGTATGATGCCCATAGGTAACAAAAAAATATATCCTCCTCTCTCCCTGACTTTACAAATATTCTTGAAGATTGTGTACACACATTTTGTAGAAAACACGCTCATTTATGTTGAAAAATACACCAATAGCAGTTTTAGGGTAAACAGGTCGGCTTGTGTCAACATTGTTCTTACATTTTTTTAAACGTTTTTTTTTTTAACTTTAAATCACTGTAAGCAAAAGTAACCAGCATGCTTGATCATCTTGTGTTCAAGGCAAACTGGACTTTTTTCTTTTTTTTAAAATGTCCCTCATGTCTGGATCATAGCAAATCATATATGAAAATGTAGTAATGATTATAGTTTAATACGTCTGTGTGTTCTTGATACTTACGACTGACCGTTGTAGGCGCTTGCCTGCTCTGCCGTGAATCCATGCAGACAGACAGTGTCCTGGTCACCTGCGGTCACTGTGACCTGATTTGAATCTGTTTCAGTCACATTCATACAGTCCATTTGTAGTGCTTATGTCACTGTCGTTTATTGTTGTCGTCATTCGCATTGGATATGAAATGGAAGATTATGTTTTGAATTTTTTATTAGCACATCGTGGGAGGAAATGCAAATGAGGTCTTCAAGGACTGAAGCTGCCTGGTCAAACAGCTGCGTTGTTGTTCAGTTCTTCCCGCATAATGTAAAATGGTGTGACATACGGTAGATTGATGACAGAATGGAAGTGGTCAAGGAAACAGGGGAGACCATTGAGACGTGTCGCTGTGATTTCAGGAGGTCAACAAGGAGGGGCCTATCCATGGGCCACCAAGGAGAACCTGTGTTTTGTGGCAGAGCAGGTTTCTCATCATCCCCAAGTAGGTGCCATGGGAAGTTACTGGATCATCTCAGTATTCATCTGTAATGTTTTTTTTACTTCTTCTTCCCTCTTTCTTTCCCTTCTGTTGTGCGAAAATTTGTTTTAAAAAAATGATAATAATGGGACGTTTCTACAAACATTCTCTGACTCCTCTAAGGGTTTTACGGTATTGTAATACACTCTCGCGCATCTTCATTCTGACAAACTGACTGGCTTTCCACAGCCATCCTGACTTCCTATTCTCTTCCCTACTCCCCCCCCCCCCCCCCCCCCCCCCACCTCCAGTACTCACTTTGCCCTCTCCATGTACATACATACTTATGTACACTTCCCTGCCTATAACCCCATTCTCCTCTACCCCACCCACCCCCCACCCCCAACCCCTATTCCCCCATACACACATGTAGAAGCAAACTCAGATTTGAAAAGCTAGAAGGCGAATGAAAAATGGGATACATTAAGACAAATACAGCTTGAATGGGTTTTTTCAGGTTGTTTGTCTCCGCCGCTCTCTGACTGGTTTACTTTATAATTCTGAAACTAATTTTCTAGTTTGAAACAGTAAGTGTGTGAGTTTAGTCAGAAAAAAAAAATAATGTGAAAAGCAGTGATTTATAAAAGGCAGAAATCTCCCTTCAGTCGGGACATTTTATGCACTGACGTAAAATTCCCCTAGCTGAAAGGAAATTTCTGCCTTTTTTAAATCATTGGGGGGGGGGGGGGGGGGGGGGGGGGGGGGGGGGCAGAAATTCCCTTAACTGAAGGGAGATTTCTTTCGTTTGTAAATTGCTACTTTTGAAATTATTTTGTTTCTAGTAAGTTTAAACAATATTAAAGAGACTAAACCAGAAGGAAAAGGAAGAAAGGCAAACTCACAGGCAAATTTATTTACCAGCTTCGACAAATGTTGATCAGCCGACCAAGATTACTCTGATTTTAATTGGTTCGTTCCCAGCCCACTGTCGTTTGTTGTTTCTTTGGTCATTCTCAGCCTGTTGTCAATTTTTTGCTGTCTGTTTGTTTACAGTGTGCATTTCATTGGGTTTTTTTTTCTCTCCAGCTCACCTGTACTTTCTCTCAGTCAGCCTTTTGTTTTAAAAGAATTTCATAGATATGTCTGCACATGTGTGCATTGTGCGTGTATGTGTGTGTGTGTGTGTGTGTGTGTGTGTGTGTGTGTGTGTGTGTGTGTGTGTGTGTGTAGTATTGTCTTCTGTGTGTATTTGAAAGAATTTCATGGATATGTCTGCATATGTGTGCTTGTGTGTGTGTGTGTGTGTGTGTGTGTGTGTGTGTATGTGTGTGTGTGTGTGTGTGTGTGTGTGAACATGTGTATATAGTATTGTCTTCTGTGTGTATTTGAAAGTGAAGAGGATTAGGTAATGATTATTTCTTGCTGTGTGTGTTTGAAAGTGAAGAGGATTAGGTGATGATTATTTCTTACCATTGTTAGATGGGGTGATGTTATTTGAAGCCTACGCTCTGTCTCTTGGCAGTTTCTGCCTTCTACGCTGAGCACCAGAACAAGAAGATAGCGGTGGACGGGTACATCTGGACCAAGTCCAAATTCCTGGGTCTGTCCATTGGTGTGCACATGATTGGCCAGGCTGTCATCTCGGTCATCAGTCACGAGGAGGAGTACATCGTCACTTTCCCCAACGCCTATGGCAGGTACCACAGACAGATGTTTACAATGTCTTCTGTCAAAAGCATTATGTTTAAACACGTTCATTGCGTTCAGAACAACATACCTGGTCGTGTGAAAGCTGAAAGTAAAGTTCAGTGAAATATGTTATAGTTAAGATGCTGATGTTAAGCGTTTCAGTCATGTGCTATGGGAGAAATGACAGATAATCAAGTACAAGATGTTTGTAGAACAAGCAACCCATGAATATTCACATTATGACAACCTCTTGTTGGCTGCACCCCTGACTTGCGGAGTACGCCATGAACTCAAATTGGAAGAGTGCAGTTTCACAGTTGCACTGGAAGACTGGAATTGCACAGTTGTACTGGAAGACTGGAATTGCTCAGTTGTACTGGAAGACTGGAATTGCACAGTTGTACTGGAAGACTGGAATTGCACAGTTGTACTGGAAGACTGGAATTGCACAGTAGTACTGGAAGACTGGAACTGCACAGTAGCACTGGAAGACTGGAATTGCACTGGAAGACCACAATTGCACTGGAATTGCATAGTTGCACTGGAAGACTGGAGTTGCTCTGGAAGACTGGAATTGCATAGTTGCTCTGGAAGACTGGAATTGCATAGTTGCTCTGGAATACTGGAATTGCATAGTTGCACTGGAAGACTTGCACTGGAAGACTGGAATTGCATAGTTGCTCTGGAATACTGGAATTGTATAGTTGCACTGGAAGACTGGAATTGCATAGTTGCACTGGAAGACTGGAGTTGCACTGGAAGACTGGAATTGCATAGTTGCTCTGGAATACTGGAATTGCATACTTGCACTGGAAGACTGGAATTGCATAGTTGCACTGGAAGACTGGAATTGCATAGTTGCACTGGAATACTGGAATTGCATAGTTGCACTGGAAGACTGGAATTGCATAGTTGCACTGGAAGACTGGAGTTGCACTGGAAGACTGGAGTTGCATAGTTGCACTGGGAGACTGGAATTGCATAGTTGCACTGGAAGACTGGAGTTGCACTGGAAGACTGGAGTTGCACTGGAAGACTGGAATTGCATAGTTGCACTGGCACGCTTGTCTGCAGGGGAATATTTAGTTGAAGACAAGGGCAATAACTTCTGACCGCCTACCAGTCGCAGAGCAAAGACGAGAGGGAAGGGATAAAGTCGGCCACAGTTTGTTTAGATAGCGCACGGCTGCCAACACCTGTCAGCTTCCTTGCCCTAACCTCCCACAAGCTTTCCTCCCTACGCGTAATGTGATACTAGCTGCCTGGCTGATAGTGCGCTGGAAATAGGGTGCTGTGTTTCTTCATTAATACTTTATGCCAGAATGCAACGAACTGTGGTCGATTGATGTCACTGGATTTAGGGGTCTTTGACTGACAAAATGATACCAAACGCGAAAGGGTCTTCTTTCATACGCATTGTTGGCAAGCACCACAAAGATTTGCCAACAAAAAACGATTGAAACAGACAAACGAACACACAACAAATGAAATGAAAGTTCAACTCGGTGGCGAGCATGCGTCGTCCTTTCAATCACACTCAAACTCAGGCATATTGGACATGCATGTCTTTCCTTTACAACTGACAGAAAATTATTCCTGGTACTCCTACCTGACAGCTGGTACAGGGCTCAAATAAACAGTCACTGTCGGCACTGGTCAGCCTCACTGATACTAGTGTTTTGGAAATGGGGGGCTGTGTTTCTTCATTAATACTTTGCGCCAGAATGCAGCAAACTGTAGTCGATTGATGTCACTGGATTGAGGGGTCTTTGACTGACAAAATGATACCAAACATGAATAGGTCTTCTTTCATGTGCATTGTTGGCAAGCACCACAAAGATTTGCCAACAAAAAACGATTGAAACAGACAAACGAACACACAACAAATGAAATAAAACTTCAACTCAGTGGCGAGCATGCGTCGTCCTTTCAATCACGCTCAAACTCAGGCATATTGGACATGCATGTCTTTCCTTTACAACTGACAGAAAATTATTCCTGGTACTCCTACCTGACAGCTGGTACAGGGCCCAAATAAACAGTCACTGTCAGCACTGGTCAGCTTCACTGGGAACACGGCGGCGGTTTCCCTACCACGGCCTAGACATGTTTTGCTTGTTTATCTGCGTGCTCTACGTGCTTGTGAAGCATGCCGATGCTGATTCTATCACAGCCACACCATGCTTTTAGTAAAGCAAGATTTTAGCATGCTACACATGCAGATGTCAGTTATAAACAATGAAATGCTTCCTACCTGACCTTGTACTTTTGCCCGTTCCAATCATTTGAAACTGATGTCACATGTACACACACCAATGCAAAGTGTTGCCGCATTTTCATCTTCATGGTGAGCCTACTCACGACTGGGGAGAGTGAGAGTGAGAGAGAGAGAGTGAGAGAGAGCGTTCACACACACACACACACACACACACACACACACACACATATTGACAGAAACCCACACACCAACAACAGCGGTATATAAACAGATGGATAACACACACACACACACACACACACACACACACACACACACACACACGAACGCATGCGCGCGCGTGCGAGAGAGAGAGAGAGTGAGAGAGATTACAGCTTACTCTATCATTAAAACACGCTTGGCTACTAACTTGCACACTCTTACTGTTATGAATGCAGAGAGAGAGAGGAGAGAGAGAAAGAGAGCAATAACAACAACAACAACACACACACACACACACACACACACACACACACACACACACACACACACACACGAACGCACGCGTGCGAGAGAGAGAGAGAAGGAAAATAAGCGCGTGGTGGAGTGTACAAGTCTCAGCACTGCACCACACTGACCCCGGGGCCCCCTGACAAGTCACTCTCCGCCGGCAACTGATGAACAACACCCACGAAAAAAAAAAAAAAAAAATGAAGAACGCGGTATGAACCGAAGTTATATCAAACGGCACAAAGAAGAATCACAACACACAAATCACTCACAGAGTTAATTATATCCAGTTATGGAGTGTCGAAGAGTAATAATGCATTAATCACAAGAGAAAACTTCACCACAAAGAATCAGTACTCAGTCTGCAGCTGATAAACACGTGCGTGGTGTACGTGCGATGCCAGCGCTTACGAACGCGGTGAAGGTCAGCGCCGGGGTTCAACGCCGGGGCAGAAAACTAAACAGACAGATTTTCATCTAGGCCCGACTGCCGTGCTGGAATACTGGAATTGCACAGTTGCACGGAATACTGGAGTTGCACTGGAAGACTGGAATTGCACAGTTGCGCTGGAATACTGGAATTGCACAGTTGCACTGGAATACTGGAGTTGCACTGGAAGACTGGAATTGCATAGTTGCACTGGAATACTGGAATTGCATAGTTGCACTGGAAGACTGGAATTGCATAGTTGCACTGGAAGACTGGAATTGCATAGTTGCACTGGAATACTGGAATTGCATAGTTGCACTGGAAGACTGGAATTGCATAGTTGCACTGGAAGACTGGAGTTGCACTGGAAGACTGGAATTGCACTGGAAGACTAGAGTTGCACAGTTGCACTGGAAGACTAGAGTTGCACTGGAAGACTGGAATTGCACAGTTGCACTGGAATACTGGAATTGCACTGGAATACTGGAATTGCATAGTTGCACTGGAAGACTGGAATTGCATAGTTGCACTGGAATATTGGAATTGCACAGTTGCACTGGAAGACTGGAATTGCATAGTTGCACTGGAAGACTAGAGTTGCACTGGAAGACTGGAATTGCACTGGAAGACTAGAGTTGCACAGTTGCACTGGAAGACTAGAGTTGCACTGGAAGACTGGAATTGCACAGTTGCACTGGAAGACTAGAGTTGCACTGGAAGACTGGAATTGCACAGTTGCTCTGGAAGACTAGAGTTGCACTGGAAGACTGGAATTGCACAGTTGGTCTGGAAGACTGGAATTGCATAGTTGAGCTCCTCTTAATTGATGCATCTTTGAGAGTCCCGCTCAAATTTCCTGACCAACACTGCCGGTGATCTAATTTGTCAACCCAGATTGACACCAGGATATGTCATGTATAGAGAGTAAATATAGAGGATGTATAGACGGTACAGCAGTCATGTGATCTGCGACCAACTTGATCATCATAAATAAACGTGTTGTATCTGTGTTGTGCTTTCATTGTGACTTCAGCTTTGAGTGGAGGTGACTGCAGAATAACACGTTTGCCTCATCATCTTCATCCTGTTCCGTGCCAAACCATGACTCTGAGGTGTGTGTTGTCGATGTGCAGGTCCATTTTGACAGTACCCTGGGTGGAGCTGGGGGGTAAGATCCAGGTGTCGTGTGCCAAGACAGGCTTCAGTGCTAACATAGAATTCCATACCAAGGTAACTGGAACAGATTGTGGGTCTGTGAAATTTTGAACATGGACAATTTGACGGCATCTGACATTTTTCGGATGGATATCAGTCATTATGTTTTTAAAGAATACTCTTTAATAGACATGCTTTGGTGGGGTTCTGTTTACACAAAAAAACATATCATGCACACTCTCTCATGTGTGCACCATTCTTTACTCACGCTGCATGCACGCACATTCGCTCGCATACACACACACATGAACGCAAACTCATACGCACACACATGCAGATGCACATACAAACTCAAACATGTACACACACGCACACACACACACACACACACACACACACACACACACACACACACACACACACACACACACTCACTCACTCACTCTCTCTCAATCACAGTACACTTCTTTTGTATGGCAGTTAGCACCTATAGACTGCACATGTATTATAATATATGGATATGCCCAACAAAGAAGTTATAAATCAGATGGACAGACTGTGTACCCATTTGATTTCGCCATGTATTGTACACATGTTTGGCGAAGATATGATGAGTAAGATGAGCTGAAAAAAAAATCTTTACACAAAGTGCTTAAGCGGTAGTTGCACTTTGCATTATGTTTGTGCGCTATGACAAAAAGAGTGACAACTCTTGCTGACACACGCTCGTGAATTCACGTGTGGATGATGCTGGAGAAAAGCGCAAACTCGGGCTCTGAAGTATGAAAAAGGAAGAAAAAAAATGGCGAGAAAGCCTGAATGTGTGCTGATGAATCAGTTTTGAAAGGAAGCTATATGCTGGAGAAACTTTTTTCAACCATAGGTACTCAAACATCAGGTATTTCTCTGCTGTCTACCTTCTGCCGTGCGATGCCCTCAGGTAAAAATGAAAAATAAATCTTACAAAAGTTTGAAAGATGTCTATACGCACTTCTTTTTTTTTAAATAGAAAATACGCTCACTTTAGTTTGAAAGTACACCAGCAGCAGTGTCGGGGTCTGAACAGAGAATGAGAAGAGGACAGGGGGAAAATAGACAGAGGAGAGGCACATTCCAACTCCAGCGGCTGTAGCTATCCCCAGGCACATGCCCAGGCAGCACCTCTCCACCCTTCATCGGCCCAGCTTAGCAGTTGTGGAGAACTGATGATTGAAACAGTCTCAAGATTGTAATTATGTGAACATGCTTTAGATGATTGAAACAGTCTCAAGATTGTAATTATGTAAACATGCTTTAGATGATTGAAACAGTCTCAAGATTGTAATTATGTGAACATGCTTTAGATGCTCGGACAAATTCCGCAGGCAGTCCACGGTATTCAAGAATGATGCAGAGAAAGCAGTTTTGTCGGTATCGGGATCCTTATTGGGGTGGGAGTGGAGGAAAGGAAAGGGTGGGGTGGTGGGGGGGAGGAGGATGGTGAGGGGAAGGGGGGAGAGGGGTGTCAAAGGAGGCAGTGTGTGTCTTGACATTTTGACTTGCACTGGCCGCAGGTGAGCAAGTAATGTATGATGAGTGCAGATGTGTGTACAAGCACTTTTTCTCTTGCTGTTTTGTGTTCGTCTCTCTGTCTGTCGCTCTTCTCTCTCTCTCTCTCTCTCTCTCTCTCTCTCTCTCTCTCTCTTCTCTCTCTCTCTTCCCCCCCCCTCTCTCTCTTTGTATCCCTCAGTTTCTATGTCTCTCTGTCTTTCTCTTTCTCTGTGCATCTCTCTCTGTCTCTCTCACTGTCATAGTTTGTCTCTTTCTTCTTTCTTTCTCTTTGTCTCTGTCTTTTTCTGTCTTCTCTTTAAGTCTGTCTGTCTCTCTCTTGCTCTCTCTCTCACTCTTTCACACTTTGTTCTGTTTTGCTTTCTTTTGCACTTTTTGTGTAGTATTTTACCACAACGTGATGTGTGCATTTCAGCCGTTTTATGGTGGAAAGAAGAACCGCCTAACGGCCCAGATATTTGAGCCCTCTGAGAAGAAACCGTTCATCAGCATCGAAGGGGAGTGGAACGGAGTCATGTACGCCAAGTACAGCTCGGGGGTAAGGGAGCATGTGTGACCCGTGTTTCAAGCCAAGCGTGCTGGCCGTGTGGTGAAAGGCTGGTGACCAAGAGGCACTGGAAGGGCCGCTGCTGGTCCGTTCTGCAGAGTTATCTGCCTTTGCAGAGTATTTTCTTTTTTTTTTTCAAATTGATGTTTTGAAATTGGTCGAAATAAGTCGTGAAGAATGGCTGATGCATACAGCATGGCATGGCCTTCTCTTTCAGCAGTTAAACTACTTTGATATGTGTGTTTATGTGTGTTTTTAAATGATGACAAGACTGGCTGATTCCCCCCTGCGGGAGGTGGAGTGGGTGGGGTTTGGGGGTTGTTGGTCTTTAAGTCCTGATTGTGTTTTCATCTTGTGGAAAATGTGTGCCAGTAGTGGTTTCCTCTTTCTTTGTTTCTCTCTCTCTTTTTGACTCAGCCTTTTCTCAACTTTTTTTTTTTTTTTTCAACTTTCATCCGTTGTTTGTGGCCTGTTCATCTGTCTTTGTTCTAAAAGTTGTTACATTTTTTCACTACCTGCATTGAGGAGCTGGTGGCTTCTTAACATGTTTTTGTCTTGTTACGATTCATAACATACTGTTTTTGTTACTGTAGTGTATTGACTTTGTAGTGAGGATGTGACCGTGGGAATGGGAGCTAAATTGGTAATTCTGTGGTGTGTGTGTGTTTGTGTGTGTGTGTGTGTGCGTGCGTGCGTGCGTGTGTGTGTGATATAATACATTGATTTTTTTAAACTGACTTGTGTCAGCTGCGGGTGATAAATCAAGGAGGATGGCTTGCGCCCTCAGCATGACCTGGTTATGCCAGCCTTAAGGATGACAGCAGCGAAGGGATCATCCTGCTGATTGATGTACATTTTGTTGGTACTTCTCTGCATGGCTTGTTTCCGCTTGAGGACTTTAGCATCTTTTTTCTCAGTGTAGTGACAGCTCTGACAGGTCCCTGTGTGCGCGTGGGGTTTTTTTTTTGTGTGTACGCAGGCTGACACTCCTGCGGACACTCCCTGTATAGACAGGCTGACACTCCTGCGGACACTCCCTGTATAGACAGGCAGGGATTAATCCCATCTACCCAACAAAGGGAGTGGAGTTTTGTGTGTATGACCGGTTGTTTTTTTTAATCCCGCCATTAAGGCAGCCATACTCCCATCTTCAGGGAACCCTGATGTTGTTGGCTGGGCTGTGACTCTGAAGCTGAAACTGTGACTTTTCTTCATACATGGTGACAGACTGCATTGTGTGGTCCGCTGGGCGTCTAACAGTAAACACACATTCAACAAGAGGTGGCACTTACACTAGTCAGGTCAGCTAATTTAGTCAAAAGTCATGGAGTCTTTTGGAATTCCTTCATTGTGATGGACATTTTTGTCAATGGACTGAAGCAGGCTGGAAAAAAAGGGGTTTCAAAACGGAATGACTGAGGGTGGAAAATGAAGCAGAATTTAGAAAGAGAGGGGGTTAGTTGCTGCCAAGGGCACAGACAAAGTACAGGACAAAACACAGTGCATTTGGACCTCTTGGGTCTTCTTCAGGCAAAAACAAATAACATTTAGGACAATGAAAACAAAGAACGAGAAACCGCTTCTCATATTCGGCGCAAAATCAAGGTTTTGACCTGTACTTTGTTTGTCTGTGTCCTTGGCGGTAACTAATCCCCTCTGTTTCTATTTTTTGGGGGGAAAAAATGGTTGTTTATTTACATGTAATTGTTTTCCCTTTTTTTTTTCCTTTTTCTTTTTGTAGCTGCAGTCATTTAAAAGAAAGCAGAAGAAACATATAGCATAGCATGCATGTTTTGTGGGTTTCCAAGTGTTTAGCAAGGCTGTAATATGTGTTGACAGGAACATTCATATAAGATGGAGATAGAAAGATGAACATTTTGTGGAAAAGTTCAGGGAAAATTTAAGGAGTTAGCTCATCAAAAGCTAGAATGAACCTGAAAACAATATGATTGATGTGTAGCCTACATGATTGCAATATTCAGTCTGCCTTGGGTTGACCATTAGGACATTTAGAAAAGGGGTTGAAAGGATGATGGCATGAAATTGAGTGGGGTGGGGGGTGGGGGTGTTTCGAGAGGCAGCACTTCAGCTATACTCCTACAGTGATTAATGACTGCTTTTATTTGTGTATGTATCCTTTTGATCAAAGCAGCAAGTGAATATCAATTTAAATAAGTTTCAACCCTCTTGAATTTTTCCAGGAATTGTACTTGTTTTGAAAATAGTTCCTGGAATCTTACTTTTCTTTAAAAGATCCAAATTTTAATATTTTATCCTTAATAAAAGTAAGTTTGTTGAAAGAATGAGGGAAAATACTTTTGCAGAAGAGACAAACTAATGTTTCCTGCAGGTACTGGAGTTTACATTTTACAGTAAGACATCCCTTGTTGATCATTTTTAGCATGAGAAGTATGTTTAAGGAGTAAATGTCCATCTTGCATCTCCTGGTTTCAGAACTGAGATTTCATCAGATTGACCTCTGTAGTACTGATAACTGTTGTTTTCTTGGTCAGAGTTGGAATTTACCTCTATGTGTGTGAGTTGTGTGTGTGTGAGTTGTGTGTGTGTGTGAGTTGTGTGAGTGTGTGTGTGTGGGGGTGTGTGTGTTGTGTGTGAGTGAGTGTGTGTGAGTTGTGTGTGTGTGTGGGGGGGGGGGGGGGGGGGGGGGGGCATGTGTGTGTTGTGTGTGAGTGAGTGTGTGTGTGTGGTATGTGTGTGTGTTTGTGTGTGTGTGTGTGCAAATGTGTGGGCATGTGTCTGTATGTGTGGGTGGGTGTGGGCTATGCGTGTGTGTTAACGCACATGCATGCTTGTGAGTGTGGGCTGTGTTTATTCTGGGCCCAGTCGGGGTCATCACTCCAGACCACCCATTGTGGCTGATCCTGTACACTGCCATGACCAGACCTGTCTGTCCCAGCCCCAACCTCTGCAGTCCACAGACGGCAACCACACTGAACCAGCATTCACTAGGTGCCAGCAGGCCACCCATTGTGGCTGATCCTGTATACTGCCATGACCAGACCTGTCTGTCGTAGTGGATCCTGGCATCAGCCAAGCACAGTAATACAGACACTGCTGTGTTGGGCAAAGAATTTTAAGAAGAGTCTTGGAGATGTATCTTTCAGGCTCCCTGGTTCACTTGTTTGGTTCCATTCTGGCCATTTCATCCCATATTGCGCCAGTCTGGTTTGGATCCGCTGAGCCCAAAAAACCTCACAGATATTTGCTTCTGGCGGCATGCATTTAATCAAGCCTGAGAAACTATGTGTGTGTGTGTACTCTCTTGTTATGTGTTGTGGACAGAAAAATGTGGTAATGTGAGTTATGACCCTTTGCAGATGAATGAGACGTTTGTGGACACGAAGCGCCTTCCCATTCACAAGAAACGTGTCCGCCCGTTAGACCAGCAAGGGGAGTTTGAATCCAGAAGGTCCGTGTCTTTTCGTCTTTCTCTGGTTTCCAGTCTTTCTTTAAAGATGTTTTACCTGAGTGTCTAATGGGCAGTTCTAGTCATTTTCTACCAGAGTTTTGATCCACAAGTGGAAGTGGCAGCCCTGATGTGGCCCTTTGCGGTCGGCTGGGCTATAAGCAACATTATCTTATCTTATCCTAACTAAGTGGAAGTGTCATGTCTTTCTATCTCGTTTTCTTCTTTTGATACAAATTTTTGGCTAATATGTGTAGAAAAGGCGAGTGCATGTAATTATCCTGTTTTGGTTGTCACTATCTGATGTTATGATTTGGACATAAAACTATTTTTAAAAAAAAGAAGAAAAAACAGAAAAGAGCAGGAATTTGAAAGAAACATGTTTTTCTTTTTATTTTCATTGTACCTTTCGTCAAAATCCAGGCAACTTATATATGGCAGCTTGAAATGCTTTACATGTGAAATGTGTTCACTTATGACATGTGACCACAGTAAAAGACTTAACAGTAGTTCAGTAGGTTTTTATGGAGCAATGGCCACTTTGCCATCATGTCTGAGGTAGTGTCTTCATTCCTCTATTCAGGCAGAACTATAACTAACAGGTGATGGAGGCTGATTTCTTCTCTCTGATTTAGCTGCCTCTCTGCCTTCTTTTCTCTAAGACCTCTTGTCTCATTTGTCCTTTCTCTGTTCTCTTCCTCTTTTCCAGCCTTCCTCGTGTTCTCTCTCTCTCTGTCTCTCTGTCTGTCTCTCTCTCTCTGTCTGTCTGTCTCTCTCTCTGTCTCTCTCTCTCTGTCTGTCTGTCTCTCTCTCTCTCTCTCTCTCTGTCTGTCTGTCTCTCTCTCTCTCTCTCTCTCTCTGTCTCTCTCTCTCTCCCACTCCTTTCCCTTCCTCCCACCCCTCGTTGCTCCCTTCCTGTTGCTGTGTGTCCAACCAGCTTTAGACAAGTACTCTGATCTGATCATGGAGATGACAAAGAACTAGCGCCCCTTGCTGCTTGTTCTAGTTCCCACACGCCACCAGCCTTTGCCCCGCTACTCTGTGCCCAGTTCTCTCTCTTTACTAATAGCTTCATCCTGGTTTTTCTTGGAGGGGGGGCGGTGTGGAGGGGAGGGAAAGTGAGGGAGGGGAGAAGGGTGGAGCTGAGGGCTGGTGGACAAAACTGGGATGGGAATGTGCCCAACACTTGTAAAGGTCATGTCCCAACTGGGATGGGAATGTGCCCAACACTTGTAAAGGTCATGCCCCAGTCATTAGTTGTAAAAGCATAATTATAACAGTGCCCTTTGTGATCTTGTGTGGTATGTGAAGTGACCTGTTTTTTGTGAAATATCTTGCAAAACGACGGCAGTGTTTTGGTGGGCAGGTTGTGGAGAGAAGTGACCTACGATCTGAAGGTGAAGAATGTAGAGGGCGCCACAGTGCACAAGCAGGCCCTGGAGCAGCGCCAGAGAGAGGAGGCCAAGCAGCGGAAAGAGGCCGGCGAGAAATGGGAAACCAAGGTGCACGGCTCTTTTCTGTTTTTGAGCTTTTTTTTTTTTTCTTTTAAGGTTCTTGCTGTTATTACACATACCAACTCTTCTCTTTGTGCGGTTTCCACTGTTCTGAAACATACACTTTCACAGAAAAAAAAACATTTGCTAAGCTGATTTGTTTTTTAAAAAAAGAAAAAAAAGAAATGGAGAAGGCAGCTTCATGAATGAACACTTTGGACAGTCGATTACTCTGTTTAATGAAATGAAATGAAGCTGGAGTAGATTATTAGAGATAAAAATCAGCATGGTGCTTTCATATGGTAACGAAACAGTTTATTTGTGCCAGCTCTCCCCCTTCATCCCTCCTTTCCACCTCTGTTCCACCATGTTAAAAGTTTGAAATCCAGATAAAGTTTTCTGCCCAACAATCATAAAACTGCATTTCAGCTTTCTGTCTCAGAGTTTGGGAAATACTGAGTCAAACGTTTGAGAAAAAACATGGCATAGCGCAGTTCATTAACCTACGTTGAGTGTTCCAGAAAGTTTTGGAATAATGTAGAGGAAATGAAATCAAAAGGCGTGAAACTTTCAAGCAAGTTTGAGAGCAGTAACACGGAACAAACAACCAGAATGCATGGAACATTCTAGGACAGTCTCTGGAACCAGCCGGTGCTTTTGGGACTGTTCGTGGATTTCACAGAGGTTTCTGGAATTAATTGTTTACGTCATCTGCAAACATGTTGTCTAGTAAACATGTTTTCTAGCAACGACACTTGGAACTAAACACATCCAGAGCAAAACTTGATTTGTTTGCAACAGGCAACAAAGGGAAATTATGCAGAGAGCTGACTGAATAGCTTCCTTTCATTTCCTTTTTTTTTTTTTTTAACCTTCATACAAAAGGGTGAGAAATAGAATCTTGCTATAAACACTTTTGTTCTGAAATGCGTCAATTCCTTTTCATTATTCAACTGTAGAACCACCTCTTTACCATGAAAACAATCAACCATGAAAACAATCAACCATGAAAACAAACCTGCAAGAAAGAACATACTCAATACCAGTTACAAGTTATTGTTACCACAATTCAGGTCCCTTGTAAACAAAGATTCTGGATTCTTCCGACAAAATTCAGTAAATGCAGTAATTTAAGTGAAACATCTTTATGATTTCCTATTGTCAAATATAACCAGATCTGTTCAGCAAGAAAGAGAAATATCATTTTGATTTATCAGGCTTGCCAACATAATAGGGAAAACTTCAGGTGAAGTAGATGGCATACTACTGGTGGAGTTAACTTTCTGTCTGGCTATTGTTAGAGAATATATAAACAAACAATTTGAATTGTGCTCACTAGAAAAAGAAAGAAAATGGAATGGCTATATGATCCAGAACCTTACAAATAACAACATTCTTTGTGTCAGCTGCCATTCATGACTTTTACTAGCTTCATTTTCAAATCCAAATGCCAGAAGTGAGAATTTTAAAAGAATCTGTGTGTATATTTTCATCTAGGTCTCTGAATGGTGCAGCTATGAAGTATGTCTAGGGTGTGAAGGAAAGTGGGACACAATAGCCTTGCTGCAAACGACAGAGACAAGCTCTTGCTGATGATTGTCTGTGGTGTGTTGCAGCATTTCCATGAGGAAGGAGAACACTGGGTGTACGACACACCTTTACTGAAACGTTTGCTGTGAGCGTGGGATTTGGAGATGTGGCATTTGAAGCATGTGAGTTTGGACGTCAATGAATAAGGAATGGATTTATCCATTAATCCTTCAGTAGCAGATTTTGTTATGGAGTTTAGACTTTTCAGTCCATGGAGGGTGCATTTTCAATGTTAAGATTAGCGTTGATGTTAGTTTGCTAGTTTGTTTAAAGTAGAGAGACAGGATGATAAAGAATGGAATTTCAAGTCAGAGTTGACATTTGAAACCATATATTTTGTGGGAAGTGATAGATCTGCAAATGTGGGTGCAAATGCTCTTGTGGGTTTGTAAGTTTATTGTGGGACTCATGGCTTTAAATATATATTGAAAAAATATATCTGATTGAAACAGGACAGACTATGTAGTGAGATGGTGGTGTGACTGAACGTATGGAACAGACTGTCAGTGTCAGAGTCTTGACTTAACTTTGCTCATTATGCACTTTTCACACCGAGAGAATATGTTCTGCTCTAGTGATTTCCGTTAGACTGAGGACTGTTTGTCAAAGGAGGTCATCTGTGTTTAACTACGCTCTAGTGGTCAGTCCAGGGCTGCTGTAGAGCTGGTCATCCTTTGAAGGACATTCATGGACTTCCAGGAGTTGGATGTCAAAATCTGTGGCTTCTGGCCAGGTCTGTGTTCTCTGTCACCTCAAGGCAGCCAAGCAGGATGAAAAGGACTCGGAATGATTGTGAAAACAGGGAAGTGATAACTTCTCTCGCATGGCTTGTGGATCATTAGAAAAAGAACTGGCAAAAAGAGCGACCGTTTTTCAGGCGTTGCTTGTGGATTGGTGGAATAAAACGCTGGTGAAGAGGGCGAATTGATAATTTTTCATGCGTGGTTGTGGATTTTTGAAGCAAGGACTCGGTATTCATAGTCTTACCTTGCCATTCTGGTTGAAAGATGGAGGGATAACACTATGTCTTTCAAGTTGAAGCTTGGCTAATGTGAATGACCGTATGGATCCGATTTTGGTCTTTGGCTTACCAAACCCAGCCATTTTGTGCATTTATTTTTGTGCACTGCATGTGTTGTGAGGGAGTTTACTTTTCCTCAGAGAACCTAGTCATTTTTTCTGTCAGTTGATATTGTTATTACAACAGTTTCTTTTTTGTCTCTGTTATATGTGCAATGATCTGGACATGTGAAAGAAAGAAAAGTGTTTTGATGAAGGTGTCTGTGAATTATTATTTCTGTGTATTTACTGTGATATGTGATTGACCATGTATGTTCTCTAACTGCTTGTGGGGATGGTGCTGGTGTGCTGAGGTATGGTATTAATAGTGATGACCAGATGGATGCAATAGCTTCTTGCCGAAACATAAGTATGTACAAGAGTACCTAGGAGATAGATACATGCTCACACAGATCTATATGGTCATGAAGAAAGATCAGCTTTTCACGTGTGTCCAATCTCTTGTTCTCTTCCAAGTATTGGACATTAAAATTGTGAATCTGCAAACCACAGACTTCACCTGAGGACTTGACTATATCACACTTCATTGTATGATTTACTTTACTGGGTTGTGGTGCGATCCATTTTTATTGGTGTGCCAACAATAAAGTCATCTGAAAGCATGTAACTGTACATGATTTGTTGCTTTATACAGTGTTCCGTTGCCTTGCATTATATTGCATTGCAGTGTAAGATTGTACTGAATTTGGCCCACAAACACGACCCTTTCGAGAGATTGATTGTATTGTCCTTGACTGTATTGTCCTTGATTGTGTTGTCCTTGTGGCCCACAAACACGAGCCTTTCGAGAGATTGATTGTATTGTCCTTGACTGTATTGTCCTTGATTGTGTTGTCCTTGATTGTGTTGTCCTTGATTGTGTTGTCCTTGATTGTATTGTCCTTGATTGTATTGTCCTTGACTGTATTGTCCTTGACTGTATTGTCCTTGATTGTATTGTCCTTGATTGTGTTGTCCTTGATTGTACTGTCGTAGTTTTAGCTTTGAGGTGTGCATAATTACAGGATTGAGGTGAACTTTGTAACGATGATGTCTTCCGTGTCATGGGCATTATGTTGATCCATATCATGTGAGAACGTGTACAGCTTCACAACATGGCCGTCACACCCTCTCCCTGTGGGTTAGACTGTCTGATCTACCTCATGTCCTCTGTGTTGTAGTAATACAACGGTGCTGAATCTAATTGAACTTTCTGTAACTCCTAAACCAGTGTTCTGGACCTTTGAACTCCTGTGAACTTTTGAAGAAATCCAGTTTCATTAAATTAAGGAAACCTCATTGAAAGTACAGTGAGAAACAGTCGGCTAACGCTTGACAGCGGTCATGGTATGTAAAGAAGGATCATGAGAATGGTTCCTTCTGGTGTGAACCAAATAATCGACAAAAAAGGGTGAAGTCTCTTTGAAAAGGTGTCGGTGAAGTAGATATCTTCATGGTCATTTACATGAGAGATTTCTACAAAAAAAAAAGGGGAATTTTAGAAAGGCAATGAAAAGCCTGGATTTGCTTGGGTGACAGTTCTTCATTTCTGAGTGACGTTTGTAAGAATATTGGTTTTACATTCTGTTTTTATGTCCTTTGTAGGTCTAAAAATCTACCACTGAATTATTCTTTAAAACATCGTGTATTTTTTCCACCAAAGAGCTCTATGAATCTGTTCGAGATCTATGTCTTTGTGTCACATGTTTGCATAAGCTAATGCACATGCAGGCATGCACACTTGTACACACATTTCTCTCTCTCTCTCTCTCTCTCTCTCTCTCCCTCCCTCATATCCCCCTTCTTCAGAGACTTTGTTGTAGATCTGTCTGTATATCATTTCAATGTAATCTGTGTAAATAGTACACACTGTGGAATCCCAGTGGTCTAGATGATATGACAGCGAAAACAGACTGAGTCAACACAACAGCAGTCTCATTCCATATTTAGTTCCATGAGCATGGCAATTTGATCAGCTGTATACAATATGTTAAAAAAAATTTAAAAAATTGTCCGTGGACAAATATATTGTGCACTTTTATATTGTGGGTCACAAAAAAAGATAACTCAAATCCGTGTTTTATGAATTGAATCAATGTACTGTGCATACATTCAGTATAATTGTGAAATCCTGATCTGACCTGATGACTTTAAGTTTGATCTATATACAGGTCATGTTAGAATTGATAGAAGACTGGGTTTTCATTACTGTCTTCTCCTATGGTGTGCGCCAAATGCATTTGTCTGGAGAAAGGGAAGAGACAGTTGCCTTTTTTTTTTGCTCTCTTTTTATATTTGTGCAGTGTGGAGATCTGAACTAAGTTTTTGTTTTATTAGATTTTATTTTTCAATAGATCTGATGATTGCAGACCAAAGCCCCAATCGAAACAAACGATGTTTTGCTTAAGGCTTAGTTTGGTTATTTTGATTTTGTTGTCTACATTTAAAATTTGATTTGCATAAAGGTTATGTTCAAATTAATAGAAGACTGGATTTTCATACGTAAGAATTCACTCATATTCACACAAAAAAATTTTCCCAGTAGTGCACACCATATGCATTTTTCTGGAGAAAGGGAAAAGACAGTTGCTTTTTTGCTATTTCTTTTGTGTGTGTTTGTGTTTTTTAAAAATTTGATTTGTGCAATATGGAGATCTGAATAAAGTTTTGCCTGATGAGATTTTTTATTTTTCAAAGATCTGACAGTAAAGCTAATATAAGGCTGGTCAAAACATACAATGCTTTGCTTATCTTTTTTTGTTTTGTTTTTTGGGTGTTTTGATCTTATCTACACCAAACATCAGCATGTCTGTTATCAAAGATTTTGAAAAGCATTTCACTTCCGAAGACCTGGAAATTTTTCTGGATTTCTTTTTAGGCCAGTGGAGGTGTATTGTCAGAGTGAGCACAAAGGGTTTTTTTGGCATTTAGAAATACTGATGAAACAAAGGTTGTGACAGAATTGAAGATGGTCAGTGAATGCAAGGCTCCCACAGAAATGAGACCCCCCACAATCAATCACAGAGTGGCAGGTCATGTTGGTTGTTCAAAGCAAAAGAGTAATAATCTAAACCAGATATTCACTGTGAATGGGCCAAGGAAAATCGCAGTTAAAAAGAGTGGAGATTTACTCCCGCATACCAAATTTTGGTGTGTACAAAGGGGAACACTGAACTGAGTTCACACCACAGACCTTTTCTTTTCAAATGAAAAAAAAAGAAGAATTGTAAATGAGTAGTTCGGGGGCCTCTAAGAATGTTGTTGGACTATACAAACAGAAGAGAATGAGAGAGAACTAACTGGTGCTGTCTAGTCAATGTTATTTGCACACTATTGTGTACAATGTAGTCACACTCAAAAACATTTATACCAGATGTTCTGTGCTTGGTCGCTGTGTTGGTTGGCATGCTGTGGAGCATTTTATGATTTTTGCATGGAATTTGTCTACGGAGCTTGTATTGTTTTTTTCTTGTGTGTTTTTCTCCTAAATGTTTTTGACTTAGGAGTGCGAAAAAAAAACTGTATGGGTGTGAAAAGTATGTGTGTGTTGTTTTTTTTGTTTTTTTTTTTTTCCATTTAAACATTTTTAAAAGAGAACAGAGAGGGAGAGAGAGTGTGTGTGTGTGTGTGTTGATGTGCAAGTTTGCAAGTATCCCTCAATATACTCAAGCTGTTTTGCACATGAACTGTGCGATATAGACATAAATATGTTTTGTTTCTTATGCTTCGAAACCCTCTTTAGAATCAGTTGTTGAAAACTGGAAAAAAAAAAAAAAATTCAAAATCAAATTCAAAATCGCATAGTGCTCACACCACATACACACACACATTCATAAGCTTAGACTCACACATTCCAATATGCATACTGGACATAAACGGAGGGAGAAAGTAGCATGTCTTTTAAAATATTTTTTTAGGAAAAAATATTTATTGAAACCTTTGGTAGTCTTTTGTGCAGCCAGTTATAAGTTTGCATGTCATGAATTTGCTGCCCTACGTCTCACCTCCCAACTTCTTCCTAATCTAAATGTGGGTGCTTCCATCATTCGCTTTTGAACTTTGACTATGTACAAAAACAAATCTAGGATCTTCCTCCCATATGAACTGATCCATCCCTGATACAGGCACATGCACACAACATCGACGCACACACATGCACATGCACGCACGCACGCATGCACGCACGTTTGTGTGCGCACACACACACACACACGCACACACACTCACAGATTCCTCTCTTGTCCCCTACCATCCTGTCATCCCCATGCCTCTCTCACCTGCCATGTTGTCTTTCAGAAGCCAAAGCTTGGTGCTGATCACTAGAAGAGTGTGTCATTTCAACCAGTGAATATCCTACGGACTGATACTTGAGCTGTATGTTTGGGGAGTTCCCGCTTGAACCTGACAAATAGTCTTAAGGGTTTTATTTCTACTGTCATGCGTGCTTCCGCATGCACTGACATATCAAGGCTGATTTTGTCATTCGAGCTGCTTTGTCTTACTGGGCCATTCACTGTTTTTGTTGAAAAAAAATTGACATGTTTGTTACTGATTGTAAAATGCCAAGGGTTTTTTTTTTTACCTGAGGCGTTTTTTTTTTCTCTGGAGAATGGGTAGTGTGTCTGTAAACGCTGTCCAGAGTGGACTGTATCTGTCCATTCTGCAGCCTCCTTTTGGCCAAACTGATTTTTTTCTTTTCTTTTCTCTTGTCTGGGGATGGAAAACTATGTGAAACAGCTGGTGCCACCAGTGCAGCCTAGTTTATCCATATGGATTTCAATAGACTAGCTATCATGTCATCAGCTGTTGAAAGTAACTGTTGCTGCTTTTTCCGAACACTTCAGCGGTCAGTTTTGTTAGAAGGTTTGGACAAAGACTAGTCATCTTTCCTCTGTGTGGTGACATCCTCAAAAGGGCCAGCATGGCCGGCTGGTGTGTGGTGACACTGAAAACTGAATGATTTGCAGTCTGCAGGGATCGGTGACACTGAAAACTGAATGATTTGCAGTCTGCAGGATCGGTTACACTGAAAACTGAATGATTTGCAGTCTGCAGGGATCGGTTACACTGAAAACTGAATGATTTGCAGTCTGCAGGGATCGGTGATACTGAAAACTGAATGATTTGCAGTCTGCAGGATCGGTGATACTGAAAACTGATTTGCAGCCTGCAGGGTTTGGTCGTTTTTGTTCAGCAGAGGCAGAGTTCCCAGCCAGCATAGGTTGCCTGTGTTTGTATTTTACTACGGCGTTTGTTATCTGCTGTGGAGGAGAGGGAATGATAGCTCTCATAACACTGGCCCCGAGACCTCTAATACTTTGTTCTACTATGACCGCTGTGTTCCACTATGACCGCTGTGTTCCACTAGATGTGTTCCACTATGACCGCTGTGTTCCACTATGACCGCTGAGCTTGTGGGAACTTGCTATCTTGTCAATAGTGAGATGTAAATCAGCATCTACCGTGGCTGTCCAACTCAGCATAATTTGCCTGTGAAGCTACTTGGATTGATTAAAGTCTTTACATTACCATTGCTGTAATCTTTATTTAATTGTTTTCACTCATTGGGTGAT
The DNA here is from genome assembly GCA_018398815.1 of Conus ventricosus. Classification (NCBI taxonomy): domain Eukaryota; kingdom Metazoa; phylum Mollusca; class Gastropoda; order Neogastropoda; family Conidae; genus Conus; species Conus ventricosus. The sequence goes on from CM031606.1 coordinate 73,761,922, forward strand.
TAGAAAAAAAAGTGTATAGAATTTTGAAAGCTGACCGAGGTTGACTTGTGTGTTTGCATTGTGGGTTTTGCTGGGCTTTTTTTCTTTCAATTTTTTTGTTTTGTTGTTGTATTTTTTTTAAGTGTAGAGTGGTGAGAGGATTATTTTTGCTGGTCTGCTTACATTTTCTTGGGGGTTGTGGATATTAGATACCACAGGAATAGGAAGGTAACCCTGTGTGATTGTGTGAGTATACAAGAGTGCATGCATTTGTGCATTTATTTTGTAAGGTGTGCTGATATTTGGGGCGATCATGAAGATGCTCTGTCTCTGTCTTTCTCTCTCTGTCTCTGTCTCTCTCTCCTTGCCTTGTACTCAGGTCCATCATTTTTGCCATGTTCAGCTACATCCAGATGTTGTTCCCTTTCTTCTCTATTCCCTCTTTTCCTTAACCCTTTTCCAGCTGACTCTGACCATAATACAGGCCTGCTTCCTGTATGAGGCAAAGCAGCAACGTTCATCATAACATTGTTGGTAAAGCAATATTCAGTTCACATCCCAAGTTTGCCAGCTTTTGCCTTATTGAAATCTCTCTCCTTGTTTGTTTGTGTCACTGTTCGTTGTGTGTGTGCACATGTGTGTGTACGTGTGTGATTTGTCAGTTAAGTGATTTCTTTGAGACCATTTCTTCTCGGGTGGCAAAAAAAAAAAAAGATTAAGGATTTCCCCCAGCTGATTGTTTTGGCAGTTGAAGACAGTACTTATCTGTTTCTGGCTCACACCTTTGGATGTATGTTTTTTTTTTTTGGATGGCAGAAAATAAATACAGAAAAGGACATAATTTGTGCATCTACACAGTTGGTTTAAATTTTTTTCTGTGAAATAAACGGATTACAATGCTGATACTGAGTTTGTGTATAATTGATTTTAATAGTGTGTCATGGCTGTGTTTGTTTTTCTGGTAGTGTGATGTGCATGCTTTGCTGTGACATTACGTATGTAAATACCTTGCATATGCCGAACAGATGCTAATTATGTGAGAAGGAGAGTAAATAGTGGTTGAGGATGTAGATGTGTGGAAGGGGCAGAGTTAGCAAAGCAGCACACAGTAGTTTTGTATTCATTCATTATTTGATAAGAGAGAGAGACTGGGCTACTAGGCTACTATTTTTCATTGTTAACACACACACAAAAAAGTACATCAGTGAATCTCGGTTTTAGCCAAAATTTTGGTAATTCTATCATTTAACTACAAGTAGGCGACAAAAGTTTCTAGATAAGAGTGAAATTGAGACAGACAAAGCATACATCTGCATGATGTATTACAAATATTATCCAGTGAATCAAATTGTTATGCTGCAAGACGCATGCATATTCCTTTGTGAAGAAGCTGGAGTTATCGAAGTTATGCTAGTCCCTTGAATTCATGAAATGCATCTAGTGTCACTATTTTTGTCATTTTAGATTTTCTTACACATTCTAAAAGGATTTTTGTGTCATTTTACGTGGCAAACTGCTTTAACATTAGACAAACTGTGTCAGACCCACAGTGTCTTAAAGAAGATGCCCTGCCCCATAAAATTGTCTTAACGAACATCATGTAAATCTTTGGACGGGCTCAGAGATTTCATTAAGCATGACGTTTGACTCGTTTCGTGGTGAAGTTTCACAAATTGACCTTTAAGGTCAAGACTTTTACCCCCCCCCCCCCCCCCACTCTATTTATGCAAAATCATATTCACCAATATGCTTGTATATGCATGTGTTTTACTAACACCATCCCTTCCTCCCATTCCCACTCCTCTCTCCCATTCCCACTTCTTCCCCCCATACCCCCTCTTCCCTTTCCCTCATCCTTCCCCTCCCCTTCCTCCCTGTCCATCTCCCTCCCTCTCCTTCCCCACCATCACTCTCATGTCCACCCCTTCCATGCTCCCTCTGTCCTTCCCTCCTCCCCTTACCCTTACCTCCCATCCCCACTTCTTCTACCCCCTCTTCCCTTTCCCTCCTCCTTCCCCTCCCCTTCCTCCCTGTCCATCTCCCTCCCTCTCCTTCCCCACCATCACTCTCATGTCCACCCCTTCCATGCCCCCTCTGTCCTTCCCTCCTCCCCTTACCCTTACCTCCCATCCCCACTTCTTCTACCCCCTCCTTCCTTTCCCTCATCCTTCCCCTCCCCTTCCTCCCTGTCCATCTCCCTCCCTCTCCTTCCCCACCATCAATCTCATGTCCACCCCTTCCATGCCCCCTCGTGTCCTTCCCTCCTCCCCTTACCCTTACCTCCCATCCCCACTTCTCTTCTACCCCCTCTTCCCTTTCCCTCATCCTTCCCCTCCCCTTCCTCCCTGTCCATCTCCCTCCCTCTCCTTCCCCACCATCAATCTCATGTCCCACCCCCTATCCACCCCCCCCCCCCCCCCCCCCCCCGCGTCCTTCCCTCCTCCCCATACCTTACCTCCCATGCACACTCTCATTTCCTCCCCCTTTTCCCTCTTTCCCCCCCTTTCCCTATCCGTTCTTTCCTAGTCTCCCCTCTTTCCCTTGTTGTACTCTCCACTCTTTCCCTTGTACTCTCCCCTCTTTCCCTTGTTGTACTCTCCACTCTTTCCCTTGTTGTACTGTCCACTCTTTCCCTTGTTGTACTGTCCACTCTTTCCCTTGTTGTACTGTCCACTCTTCCCTTGTTGTACTGTCCACTCTTTCCCTTGTATTCTCTCCCCTCATTCCCTTGTTGTACTGTCCACTCTTTCCCTTGTACTCTCCCCTCATTCCCTTGTTGTACTGTCCACTCTTTCCCTTGTTGTACTCTCCCTCATTTCCCTTGTTGTACTCTCCACTCTTTCCCTTGTTGTACTCTCCCCTCATTCCCTTGTTGTACTGTCCACTCTTTCCCTTGTTTGTACTGTCCACTCTTTCCCTTGTTGTACTGTCCACTCTTTCCCTTGTTGTACTGTCCCTCTTTCCCTTGTACTCTCCACTCTTTCCTTGTTGTACTGTCCACTCTTTCCCTTGTGTACTGTCCACTCTTTCCCTTGTTGTACTCTCCACTCTTTCCCTTGTTGTACTCTCCACTCTTTCCCTTGTTGTACTCTCCCCTCATTCCCTTGTTGTACTCTCCCCTCATTCCCTTGTTGTACTGTCCACTCTTTCCCTTGTTGTACTGTCCACTCTTTCCCTTGTTGTACTGTCCACTCTTTCCCTTGTTGTACTCTCCCCTCATTCCCTTGTTGTACTCTCCACTCTTTCCCTTGTTGTACTGTCCACTCTTTCCCTTGTTGTACTGTCCACTCTTTTCCCTTGTTGTACTCTCCACTCTTTCCCTTGTTGTACTGTCCACTCTTTCCCTTGTTGTACTGTCCACTCTTTCCCTTGTTGTACTCTCCACTCTTTCCCTTGTTGTACTCTCCACTCTTTCCTTGTACTCTCCACTCTTTCCCTTGTTTGTACTCTCCACTCTTTTCCCTTGTTGTACTCTCCACTCTTTCCCTTGTTGTACTCTCCACTCTTTCCCTTGTTTGTACTCTCCCCTCATTCCTTGTTGTACTATCCACTCTTTCCCTTGTTGTACTCTCCCCTCATTCCCTTGTTGTACTGTCCACTCATTCCCTTGTTGTACTGTCCACTCTTTCCCTTGTTGTACTGTCCACTCTTTCCCTTGTTGTACTCTCCCTCATTCCCTTGTGTACTGTCCACTCTTTCCCTTGTTGTACTGTCCACTCTTTCCCTTGTTGTACTCTCCCTCATTCCCTTGTTGTACTGTCCACTCTTTCCCTTGTTGTACTCTCCCCTCATTCCCTTGTTGTACTGTCCACTCTTTCCCTTGTTGTACTCTCCCCTCATTCCCTTGTTGTACTGTCCACTCTTTCCCTTGTTGTACTCTCCACTCTTTCCCTTGTTGTACTCTCCACTCTTTCCCTTGTTGTACTCTCCACTCTTTCCCTTGTTGTACTCTCCACTCTTTCCCTTGTTGTACTCTCCCACTCTTTCCCTTGTACTCTCCACTCTTTCCCTTGTACTCTCCACTCTTTCCCTTGTTGTACTCTCCACTCTTTCCCTTGTTGTACTCTCCACTCTTTCCCTTGTACTCTCCACTCTTTCCCTTGTACTCTCCACTCATTCCCTTGTTGTACTGTCCACTCTTTCCCTTGTTGTACTCTCCACTCTTTCCCTTGTACTCTCCACTCTTTCCCTTGTACTCTCCACTCTTTCCCTTGTACTCTCCACTCTTTCCCTTGTACTCTCCACTCTTTCCTTGTACTCTCCACTCATTCCCTTGTTGTACTGTCCACTCTTTCCCTTGTTGTACTCTCCACTCTTCCCTTGTTGTACTCTCCACTCTTTCCCTCAGATCTGGTTAGAATCTCCTGAAGGAAGATCTGAAGGTGGGGGAGGGGGTGGAGGGGTGGGGTTAAACACCAAATTGAACCAGGGGCGTTTAGGATCTTCAGTCTAACAGTCCCACAGCTGAGCTATTGAGGTTGGCAGCAACTGCAGTGTCTCTAGGCCTCCTCAATACCAGTGGTAAAGCATGCTTTGACTCTCATCGGTGCTTCGCCATATGGTGGCATTAAACTGTTGTTATGTAAAACTGATAATGAGAAACAAACTGCACTGGACACAGGTACACACTTACAGGCAGACAGACAGACAAAAACACGCTTTATGTATAATTCATAATGTCCTAAAATTTTCCCGAGACCAAGAGAAGGGTTGGGGAGGAAATCAAGTCATAAAAGTCATTTCTCTTTCAAAACTACAGTTTGTCTGGCATAAGGAAGAATATCTCTCTTTCTTTCTCTCTCTCTTTTCTCTCTCTCTCGCTCTTTCTTTCTTTCTTTCCCTCGCTCTTTCTTTCTCTCTCTCTCTCTCTCTCTCTCTCTCTCTACTCTCTCTCATCTCTCTCTCCTCTCTCTCCTCTCTTTTCTCACATACACACTCACACACACATATGCATACGCACACATACTCTCTTCGTCCTCTCTCTCTCTCCTCCCTCTCTTTCTCACATTCTCACTCTCTCTTGCACACAAAACACACTCAAAATTGAAAGATTATTCCCTTGATAAAATGTTTTTTGGCAAGATCATGTCATGATTATACTATTGCATAAATGTCTCATTCACATGGATCAAATAATTCAGATCATGACTAATGTATACATTTTGTCTCATTCACATGGACCAAAATAATTCAATATATTCATGAATAAAACTATTTTTGCCGACAGTTCACAAGTGTTTAAGGTGGTAACATCCAAAATATTTTGTTTCATGAGATGTTACTAGCAGATGCTTTCCTGAAATGTACACAGCATTTTTCTGGCATTAGTGATAATGCGCAATCATTTCCTCTGCTATGGAAAGATCGATTTCGATTATAATCTTGCCGAGTTTCAATATTAAGAACTTCTAAAATGGCAATGTTGAAATTTACCATGCACAAACACACATATGCACATACTTTTTATACACAAACAAAAGAATTAAGAATAAATACAAAGTTAATCCTTTTTTATCCGATTTAGGGCATGGAGGATAAACAACACATTTTGCATAACAAAACAAGAATCAAAGCTATAAAGGACAGTCATTTTTTAGTTGGCAGTTTGACAAAGATTAGAATAGACTAAAATTAAGTGGTTTGCAATGCAAACCTTTGGTGATTGCATAAAAAAATATTTTAAAAAAATACGCACACACAAACAGCAGAATCTTTGAGCCAAAAGTAATGTTTCAAAAATTGTTTTAAGCATCCTCCACATTAACCCTTGTTGGTCTATGCACTCCACTGCCTTTCTGATTGAATAAGGATAATACTTGAATTTTTCTTTGATCCCGTTTCAGAGTCCAGTTACTGTGTTCTTGAGTTTATCAGCACTCTTATGGATTGCCGAGTCACAGTGAACTGTCAGAGGTTCACTGTGTTTAGAGCGCGGATAATTAAAGGCAGTGCCTTTGCCTGCCTTCTAGTGCGTTTAACTTCGCTGGAACGGAATTAAGTGCCCATTTAGTTGGTGGTGGACAGGAGTGGGGGGGTGGGTGGGGGGGGGGGGGGGGGGGGGGGGGATCTGATCCTACGAGTGTTTTAAACTGATGACCTTCATCTTTGCAGGCAAATGTTTTAGCCATTGGACTATGCGCCCCCCCCCCCCCCCCCACCCCCACCCCACCCCACCCCACCCCCCAAACTTACACCTTCTCTTCACATGGACAAACAGATAATTTTGTCTTAAAACACGATAAATTCAATGCAATTGTGTTGTCTGGCAGCCGACTGATTACGTTCTTACCATGTGGACAAACTCCTATCAATTACAGCATTATATCAGGGACACAGTACTGGCATTGAATTGCTTTTTCATGGATTCAGAGAAAGCACATGGTCAAGCATATAAATCTTCTGGTTCAGTACATTTTACATGAGAATATTGACTCATCACAAACTCCACCGCTACAGGAAAGGAAGGCGAGGGTGGAATTAAAAATGAGCACACCATGCACAGGAGGGCAAGATTTTATTATTATTATTATTATTTTTAATTCATTTTGTCATGATTGACGTGGATGACATAGATAATGTGGATGCTATGAAGATCCATTCTGGACTGAGAATATGTTAGGGCAGTTCTTTTACTTCTGTTTCATGATACTTGGTCCAGGCTCGAGATTCTGTGGTGTTTATGAAGGAACAACACAAGCACTTCCCTATCAAGACGGGATATTGCTCAGTGTGACCTCAGTTTTCACATGACTCAACTCTGTCTGAAAAAACAAAATCTGTAATTATGGCTCTCAGGACCTCTTATACAAATCATTGCATATGGCTGTATAGGTGGGAAGAAACCCATGGGAAAGCTTGAGGTCTTCGGAGAAGAAGCCCCCCCCCCCCCCCCCCCCCCCCCCCCCCCCCCCCCCCCCCCCCCCCCCCCCCCCCCCCCCCCCCCTTCGTGCACACCCTCTCCCCCTTGGCAAGTGTTCCAGCCCTGAATCCTTATATTTTAACGGGGGACAGGTCACAACCAGGTTTAGACATATGCATGCCCTTCAGCTGCCGGATTGTGAACTAGCAACTTGTGGATACGTGTCAAGACATAAGGTCTCTTACCCACTTCACTAGGGAACGTCTGTCCTCGGCTGGGAAAGGTAAACCTTCTGAAGTTCACTCTTCACCTGACCAGACCCGCTGGAACTCATCTCAGCCGCCTTTGCCTTTGCTTTGAGGGCTCTCTGGTCCTTGTCTTACCACAAAACGTGAGAGGAGGCCACAGACTGATGAGCTGCAATCCCTCTTGCTCAAACCTCTATGGTGAGAAGACTTTACTTTCCTCCGTAGGTGTGTGCTCACTCTCGTACTGCTTTCATATGGCTCAGAGAGTTCGATCAGTATCCATTGTTTTGATGAACATGCCGCCCTTCTTCATTATGTATATGACTTTCCATTCTGGAAGGTCGCTGTTATGTATTTCCTGTCGTCCAGCCCATACAGTGGAATCTGCTTCCCAGCTCTTGATGTCACAGACGTTCCACATCAAGATTTGTTATTTAGGATGTCGATACTGAGGGCTCCAGCCGCATTAACTGCGTGTGCGACTTCTGCACGGACTAGCATGCTTTGCAGTTAACTCAGAGCGGTTCTACTGAATGCCCTGATTTCCTCCGTTGCACTAGGCTTGAATGAGGATAAAAGATCTGATGTTCCACAGGCCAAATGTCATTTCACGTGAGACTTCTTTAGAGAGTGCGTTTGGGATATCATTTGCTGTCCGTACAGGATTTGCTGGACTGCCTTTTGGATTCTCTAGACATCCTCATCGTGTCTCTTTGGTTTCCCATTTTGACTTTGACAGCATTTCTCCAGCTGACTTGCTTGTGTCGCAGTATTACCATTTTCCATGTGAATTTTCCGTTGGATTGATCTTACAACCTTGTCTTCTGAGTCCTCAAGCATGGTAAGTGTGCTTTGCTTTGCCAGGATCGATTTCAGGGATATCCCAGGCTTTGGCTACCTGTTAGTTTTGGTCGGATCGTGCCCATGCTGAATCGATTTCAGTGGTATCCCAGGCCTTGGGTACCTCTTAGTTTTGGTCGGATCGTGCCCATGCTGAATCGATTTCAGGGGTATCCCAGGCCTTGGGTACCTCTTAGTTTTGGTCGGATCGTGCCCATGCTTAATCGATTTCAGGGGTATCCCACGCCTTGGGTACCTCTTAGTTTTGGTCGGATCGTGCCCATGCTGAATCGATTTCAGGGGTATCCCACGCCTTGGGTACCTCTTAGTTTTGGTCGGATCGTGCCCATGCTGAATCGATTTCAGGGGTATCCTAGGCCTTGGGTACCTCTTAGTTTTGGTCAGTTCGTGCCCATGCTGAATCGATTTCAGGGGTATCCCAGGCCTTGGGTACCTCTTAGTTTTGGTCGGATCGTGCCCATGCTGATGTCGTTGCCAAAGGGATCCAGCACGACACCAGATCTTATATTTGCCAGGGAGCTGAAGCGGGTAGATCAACATCCTATCGGCTGGAGACTTTTAAGGACGTGTCGTTCCCGGACAAGTCCGCGGAGTGTCATGGAGGAAAGGGTTGTGTTGCTGTGCCTATAGCTGGTGTAGCCGGCGGTTGGGGTTCACTTCTCTGGAGTGGTCTTGGTGCTCTCTCCTGCAGCCCTCTTTCTCTCCTCCAGACATGTGACCTGATAAAACCAGTTGCTTTTGCTGACCCCCTTGTGACCGAGAACAACCGTCAGTACCAGACGACGGGAATCGTTGACCCTGTGGGTCCTCCCGTTAACCCGCTGGTGAAGGGGGGGGAGAGAAGAGGGTGTTGCTGTCCTTTCGTCTTTTTTTTTTTTCTTTCGGTGCTTTGAGATCTGGGGTTAAGGAGCATACTCCTCGGTCTCTCTGCTCGTCAGTAGCACTCTGTGAGCTCTTCCTTGTCTGAACCCCATGTGTCATGTTGTTCAAACCATGCCGCTGATTGACCCTGCAGAAGGTCCTCTGCTTCCTCGTGTGGTAGGTTGTAAGGAAAGATGGAAGGAAGACAGAAACAAAGAAAGAATTCGTAGCTAGTAAAGGCTAACGAAATGAAGTTAAATAATTGCACAGCTGTGTAGCAAATAGGAAGTCTTTCTCGTTTTCATCCCTTTCTTCTTGCATACCATCTTTTCGTGATTTCTTTGCTTTGGGGCTCATCCTTGTGTAATACCTCAGTACTACAGCAGACATACTTCAACCACTTTTTGAGAAGATGCGGAGATACGAGAGGTCCCTACAGACTGGAAAGACGGACGGACATATCATTAAATTACCAAAGAAGGGAGATCTCAGCAACTGCGGAAACTACAGAGGCATCACTCTCCTGTCAGCAACAGGCAAGGTCTTACACAGGATTCTTTTAGACAGAATGAAGGATGAAGTGGACAAAACACTTAGGGACCAACGAGCAGGCATCCGGAAAGATCGCTCCTGCACAGACCAGAGTGCCACGCTAAGGATCATCATCGAACAAGCTTTAGAATGGAACACTTCACTCAACATAAATTTTGTGGATTTTCAGAAAGCCTCTGACAGCTTGCGCAGAGACAGCTTGTGGCAACTATTACGGCACTATGGAGTACCAGCAAAGATCGCCAATTTGATTCAGAAATCCTATGAAGGGATAGCATGCCAGGTGGTTCATGCAGAACAGACAAAACGTCGATTTGAGGCGAGGATTGGAGTCCTTCAGGGCTGTCTCCTCTCACCATTCCTGTTCCTTCTTGCCATTGACTGGGTGATGAAGAGGGCGACAGAAGAAAAGAGAATGACATACAGTGGACCCTCTGGACCCAGCTTGACGACCAGGACTTCGCAGACGATCTGGCCCTGCTCTCCCATATTAATAAACAGATGCAGGATAAGACATCAGACCTGTCAACCTTTGCAGCTCTGACCTGGAATTCTCAAGGCAAGAGAGAGAGAGGGAGACCAAGAAACACCGGGAGGCAGGACCTGGAGGCGGACACCAGGCAGATGGGTTACAGATGGGGCGAATTAGAGAAGATTGCCCAGGACCGTGGTCGTTGGCGAGCATCTGTTGATGGCCTATGCTCTGACAAGAGCAATGGGCCTAAGTAAGTAATTTTGGCTGGATGGTGTAGTGTTCCGCTCGAAGGGAGCATTTGGTATTTTTCATTCATGGGTGCTTTAAACTACTGTTTCCAGAATTAAATCGTGGCATATTCATACATGGACTTCAAACGCCGATTTTGTGGAGACATGAGCATCTCTGTCCAGTCTTGATTGATGTTGCCAGAGTTTTTTTCTTTCTTTCTTCTTTTTTTTTTTTTTTTTTTTTTTCCCTCTTGTGTGGAGTTACACCAGCGAGCTTCTTTCTGCCCTACGTTTGTGAATTGTTTGTTTGTTTGGTTGGTTGGTTGGTTGGTTGGTTGGTTGGTTGTTTTTGTCTCTTCCTCCCTTCAATGTTCTAAAGAGGTTTTTTTTTCTTACTCTGTGATGTTTGCGTGGAAACAATAGAGGTTTTTTTTTTTAATCTAGCAGATCTAAAGCGTGTGCCGGCAAAGATGTACAGAGATCATTCATGTAACATAGAAGAGGTAGTATGGCCGTGTGCTTGAGTATTTGGAGTGATATATCACCGGTGAAAGTCGGGTATCTTGAAACGGGTATTAGCCGATTTCTTTCTCTTTTCCTGAATAGGGCCAGCTTTCAAATCATGCAGCTTCTCAAAGGGTGGGTGTCTCCATGCGTTGCTTTTTTTTTTTTTTTTTTTTTAGTTGGGTCTTTATGTGTGCAACACACGGAGTTCACCTTCGTTTCAGTCGTGCATTGCACGTTTCTTCCAACCGTCATGTTCAAGGTCCGTTTTGTCTAGAGGGAAGAATTTGTGTAGGGGGTTTGTTTTGTTCAATGATAACCTTAAGCAGTGTGTCATATGTAAAACAAAACAACAAATTTGGTTTTACTTAGCTTTTAAACTCTCTGCAAACCCACCTTCCAGCCTGCATTGTCATGTGTTTTCCGTGTGGACTCGGGTTGCACGTGGTGTTTCACGTAGGCTGAGTGAGCCTCCTCTCACCTGCCGATGAGGTTTTGGAAGCCGACCTGAGGAGTCGCAGTTGGTATGGGATAGAGGGCGGTGGCATAACGTGTCGGTGCAAGCCGTATGCTTTCAGTCTTTTCTTGGTAATTGTATTTGTGTGAGGGATCCATATCCCTCGAAGAGCCCCTACTGTTCCGCCTTTGAGGGAAATTGCGTTGTTGTTGTTTTCGAGACCCATATCTCACGGCTCTCGGCATCAGGTTTTCACTCTTGGGTGGGAACTGAACCTTAGTACTCCGTATGAGTGCTGTGTCATCCTGTCCAGTTGCCTTTGGTTAGTATACCTGTGATCCGTATCACAGTCGTGAATCCCTGTATTCACGCAGAGGCAGAAGCCTGCTCTCTAAATTCTTAGGTCCTGACGACCAGGGTTTAGATGCGAGCCGTGCAGGGCTTACTATTGCAGCTCCTCGGGGAGTCCCGTGTCTACAAGTGTCCCGTTCACAAGTCTTGGTGAGTACGTTGTGTAGTTAGTTCATATTTATTTTTCTTTTATTATTTTTTTTAATTTCCAAATCTGTTTAAAAGAATTGGTTTTCCTCCCGGCTATTACTTTAATTCTTTCATTATTCATTTTGTTGTGTTTGAGTATTATTTTCGTTTATCATTTTATTACCATTTCGTTTACACCAACTTTTAATTATTCATTACTTCTAGGCATTTTTTTTTTTACATTTACAGCAGTAGGGCGTGTTATGCATTTTCCCCTCCAAATATGTAGTGTTGTTGTGTTCTGCGTGTTGTCGCGTGCCTGTACCAAATTCCGGGTCACAAGTCTTGCCACACGTGTTTTGTGTGTTGGTGGTCGTTACTTGTAAATGCGCTTAGTCAAGACTTAGTTGGTTTTTTTCTTTTCCATTGTTGTCATTCTTGTAAATATTTAGGGCGCCCATAAGGTTATGTGGCGCTATTAACGCTTCCAGCTTTTGTTTCCAAAAAAGGAGAGTCATCCTGAGGGAGATTATTCGTTTTTTTTTAAATAATTTTTTTATAGCTCAAGGGAATGTAAGGACATTCACGAGGATTCGCACGACAGACTCGGCAACAGCGACGTCACGTGGCACTGCATCATCTGTGCCAACGTAAACAGCACGATAGCCTATGATCTCCACGGACTGGACACAGAAAGCATCCAAGCAAACAACTCCACCTTACACCTCAACCCACACAGCCCCTTCCGCCCATTCTACTCCTCTACACCCAGCAGGACAAGCAAACAAAATAAACACACAGGAGACCCCCCCGCATTGTCTCCATGAACTGTCACTCCATCATGGGCAAAGCCGCTGACCTTGATAATCTTGTCCAAAGTGTAAAACCTGATATCATCCTGGGACAAGAATCCTTCCTAACGAAAGACCATAAGAACAGTGAAATCTCCCCCCCCCCCCCCCCCAGGCTACAACGTCTATAGAAAAGACAGGACTGGCAAGGAAGGGGGAGGTGTTTTCATTGCCGTATCATCAGATTTTACCTCGCTAGAGGAACCAGACCTCAGCACAAACTGTGAGATCCTGTGGGTGAAAATGAGGGGAGACGATCATTTCTCGTCGGCTGCTATTACAATCCACACACTCGAGACGCAGACAGCCTTCGGGCATTCACCAAGTCTGCTCGCCGAGCCAACACCACCACCAACATCCGTGCTGGCATTGGCCCACCCAAACTCTAAAACCAAAATGCCCATACGTTGAATTCCACCGCCAGTTCATGAATGACATGAGACCTCGGGTGGGAACAACTTGTCCAAAAACCCACACGAGGGGGGAACATTCTTGACCTCCTCCTCACAAACCGCCCAAACCTCGTCCCCAGAACAGAACTCCTTCCAGGATTTTCAGACCATGACACGACCTTCATAGAACTACAAATAACCCCCCTAAAAATCCCCAAACGCAGAGAAAAATCCCCATTATCAACAGCAAATGCGAAGCCCCATTGAAAGAGGCAGCAGCACAACTGAGCTGCCACATAACATCGACTTTCAACGAGGACAGCAATGCAAGTAACATCTGGACAGAAATCCGTGATGGCCTTACTCAGGCCGTCTCCGACCATGTCCCCCACAAAAAGTGAGAGCCAAACACAACCTCCCGTGGATCGACCACAACACCAAAAACCTCATCAAAAAGGATAGACTGCACAAGCAGTGGAAAAAATCAGGAGATGAAGCCCTCCAGTGCCAGTTTAAAACACTAAAAAGACAAGTGCAGAAACGACTCCGGCGCCAATACTGGAAGTACATGGAGGAGCTGATATGTGAAGACAACTCTGGCCAGACAACGCCCAAAAAGAAGTTCTGGAGTTTCATCAAGTCCAGACGGACGGAGGGACCGGAGTCTCCCACTGAAAGATGGAGGGAAACTGATCACAGACCCGCAGAAAAAAGCAGAACTCAGTTTCAGTCTGTGTTAGCCCTAAAGACAAAATCACCCCTGAGCAATTCAATCTACGTTGCCCCCCAAACCCAAACTCCCCCCAATACTCAGACTGTGAAGACGTCAACATCAGAGAAATAGGAGTGAGAAAGCTACTGCATGGCCTCAGTGAGGCCAAAGCATGTGGACCTGACAACATTACCCCACGACTCTTGAAAACTGTAGCGGATGAAATAGCCCCAGCACTCGTCCTCCTGTTCCGCTGCTCATGCAACTCTGGACAAGTGCCAAGTGATTGGAAACAGGCCCACATCACCCCTGTCTTTAAAAAGGGTGAGAAGTACAAACCATCAAACTACCGCCCTATCTCACTGACATGCATCGCATGCAAAATGGAGCATATCCTCACCAGCCACATCATGATACACGCAGAGAAGCACAACATCTTGTGCCACCAGCAACATGGCTTCAAGCGCGGACGTTCGTGTGAGACCCAGCTGATAGGGTATGTGGACGAAATCACTGAAGAGATCATGAGAGGTCATCAAGAGGACACAATCGTACTCGACTTCTCCAAAGCATTCGATCAAGTCAGCCATACCCTCCTCATCCACAAACTCCGTCGCTATGGAATCAAAGGACGAACAAATGCTTGGATAGAAAACTTCCTCACAGACAGACAACAAGCAGTGCTGGTAGAAGGACAAAGATCGTCGTACGTCCCTGAAGACTCAGGAGTTCCCCAAGGCTCAGTCCTAGGACCAAGCCTATTTCTTTATTACATAAATGACCTCCCGGCTCCAAAACCCGCCTGTTCGCAGATGACACGATGTGCAGCCACGCAATAAAGCATCCGACCAACAGACTCTACAAAACGACCTTGGCACTCTGACAAAGTGGGAAGAGCAGTGGTCCATGAGCTTCCATCCAGAAAAGTGCTCAACACTGAGTGCTACACAGAGACAGAACAAACTCAAACCTGTGTGCAAACTTCATGGACACACCCTTGAAGTTGTGACCTCAACCAAATACCTAGGGGTCACGATCCAAGACGACCAAAAATGAGATCCCACATTTAGACGATCACCGCAAAAGCCAGCAAAACCCTCGGCTTCCTTGGACGAAACCTCAAAACCGGAAACAAGAAGAAACTACATACAAAACCCTTGTTCGACCGATTGTTGAGTACGCGTCATGCGTTTGGGACCCCCACACCAGCAACGAGATCCAGGAGATCGAAAAGATCCAGCGTAGAGCAGCCAGATGGGTCACACAGCCACAGACCCACAACCAGTGTAAATGAAATCCTACGCTCTCTGAAGTGGCCCACATTAGAGAAACGAAGACAAAATGCCAGGCTGGAAATGATATACAAATTCCACCACAATCTTGTTAACATCAGCTCCAAGTACCTGCCCAGGAAATCCCAGACCAGAAGAAGTTTAAGAAAAAACAGCTGCAGCTACGACATCCCACAATGCAGGACAGACTACCGACAAATGTTCTTCCAAAAAAACTATCCCAGAGTGGAACAAATTACCAGAGGTTGTGGTGACGGCGGAGACCCTGGACCGCTTCAGGTTCAGACTCGCCTCTCCCCAATAACACCAACAACATCCCAACCCTCCCCCCCCTTTCTCCTACACCCCCCCTCCCCCCCCCCCCCCACTTCCTCTTCATCTCCACTCCCTCCCCCCACCCACCCTTAAGCTGAAATCAAAATTATGTCTGACAAACACAGCGCCAATCTTCGCAAACCCTTAAGTATACGACGGAGTCATCAGCATAATGATGTTGGATCGTGAACAGAAGGGAAGAACCCCGGCGTGTTTGACATAAACGGTTGTGAACGTTTATTGGGTATATGTATGTAGGCAAAGTGTCTAAACCGGGGAAATTTTGTATTTAATACTATTTGAGAACCGAAATTAGCAAGCGCTCTGCCAGTGCGTTCCGTACCTGTCCTTGTTACTCTCTGTTATGGATGTCTGTGCTTAACGGGTTTTTGCTTTGCACCGTTTTATATGGGAAACCATCTTTTGTGTGTTTTCCAGGACTTGTTTTTTTTCCCCCTCCTTTCCCTCACCAGTGGCTGACTTACCTGTGTGACGCTGCTGCTGCCGCCGACCTTGCAGCTGTTGCCGGTCTCGCCGCCTTTGCGGTACCTGCTGTTGCCGCCGTTGGTACCGCGGCTGCTGCTGTGACCGCGGCTTGACCGCGCTGCCTCCTTCGTCTTCTTCGTCGCCCGCGTCATCCTTCCACATTCCTCTTTCAATCTTCAGCCTTTTCTCCTCCTCGCCCCTCTCCGGGGTCCCCGCAAGGACCTCGCCCTTGGGTCGGAGCGAGGACGCACCAGTCTGCCGTGCGCCATCCTTGGAGAGAAGACCCCCACCCTGATCTCTTCATTTTGTGTTGCGCCGATTACCCCACTCTGTACCTCTACAGCTTCGTGGGTCGCTGGTGCCCCTGCTCTCCCGCTGCATACAGGTTCTTCTTCCTAAAATACTGGTTCACTCAAAAACGTGTGTGTGCCTGATCTGAGTGCATCTCACCTTCACCCCGAACCTTCGTGCCCTCGTCGTTTTGTGTAACTGTATCTTCCCTTTGGGTGGAGATAGGACGCTATCCTGTCCGCGACTTGGTGTGTATCTGACGGGGCGGACGCGCTCTCCCTTTGCCGGACCCGCGCAGGACTGTCTCACGGTTGAGGCTTTGGGGGGTCGGTCCGTAAGTCTGGCATTCATGTATTTTAATTATTGCAGAGATAAAGGACAGGCATTACATCAATTTTGCCAGCAGAGCGCTTTATAATTCTATTATACTTATGCTTGCCTAACATGTTGTTTTGTTCTGTATTTCCACGTAATAAGGATACTTGCTTTCCGGGGTTGTCGCCGCTGTATGGTGCGGTTTTTTGTGTGTGCAGGGTTCCAGATTATCTATCGCGCCAGGTTTAACCATGCACTGTTTATCTATATTTCTGTGGTGAACTGTTCCTTCGTCTGTTAGCGTTTAAAAAAAAGGGTGAAATTAGTATTGGATGTTTAATTACAGTCCTTAGCAGTTGAACTCCCCCAGAACACTACCCATTCTAAGGGTTAGGCCTATTGCCAAGACGCTACCCCCCTTTTTTTTGGCCTTTCTTATTTAATGATCCAGTACTAAAATTGCTCCTGCTGAACCGTAATCCCGTCTCATCTCACAGACTGTTTTTGATTTACTAATTGGCAATTCATATCACTCGTAGTTTTTTTAGGGGATCAGATTTCGACAAGCATTTATGGCCGTTTCTTTTTTTTCTTTTCTTTTTTTTTTTTTTTTCTTTCTTTTTTTTCTTTTTTTTTTTCTTTTTATAAATCTTCCTTGGCCCCTTTGATCGCATTCCAGCTCCACCTTACCTTCTGGCCCCACCCAGAATCCGGCCGGGACGTTGTCAGTTGAGAGAGTGTTAGATTGTTTTTCTTTTTTGTGTACCTTCCATTTATTCATAGTCCTATGGAGTTACTATAAGTGTATACCCGTCCTGATATATGTATATAAACGTGGTGTGAACATCTTCGTTTTTTTGTGACGGTACAGTTTGTTTTTTGTATTCGTTTATTTCGTTTTCGTGT
>CM031606.1:73789139-73810076 GCA_018398815.1 Conus ventricosus
TTGGAAACTAGAAGATAGTTTAACTTGTTGTTCCGGAGTAATTTGGTCATAATGATAAAGTGTCATGAAGTGTTGCGCGTGACAGTGGACAAAACAAATCAGTATAAAACTTAACGAAAATGCTTTGACTTTCAGTTATCCTTAAAGTACTGGTGAAAGTACTGCAAACTGACTTCATACGGACTGGTTTTTATGTTTCTTGGCAGACTTAACGGATGTTTATCAGTATCACTGTTTTTGTCCACTGTCACGCGCAACATGAGCCACTTCTTGGAATTTCACTTGTGAAATATAAGCACAGAAACACAAATACTCAAATATAGTCATTATTATTAATCAGATGCCAACATTCATTGAAGAGAGTGTAAAACCATTTCACGTAATATGTTTCCTATTAAGGACAATTGCTTATGTTGGTTGTGACAAAATAGCAAAGGACAAAAATGCAAAATGTGACAATAAACAAAAGGAAGAGTTACTTATGAAAAAAGTCAAACAATGAATGACTAGCATGCACACTAACATATATTGGAAAAAAGAAAGACCGTTTTCCTTATGAATCATGAAATTTAAGCATTGTGAAATGTCAGTTGTGACAGTGGACAAAACAAATTAGTACAAAACATAACGAAAATGCTTTGACTTTCAGTTATCCTTCAAGTACTGGTGAAATACTGTAAATTTACTTCATACAGACTGATTTGAGGTTTCTTGGCAGACTTAACAGATGTTTATCAGTATCACTGTTTTTGTCCACTGTCACACGCAACATGAGCCACTTCTTGGAATTTCACTTGTGAAATATAAGCACAGAACACAAATACTCAAATATAGTCATTATTATTAATCAGATGCCTATATTCATTGAAGAGAGTATCAAACCATTTCACAGAAAATATTTTCCGATAAGGAATTTCTTATGTTGGTTGTGACAGAATAGCTATGGACAAAAATATTGGTTGTGACAGAATAACAATGAACAACAGGAACGGTTATATATATGAAAAAGTCAAAATAATGAATGACTAGCATGCATACTAAACATAGATTTGAAAAAAGAAAGCCATTTTCCTTATGAATCATGAAATTTAAGCCTTGTGAAATGTCAGTTGTGACAGTGGACAAAACAAATTAGTACAAAACATAACGAAAATGCTTTGACTTTCAGTTATCCTTCAAGTACTGGTGAAATACTGTAAATTTACTTCATACAGACTGATTTGATGTTTCTAGGCAGACATGATGAATGTTTATCAGTATCACTGTTTTTGTCCACTGTCACGCGCAACATGAGCCACTTCTTGGAATTTCACTTGTGAAATATAAGCACAGAACACAAATACTCAAATATAGTCATTATTATTAATCAGATGCCTATATTCATTGAAGAGAGTATCAAACCATTTCACAGAAAATATTTTCCGATAAGGAATTTCTTATGTTGGTTGTGACAGAATAGCTATGGACAAAAATATTGGTTGTGACAGAACAACAATGAACAACAGGAACGGTTATATATATATGAAAAAGTCAAAATAATGAATGACTAGCATGCATACTAAACATAGATTTGAAAAAAGAAAGCCGTTTTCCTTATGAATCATGAAATTTAAGCCTTGTGAAATGTCAGTTGTGACAGTGGACAGGAAAAAATGGGTATATAATACACAATAAAAATGGCTGAATTTTATGTATCTTCCAAGCAATGGTTGGAAGGTTCAAGGTGTGCTTCAAACTGATTGTTTAGTGTCTTCATGGATTTAGTATGTTTTCTCCACTGTCATTCTCATAAGAAATCAGTTTCTGGGATTATACTTATATATAGCACACACATAATCAAACATAATCAAGTACATTCATTGTCAATGTTACTGAATTACACTTTAAAAAAAAACAACACACACACACAAAAAACAGCACATAAAGAGTCAAATAAGCATTATCAATGTTATTGTACAAATCCCTGCTTTCAGTTTCACTGAACAGTTCTGAGCAATTTCAGTGAATGACATGGGGAAAAAATTATAGGGGAAAGTAACAAAATTGGCACATAGACCAGCATACACACCGAACGTGAATGAAAAAGGAAAAGAATTCACTTTCTCAGCAAGAAAATGATGGTAGAAAAATAGAAAACCGCAAACATTTTGCTTACAAAAGTATGCCAACTGATCATACTACTTCACATGTGATACACTGCATGACAGATTTGTAATTTGAAATTAATGATGTGTGGCTGAAGTAAAAGTGGACGCACAGCCATCTCACTGAAATAAGTGTAAATGTTTCCTTCCAGGCTTTATCTCATGTCAGAGTAGTTACCGCAAAAATAAAACATTGGGGGAAAATCACAAATCTGTCACAAACGATGGTGCACAAGTTAGGGGGAGGAAGGGGGAAGAGTATGCAAGTATGTGATATGAAGGTTTTCAGCGCATGCTAAGCCTGTAATACAGTTTGCGCTGAGTGCTGACTTCAGCAGCAAGGTCAAGGTGAACCCGTTTTTTCAGGACACCAACACTCTCCAGAGTAACTTCAGGCTTGCATGGGAAGAAAAACAAGTCCCTTTCCTTCTCCATGCAACTGATCAAAACGGACTTGTTAGCAACATTGTCTACTCTGGCAATATAGTCCTGTTTCCAGGTGACGATGTAAAAGTCTGTGATTGCAACATCTGCAACATCAAAATTGTTGTAGAGTATAAAGCCTCCTTCCTCCTCCACTGTCACATTTTGGCCTGATGTGATTGGCAGCAGTGGCACAAAATGGTTGGCAGTCCAGTGGCTCTCCTCCATGTCATGCCTGGTTGATGACCACATGATGTGGCAGATGGGTGCAGAGCGGTCTCCACAGGGGAATAGGGTCCGGTTGTGCAGCTCACGATGCATTGGCCAGCCTTTAGGAGGTAGATTGACTGGACTGGCCGCTGTAGCACATTGGCTGCTGCAGCCAACTGCCACAACCCCATGGTCACCCCATTGTGCCGGATCTCCATCGTTTCTTGACAGAAAGCTCTTCTGATGGCGGCCTCTGAAATGTTGTCAGGCGGTTAATCCAGAGTTATCTGCCAGAACTGCCAACCAAGCGGCAATCCCTGCTGGGTCTTCTGATCTATGCCAATTCCGTTCATGTACAGTTCTTTGTTTTGGACCAGCTCAACAACAATCCTGCATCTCATTTCAATATGAAATGCTTCTTTACCATAGGCAAACTGACAAGGCAGACAGTTGCCGTCAGCCCCTGTTTGCACAGGGTACAGATTTTACAGGAATATTTTCAGGTTTTAAGTCTAGAGCTGTATTGTCCACTGTCCCTTTCACATTAACTATTGTTCTTTCCACAACAGCTGGAAGTGGGTAGTGGGTCAAGTTAATCTGATGAATAACTGCCTGAAGCTCAGAAAAAAGTTGTTTCAGATATCTTCTGGTACAGTGTCTTGAAAAAAACTGACTTTGTGGGTATGTGGGTACCACTACCATGTGTAGACTGAGGCTCAGGTGCAGGATAGGAGTCAGGAGCAGAATGGGGGTCAGCATGATGGGAGTCAGGAGCATGATGGGAGTCAGCATGATGGGAGTCAGGAGCAGAACGGGAGTCAGCATGATGGGAGTATGGAGCAGAATGGGAGTCAGGAGCAGAATGAGAGTCAGCATGATGGGAGTCAGGAGTAGAATGGGAGTCAGCATGATGGGAGTCAGGAGCAGAATGGGGGTCTGGAGCAGAAATGGAGTCAGCAGCAGGATCGGGTCAGAAGTAACGCGAGGGTTGGCAGCAGGATGAACATCTGGTCCAGGCTGGGGTCAGCTGCAAATGTGGGTCAAAGTCAGGTTCTGGTACAAATGGAACCCGAGTTGACTTGGGGTTCTTCAGCTTCAGCTGGACTTTCCCATTCTTGTACAAATACAGAATTATCACAATCCTCCGATGTGTTGTTCATGCAAGAGAGGCAGAAACAGGATAGATTTCTTGTTTGAAGAGTATTGTTGCCAAGGCCGCGCAACACTGTGAATGACTCGTGTGCCTGGCAGTGTCTGCAGATTTGCAGATGAAAAAGATCTGTCAATTTCTGTGGATTCCACAAGATGGAAAGATCGTTTCAGATGGACGCATTTCCCATTGTGTTGCGGTTCTGCTGGAAGGGTGTAGTGGTCCCTACAGTGGGCATACATTGCTGTAGCATTCTGTACCACTGTTTCACCTGCACGAACATCTTCATCCACTGCTCTTTTGATGACCCCACCACATGCGTCACACGGGCTCTTCCCATGCCGAGACCCAAAGTAGCAGCGGGTTACTTTCAAAGGCCCTGATGAATTGGCAAGATGAAAAAATGGCAGCTTGCTTTTGTATTGGGCAGCGCACCCATCACTAAAAACAGAAGTCTGTCAGAAAGGGTACAGCCTCCATAAGGTGTTTCACAGTTTTGTCAAAAATTGTCTTTGTCATGCAGGCATCATGCAGCAAATCATCACTCAAAAAGATGAGATAGTCAGTAACAGTTTCACTGCAAGAGGAGTTGGGGCATCTGTAGTAAGTAACGGTAGGATGTACAGTCACTTGGTTGTAGCCCCAGTGGGCTGATTGTACCTCATCCTGGTAACGGCAAAGGTAGTTTTCAGCAAAATCCAGTACTCCCAATGCAAGGTGTGGGTGACTGCTGATGGCAGGAGCGAAACTGTAAATGCTGCCACCTGTAGACGAACACATGAGAGGAAAAGGGAGCCAGGTCTGTCAGAATGAGGTTGATCAATTCTCTCAGTGTTCTCTCTGCCTCCACTAGTTCTCGACGTTTGCCTGTGTCTTTTTGTACATAGTCCCAAGTTTTCCACTTGACACGCTTTTCTTGGCTATCCCTCAGGTTTGCCATGAGTTGGCGGGCACATGCTACTCCGCAGTCCTTGCATTTTCTGTTGTAGCATGCCCAAGTTGGAAGGGAACAGAGGCTAGCTTCAGACAGGATGTCTCTGCCATCAATAGCATCATGCAAGTGTTGGTTCAGAGCATCTGCACATCAAAAATAAATATGTAGTAGTATTACTAGTGGTAATAATAAAGGGCTGGCTTGAATTGAAGCCTAGGCCTTCCAACGAGCCATCCTCCATGGCACTTATTTCAATGGGTCTGATGCATGCCTAATAATTACTTTTAACAAATGTCTTTTATTCAGTTTCCTGAAATATAATTTTGAATTCTGAGTCATGATCCAGACATTTTGTTAATCTGTAAATATTGTTATTAAATTCATATTAAAAAAATAGCATTCCACAACTTAGGACAACATCTTTTTGCATCAGAACTGACAACTGGATCTTAATGTCCGAAACGCAAACTGTCACAACAGACATGGTAAGATTAGTAAACTAGGATCCTAACAATTTATTTCCATACAGCTGCTTATAATGCAGCAAAAACAGTCATCACAGCAAAATGGAAATAAAGCTATTCTAATTATTAATGTCAAAATATTGAGTTTGGGATTTTACCGTTGATTGTGACAGAGACATAACAGTGACAAAACAGACCCTTTTCGTCCCTTTTCAAATCTGTCACGAGCAACAGTGCACTGTGTTCAAGTACAGTGTGCTGGAGATCCCACGTGTTAAAGTATGACAGCAAACGATCTCTTATCGTAAACCTGAACAGGCAAAATCATCAATACAGTAATCTCCCGTTAAAAAAAAGCAAAATATTGCCATGCGCTGTCGATTGTGACGTAGACACGAATTATAGTTTCGTCTGCTTGGAAAGTTTGTCTGCTATCATCAAGCTACGATGTTCTACAAGCATGAACCTGTGACG
This sequence comes from Conus ventricosus, assembly GCA_018398815.1. Lineage (NCBI taxonomy): Eukaryota > Metazoa > Mollusca > Gastropoda > Neogastropoda > Conidae > Conus > Conus ventricosus. The sequence goes on from CM031606.1 coordinate 73,794,939, forward strand.
GATGATTTTATTTTTGGCAGTATTGTACACACAAACATCTATCTGCAACTTTTGTGTTGATTATGGGCTGTATCGCTAATATTTCTTGTTGCTTGTGACAGTCTGTCGATCGTGACAACGTTTACTGAAAAGACGAAAATCAATAACTTACCTTCCCACCTGGTGTCCGCCATTTTTCACAATTCCCGGAAGTGCGTTATTCTCGCGGGAGTCCCCGTAGCTGTGTGGCCGACAATTATTATTCTGCTTTCGGTTTTGGATATTTTATCGCGATGTTGTTGATCGTGACAAATGGACGAAAACTGACACAGTGTGATACAATTCGACTTTGTGAGTAAACACTTTATCAGTTTCGTCAAATTTATGCATTGTAATGCATAATATGCTGTCTTTGTCAGTTTAAAGGACAATATCACGTAGTTACTGGAAGAAAAGACATCAGTGTCAATGTGTTTTACTTGATCGATGGCAGACGAAAGGTGTCACGATCAACAGTATGATTTTCAGACAAACATTTCTAAACACAAAATACATAATCAGAAAACAGCTTTGTGTAAGAATGTTTTAATAAATATCTTCTGAAACAATAAAAAACATACAAGAATCTTATATTTGTGCTAACCAATTTGTTAAGTTACACCACAAACTGTCACCATGAAAATGTCCCATTTTCGAACTGAAGTCTGCACATCAGAATCGCAAAAATAACTTAATAAATAATGGATGAAGCTGCAGTCTGTCTTTATTTTATTTTATCTATCTCTTGAACCATTCAGTACAACCATAATATGTGTGCTTCTTTAATAAAAATATCTATGAAAAAGAAAAGGCAAAATTAATGAGCAAGGTTACCATCAACGACTTTTTGAGACAGTCTCATATATAAATATTAACACATGCACACACACATCCTACCACCCTCTCCCCCACCCCCCAGTTAACACACACACCACACCAATACAGAATCACATACACACCCCGCCAAAACAGTGTCATACGCACAAACACACAAACACACACACACAGGTGCACACATCACCACCACAAACCACCATCACATATGCAATATTATAACACTTAAATAAACACTCCAACTGTAAAACAGAATGGCTCAAGATAAGCTCAAAGTGAAGTATAAAAAAGAAAAAGAAAGAAAACAAAAACAATAGCACCATTCAAAAGATCAATAATATTGCAAAATGTATAATTACGTAACTGTAAAAGTAACCTGCAGAGTTAAATACAAATCAGGAATAAAAGATTTACTGCTAAGTAAGATGTTTGAAGTTGGGTGAGAGAGAAAGAGAGAGAGAGAGAGACCGAAGGGATAATTCATAGGGGTGTGAAAATTGAAAAACAGACTGTATGAGATAAGATAAGATAATGTTGCTTATAGCCCAGCCGACCGCAGAGGGCCACATCAGGGCTGTCACCATGTTAAAAATCAACTTCACCAGTCATTAAAAAAAAAAAAAACACTTTCACACATCTCGTTAAATGACATCGTCTACAAACGAAACCAGAAACTTTGTTAAAAATCCTTCTTCCGTAAAATCTCAAATCAATGAAAAATGTTAATTTCTCGCAAAAACCCAAGGATCACGTCAGGCGGGACATCCTGAACAGGATCTTCATGGACTCCGCTGTAAAATGTTTGTGTCTCACATCGTGCAAGTCCCAACACTCTAAAAGAACATGTTTCATTGTGAGTGGTGCATGACATGGAATGCACCACGGAGCTTCTTCACTCTTTAAAAGGTAAGAATGGGTAAAATACGAATGGCCGGTGTGCAGCCGGCACAGAACCGTTTCCTCTTTACGACCACCCGACGTAGATGGGAGGAAGTCTTTAAGGTTGGACGATCTGAAAGAGTTTGTTATTCTCTGTGTGTTCCAATCCTCCTGCCAGAGGTCTCTCACATAATCGTTAATTTTGGGTTTCACATCTGAGCAGGGATATAAGTGTTGGACAGTTTCTCTCTTGTGGCGTTCTTGGCTAAACGTCAACCATTTCGTATCCCGCCGATGCCAACATGGCCAGAACCCAAGCAAGAGTAATGTTGTAACCGTCCGCCTTCAACTTGCTAAAAAGTTCAAAAAAAAGTAAAAGTTCTGGATGCGAAGGTTGCGGCCAGCTATGGCCTCCAAAGCTGACAGCGAATCCGACAGAACCAGAAAGTCCCTCCTCGAAGAATGGGAGATTATCTTCAAAGCCAGTACTAGAGCAGTAAGTTCAGCAGAATAGACAGAAGCATCTGAATGTATATGTTCCAACAATATCTGAGAAGGAGCACCAGGGCAGTAGGCTGCACAGGCCACTCCATCCTCAACTTGGAACCGTCAGTGAAAATTTTTTGATGGGATGGGAATTGGAACGAGCTCGGATACAAAGGTACGCAGAGAGCTGGTGGGACCCTTAGGGAAAGCTGGAGATCAAAACAATCCTGGGTAAAAAAGGGTCCTGGAGGTTGCCCGGAAATTTGGGAAAAATCGGAAACTACTCCCGGGTCTATACCTCATTCCGACTGAGGCTGCATACGGCCAAACGGCGGAATCTTTCGGTTATTTAAAACTTACTTGAACGGGGGTAAAAAAACAACATGGCAGGGATTCTGGTTCTAAACAGTCGGATGTAATAATTAAAGACATTTCAGCCTGCGATTGGACATAAGGGGTTTCACCTCCCTTGCGTACGGCGTACCGGGGTGGTGGGGAACCCCAAGACAAGACAAGCCCTGATGGGGGATGGGGCCCAAAGATTTTAGGTAAAAGATCTTGGGGACCGACACAGCACAACCGACCCAGTTTAGAAGGGGACCAGGCTCTTAGGGTGCAACAAAGTTTTCTATCACGCCCCAGCGTGTGTCACGACCCCCAGAATTTTCGTGCCTTTTGGCAAGCTTTTTGGGGTTTTAATATGGTGAAAATTTTAAGTTTTTGGCAAAATGACCCCAGAAATTTCCTCTTTAACAGCTGAATGGAGATTTCCCTACTTGAATTCCATCTGGAAAAAACTAGGGAAATTTAGGAAGGAATACACGGGGTTTTTGTAGCAAAAAGGTAAAACCTTACCATCCGCCACCGATGGATTTATCTACGAAAAGGGAGCCTGCGCTACACTCGGTACGGGCTTCCATTGCGTAGACAGCAAAATCATCCACAAACAATGAGCAGTCTGAACCCCCGAACTGATTGAACAATGTTTTTTCTTAAAACAAAAGGGGGAGGGGATAGAGCCCCCTGGGAACACCCAACTCCGCTCTACTCAGAAAAGGGGTGTCCCAACCCGGCCAAAAATGTCGTTCGCCAAAAATTTTTATAAAAAGCGGGGGTGACCCAAAAACCCAAACTGGATCAGAAGTCCCCGACTTCCAGGGGTTGTAGGCCTTCTCCAAGCAAAGAAAAATTTCCTGCATCTGTCTGTTTAAAAAAAGGTTCCAAGGTAATTCCAGACGAATCAAATGGTCAAAGTATACGATTTTTGCGGAAACCACACTGTTTTTTCGCCAAAAGGGGCCCTCGGTTTCAAGTTTCCACATGACCTCATTTTACCATTTTTTTCCCCCCAAAATTTTCGCACAGCTGGTCAAAGCTTGGGGGGGTAGTTTTGAGGTTAAAAAATTTTTCCCGGTTTGGGGGGGGGAATAATGAGGGCTGCCGCCAAAGGGGGGAAAGCAAACCCGTGTCCACACGTTTTATACCTTTAAAAGGGTGTTCAGACTTTTTCGGGAAAATGTTTCAATAGTTTTTAATGATTCATTAACCTGGGGAGGGAACGCGCAAAGAGTAAGGAAAATTCGCTCGTTTAAAAGTAAAGGGAAAATTGTAGTCTTCCTGTTGTGGAGAAAAGTTGCAGGGAATTTTTCTTTTTGGGGTTTGGTTTTTAAAAAAAGTGACCGATTTATTAAAAAGGGAGGAATCTTTTTAAAGTTGAACAAGCAAATTTGCAACTGCTTTTCTTTTCTGTTATTAAAAAATCCGAAAATTTTAGATGGGTTTAATGGGGCAGGGGTTTTTTCCCTTTGATTTTTTAAAAGAGCCACACTTTTTCTAAATTTTTGAGTCACCGGAGGCTTCCCCGACCGACTTTACCGATTTTAAAAATGTGTCTTGATTTAGCACGGAGTTTTGATGGGGTCGAGCGTTGGACCCGAAGGTCGTTGGGGTTTCCCGCGCTGACCCTTTTTTTAAATTTGGAAATTTGTTGGCATTCGAATCAACCAGGTGTTTTTTGGGATTTGAAGTTTACGGAAGCACTGGAAAACGGGGTTTTGACATTTGATCAATGTTATCAGAATTCTGCTGGGTCTGGACCGAAAAAAAACATGCCCTGGAATTTTTTTGAATAGGGGCTGAAAATAGATCCCTTTGCTTTTTTTTAAAATTAAATTTGTGAGAGACAGAGACGGTTTCAGTTAATAAGGTTTAAAGGGGACGGGGAAAATGGTCACTTCCGGCAGATCGCATGGACAACCACTCAATCCAGGCCAGCGAGGGGCACAAACCCCGACAAACAAAACACAAATGACCTGGGAAGAGTGGGGGTAAGTTGCAGACCGTCGTTCAACAACAAAACCCAAACCCAAAAAGGGACATCCCATTGCAACCTCTGGATACGTACAACATACCCAAAGGGAAATGGCCCGTTAAAGTCCCCCAACAAAAAAAAGGTAGGAAGTTCTTCTACAGACTGAAAAGGTCCTGACGAAAAACCCGGGGGCAGAAGGAGGTAAAAAAAGGAAACAGATTGTCACAGTTTTGTAAAAGGTAAACCTCGCACAACACTTGAAGGGGGAGACAGGCGACAGGACATCCCAGTAATTTTTTTGGGAGGGGAAAGGGAAACCCCCGCCCCCCCGCCCAAGTGGGGGTTTGTGCAGGATTTGAAAGAAATTAAGCCAGAAAGAGTAAAGGTTTCTGGCTTTGATTTGAGTTTCCTGAACGCCACGAGGGAAAGGGTTTTTTTTATAATTTTTGGCCAAAAGCTGGCTCCTAAAAATTTGGGAATTGTCCAGATATTCCGGAATATTGTATTACCCCAGGGTGCAGAGGGCGAAAAGGGAGAGATCGGGTCACTCCTCTTAATCCGGTGCAAAAGGTGTAAATTTATTAGGTTTGTATGGACTGTGTTTTCTTCAGACCTCTGGCAAACGCCAACGGGTGAAGAAAGGGGGGTCTGGATTGGGAGAGGGTGGAGGTTTCTTCCTTATCTCCACCATTCCACCTGGGTTGAACCCCTTCCCCGAAAGGGGCACGGGACAGGGGAGTTCGGGGGGGAATTCGGTTTTTTTTAAATCTCCCCAGCAGCAGATGTTGTAGACGGGGGGCATCTGAGGGGGGGCGGTTTTTTTGCCCCCACCGGGGCAGTCATTTTGGGTTTGGGGAAGGTGGGGCTTGCAACCACCAAACGGACAACGTACTTGCAATGTTTTCGAAAACGTAAAGTTTCAGTCTGACAGCGACGAAGAGTTTAAACTGTAGGAACTTTTTTTACGGGGCCCAAGCAACAAGAAGCTGCGGCGACTACGCCCCCAAACCTCTTGCGGGCTTGAAAAAAGGGGATCTTTCGTTTTGATTCTTTTAAAGCATTCCGTCCAAAGAGGGCGTTTCGTAAGAGGGGGGTGGGTTTCCACCGCAGTTAGCACAATTGGGCCCGGGTCTTGACACGGCCCCTCATGGGTTGCCTTGCAGCAAAAAACCCCATACCCTTTTCCCCGAACAGCGGTCCCTGACAGGCCAAAACTTCCCGGGCCCCGACACCTCAACGGGGCAACATAAACGACCCTTAAAATAATTAAACCCCCTTTTATGACCGGGGGCGCACAGGGTTGCAGAAGGGAGAAAGAGGGGGTTGGGGCCAAATCTCTCTGAACCTTTTTTTCTGCACCCCGCCACCCCTTCACACCCTGGGATCAGCTCCGTCTTAATTTCTGCCTTGTTTCACCAGATAAAACCTGCAGCGAATCCGCCTTTTGATGATTTAACGTTTGTGGGGAGTTTCCCTGATCTCCCTTTTCCCCAAATTTCTTTGCCCTTTGCAGCTGTTCAATTGTTTGGGATTTACCTGAATAAGAAAAGAAAACCCTTTTCCCAAAACCCCTGATGGACCGAGGGTCACCTGCTAAAACTTTAAAGCCCTTCGTACAAAAGGGCTCAAGCTGAAAAGGGGCTTTCCTCTCCTCCCTTCCACACAGCCAGGGCCCAAACCCGTCCCCGTCTACCCCCATCGGAATCATACTGAATCAAAAACCCGAAATAGGGGGTGCAGCCTTCCTCTTTTTTGGGGGATTGTTTTTGAAAAAACCATGTGTATTTTATTTAAAACATCTCTCCCTTTACCCACCCACCTTGGGGTCCAAAATAAGGGGGCCCGGGCCAAGAAACCAAGTCTTGACCCCTTCCCCCTCGGGGGAAAATCGACAAAAAGAAACACCAAACCCATCCCCCCTGATCTGCTCAACCCCGGGGGAAAAGAGCGAGACTGCAGGGTTAACTTGGCCCGTAGGGAATGTCCGTCTTTACCCGCCCCCGAAGGGGGCCGATTAACACCCCCAAAGTGTACTCCCGCAGGAGATCCAGCCAAAGTGATGTGTTTAGAGCGCTGGCCCCTCAATCACCAGGGTCTATTCCCCCCGACACAGGCGCACCGCACCAAAAAGCGGCGGATCTTAAGGAGACCACAGAGAGAAAAGGAGTGTGGAAAAGAAGACTTGAAGGGGAGACGAAGATAGAAAAGGGCCAAATAAGGAGGCAGAAAACAAGAAAAGGAGAAAGGTGGGTTACTCTTAGTCAGGATCCTCACCCTTAGCCTATCTGACATGGGAAGCCCTACCAGGGGCATCAACTCCTTACCACGTTACGCTTAGGCCAAACAGCATCTGCACCTCTCAGGCCTAGAAGCAGTGTGAAAAAAAACAGCCTATCGCCAAGTATTGATGCCCCCGCCAGCAAAGCCTAAGGGATCACTGGACCACGCAAACCCTCCGACCACGACAAGGTCGCAACCCCCCGGAGGGAGACTTGTATGAACATTTAACTATAAAAAAACATTCTCTATTAAACCAAGTATGGAATAAAAGGGCACAAAATTTCAATGCCAGGAAATTATATCACAAAAAGTATGATTGTATAAACAGTAAAAATAATACAAATAAAGATATTTGTAGTAAAAATGGCTTGGATGGGTGTGTGTGTGTGTGTGTGTGTGTGTGTGTGTGTTTCCTCACACACACACACATACATATATACATATAAACACACACATACATATTATATACACATACACATATATACATATACACATACATACATATATATACACATACATATACACACATACATACATATACACAAACATACAGACAGAGCCGGAAAGCCACAAGAACGCCAGTTGTTGGATGACGTTGTGACTCATATCGACCTTGTCCGGTCAATCTGGCCAGTGTCAGACAAGCAGCTCAGAAGAATTGCAGAAGAAACAAAGAGTGACACCACCCTCAGACCAGCGCTCGAGTACACAGCAAAAGGATGGCCCGTCTACAAGAGTGACGTCAACCTTGAACTCCAGGAGCTCTATGCAGTCCGAAACGAGCTCAGTGTTCACGAAGGGCTACTCAAAGGAAATCGCATTGTCATCCCAGTCTCTATGCAAGAGGAAATCTTGGAAGCCATCCATGCCGGACACCAAGGCATCACCAAGTGTCGCGAGCGCGCCAACAATGCTGTTTGTGGCCCAGAATCTCCAAAGAAATTGCCCAAAAGGTACGCTCTTGTGCCCTCTGTGATGAAAAGCCATCGCAGAGATCAGAGCCTCTCAGACCTACACCTCTACCCGAAGGGCCTTTTCAAATGATTGGTGCCGACCTGTGTGAAGTCAAAGGTTCTCAGTACCCGTCGTCGTCATCGACTACTTCTCCAGATATTTGGAAATTGCTCACCTGCCAACCATGACATCCGCCTGTGTGATCGGAAAACTGAACATTTTTGCCCATCATGGATCCCGAATGTTGTAGTCACAGACAACGGACGACAGTTTTCCTCATCGGAATTCAAGACCTTCTCCGACACTTGGCATTTCACGCATGCTACCAGTAGTCCTTACTTCCCGCAGAGCAACGGAGAAGCAGAGAGAGGAGTGCAGATCGCCAAGCGAATCTTGCAACAGAAGGACCCTTTTCTTGCTCTTCTCGCATACAGAGCAACTCCCACGGCGTCTACAGGAGTGAGTCCAGCCGAACTCGCCATGGGAAGAAGATTGAGGACTACAGTTCCAACACTTCCTGTCAATTTGAAACCGCAGGAATATGACAGAGAGACCATAGCTCAAAGGGATGCTAAAGCCAAAGAGAACAAGAAATACTACGATAGGCATCATGGAGTTCGATCCCTTCCTGAGCTCCTCCCAGGAGACTGTCCTGCAGAAACTGGATCATGATCCCCAATGGTCCAAACCTGCCAGAGTCCTCGACCAGATCGCGCCCAGATCTTACCTGGTGGAGAACCCCAAGGTATGTGGTATAGACGGAACCGCAGACACCTCTGCCTATCCCATTCCATCCCTCAGGTGCCTTTGCTCAGAGTGCCGCCTGCCCACAACTCCCAACTGAACCCAGGGTCCCCTGTCCTGACCCTCAGCCAAAAGTATATCCTTTGGCTGATCCCCAGTCACCAGGACCACCTCGGCTGGTATCCAATGCCACCAGCCAAACCCTCCCGGGACACCAGCGCCCTGCCTTCTACAGCAGCCCATCCAGACCGGTCCCATCTACAGCATCACCTGTTTCCGTTCAGACAACTCGCTGTGGACGAGCTGTTGTCATTCCAGCACGATACAGGGACTAATACCATCCTCTTCACCCTGTGGTCTACCGTACCGGCCTGGGTTTTCGAATTGTGTTGAAATTTGTCAAAGACTCGTCTCTCCCTCGGTTATCCCAAACAGACTCTAAATTCATAAGTTTCTGTGCAACTCGGTGCACCTGTTTGTCCATTAAAAGGGGGGAGATGTGATAGAATACGGTTTGAAAGATACGCATGCGCGACGAGACCGACGCTCGGCTTGGCGGTTTTCTCTGGCCATTTTCTAGGCAAATTATAGAGTAAGTGCGCCGGTGTCCGTACCCCTTCAGGCTTGAAAGCTCCTAACTTCGGAGCTGTGGCTTCGATCGCCATGCTATAAATTGCTCAGCTATGTGCGGGCTGTCGCCTTCCTTGGCTGCCATTGGTTGGTTTAGAGGGGAATCCCCTAATTATGTAGAAGCCCGTGTCTGATGTCAGTCCTCTGAGCCTCGGACCGTACCGGGGGTTTTCCCTTTATCCATACTAGCTGTTCCTCGAAGCCGTACCCCGGTAAGCCTCGATCCGTACCCTACTACCCTGTTCCGTACTGTCTTGCACTTAGTGGTGTTTTTAACCAAGTTAAGGGTTGTAGACAATCGTTTGCATACCTAGAATTATGTACGATTGCTTGTCTGTAATTTTATGGTGGATAGGCATGGGATAGTGTAGTCCATGTGTGCGTGATGTCAGAGTGTGTGAGTGACTGTGGTACTCGAGAAGTTTTGGAAAACATGAAGGTGAATGGATATGTAAGGCAGAAGGATAGAAAGAAGGAGGGGAAAGCAGAGGAAATAGAGAAATGACCAGATCTTAGTAACAAACATAACAGTATCCCCAATCAAGTCACCAAGTATTAGTTGTACATGTATTAAAATCTGTAAACATAATAAAATGAACAAAAAGTAATGAGTAGGCTGTTGTATAACAGACATTGGCTTTTAAAACAAAACCAGAGAAATTTAAAAGCTGACAGATCTTGCTTACAAAACCAGCACCAGATCAAAAACAAGAAAATTAAAAGCTGACCAGATCTTGGTTACAAAACAACACCCGGATGAAAATCAAAACACAGAAATAAACAGCAAAAATGGCTTCTTTCATGTTCAAAAATATGTACAAACATGGCAAACAAATGCAGTTTTTTTTGAAAGGATGCCATGATGGCCTGAGGGCACACAGTGCAAATGCATCCATCTCTTGCATTCTTCACAGTTCACCCATGTTCCTCCTCCCCTGTTTAAACATTGAACCCAAAGCTGTGATTTAGCTTTCAAAATTGTTTTCCTTTTCCATTCCCCTTTCCCTTCCCCCCTTTTTCTCCTCTTTCTTTCCCTTCTTGGCAAGCTTCTCCTCTTTCTTCTCTTCTCTCTCTCTTCTTTTCTGCTTTCTCTTCCTCCTTCCTTATCTTGTCTTCTTTCTCCTTCCTCTTCATCTCTAAACCAGCCTCACTGGTGAGGATTCTATGAACAACAATGGGTTCTTTCTTCTTAAGGGTAGATCTACTTGCTTCTTCCCCTGTCACGATCAATGCACAAAACTTCATCCATGTTGCTCTGCCATGAAGTGCATGCATGGGTTCTGTATTTTTATCTCCGCTGACCTTGCGAAGGAGATCGTCCACTTCACTGGTAGGCACGACCTCTGCAACATCAGGATCAGCCACCTCTGAAAAGATATCCTCACCCAACAAAAGAGTTGCTATGGAGGCATCCTCAAGAAACATAAAGTCCGAGAGACAGCTGATCCTGACGTTGCTGAGGTTGTGACTGTGCTAGGGGCAGCAGTAGTGGTGACCATGGTACTGGTAGTGGCATTGCAAGTGGTGACCGTGGCAGTTGAAACCGGGGCAGGGTCTGTGTCAGTGGAGACGGGGCAGGTCTGTGTCAGTGGAGACCGGGCAGGGTCTGTGTCAGTGGAGACCGGGGCAGGGTCTGTGTCAGTGGAGACCGGGGCAGGGTCTGTGTCAGTGGAGACCGGGCAGGGCCTGTGTCAGTGGAGACTGGGGCAGGGCCTGTGTCGGTGGAGACCGGGGCAGGGCCTGTGTCGGTGGAGACCGGGGGCAGGGCCCTGTGTTAGTGGAGACCGGGGCAGAGGCAGGTCGCTCGAAGAAGGTTTTGTACGCCCTCTCTGGTATGGCTTGTGGGCTGAAGGGATAGATCCCTGTTACTGCAAAGCAGATCGAATGTTTTCCGGGGTCATGGCCTGACCCCACGCTCTGCAGAAAAGTCCAGCAAAACTTGCCTTGTTGACCACATGGTTTCTGTCCCCACTCATGAATTTCTGTGCACTCCCCGCGGAAGCCCTTCGTAAGTGAGGAGAAACGTGAGGACCTGTCAGTGGCTGCAGCCAGTGATGGTGTGAGGGGGCAAGGCTATGATCGTGATCCCCTCTTGAACAGCAAGCTCCAGCATCTGCAGAGCTTCATGGCTGTGGTGTTGATCAAAAAAAGGACCTGAGGTCGCTCAGGGCCACAGTGTTTCAGGAAACACCTCCTTGAACCACTGGACCCGAGTGAATCCTCCATCCATGCCTTGTCTTGATAAGTCCATACTGAATGGGGAGGGGCCTGCGTAGTTGAAAAGCCATGCACCGCCTTGTGCGTCTTCCCTTTTACAATAAACATTGGGGGCATGGTGGTACCCGCTGCACTCACACAGGCTACAACTGTAATGTTTTGCCTCGAAGGCGAGACACGGCTGTTGAGGGACTTCTGTCCCTTCTGACAAAGGACTTTGCAAGGCGTATGTTCCAAATTAAAACCACTCTCATCCATATTCCAGAGATGCTGGGAGTCAATGCCGTCGATCAACTCACCAACATCTCTGAAATATCTATCCACCACCTCTTTGCTCATTGCCTTGCCCCGGTTGGTACAAAGTTTGGATGGTGATCTGAGCGACAGCTCAGGGTGGCGTTTCATGAAACCCTTATACCACTTTTGTCCAGCTGGACCATCTCTTTAAAAGGGGTCTTCAGATGTGCTTTCCGGCAAAACTCTGCTGCCTTAACCTGGACGAGTCGTTTTGTAAGTCCAAAGCCCTGTCGGCGAGGTCTCGCAGCTTGGCTGAGAAGGCGACCTCCACGTTGGTCGGCATCACCGGCGTGCCCCTTTGCCGATCCCTTGTCTCTGTAACACAATCAATGAATACGAAATAAAGAAAATGAACTCAATACATTTTCAAAGATAGAATTTAAAACAGATAATTGAAAATACACAAAACATAGACTCCATACCAATACCCAAGACAAACCCTTGATGCATTTACTTACTTTGAAGGGCCCTTTCAGTCTGCTGAATAAAAAGACATTGTAGATTGTGTGCTCTACAAATTGGCTTGTTTTAAGAGATAAACAGAAACAAAAATATAACACCAACCTTCCCGTTCATGTGATCAGAAAGGGTCATCACAGGAATGTTGAATTCCTTGGAGGCTTTCTTCTGGCTTATCTGGCCCGATCTGATGAGTCCAAGGGCTCTCTCCAGATCATCCTTGGAGTACTTGGGAGGCATGATTTCTGAAAATGTATAGAAAACACCTGCTAAAATGATCCCATAAACACATTTATGTAACATCACATGATTAAACACATACAAACACACACACACCCATAGATCTACTGTTCAAGCATTGACACTTCAAGTGTAGACCTAGTCTAAAGTCATTTGTATACTATTTCATGCGCCTATTGTTTACATTTGACTGCTAAGTCCTCATTATTAATTGTATACATTCTTTTAATTAAAAGAATAACATTTAGCATTAACACAGCTTAAAAGACTTTTTAAAAAAAAACTTAAAATCTTCAACAGATGCGTGGGTACGGACCGAGGAAGACCCTGATTTTTTCAGGCCCGGGACCGTACCTCTTTCAACTTTGCTGAACGCTACGTTATGTTTTGACAAATACCCATGAAACTTGATTGAAAGCATACTTTTAACCCCCATAATCGTGTTAAGCATGAAAAATACATCTAGAACGACCCAAGATGAGCTCTACGACCATTTAAAACAACCATATCAACTGAATTGATCGAGTGAAAACTTACCAGTTTCCACAAGCAGGGAACGAAAGTAGGAGTGGGTTTGCCGCGTAGGCAGGTACCACGTAAAGTGAGCGCGAAGACGTCATTGGCTACAATATGCGCTGCAGGATAGTTCTAGTTTAAAAATAGACGCTTCACGAACCGACTGGAGGTCAACAGACGACTAAAAACGACGAAACCGAAGGGGTACGGTCCGAGGAAGGGGTACGGACACCGGCGCACTTACTCTAGTGGATCGCAAAACATCATTAAGCGCGTTTGTCTGTCGTCCGTGTGCTGCTGATCGTGATACTAGTATTGGGGTTTCTTCTCATGCACAAAAACGCATACACACGCACACAGTGCAACTCACCCTGCAGTACTGGAAAGGCGAGTGGGTGGTCATCTGTGACGCGCCTGTCCAAGCCGAGCTTGCAGCTTTCCTCACAGGGTCAAACAGCTGACGGCGCAACCAGGGAGGCGAAGGCCACGTCTGGTTTCCGCGGGTATGGTGGTTGTCTTCTCCGGTGTTGGTTCTCCGGACGCCACACGTCGCTCCCTTGGCTTGAAGTAGAGGACGGGCGTCTGCAATGGTAATGTAGCTGTCTGGCTGGCTTTGAAGTAGCCTAGTCGGGGCTTTGAGGTGGTCCTCACTCGACGGGGGTGACGAGTAGAATCAGCCAGCTTCTTCCCGCCCTGTCGTCTGCTGGTGAGTGAGCACTGCTCATGAATGCGAGGTGCACCTTCCGGTTCCGGTGGTGAACCGAGTGCGTAGTCACAACACACACACACACACACACACGCAGACGTCACTTTAGACGGGAATTTGAAGTGTCTTGCGCTAAAATTCCGAAAAATCTAACCTATTTCGTATTTCTGTGGCTAGAAAGGAACTCAATCAACCAAAAACAATACAAGAGCCGAAGAAATTGTCGGTCCCGGATCAGAAACACGTCTAGCAACTGCGCATGCGCTTCCTCCTCCTACTTGTTACCATAACCATACGGCTGCAGACTGGATTGTTTAGTCTGGTCAAGAATAAGATTCTTAACAAAAAACCTAGTCATTCCAACTGTCTAAACTTCTTGTGTGGGTGATGATGGCGCAGCAATCTGAAAGTCTACCTAACCGAATATTGCGGTCTGCCCAATAGTGATCCAGTCTGGCCTTGAAGCTGTCGAGAGATGGTGCGTTAACCACTTTCTGGGAGCACGTTCCAGGGATTCACCACTCGAGCGTGCTATTCCAGCGGACTACCGTTGCTGCAGCAGTGAAGTTCTGGTAGATAATTTTCCTTTCATTTCTATTTAATAGCTCCATCTAGTTTAATGACAGTGAAATAGGTAAAAATACAATCATGACATTGTTGAACTGTAAGATTCAGTTGGACGTAGTTTAACTTGATGATCCATGCTTGTGGCCATCCCCACCCACTCCACCCCTAGCCCCCAGTGTTCATGCTTCGGTCAAAGGTTGTGCAGAAAGAGAAGCATGCTTGGCCTGGATGAGAGCCACAGACATGTAGAAAACTGATGCCATTCAAAAATGAGAAAAACTATCACCAGATTCTCTCTCTCTCTCTCTCTCTCTCTCTCTCTCTCTCTCTCTCCGTCTCCCTCCCTCTCTCTGTCTATGTCTGTCTCTCACCCTCTCTCTCTTTAAAGAGAAAGAGAGAGTGTGTGTGTGTGTGTGTGTGTGTGAGTGAGTGTGTGAGTTGAGCCCAGGTGATCCTGGTGAACTGAGATTAATTAACGGTCTAGAGGTCGAAACATGTCATGTTTTGTCTTGTGATTCATTTGTCCACATTTTTGTTTGGTGGTGGGCTAACACTAATATTTAACTTTAAGACATAATGGTCACAGACCATTTACACTTTCCTTCTGCTCTCTCTCTCTCTCTCTCTCTCTCTCTCTCTCTCTCTCTCTCTCTCCTCTCTGTGTGTGTGTGTGTGTGTGTGTGTGTGTGTGTGTGTGTGTGTATGAGTGAGTGTTTACACAGGACTGTTTGTGGACAGTTGTCCTGTAAAAGAATTTTTTCAGGAATTACACAGGACATGAGACACTGTGAAGTGCAGAACAAGGGAAAGAGGAGAGGTGGCTGTTGAAATAGGATTTTGCTGAACTGATGTCATCAGATCACATACGTGATTATCACTGCCAAGTAAAAACCATGCCACTCTGAAGCCCCTATTAATATTCTGCAGGGCAGGAGGTAGCAAATTTTGACTGGAACATTTTTAACATTTGAGCTGGAAGTGGATTTGTTAAGATGAAAGA
>CM031606.1:73811076-73894143 GCA_018398815.1 Conus ventricosus
TGACATAGCAGGTTGTGCTTCAGTCGGTGGGCGCGAGAAAGAAGAATGCTTTCAGTCTGTGGGGGAAAGAGAAGATGGACTGAAGTGAGGAGGGGGATTCACGGGAGAGGGAGAGGCGGTATGTCAAGGGGCGTGGCAGACAATCAGCAGCTGCAACTCGAACTAGGACAGCTAGTTTCAAGCGAATTTTTCACTACCAAATTTTTATAGCCCAGCAACACTGCCATTTGGTGGAAACATGGGGATAAAAGTTCCAACTGGCGAAAACTTCCAGCTGCATGTTTATATTTTACAAATATTTTTGTAACAAATTTTATCCTTTTTTCCACATTTGTTTATATAACAGCATGGTGCTCACACCCAGATAAAGATTTCCGTTTGATTTTGATGTCAACACACACAGGAATAAGGCAGATTCCTAAAATGCACAGTTTTATGGGGGTTTCTTAGCTGGATGAGGAGCTATGAATTTTTGTTTATTTTATGCAAAAACCCTTGGCAAGGGGAAAGCACTCATCTACACAGACGCTGGCGCTCAAGGGGTTAATACTTGCACACCTTTAATCAGAACCAGAACCTAAGACTCATTTAAGAGTTTCAGTCCTGTGACCACAAGCTGTTGCAAAACTTTATGCATCAAAATCAGAATGCAGTGGAATCGGTAAAGTTATAAATCATGGTCAGTTCTCTAAAACGGTAGGTCAAGCTATGGCATCTGTTTGTGTGTTTCATGGAACTTTATATGCAAATTATGCAACACTTTACCTGCATTAGTCCATACACACACAAAAAAGGAAAAGTGAGCCTATGTGTATAAATTGTTCAAGCAAATGTTTGGTATTTAGCAAAGCTCGACATGTTTAAGGACAATCTCATAATTTTTTTCTGCCCAGTGAACCCAACAGGGGCCATTTCAGGATAATTATGTCATCAATGCCAATTCCTTTCACAGTTGTTTAAAAGAGAGAAAGAATAGAAAGAAACACACACGCACACCCACACACACACTCCTCCATAAAAATCTTTCTTCCATAGGTCTGTAACATGAACTAAAAAAATCGCTTAATTATTGTAAATCATTTATGTATATGGCCTGAAGCATAAAAAAGTATTGATTTTTGTGACATTAAGATTTATTTTGGAGTCGCTAATTTCAGTGTTCTGTTAAAATGTACACTGATTTCAGGCTGAAACAAAGGATAGTGTAATTCAGTCATTTTAGTAAATGAATACTGCATGATTTGAAAATACTAATTAAGAAATGTTTATAACTCCACAAAGACTCATGAAACAAAGCTAAGAATTTCCTAGTTCATAACCATTTTATGGTTTGTTTATTTTCAAGAACAAGTCAGTGAACAGTATGTGACCTCCTTTTGAATGGCATGGGTACATGTTCTTTTTTTTTTCCTTTAATGAGCTATGAGCATTATTTACTAATACCAGTTATTCCAGTTTTTGGATTACCTCACATAGGCTGCCACAATGTGTCATCGGATTTTAGTTCATTTTTGAGGAGAATGAAGATTGTAGTAGCTGAAGCTGACCATGAAATGGCTGGTGATTTTCACACAGCATTTTGTTGCATTGAAGTAGTTTTCTTCAGGCTGATTTTGTCCACATTGTTTCCAAAGCAGAGAAAAGTATCCCCAGAGACGGTGACATAATCATTGCCACCAACACTTTCATTTTTCTCCCGATATTTTCTTAGTTTAACACTAATTTATGAAATCCTAGTTTTCAGGAAAAAATTCAGAAATCTAAGATAAAATTAAAAGGTCCTGTATTTGTCAGAAACTTTGTGAGTTTTGGCATCATTTGTTCTTTTGGAGAGTGAGAATGCCACGAACACAATGTGCTGAGGGGACATTGATAAGTTCCACATTTTAGAATTGTTTCGCTTTCAGTGCAAAGCCAAACTTCCCAGTATACCCCTTCAGCCTTGTTTCCCTGAATTTTGATTCAAGAGAGTGGGCTGCAATGCATTACATGACCCTAACATAGAATAGAAAGTTCTGGTATAAATTTTTCAATTTTGTGCTTCTCAGTTGATGTGATTCGGAGCCTTGTAACCAAGATCCGAATAACGTGTACAGCTCACTGTGTTGTGACAGTCACCCTTCTTGGATGTTCAGAACTGACCCAACTTTTGCTTCAACGCAGCGGCAGTACATTGGCATATGATCTCCAATCAGACAGCTTCTCTTCAGACGTGTGTCGGAAGGATACACAGGAGCACTGGTAGAAGTGGTGCGTTGTATGATAGTGACCTGCTTTGTGACCTTCCCATCTAGCTGCCTGTGTCCTCATCTGGTATTCATCGCTCACCATGTTTTGGCTGGGACTTCAACGAACTGCTTCGTGACGTTCTTCAGTATGCAGCTTCAAACCCATGGCAGTTCATTACTATGTGCTGTTGGGTCTGTCCCCTTTGTTCTTCATAAGGTATGGCTGGTCTGTCTGGTCAGAGTTGGGTTTTGTGTCTGGTGCTGCTGCATTGGTTTCAAAGTATTGATCATACATTTCATGCATTGATTTTTTTTTTTTTTTTTTTTTTTTATTAGTTCACATCTTTGTTGCTGTGAATAGAATATTTGGCAAAGCTGTTAAGAATCTGTTAGTAAGTTAAAAAAAACAAAACAACCACCCCACAAACGGTCAAGTGTGCATATCCTATAGATCACTTGATAAATTAAGGAAAAAGATATTGTGTTTAAATCTGTTTCTTGTTGTACTGAAATATGATGACCTCTCACAAAATGATAGCAACAGTACCAGCAGCCTTGGCGAAGTGGTTAGCATCAGACTCCTGGCTGTGAGGTCATGGGTTTGATTCCCATCAGTCATGTAGGATTTTTCAGCCCCGACTGGCTCCTACCAGAGTTGAGTTTGCTGCGGGCTCAGTTGGGAAGACTAGGACCACACAGTCGAATGAGTTTCATCCACAAAGTGGATGCAGCTCTGAGAGTGTTGCTCAGGAAATACTCTGCAGGTGTCTGTAACTCTTGGGCCTGGTTGACGAAGGGATGTATTATGAAAGTAAGCATATAGTACAGCCCTGTCATGCAGTCTCATACTGAAATGGAAATCTGTAGCGGCATCATCACCCTCATTCTCATAGATAAGGATTAAAAAAGTCTCATATTCTGTGGCCCTTCATGCCCTGCTCTCATGGTGGCCTCAGTTTTGATGCCTTTTCCATGTCTGTGGCCTTGGGTTGATTCTGTCCGGGTCACCAGTATCAGCAAATTCATGGGGGCTGTCATTGGACAGACATGGTGGCGCCCTCTGGAGGGAGAGGTCACTCATGCTAGCTCCGCAACTAAACAATTATTGTCATCAGTAGGGAGCTTAGTAGATGGTGTCTTCATATGTTGGATCAGAACAGGCGCCACTGAACACCACCGAAAAGACTTGGCGGCGTGCAGTGTCTCCTCTGGTGGGTTGCCTCTTGATGACTTGCCATTGACCACTCCCTGTGGGTTGCTTGTGCTGGGGCTGCGGCGGGCCAGGCCGGGCTGTGGCTATGGACAAGGAGGTTAGAATGAGTGCAGAGTGTAATGCCACTGATGTGGCACAGAAGGTGGGACAACAACAACAACAACAAAATGATAGATAAGTTCAGCCAAACAGTCACGCTGCAGGTAACAAACAATGGTGGGAAACAGTTTTAGATAAAATGAGTTTTCAGTACTAGTAGCTGTTGCAAAACTATTTAGCTTTGATATTATGCTATTGGTTTTATTTAAATGATGCTTGAAATCTGATCAGTTGATGGTTTGATATTTTACATCCTTTACTTCATATGATGCGAGGTACTGCAGCTGAAAAGTCCTTTTTCTCACAGAGGTTTCCATGCTCTTGGGACACTTAAGAGAACTATAATGTTTTCATTAAATTAATGTTCAGAAATCTTTACAACTGGAAGGGTCTTTTTCACCGCTTTCTGCTGATATATATCTTTCAGTATCTTAAGAATTCAAGATATCTGTCGTTTTATGTGAGGTGGTACAGTTAGTCTAGTAATGATTAGTAATATCGATTTCTGCCATTCGAATTGGAATAGATTACTATACCCACACCCATGTACATGTATGCATGCATGCATACACACACAAAATTACTGTTTTGCTGGCCATTATTTGTATCTGTCTTAAGACTTCTGGAGGTTCAGAATTCCACAAGAGTGGTTTTACACCTACCGCAAGTTTGTATGATCTGCAATGACATGGTTTGAGCTTGGGAAAGTACAGTTAGAGGAGAAGAAGCCAAGAGCAGGGGGGGTGGGGGGGTTGGGAGCAGTGTATATGCTCAGAAAGGGGGGGGGGGGGGGAGGAGCAGTGTGTATGATCAGAGGGGGAAGGGGAGGGAAGCAGTATATATGATCAGAGGGGGGAGGGGAGGGAAGCAGTAATATGATCAGAGGGGGGAGGGGAGGGAAGCAGTATATATGATCAGAGGGGGGAGGGGAGGGAAGCAGTATATGAGACTGTCTCAAAAAGTCGTTGATGGTAACCTTGCTCATTAATTTTGCCTTTCTTTTTCATAGAGATATTTTTATTAAAGAAGCACACATATTATGGTTGTACTGAATGGTTCAAGAGATAGATAAAATAAAATAAGACAGACTGTAGCTTCATCCATTATTTATTAAGTTATTTTTGCGATTCTGATGTGCAGACTTCAGTTCGAAAATGGGACATTTTCATGGTGACAGTTTGTGGTGTAACTTAACAAATTGGTTAGCACAAATATAAGATTCTTGTATGTTTTTATTGTTTCAGAAAATATTTATTAAAACATTCTTTCACAAAGCTGTTTTCTGATTATGTATTTTGTGTTAGAAATGTTTGTCTGAAAATCATACTGTTGATCGTGACACCTTTCGTTCTGCCATTGATCAAGTAAAACACATTGACACTGATGTCTTTTCTTCAGTAACTACGTGATATTGTCCTTTAAACTGACAAAGACAGCATATTATGCATTACAATGCATAAATTTGACGAAACTGATAAAGTGTTTAACTCACAAAGTCGATTTTTATCACACTGTGTCAGTTTTCGTCCATTTGTCACGATCAACAACATCGCGATAAAATATCCAAAACCGAAAGCAGAATAATAATTGTTGGCCACACAGCTACGGGGAGTCCCGCGAGAATAACGCACTTCCGGAATTGTGAAAAAATGGCGGACTCCAGGTGGGAAGGTAAGTTATTGGGGTTTTCGTCTTTTTAGTAAAGGGGGCCCCGATCGACCGCTGTCACAAGCAACAAAATATTAGCGATCCCCCCAAAACAAAACAAAAAATTGCAGATAGATGTTTTGGGGTGTACAAAATGCCCCCAAAA
The DNA here is from genome assembly GCA_018398815.1 of Conus ventricosus. Lineage (NCBI taxonomy): Eukaryota > Metazoa > Mollusca > Gastropoda > Neogastropoda > Conidae > Conus > Conus ventricosus. The sequence goes on from CM031606.1 coordinate 73,816,430, forward strand.
AAAAAATCATCCGTTTAAGGTTCACTTGTAGAACATGTTGCTTGTGTAGAGAAAAAATTTCCCAAACAGGCGAAACTATAATTATGGCTACGTCGCAATCGACGGCATGGGAATATTTTGCTTTTTTTTAACGGGAGATTTTGTATTTATGTTTTTTCCTGTTCGGTTTATGTAAAGAGATCGTTTTTTGTTAAAAATTTAACCCCCGGGATTCCAGCACATGTACTTGAACACAGTGCACGTTGTGTGACAGATTTGAAAAAAAGGGGCGGGAAAAAGGGGCTGTTTTGTCACTGTTATGTCTCCCCTTCCATCAACGGTTTAAAACCCCCAAAATCATATTTTGCATTAATAATTAGAATAGCTTTATTTCCATTTTGTGTGATGACGTTTTTGCTGCAAAATAAACAAACGGTTTTGGGAAAAAAATTGTTTTGGTTTCCCGTTTAATAATCTTACCATGTTTTGTTTTTGCATTTTTCGTTTGGACTTAAGATCCAGTTGTGGAAATTCTGATGCAAAAAGATGGTTTGGGCCTAAGTTGTGGAAAGCTATTCTTTCTTTAAAATGAATTTTTTTAAACTTTTTAACAGTTAACAAAAAGTTGGGGTCAGAAATCCCCAATTCAAAATTTTATTTTTAGGAAAAGAAAAAAAAGACATTTGTTTAAAATTTAAATTTTTAGGCATGCATCAGCCCCTTTTAAAATAAATGCCTTTGGGGGATGGTGTTGGAAGGCCTAGGCTTCATTAAGGGCCCGCCCCTTTTTTATTACCACTGTAAAAACTACTTCAAATTTATTTTTGATGTGCGTGCTTGAAACAAACAACTTGCATGATTTCCCATGATGGCAGAAAACCCTCCCCCGGGTTTAAAAACTAAACCCCCTGTTCCCCTTTTAAATTGGGCTGTTTAAAACCCCAAAAAAATTTCAAGGAATGCGGGGGGGTTGGGTTTTGGCCCCGCCAAATCTCCAAAATGGCAAACCCGAGGGATAGCCCAAAAAAAAGGGTGGGCAGTTGGGGAAAATTGGGACTATGTTCAAAAAAGACCAGGCAAACGTTTGGGGGAAATAAAATTGGGCGGCAGGGGGGAAATCTTTGGGGAGGGGAAAGGAAACAATATTCTGACCCCCCCTGGCCCCTTTCCCCTGATGTGTTCGTCCTTCAGGGGGGAACCCCTTTAAGTTTTGCTTGGGAGTTGCCTTCGCAAAGGGGCACCCCCCCAAAACCTTTCATTTGGGGTTTGGGAAGTTTTTGGGGGGTTTTGGGGAAAAAAAACCCCCCTTTGCGTTTTAAAAAAGGATGAGGTCCCAAACCGCCCCTGGGGCTACAACCAAAAAGGGCTGGGGACATTTCCCACGTTAAATTTTTTCTCAGGAAAACCCCAACTCTTTTGCCAGAAAAACCCGTTACTGACTATTCATCTTTTTGGGGTGATTTGTGCATTTGCCCGCCAAAGGGCAAAGGGAAAATTTTTTACAAAACTGTTGGGAAAAACCCTTTTGGAGGGGGTACCCCTTTTTGACAGCCCTTTTGGGTTTTTGTGGGTGGGTGCGTGCCCCCAAAACAAAAAGGGAAGCTGCCATTTTTTCATCTTGCCCAACAAAGGGGTTTGGGAAAATAACCGCTGTACCCTTTTGGGGCTGGCTGGGAAGAGGGCCCGTGTGACGCATGTGGTGGGTCCCTCAAAAAAAAGCAGTGGGTGAAAAAGTTCGTGAGGGGGAAAAAGTGGTACAGGAAAGTACGCAATGTTTTTGCCCACGTAGGGGGGCCACTACAAACCCTTTCCCGCGAAAACCCCAACAAAGGGAAAAGCGTCCTCTGAAAGATCTTTCCTTTGTGGAATCCCAGAAAAGGAAGATTTTTTCATCGCAAATCGCAGACAATGCCCGGCCCCGAGTCATTCACAGTGTGCGCGGCCTTGGCCAAAAAATACTTTCAAACAAAAAATCAAACCTGTTTTTCCTTCTTGCTTTAAAAAACAATCGGAGGATTTGTGATATTTTGTTTTGTTACAAGAATGGGGAAAAAAGTCCCGCCCGAAGCTGAAAAAACCCCCAAATTTAACTCGGGTTCCATTTGTACCGAACCTGGGCTTTGGGCCCCCCATTTGCAGCTGACCCCCCCCCCTGGGCCCCGATGTTCAACCCGCTGCCAACCCCCCGTTTTTCTGACCCGATCCCGCTGTGACTCCATTTGCTCCGAATTTGTCCTGACTCCATCATGGGACTCCCCTTTACTCCCGACTCCCCTCATGTGACTTCTTTTCCCCCTGATCCCCTTTTGCTCCATATCCCATCATGCTGAATCCCGTTTGCCCTGAACCCATATGTGCTCCCCTCATGCTCTGACTCCCTTGCTTTTGGCCCCCCTTCGCTCCTGACTCCCATCCTGCAACCCGGCCCCAGTCTAAAATGGTAGTTGGGACCCACATACCCCCCAAAGTTTAGTTTTTTTTAAAAACCCCGTCCAGAAAATATCTGAAAAAACAATTTTTTGAGCTTCAGGGGGTTATTAAACAGAATTTAAATTGACCCACTACCCCCCTTTCCCGCTGTTTTGGAAAAGAAAAATTTTTTAATTGAAAGGGACAGTGGAAAAAAAGCTTAGACTTTAAAAAATGAAAATTCCTGTTAAAACTGAACCCCGTGCAAACAGGGGTGACGGCAAATGTCTGCCTCGTGCTTAGTCAGTTTGGCCCATGGTAAAAAAAGCTTTCATATTTAAAAGAGAGGGAGGGGTTGTTGTTGAGTGGTCCAAAAAAAGAATGTTTAGTACAAGGGGAAAGGGAAAAATTGGCCCTTTGTCAGGAAGCCCCCGAGGGATTGCCGTTGGGTTTGGGAGTTTTGGGAGATTTAAATCTGGGTTAAGCCGGGCAAAATTTCGGGGCCCCCATTAAAAAGGGCTTTTTTCAAGAACGATGGGAGATCCGGGACAAAAGGGGTGACCCTGGGGGTTTTGGCGTTGGCCTCAAGGGGAAACCCAAAGTGCAAAAGGGGCCCCGTCCAAATCATTTTCCCTCCTTAAAGGGGGCCTTGGGAAAGATCGTGAGTGACAAAGGACCCCTTTTTTCCCCTGTTAGAACCCCCCTCTGCACCCCCCTTGGCCCCCCAAACAATGTTTGGGCCATTTTTACCAGGAGGGCCGGGAGGGCCCAAAATGGAAAATGCCCAACCTTTTTGTGCCCAAATGCGCCAATAAAATAGGGGAAAATGGGGAAGGTGGAGGAGGGAAAAAGGAAGGCTTTTTTTTAAACCTTTCCTTTCCAACCCCCCAAAATTTTGGTTTTTTTTTCCCATGTTGGGAATCCCGAATTTTACCATCGGGGCCACTGGAAAAAACCAAGGGGGGGGATATTGCCGAAGCTGAAACAAATGTTGCCCAACAATCCGTTTTTGATTTAGTTGTATTTGGGGGAAAGGAAAAGGGAAAGTTTTTTTTTCCCCCCAGGGAAGGCCCTTTGGAAGTTATTTTTGGGGGGGGTGTTGGTTTTTCTGGAAAAAAAGGGGTTTTACCTTGTGCTGGTCAGCAATTTGGCCCGGGGAAATTTTTTAAATTTCAGGCTTAGCCTTTCGCTTTAAAACCTTAAATACACTTGCAAAACTCTTTCCCCCCCATTTCCCCTAAACCCCCTTTGCACCATCGTTTGTTTACCCCAAAATTTTTTTATTTTCCCCCAAAGTTTTTTTTTAGCGGTTTTAAAAACTCTGACTTTAGATAAAGCCTTTGGAAGGGAAAAAAATTTTAAACTTATTTTAGTGGGATGGCTGGGGGGGTCCCCCTTTTATTCCCCCAAAAATCCTTAAAAATTTCAATTCAAATTGTATCCAAAAAGATTCAAATAGGGGGAAATAGGTTTTGTTTAGGTTTTGGCCCCTTAAAAATTTGTAAAACAAAAGTTTGCGGTTTTTCAAAATTTTCTTCCCCATTCATTTTCTTGCCTTTAAAAGTGAATTCTTTTCTTTTATTTATTCGGTTTAAACTTGGGGGGCCCATTTTTTAGGCCAAAAATTTTTTAACTTTTCCTAATTTTTTTTTTTTTCCAATGTAAAACTGAAATTAATTACTTTTTAATTTTCTTAAACTTGGAAAGGGGGGTTTTGAACTTCCTTTGATTTTTAAAATTTTTCCCCTTTAATTTTTTTTGTTTGTGAAGTGGTTGTTTTTTTTTTAAAAGTTAATTTCAGTAAAGTTGGGCAAGGGAAAGTAATTTATTTGTTTTTTTTCTTAAAATTTTTTTAAAAAATACCCCCCAAAAAGATTTCCAAAGGAAAACCCCCCAGGGGGGCCCAGGGAAAAAACCCCCTTTCTCCCAATGGAAAGGGGACATAAACAAATCAGTTTGGGCAATTAAAATTCCCCATTTGCTAGGGTAAAATAAACGATTTTATATGATTATAAACCCAAATTTTTTTACCCGCCCTTCCTGCCTTTTTCACAATGCCTTTCTTTTCAGGGGGTTTAAAGGGAAAAGGTTTTTTTTTCAACATTAAGGGGATTGCCCTTGTAGGTTTATTTTTTTTTTTTATATATAACCCCTTCCCGGTTTTTGGGGAATTTTGTCCAAAAATATTTTTGCCTATAACCACCCACGGAACAATTAGAAAATTTTTTCTGGGGGAAAATATTTTTGGTGAAAGGTTTGATCTTTTTTGAAAAAAGGCCCGATTAATTTTTAATACGATACCCCTTTGGATGGGAAAAATAAAAATTTGGGTTTTTGCTTTTTAAAAACCCCAAGTTTTAAACCAAGAATTCCCAAATGTTGGGTGACAACCCCAAAAAAAAAGTGATTTTTTTTTGAAAATAAACCTTTTTTTAAGGGGTTAGTAAAAATTTTACAATTAAATTTTTTTCATTTAAACAAAACCCTTTTTTTTTTTTCAAAAAGTTTGAAAGGCATGAAAGTAAGCTTTTTTTTAAATTGGGGTTTGTTTAATTTTTTTTCCTGTCCCCAAAAAAAATTTTTGGTTAAATTTATGGTTAAACCCGGGAAAAAAATTTTCCCTTTTTTAAAAAATTTTTTTTTTGTAAAATGGTTTTTTATTTCCTTTTTTTGATTTTTCCCTATTAAATTTAAATTCCCCTTTGTTTAATTTTTTTTCTTTTTAAACCAAATGTTTGGGGGTCCTTTGCTAATTTCGTACAACAACAAAGAAAAATTTTTTACGGGAAAAATAATTTTTTGGTGAAATGGGTTTAATTTTTTCTTTTCCCCAAACAATATTTAAAGGGTCCCCGAATTTAATTATAATTTTTTTTATTTGGTTTTTTTTGTTTGTCCCCTTAATTTTACACAATTCCAAGAAATTTCATGTTTTTAAAGGGGGAAAAAACCGTTTTACTTTTTAAAACCAATTTGTTTTTTTTTTTGCCCGAAACCCCTTCAAACAGCCCTTTTTTGAAATTTTTTAAATTTACCCTTTTTTTGGGGTTTTGAAATAAACTTTAATCAAAAATTTTGTTATGTTTTGTCTTTTTTTTTCCACTTCCCTATTTTTTTTTGAATTTCACAAACCAAATTTCAATTCCTTTTGGAAAATTTTTCTTTTTTCCCCCCAAAGTAAAGGGTTTTTTGATTTTGCCCCTTTCCCCTTTTGAACCTTTTTTTATAAATAATTTATTTTGTTTAATTTGTAAACATTTTTCGCATTTTTTCCTTTCTATTTTTGTTTAAAAAACCTTTGAAATTGGGTTTTTGGGCCATTTCGTGGAAAGGTTTTTCCCTTTTCAATTGTTGGATTGTTAAAATTTTCTTAAATTTGAGTAAAATTTTTTTGAGCTTTTTATTTCAACGTAAATTCCAAAAAAATTTTCCTAAAAAACAAAAAATTAAAAATCAACCTTTAATTTCCCCCAAAAAACCCAAAAAACCAAACCCTTTTCACCAAACCCTCAAAAAAAACAAAAAATTAAACCTTATTTTTTTAAAAATTTTAAAAACCCTTACCCCAACCCAAAATTCCAAACAAATTTTCCCAAAATTAAACAATTTTTTAAAAAAAAAATAACCCCCCCCCAAAATTAAAAAATAAATTTTTAATTCCCCCCGTCTTTTTCACCTTTTAAAATTTTCTCATATTCCAAAACCCCCAAAACATTATCCAACTTTTGGGGGGAAGGGGGGGCCGGTTTTAAGAACCCCCCGGGGAACCCCCCCCCCCCCAAAAAACCCCCTTTAAAACCCCCCCCCCCCCGGGGGAATCAACCCCCCCCCCCCTGTTTTTTCCCAAAAAATTATTGCTAAAGCCGGTAAAAATTTTTATTAGGGGAAGGGATAAAAGCCCCCCCGCTATTTATTGTTCCCCCCCCCCCCCGGGAAACAGCCCAAAAGGGGAAATTCCAAAAGGAAAGGGGGGAGGAAAGGGGCCAGTGTTATATGAAAACCCAAAGGAAAAAGGGAAAAAAAGAAAGGGGAGAAATGTTTGTGGATTTCCCCGAAAGGAAAAAGAAGGGAAAACAGTTTTTTTTATTATTTTTTTTCCCCCAGGGGAACATTTTAAAGAATTTTTTAAGACCAAAGGGGGGGCCCCGTTAAAAATTAACCAGGAAGGAAAAAGGGGTGCCCGGTTTTAAAAAAGAAAAAAGAGGGGAGGAGCCCCCCGCCGTTTTTGTTTAAGGGGGGCGGGGCTTATATGGGTCAAAAAGGGGGGAGGGGGGGCAGGTTTTTTATTTTGGGGGTTGGGGGGGGGGAGGGGGAGCAGGGTTATTTATCAGAGGGGGGGGGGGGGGCGGGGGCGGAGCGTTTATGTCAAGGGGGGGAGGGGAGCAGTGTTTATGACAGAGGGGGGAGGGGAGCAGTGTTATGTTAGAGGGGGAAGGGGGGGGAAACAGTTTTTTTTGACGGGGGGGGGGGGAAACAGTTATTTTGAAAGGGGAGGGGAAAGGGGAAGCAGTTATATGAAGGGGGGGGGGAGGGACAGTGTAAATTTTTCAGAAAGGGGGAGGGGGCAGTGTTATGATCAGGGGGGGAGGGGAGCAGTGTTATTTAACAGAAGGGGGGGGGGAAAAAGGTTATATGATCAGGGGGGGAGGGGGGGGTTATGATCAGAGGGGGGGGGGGAGGGGTTTTAAGATCGGGGGGGGGGAGCAGTGTATATGATCAGGGGGGAGGAGGGGACGTGTATTTTGATCAGAGGGGGAGGGGAAAACCCGTGTGTTTTGAACCGAGGGGGGAGGGGAGCAGTGTTATGATCAGGGGGGGAGGGGGAGTGTCTATGATAAGGGGGGGGGGGGGGGGAAGGGGGCAAAAAGAAAAGGGGGGGGGAGCCAGCAGTGTATTTGATCAGAGGGGGGAGGGGGGGGCCCGTGTTATGCTAGGGGGGGGGGAGCAGTGATATATCGGGGGGGGGAGGGGAGCAGTGTTTTTATGCGAGGGGGGAGGGGGGAGTGTTATGTCCGGGGGGGGGAGGGGGGCAGTGGGATATGATCGGGGGGAGGAGGGGGCGTGTAAAATGATCAGAGGGGGGAGGGGAGAGTGTTTATGGAAAGAGGGGGGGAGGGGGGAGTGTTAAATGATGAGGGGGAGGGGGAAACAGTGTATATGGGTTTAAGGGGGGGGGAGCAGTGTATATGATCAAGGGGGGGGGGGGAGCAGGGGCAGAACAGGAGTCAGAGGGAGGGGGGGAGGGGGTGTTTATGAACAGGGGGGGGGGAGAGTGAAAATTTAAACGGGAGGGGGGGCGTGTATATGATCCGAGGGGGGGGGGGGGCAGTGTAAAATGATTTAGGGGGGGGGAGCGTGTATATGATCAGAGGGGGGAGGGGGCAGTGTATATGAACAGAGGGGGGAGGGGGGTGTTATGATCAGAGGGGGGAGGGGAGCGTGTATTGATAGAGGGGGGAGGGGAGCAGTGTTTTATGATCCAAAAAGGGGGGGGGGCCCGTGTATATGTTGGGGGGAGGGGGGAGCAGTGTATTGGGTCGGGGGGAGGAGGGGGGAGCGTGTATATGATCAGAGGGAGGAGGGGAGGGTGATAGATCCCGAGGGGGAGGGGGCAGTGTATTTTGATTTGAGGGGGGAGGGGGCAGGTATATGAACAGATTCCCGGGGTGGAGGGGAAGTGTATATGATCAAGGGGGGAGGGGAGCAGTGTTATAAAGATTTTAGGGGAGGAGGGAGCAGTGTATTGAAAAGAGGGGGGAGGGGACTTAATGCCCGGGAGGGGAGCAGTGTTTATGATCAGAGGGAGGGGGGAGGGAGTGTTATGAAACAGGGGGGGGGGGGGAAGGTTTATAAGGTCAGGGGGGGGGAGGGGGGCAGTGTATATGAAAGAGGGGGGAGGGGAGCAGTTATATGATCCAGGGGGGGGAGGGGAGCAGTGAAATGTCAGAGGGGGAAAGGGGGGCGTGTATATGGCCCCGGGGAGGGAAGGGGGGTGTATAGATTGGGGGGGAGGGGGGCGTGTATATTTTACCCGAGGGGGAGGGGAGGGAGTGTATATGATCAAGGGGGGAGGGGGGGTGTATATGCCCGAGGGAAAAGGGGGGAGGTTTTTATATGACCAAGGGGGGGGCATTTTTTCTGACCGAGGGGGGGGGGGGAGCGTGTATAGATCAGAGGGGGGGGGGGCAGGGTATATTGGGTCAAGGGGGGGGGGAGCAGTTAATTAAACGAAAGAGGGGGGAGCCGTGTATATGTCCAGGGGGGGGGGGGGCCCCCTTTTCTATGATCAGAGGGAGGGAGGGAGCAGGTATTGTCAAAAGGGGGGGGGGGCAGTGTATGATCAGGGGGGGGGAGCAGTGTTATGATCAGAGGGGGGGGGAGGTTTATGACCCGAGGGGGGGGGGGAAGGGGGGTTTTATTGTCGAGGGGGGAAAGGGGGGCAGTGTATATGAACCCGAGGGAGGAGGGGAGCAGTTTTATATGATAGAGGGGAGGGGAGTTTCAGAGAGATGTATATGACAGAGGGGAGGGGAGCAGTGTATATGATCAGAGGGAGGAGGGGAGCAGTGTATATGATCAGAGGGAGGAGGAGCAGTGTATATGATCAGGGAAAAGGGGGAGCAGTGTATATGCAGAGGGGGGGGAGCAGTGTATATGATCAGAGGGAGGAGGGGAGCAGTGTATATGATCAAACGAGGAGGGGAGCAGTGTATTGATCAGGGAGGGGAGCAGTGTATAGATCAGAGGAGGAGGGGAGCAGTTTTATATGATCAGAGCGGGGGAGGGGAGCAGTATATTGATCAGAGGGGGGAGGGGAGCAGTGTATATGACAGAGGGGGGAGGGGAGCAGTATATATGATCAGAGGGGGGAGGGAGCAGTGTATATGATCAGAGGGGCGAAGGGGAGCATGTATATGACCAGAGGGAGGAGGAAGGACAGTGTATATGATCAGAGGGGGAGGGGAGCAGTGTATATGACCAGAGGGGGGAGGGGAGCAGTGTATATGTCAGAGGGAGCAGTGTATATGACCAGAGGAGGAGAGCATGTAATATCAGGGGGGGGGAGCGTGTATATGATCAGAGGGAGGAGGGGAGCAGTGTATATGATCAGGAGGAGGAGAGCAGTGTATATGACCAGAGGAGGAGAGCAGTGTATATGATCCAGAGGAGAGCAGTGTATATGATCAGAGGGGGGAGGGGAGCAGTGTATATGATCAGAGGGAGGAGGGGAGCAGTGTATATGATCAGGAGGAGGAGAGCAGTGTATATGACAGAGGGGGGAGGGAGCAGTGTATATGAACAGAGGGAGGAGGGGAGCAGTGTATATGATCAGAAGGAGGGGAGCAGTGTATATGATCAGAGGGGAGCAGTGTATATGATCAGGAGGGGAGCAGTGTATATGATCAGAGGGAGGTGGGGAGCAGTGTATATGATCAGAAGGAGGGGAGCAGTATATATGATCAGAGGGAGGAGGGGAGCAGTGTATATGATCAGGAGGGGAGCAGTGTATATGATCAGAGGGAGGAGGGGAGCAGTGTATATGATCAGGAGGGGAGCAGTGTATATGAACAGATTCAGAGGGAGGAGGGGAGCAGTGTATATGATCAGGAGGAGGGGAGCAGTGTATATGATCAGGAGGAGGGGAGCAGTGTATATGATCAGGAGGAGGGGAGCAGTGTATGTGATCAGGAGGAGGGGAGCAGTGTATATGAACAGATGCAGAGGGAGGAGGGGAGCAGTGTATATGATCAGAGGAGGAGGGGAGCAGTGTATATGAACAGATGCAGGAGGGAGGAGGGGAGCAGTGTATATGATCAGGAGGGGGCAGTGTATATGAACAGATGCAGAGGGAGGAGGGGAACGGTGTGTTTGATCAGAGGGTGGAGGGGATCGGTGTGTATGATCTTGAGGTTTTGTTTTGTTTGTTTTGTTTTTTTCTTGGGCAGATTTGAGGTATGATTTTCGATGGCTGAAAGGATAGAAATGTTCAATGATCTAGTGTCTTTTTTTATTTTTAAGGACCGTTACTTTGATGCAGACTTCAAGACGAGATAGACAGCTGTTGACCAATGAAATATTTACACATTCTGCAGAGTAGAGCAGTAGGAAAAAAAAAGGATTTGTCTGTTAGAGGGTTGAAAAGATCGGCAAAAAAAGCAAACAACAAAACAACAAGAAGAGCAACAATCAATTATCACAAAATTTATGTAGAATTATCAAGTGGCAGAGACCCCAATCACAAGCAAGGGAGTCATGTTGAATGTATAATAATCATCTAGTGATCCACAGAAGGTTTGAGAATTTTTAAAATATTCATTCCTCATGCTGGTCTGTGTTCCTCTGTAGTGTTCATTGCGAGTGAAATCTATAGTTTTAACTTTGCATTGTATGTGTGAAATCTATGCTTGTCTTCCTATCTCTCACCAGCAAGCATGTGTTGAGAGGTCAAAAGTAGTGGTATAAATGGGATACTTTATAGCGCGTTTTCATCACAAAGATCGATGTGGTCCTATTCTTCTGATCAGTAGTCATTTTCTTTTCCATTGCTGAATCGGGATTCCCACATTCATCAAAGCCTTTGATTGTGACTGGAAAGTGCATGAGGCCACATAGATGCTTGGATTTGGTTGAAACAAAAATTTATGTTTGTTAAAGCGGATTCAGGCACTATATTGCCAGGATTGATGTTGGTAAAGTTGGGGATGGGCAATACTGAGCAAGAAGAAAAGATCTGCCATAAATGTTTCAGAGAATACTCTGCCTCAGAAGCAAATTTTCATTAAAAAAAGTGAAACTAGAATTCCTCTAATATCATCTGTTATGTAGAAACTGATAACTATTCAAATGAAAATCAGATTGCATATTATATGCAATTTGTAATAAGTGCATAGGTTGCTTTGTTTTGATTTTATAAAATGCGTTCAGTTTAGGTTGCAGTTTGTACCTTTAAATGTATGCATTGCCGAAATGAACTTTTTGTGTTAATTTTCTTTCTTTTTTTTTCTTCTTTTTTTTTGCATCTCATTTTCTGTGCCTCGTTGGTGGCACTGCAGCCATTGCTCATTCCGGCTCCCTGTTCACAGCTACAGGCTGGCTTGTCCCACCTCAGGCTTGGCACGAGCTATCCACAGGGAGCAGTCAACATCAAGTTGTTTCAACCTGTCAGAGGGGACGCTGCACTGCAGCCGAGTCACTTTATCAGTGTTCAGTGGTGCCTGTTCTGATCCATCATGTACAGGACATCACCTACTAAGCCCCCTAACTGACAACAGTAATTGCTTAGTTCATGGAGCCAGGTTGAGTGACCTCTTCCTCTGGATGGCACAGACAGCTCTGTCCAGTGACAGTTCCCGTAGATTTGCCGGTACCGGTGACCCAGACAGAACCATCCCAAGGGCAGGATCGAAACTTAGGTCACTTTGTGGGCATGAAGTGCCACAGACTGTGAGACTTTTTTGACGCTTATCATTGAAGGTGAGGGTGATGAAGATGATGCTGTGAATTTCCATTCTGGCTCGAGACTTACATGACGGGGTTGTACTCTGTGCTTACTTCTATAACATATCCTGGCCCAACCAGACCCAAGAAACACAGATACCTGCAATGGTGATCAGGAAATTTGAGCAATATTGTCTGTGCTTGGCAGGCGAACCCAGAAATTACATGGTTTTATTGTTTCAGGTCTGTTTTTATCCGACAATTGAATCCTGTAACGGCATCATTGTTGTACAGTTTCAGCACTCTTTTCCTGGCATTAGTTTCAGTATTGTCTCTGCCTGGCAGTTGAACTTCATAATTACATAATTCTTGTACTGTTTCAGTATTGTCTCTGTCTGGCAGTTGAACTTCATAATTACATAATTTTTGTACTGTTTCAGTATTGTCTCTGCCTGGCAGTTGAACTTCATAATTACATAATTCTTGTACTGTTTCAGTATTGTCTCTGTCTGACAGTTGAACTTTATAATTACATAATTCTTGTACTGTTTCAGTATTGTCTACCTGGCAGTTGAACTTCATAATTACATAAGTCTTGTACTGTTCAAGTATTGTCTCTGTGTGGCAGTTGAACTTCAGAATTACATAAGTCTTGTACTGTTCAAGTAAAGTATTGTCTTTGCCTGGCAGTTGAACTTCATAATTACATAATTCTTGTACTGGTTCAGTATTGTCTGTCTGGCAGTTGAACTTCATAATTACATAAGTCTTGTGCTGTTCAAGTATTGTCTCTGCCTGGCAGTTGAACATAATTACATAATTCTTGTACTGTTTCAGTATTGTCTGTCTGGCAGTTGAACTTCATAATTACATAATTCTTGTACTGTTTAAGTATTGTCTGTCTGACAGTTGACCTTCATAATTACATAAGTCTTGTACTGTTCAAGTATTGTCTCTGTCTGGCAGTTGAACTTCATAATTACATAATTCTTGTACTGTTTCAGTATCATCTCTGTCTGGCAGTTAAACTTCATAATTACATAAGTCTTGTACTGTTTCAGTATCATCTCTGTCTGGCAGTTGAACTTCATAATTACATATTTACAGGGCTTCTGCTGGGGTGAAAATCTTTCGGGTCCCAGGGACCCCTTCATCAGATTTTTAAGGGGTCCCAGGCTAACATTAAGGGGTCCCTACACCACAATAAAAACAACAAAATATACGTTAAAAAATTGCATCCCTGCACGCGCACTGCAATTGTCACAAACACATCGTCACAATAAAAACAACAAAATAATCAAAAATTGTATCCGTTCTCGATCTCGCTCCTCTGCTACGCTTTTTCGCTTTTGCGACGATGATTTCGTTAACCGCCCTTCGAGAGACATGTTGGAAACAAAGGCTTCGCGGAAATGCCCCTCTCCTGCCGGGAAAATGAAAAGCGTCATCGTGACATCACATGGCTCAAAGTAGGAAAATTCGGTCAACTCAAAACGATGCTGTGGCCTCAGCAGACGACAAAAGTGACCGACGTATGTTGTTAGGAGGCTGCCTTACTCGCTTTGTCACTGTTCAAACTTGAAAAGGGATGGGTTCGGTCCGAAGTGTAGCAGACCTACGGTGTTACGGCACCCAACTTACGATGTTGAAGGCAGTCTTTTCTCACTTTATGTCTGACTTCACCAAAATTTGAAGGGGTCCCTGGGGACCCCTTACACGGACACCCAGTGCGTCCCGTAGAGTTTTAATGCGTACTGTACGCAATTTTTTGCGTTTTCAGAAGCCCTGTCATGATAAGTCTTGTACTGTTCAAGTATCATCTCTGTCTGGCAGTTGAACTTCATAATTACATAATTCTTGTACTGTTTCAGTATTGTCTCTGTCTGACAGTTGACCTTCATAATTACATAAGTCTTGTACTGTTCAAGTATTGTCTGTCTGGCAGTTGAACTTCATAATTACATAATTCTTGTACTGTTTCAGTATCATCTCTGTCTGGCAGTTGAACTTCATAATTACATAATTCTTGTACTGTTTCAGTATTGTCTCTGTCTGGCAGTTGAACTTCATAATTACATAATTTTTGTACTGTTTCAGTATTGTCTCTGCCTGGCAGTTGAACTTCATAATTACGTAATCATAATTACGTAATTCTTGTACTGTTTCAGCATTGTCTCTGTCTGGCAGTTGAACTTCATAATTACATAATTCTTGTACTGTTCAAGTATTGTCTCTGTATGGCAGTTGAACTTCATAATTACATAATTATTGTACTGTTTCAGTATCGTCTGTCTGGCATAAGATAATGTTGCTTATAGCCCAGCCGACCGCAGAGGGCCACATCAGGGCTGTCACCACGTTAAAATCAACTCACCAGTCATTTAAAAAAAAACAAAAAAAAAACAAACTTTCACACATCTCGTTAAATGACATCGTCTACAAACGAACCAGAAACTTTGTTAAAAATCCTTCTTCCGTAAAATCTCAAATCAGATGAAAAATGTTAATTTCTCTCAAAAATCCAAGGATCACGTCAGGCGGGACATCCCTGAACAGGATCTTCATGGACTCCGCTGTAAAATGTTTGTGTCTCACATCGTGCAAATCCCAACACTCTAAAAGAACATGTTTCATTGTGAGTGGTGCATGACATGGAATGCACCACGGAGCTTCTTCACTCTTTAAAAGGTAAGAATGGGTAAAATACGAATGGCCGGTGTGCAGCCGGCACAGAACCGTTTCCTCTTTACGACCACCCGACGTAGATGGGAGGAAGTCTTTAAGGTTTGGACGGATCTGAAAGAGTTTGTTATTCGTCTGTGTGTTCCAATCCTCCTGCCAGAGGTCTCTCACATAATCGTTAACTTTGGGTTTCACATCTGAGCAGGGGATATAAGTGTTGGACAGTTTCTCTCTTGTGGCGTTCTTGGCTAAACGATCAACCATTTCGTTCCCGCCGATGCCAACATGGCCAGGAACCCAAGCAAGAGTAATGTTGTAACCGTCCGCCTTCAACTTGCTAAAAAGTTAAAAAAAAAGTAAAAGTTCTGGATGCTGAAGGTTGCGGCCAGCTATGGCCTCCAAAGCTGACAGCGAATCCGACAGAACCAGAAAGTCCCTCCTCGAAGAATGGGAGATTATTCTTCAAAGCCAGTACTAGAGCAGTAAGTTCAGCAGAATAGACAGAAGCATCTGAATGTATATGTTCCAACAATATCTGAGAAGGAGCCCCAGGGCAGTAGGCTGCACAGGCCACTCCATCCTCAGACTTGGAACCGTCAGTGAAAACTTTTTGATAGGATGGGAATTTGGAACAGAGCTCGGCATACAAAGCCTTGTACGCCAGAGAGCTGGTAGACTCCTTACGGAAAGCTGCGAGATCAAAACGAATCTCTGGTGTGAAAAAGGTCCATGGAGGTTGATCCGGAAACTTGGAAAAATCGGAAACTACTCCCAGGTCTATACCTGCATTCCGCACGTGAGGCTGCATACGAAGACCAAACGGCGGAATACATTTCGGGTTTGTTTCAAACTTACTTTGGAACGGAGGGTCAAAAACACAGTCATAGGCAGGATTCTGCGGTTCTGAGAACAGTCGGATGTAATAATTCAAAGACAGTTTCAGCCTGCGATTGGACAGTGAAGGTTCACCTGCCTCTGCGTACAGGCTGTACACAGGGGTGGTGCGGAACGCTCCAAGACAGAGACGAAGCCCTTGATGGTGGATAGGGTCCAAGAGTTTGAGGTAAGAAGATCTTGCGGAGCCGTACACAGCACAACCGTAGTCCAGTTTAGAACGGACCAGGGCTCTGTAGAGGTGCAACAAAGTTTTCTTATCAGCGCCCCAGTCGGTGTGTGCTACGACCCGCAGAATATTCAGTGCCTTTTGGCAAGCAGTTTTGAGATTTTTAATATGGCTGAGAAAGTTAAGTTTTTGGTCAAAAATGACTCCCAGAAATTTGGCCTCTTTAACAGCTGGAATGGGAGATTTCCCGACGTGAAGTTCAGGATCTGGAAAAAACTGACGGAAATTATGGAAGTGAATACACTGGGTTTTTGTAGCAGAAAAGGTGAAACCGTTTTCATCCGCCCACCGATGGATTTTATCTACGCAAAGCTGGAGCCTGCGCTGGACACTCGGGTACAGGCTTCCAGTTGCGTAGACAGCAAAATCATCCACAAACAATGAGCAGTCTGAACCCTGCTGAACTGATTTCACAATGTTGTTGATCTTAATACTAAAGAGGGCAGGAGATAGTATGCTCCCCTGTGGAACACCCAACTCCTGCTCGTGGACATCAGAGAGAGTGGTGCCAACCCGGACCTGAAACTGTCGTTCTGCCAAAAAATTTTGAATAAAAAGCGGAAGATGACCTCGAAAACCCAGATCGTGGAGATCATGAAGTATCCCCGACTTCCAGGTGGTATCGTAGGCCTTCTCCAAGTCAAAGAAAATTGCCACTGCATGCTGTCTGTTTAAAAAAGCGTTCCTAAGTGTAGATTCCAGACGAATCAAATGGTCAACTGTACTACGATGTTTGCGGAAACCACACTGTTCTTTCGCCAAAAGGCCATCGGTTTCCAGTTTCCACATGAGCCTAGCATTGACCATTTTTTCCATCAATTTACAGACACAGCTGGTCAAAGCTATGGGACGGTAGTTAGATGGATTAGAAAGATCTTTTCCAGGTTTGGGGATGGGAATAATGAGGGCTGTCCGCCATGAGGGTGGAAAGCAACCTGTAGTCCACACGTGGTTGTATACCTGTAACAGGATGTTCAGACCTTCTTGCGGAAGATGTTTCAATAGTTGATAATGTATGTCATCTATACCTGGAGAGGAATCGCTGCAAGAGAGTAAGGCAGATTTCAGCTCGTTTAATGTAAAAGGAAGATTGTAGTCTTCCATGTTGTCGGATGAAAAGTTGCAGGGAGATTTTTCTTTTAGGGCTTTGTGTTTAACAAAAGTGACTGATTTATTAGAAGAGGAGGAATTCTTTTCAATGGTTGAAGCAAGCAGATTAGCAACTGCTTTCTTTTCTGTTATTAAAGAATCCGAAAACTTGAGATGGTTCACAGTGGGACAGGTGTTCTTCCCTTTGATTTTCTTAATGATGTTCCACACTTTTTTCTTAGAAGTTTTTGATGTCAGCCTGGAGCAGAAGCTTCTCCAGGACCGACGTTTACTGATTTTAAAAGTGTGTCTTGATTTAGCACGGAGTTTCTGATGGGCTCGAGCGTTGGGACCCGAAGGTCGTTGGTATACCTGACGCTGAGCCCGTTTTCTAACTTTGGAAATTTGTTGGCAGTCTGAATCGAACCAAGGTGTTTTGGGCATTTGAAGTTTATCGGAAGACACTGGAATACAGGCTTTAGCACATTTGATCATAGTGTTAGTCAGAGATTCTGCTGGGTCTGGACTCTGAAAAAAATCAGTGTCCTGGAATTCTTTTGAAATAGTGGCTGCAAATAGATCCCAGTTTGCTTTCTTATAATTGAGATGTTGAGAGACAGAGGTGGGTTCAGTTAATATGGGCTGTAAAAGAACAGGGAAATGGTCACTTCCGTGCAGATCGTCATGGACAGACCACTCATAGTCCAGGACCAGCGAGGGGTCACAAACCGACAAATCTAAGCACGAAAGTGAACCTGTGGAAGAGTGGAGGTAAGTTGCAGATCCGTCGTTCAGACAACACAAATCCAAATCCGACAGGATATCCTCAATCAGCAGACCTCTGGATGACGTACCGGCACTACCCAAAGAGGATTGTGACCGTTAAAGTCACCCAACAGCAAAAAAGGTCGAGGAAGTTCTATCAGACCGACAAGGTCCTGACGACAAACCGGGACAGAAGGAGGTAGATAAAGAGAACAGATGGTCACAGTCTTGTGGAGAGTGACTCTCGCAGCTACAGCCTGAAGGGAGGTAGACAGAGCGACAGGACTATACAACAAAGTTTTGTGAAGGAGAAGGGCAACACCGCCCGACAGTCCCAACGTGGATGGTTGTGCAGGTTTTGAAAGAATATTAAAGCCAGAAAGAGTAAAGGTCTTTTGGCTTTGAATTTGGGTTTCTTGAAGAGCCACGACAGAAGGTTTCATAGACTGACACAGAAGCTGCAGCTCCTCGAAGTTGGAATTTAGACCACGGATATTCCAATGGAATATTGTATTATCCATGGTGCAGAGGGTGAAAAGGAGAGAGATCAGGTCATCTCCTCATCAGCATCTGCGGCCAATGGAGTGAACTTATTTTTTAGTTGCACTGGACTGTGTTGGTCTTTGGACCCGCTGGCAGACTTGCCCGCAGGTGACAAAGGCCTGGATTTTGGAGATGGTGGAGGTCTGGACTTGGGAGACGGTGGAGATTTCTTCCTTATCTCCACCATCTCCACACTGGGTTGAACTCCCTTGCCCGCACGGGCACTGGACAGAGGAGTTCGAGGGGGAATTGCTGGTGTTTTAATCTGCCCAGCAGCAGATGTTGTAGACTGCTGGGCAGTCTGAGGGGTGGCGGATTTTTTGCCTCCACCAGGGGCAGTCACTTTGGTTGGGAAGGTGGTGGACTTGCTACCACCAGAACTGACAGATCTTACTTGCAATGTTTTCGAAAACGTAAAGTTATCAGTCTGACAGCAGACTGACCGAGTTGAAACTGTAGGAACTTTCTTTACGGCCGAAGCATACGAAGAAGCTGTCGGCGACTGACTGCCCACAACCTGCTTGCGGGCTTCAAAAAAGGAGATCTTCTTTTCTGTCTTAACCCTTGTATTGCAGATTCCTGAATCCACAGAGGACAATTCCGTGAAGAGGAGGGATGGTCGCCACCGCAGTTTGCACAATGTGCCGGATCTTTACACGGCCCATCATGGGTTGCCTTGCAGCAAATACCACACACCTCCTGCCCAGAACAACGGTCTCTGACATGGCCAAACTTCTGGCATCGGAAGCACCTCAACGGGGACGGAACGTACAAATGAACCCGGACAATCAGGTAGCCGACTTTGATGACCGGAGGCAGCACAGGGTTGCAGAATGTCAGAAAGAGGGTTGGTGGCCACTCTTTCTGCACCCTTCTTGATAGTCACCCTGCGCACCTCCGTCACACCCTGGGATGCCAGCTCCGTTTTGATTTCTGCCTCTGAAACACCTGATAATTCCCTGCAGCGAATCACTCCTTTTGATGAATTTAATTGTTTGTGGGGGTTACCCTGATCTCCCTGTCCACAAGTTTCGTTGCCTTCAGCAGCTGTTCAGATTGCTTTTGTGACTTACATTGAATAAGAAAGGAACCATTCCTCAACCTCTTGATGGACCGAGGGTCACCCGCTATACCTTGAAAGCCCTTTTGGATAGCAAAAGGGCTCAAAGCTGAAAGGGGTCTTTCTTGCTCCGTTCCTTCCATAAACGAGCCAGGAAGCCCAAAAACCTGTCTTCTGTCGTACCTCCATATCCGAATCGCTGTCAGAATCGAAATCCCCTGAAATAGGGGATGCTGCCTTCCTCTTTTTTGGGGGGATGATTTTAGAAAAAGCCATATTGAGTGAATTTGTGTTTCATCCCTCCCTTACCCACCCACCTTGGAGTCCAACTAAGGGGCCAGGGCCAAGAAACCAATGTCTTGACCCCTTCCAGGCTTCGGGAGAGACATACGACGAGCAGAAGCAACCAACCCTATCCCCCCTGATCATGCTCAACTCCCGGGAACAGAGAGCTGAGCACTGCAGGGGTTTACTTGGCCAGCTGGGGAACTGCCCGTCTTGACCCAACCCCAAGAAGGGGAGCCGATTAGTACACCCGGGCCAAAGTGTACTCCCTGTCTAGGAGAGGTCCGAGCCAAAGTGATGTGTTGAGAGCGCTGGCTCTCTCAATCACCAGGATCTCATTCCCCTCCGACACAGGTCGCACCGCACGGCAAACGCGGCGGATCTTAAGGAGACCACAGAGAGAAAAGGAGTGTGGAAAAGAAGACTTGAAGGGGAGACGAAGATAGAAAAGGGCCAAATAAGGGAGGCAGAAAACAAGAAAAGGAGAAAGGCGGGTTACTGTTAGTCAGGATCCTCACCCTTAGCCTATCTGACATGGGAAGCCCTACCAGGGGCATCAACTCCTTACCACGTTACGCTTAGGCCAAACAGCATCTGCACCTCTCAGGCCTAGAAGCAGTGTGAAAAAAACAGCCTATCTCCAAGTATTGATGCCCCCGCCAGCAAAGCCTAAGGGATCACTGGACCACGCAAACCCTCCGACCACGACAAGGTCGCAACCCCCCGGAGGGGTCTGTCTGGCAGTTGGACTTCATAATTACATAATTCTTGTACTGTTTCAGTATTGTCTCTGCCTGGCAGTTGAACTTCATAAATACATAATTCTTGTACTGTTTCAGTATTGTCTCTGTGTGGCAGTTGAACTTCAGAATTACATAAGTCTTGTACTGTTTCAGTATCATCTCTGTCTGGCAGTTGAACTTCATAATTACATAAGTCTTGTACTATTCAAGTATTGTCTCTGTCTGGCAGTTGAACTTCATAATTACATAATTCTTGTACTGTTTCAGTATCATCTGTCTGGCAGTTGAACTTTATAATTACATAAGTCTTGTACTGTTTCAGTATCATCTCTGTCTGGCAGTTGACCTTCATAATTACATAATTCATGTATGTTTCAGTGCCTGGCAGTAGAACCCTGTAATTGCTTCATTCTTTTACTGACTCTGCACTGTCCTTGCAAAGCTGTTGAACCCAGTAATGACGACATTCTTATACTGTTTCAGTGCTGTGCTTGCCTGGCAGTTGGCGAAGCAGATAGAACACAAGGAAAAAGACAAGAAACGCCGAGCAAAACGGGAAGCAAACATGGCCAAAGCCAGACGACACAAGACAGACTGACCCGACATGTTGCTGCAGCATCTACATCAAGAGTTCCTCTTCGCTGTTTGGACCTGTGTGAGACAACTAAAACTGATGCTTTCATTCCAGTATTTATTTCAGTTTGCGTTTTGAGAATTGGTACGTTCGTTTGTTTAAATCTGCTACAGAGTGAAAGATACTTTGTGAAATAGCGTGGGGTATGTGTCAGACACAGTCTGAAAGTAAGTTGGGCACGTCTGATGTTTGCACAGTTACTAGATTTGTATGCTGAGCCTCCCTCCAGGTAAAACTGTAGAAGTTTTTTTTTTAATCAATTTTATATCTGGATCTTTTTAAGTGCCAGTTTAGGAGACACAATAATGGGCAAAGGAGCAGTGGTTCAAATGCGCTCTTGACTACTTTTGTGTACATCCAAGGCAGACAATGAGAGCCGAATCGATGTTTTCAAACTTACATGATTTTTCTTTGTAAAAGGACCGATTTGCAATTTGTATAGTTTGTTCAGGCAAGTTGTGTGATTCTGCTCTTCACTTTGGACTCTTCAGAGGTTCTGAACCCCTTCCTTTAGGTCCAAGTACAAACATTTTCAGGCATATTTCAAAAGCAGGGAGGTGAAGGATGTTCACTCTGTCTGCAGACTTTTTGGACTTTGTTTTTTTCTTTGTCTCAACTTCTTGGGCTTTGTTTTTTCTTGGTCTGTTTCATAAAGATTCTTTGTTTTTTTCCTTGGTCTCAGTTTCATTCAGATTCTTGAAAACCTTGTTCAAATGCAGAACTATGGGGAGAAAATCGGGGAGATACATCTGTTGTGTCTCTTGTGGTGCTGCATAGCACACAGGTCCTATAGCTTCAGTCAGTGACAGTGCCATTGCTAACGTTTTTAATACCAGCTTGATGGTGACACCTGGAGAGGGCCAGGAAGCCTCCCCGACTCAAAACGGGCACAATGTATCAGTTTATCGAAAATATGTTTATCAGCCGTTTGTAATCCTGCAGACTTGTTTGCTTCTCTTATTTTTCCTCCTTTTCTTTTTCTTTCATAATTCAATGAATATGATTACAATTCTGTTGTTCCCGTTTCACTGCGTGATGTATGTGTTGATGTGGTTAATGCTACAAGAACTTGGATGAAAGCGGGAATGGAGTATTGATTTGCCCCGGGAACTTTTCCCTCTTGCTCTTGGAGCTTCCTCCTTTTCAGGTTCAGAAGTTTTGGAAGCAGTTGCTGAAATGAATGAAAACATGGAGCTATTAAAGTCAAGGACTTAAATATAAACAGATGGGAGTAAATGTGAGGAACCTACAAGGAGTAAAGAAATCAAAGCATTTGTAGTATTTCTTCTTTTGATGTTGATGATCACTGACTTGTTGCTTTACCTATACCGACTCATTGTATCAGATTTATCATAGAAGCGGGATGCCCCCCCCCCCCCCAGCTCTTGATGAATATACCATATAAATTTACAATTTCAATAGAACTTTTTGAATTGCCCAATACAGGATTTACCCGACACTTGTATTTCAGTTTGCTGAATTATGATGATTTTTTTTTTTTTTTATTAAACTGCAAGTGAATGAGAGACATTACATCAGTGGTAAAGAAAAGAGGTAGGGATGGGAGGGGAAGGGAATGGAGGAATGTTGAATGAGAATAAATGAATGGTAGTCAGATATGCCTGAATAGCTTCCCCTTGTTTTGCAGGCACCATGTTGTATAGTGTACACACATGTTATGCATTTGTTTTTTGTTCGTATCATATAAGAACATCTGCATTTTTATGTATTGCTTGTATGTGAACATGTGTCCATTTTGTTTGATAGGAGAAAAATTTATGGAACCCACCAAATCAAAATCGGAGCAACAGAAATAAAGAAATCCTAATTGTTCCTCTAGCTATGTGAATTAAAATGTCCTATTTTTGTATGAGAGTAATATAAACAATAAATGGGAGGAAAATACAGTTTAGTCGTTAGGGAAATCACATCTCATACTTCATATTAATATGGTTTGGAAATGTTTTTTTAAACCCGTAACAAAGTCATGGTTGAAGAAAAAGAATCTTTTATCATTTTACCTTTTATTGTTTTGGATGTCGAGATTGTAACAGTAGGAAAAGGCACATGAAATTGCTCCAGCTGTAAGTGTGACTGGACGTTGTCATGCGTTTCCTATCCTGAAAAGACCAGGATCATGTTTTCTATGGTCACCAACCTGTTGGTCAAAGCATGGGGATCTAAGCGTAAGGGGAAGAAATAATTCTCCCCGCACTCTACTTGTTGCCATTGGTAAGATAGGTAAGATAATGTTGCTTATAGCCCAGTCGACCGCAGAGGGCCACATCAGGGCTGTTTGCCATTGGTCAGGGAGTGCTGATCGAGGGGCACAGCATCCATGTTGATGACGAATAATCCCCTCGGCTCACGCTTCACCGAGCAGCAGTCATGCTTCAGACCCAGGTGTAGCGTAACCACTCAGATCTTGCCAAGAAGCGAAATCACTGCATTACACTATTGCATTATACTCGCAGTGCAGGTGCCATTTGACAGCATAGAAATTGCAGGCAGGCAAAAAAAAAAAAGCAGAAACAATAGACCATGGAAAACCACAGTTGTCAGTTTGTGATTATGGATGGTCTTATTCATTCAGTTTCATAAGTGTGCCAGCCAACATATACTTAGAAAAGCTAAACTTCACCACACAAAAAATTGATAAGAACAAAACAAAAAGATAAGAGTGCAACTGTCATGTTTCTGTGAGGAGAGGCTAAGGGTGATTGTGGAATGTGAAGGGAATAGTCTTTCAAAACTAAAAGGGATGTGTACTCGACACTTGCAGTCACTGCATTTCTATGAACAAAGTGCATTGAATGAAACTTATTTCCAGCAAACTGTTTTTCATCGGTTTGAATTGTAACATGTGAACTGGTTTGAGTAGTTCTTAAGAATGTTCTATTTACAATATGGTAATTTACAGTGTAATCACTATCTGAATTTCGTAGCAGGTCTTGCCCTCGTTGAGAACCAGTTCTGAATTCTGTACCTTCCTGTAAGTGTGCTGATACAAGTCGGGAAAAGTGTTCAATGAATGCTATGTGTATGTATGTGTTAAATTGAAATGAACTATTGTGAATGTTGCAGTGCATGTTTTCTTGTATGTGTTATTTTGCATTCACTGACTGAAACATTTGTATTCACCATTCATGTTGTACGCATTAGCTTTTCGGTGCCATCATTTTTGTGTCGAGATGGCCACTCTCAATTGAGAGATGCTCAGCGCCAGACTAAGGCAACATTCAGCAACAGTATGTGGGCAAACATCAAGTTCATATTAACCCTCTTTCTTTCACTTTCTCAGAGACAAGATTTCTTATAGTTTTAGTCTCGAAATGTGTGTATATGATTCATACCTTTTGACAGCTGTATACATACCTTAGAATCACAAAATATGGCGGACGAGGTCATAGGGCTGTTTCGTTACTTGAACCATTTTGTTTGGTCATGAGGGAAATGTGTCGCCAACACAAAATGTAGCTATATATGTAACATTTTATGGTGACAATTGTATTACACCTCCTAAACGAGATTTCTTATGCATTTGTATGCTAGTAGAGTAAAATAAAAGTTGAGATCTGACAGCGACATGTACACCCGTTTTCAATCGTTGCTCGCTAAAATTAACTTCACAGTGACAAGGACCACTATTTTCCTGGCCCATTGTTTATCTTCTGCAATAAAATAAAAGTGTAGGTCTGTTCAGTGGCACAGTTATCAGTGCCACCTCAAAATAACAGCTACCTACTTGCATTTCTCCTCCTAGAGGATGGTTTATGTCAATATCAGATTCTCTAATTCGAAATCCAACTTTTTCCTTCGTGAAAATTTCTCCATTTCATTAGTCAACAGCTGAGACAGCCATTGTGAAATTGGGTCAATTTCTTTGACGGGTCACTGCATTCGGCATCTTTTCTTCTCTATGAATTTAAGCGATGCCAATCTACCAGCTAGGCAGGGAATTCCATCTTGTAATGTGCTGTGCTTTTCCGCGTTCTGTAATGATCAATCGGAGGTCAGCGCTTGATGGAAGAGTACTGCACATGCTGTCCCAGTTACTTGGGGTATGAAATATAGTAAAGCTGGAAGCAGATTTCGATTGCTCCCGGTATGAATGGAAAAAGGTTGAGACAAAGAAAAACACTGTACATAAGAATTTAATTACATAATGATTAAAAAACCGACAACCAAGACCTAAAATGAATTTGGTATACTGCAAACGAGCAAGACTTGAAAGTTGATTTGGTATCTTGTGTATACTTGATTTGGTATACTGCATACATTGATTTGGTGTATTGCATGGTTATGGGGCAATTTTGTTTAGGTTTTAAGGATATAGTTAAATGGTCGATTGTCAAAAGCATACTGAATTTCAGATTGGTAAGAAAATGGTTGCCAGTGAAGCATTCACTGATATAACTTCCATATTGTTGTCAAAAGCATACTGAATTTCAGATTGGTAAGAAAATGGTTGCCAGTGAAGCATTCACTGATATAACTTCCATATTGTCTCTAAACGATCTTATGTGCTTAAAAGATGAAAGTGTGATTGTGAACGTTCTTGGCTTTACAAGTGAATGTTGAACTGTGTAAATTTACTGGGAAAAAAGAAAAGTTGTCATGAGATTTCCGTCTTTGCAAATGTGAATGTTTATTATTTGAACTAAACAGATACCAGATTTTTTCGACGGGGTCACCCTGTCTTCTTCAGCTTGCTGTTCTGGCAGCGAGGCCTGGTGGGGCGACTGTTGTGTGGGGCGAATAGTTGTCAGGATCCGATTGTAGATGGGGAAGTTCAAAACCTTGATCTGTTCAGGTTGGGGTGTCTAGTCTTGATTTCGATGGCTTCTTTAACTTTTCTTTTTGCAAGGGAGGGCTCTGTAGATAATAAGATCTTGGTTTCTTGGGGGCTGAAACCTAGTTCAAGCCTATTGCTCTCGTCAGGATATCCTTTTGGGGGCACGCTATCTGTCTTTTATAGCGTGCAGGACCTGATTCCATTTCTGCGTGTGCGAGTCGATCTCATTCCCTGCAAGTGTGGTCTGTGGTTCTTATTGATCTGTTCAGGTGGAGTGTGCTAGCAAAGATTTACATTTGTGTCTGCAATTGTTTACTATTTCTACTTTTGTATTCAAAGTTGCTAGGTGTGGTTTACATAATAACCATTTTTCTGTCCAGCATAAATTGCATTTTTTTAAAATATTGTTGTATGGTGTTGCTTTATGATTTTCCATAATATGCTGCAGTCATTTTTTTATTTTAGTCTCCAAATGTATTTACTCGGCTCTGTTTGGTTTTTGTATTTTTCTTTTTTGAAGGACTGTTTATAGTTTGCGTATCTGGTTTTGAAAGTGTTTTCAGTAATCCCTATATACGTTTCTTTTTCATTTTCTGATGTTACCGTAGCTTGGTATACAATATTGCTGTGAAAGCATTTGTTGCTTAGGGGGCACTGTTCTTTTTTAGTGCAGTTGCAAGATGTCCTTTCGGCACCCTTCTCTTTTGTGTTGCTTTTCATTTTGTTAGATGAGTCAATTATGTTTTTAAGGTTGGGCAGAGTATGATAGTTTAATGGCGTTTTTGTTGAATATTTTGAACAGTTTGTGTTCTTTTGAGAATGATGTTGCCAAGATTTTAAAGAATTCTTTTCCTGCGTTTGTTTTTACCTGTCCATCGTATGGGGGGTTTTACCATATGATCTTCCTTTTCCTGTTTTTCTTATTTCTGTTCGTGTTATTGTCTGGGCTGTATTGTAGTTTGTAATTTTAACCACTTTTTTGTAATGCTTCTTGGTATTCTGTTGCTGCATTATCAAATACATTTTCATTGCATGACAGGTTGGATAGTCTCTTGTTTAATACCATTGGGTATTGTTTTTAGTGTAGATGGTGGGTGGGTGCTTTTGATATTAACGTAGATTGGTATGTCATTGGGTTTTTTGTATGGTTTGTACACATGGTCATTGAGGTCTAATGTTTATGTCTAGGTAATTCACTACTTTTTTGTTTGCTTCTATTGTGATTTTTAAGTTGTGGTTTTTGACGATTTTACATAATTCTTTTTTCTTGTTTTCAATAGTTCTTGGATTATTGTTTAATGCAGTGAGGCCGTCATCTCTGTACAAACCAACCTGTTTTCCAAGTTGTTTTTGGATGTTGGATAGCCTGAATATTCCGACTAGTTCACATGTTTTGGCATCATACGATCCCATGGTTACATCAAATGGAGTTTTGGCTCATTTTTTTAATCCAAGTTTCATTTCTGCTGTGGAGTAGGGTGTTCTTGGTGTGGAAAATAATCTCCATTTCTGACTCTGTTATTTTTGTGAGTTTGTTGGCAAATTTCAAAGCTTTGGTGAGTAGTTCTTCATCTATGGATGGGTTGAAGTATACTATGTCAAATGTAATAAACACCGTGTTTATTACATTAGACATAATAGACTTCTACCCATCCACAGATGAACTACTCACCAAAGCTTTGAAATTTGCCAACACACACAAGTAACAGAGTCAGAAATGGAGATTATTTTCCACACCAAGAAAACCCTACTCCACAGCAGAAATGAAACTTGGATTAAAAAAAAAAGCAAAAACTCCACATCTGTAACCATGGGATGGTATGATGGTGCCGAAACATGTGAACTAGTCGGACTATCCAATATCCAAAAACAACTTGGAAAACAGGTTGGTTTGTACAGAGATGACGGCCTTGCTGCATTAAACAATAATCCAAGAACTATTGAAAACAAGAAAAAAGAATTATGTAAAATCGCCAAAAACCACAACTTAAAAATCACAATAGAAGCAAGCAAAAAAGTAGTGAATTACCTAGACATATATAACATTAGAGACCTCAATGACCATGTGTACAAACCATACAAAAAACCCAATGACATACCAATCTACGTAAATATCAAAAGCAACCACCCACCATCTATACTAAAAACAATACCCAATGGTATAAACAAGACTATCCAACCTGTCATGCAATGAAAATGTATTTGATAATGCAGCAACAGAATACCAAGAAGCATTACAAAAAAGTGGTTACAATTACAAACTACAATACAGCCCAGAAAATAACACGAACAGAAATAAGAAAAACAGGAAAAGGAAGATCATATGGTAAAAACAAACGTAGGAAAAGAATTCTTTAAAATCTTGGCAACATCATTCCCAAAAGAACACAAACTGTTCAAAATATTCAACAAAAACACCATTAAACTATCATACTCATGTATGCCCAACCTTAACAGAACTGACTCATCTAACAAAATGAAAAGCAACACAAAAGAGAGGGTGCCGAAAGGACATCTTGCAACTGCACTAAAAAAAGAACAGTGCCCCCTAAGCAACAAATGCCTTCACAGCAATATTGTATACCACCAAGCTACAGTAACATCAGAAAATGAAAAAGAAACATATATAGGGATTACTGAAAACGCTTTCAAAACCAGATAAGCAAACCAAACGGAGCTGAGTAAATACATTTGGAGACTCAAAGATTAAAAAAAAAGACTACAGCATATCATGGAAAATCATAAAAGCAACACCATACAACAATATTTCAAAAAAATGCTTATTTATGCTAGACAGAAAAATGGTTAATATTATGTAAAACCACACCTAGCAACTTTGAATACAAAAGTAGAAATAGTAAACAATTGCAGGCACAAATGGAAATCTTTGCTAGCACACTCCACCTGAACCAGACCACATGTGCAGCGAATGAGATCGACTTGCACACACAGAAATGGAATCGGGTCCCGCACGCTATAAAAGACCAATAGCGTGCCCCAAAAGGATATCCTGATGAGAGCAAGAGGCTCGAAACCAGCTTGTTGATTCTAACACTTCATTTAAAAAATATTTTTAACAGCTCTTTCAGAGTGAACCTGACATACAAATGAACACGTCAGCTTCTGGTGCCGTCTTTCATCCAAAACGCCTTACAGGCACAGTAAGTCACAAGACTTGCCTTAGTTTCGCTTTAGGTATAATTCACAGCTCCTTGGTCTGATGAATAAATATACACCCATACATACTCGGGTGAGAATGCAATCACACACACACTCTTGGAGTTTGGCTGGGAAATGACCATTTGTTACTGAAACATTTTAAGAGTAACATATGCACAAGAATATCACAGATCAGTGGATTATTGATAACTAAGATGCCCAAATCTAAAGTTGAAATGAAATGCGTTGACAACAAAATTCATATTCATGACCAAGATAACCAACCTGAAATTGAAATGCATACATATTGTACACGCCATACTAGCAAAAATCCTCGAGCAAGGTCAAGTATGTGATTAACATAACATGGAACAGTTCATGAGTCCAACTGATCGAAGCGGCGATTGGCGGGGTAATCAAAAACGGTCGCACACGTAATGTTCTCATCCCCAGCCGATGCATTTGTACCACAGTGTTCAGGAACTTTGGCTGTTCCCTGGAGTCTTTAGCAGGGTACGACGACAACACAGCACGGCTGACTTGATCATATCGACAGCACACTATAACAAGAAGCAGCTGTTATTTTTCAACAGATAAAAATAGGAAATACGGATACAACAGGTTTTTATCTTACAAATCTGGGAAAAGTAAGGTATTTTAAGCATTCTGCACGGAGCGTTGTCATAAACATCAGTACTGCTTGTGTTGTCTGAAAGCTTGCATGTGGCAATAAGCACTCTGCCTCATCCAACAGGCAGCTACAAAACTGGACAGTGATTCAAACAATAATTTTCACCCCCTGTTGGGGTCTCTTATCAGGCACCGAGTCATATAATGGCATAACTACAGAGTAGGTCAACAGAGGGCTCGATTGTCATCGGGGCAAGTCATCATTATTTGCTGGTTAGTGGGAAAACGGGCAACAAGGGAATTCCATGCAAACTGTAAGGTAACGGATAGATGAGGGATGTGAAAGAGGGAAACATGAGACAAAAGCCCTCTTCAAGATCTGTTCAAAGAAATGGAAGCAACATTGCTGAAAAGAAATGCTGAAGTACTTCTGGAAACTGGAACACATTGCTGTAAAATGTGGTCCAGTAGTCACAAGTCTTCAATGCATTGCTGTAAAATGTGGTCCAGTAGTGTGCAAACCTCAGTAGTCACAAGTCTTCAATGCATTGCTGTAAAATGTGGTTCAGTAGTCACAACAAGTCTTCAATGCATTGCTGTAAAATGTGGTCCAGTAGTGTGCAAACCTCAGTAGTCGCAACAAGTCAATGCATTGCTGTAAAATGTGGTCCAGTAGTGTGCAAACCTCAGTAGTCACAACAAGTCTTCAATGCATTGCTGTAAAATGTGGTCCAGTAGTGTGCAAACCTCAGTAGTCGCAACAAGTCAATGCATTGCTGTAAAATGTGGTCCAGTAGTGTGCAAACCTCAGTAGTCGCAACAAGTCTTCAATGCATTGCTGTAAAATGTGGTCCAGTAGTGTGCAAACCTCAGTAGTCGCAACAAGTCAATGCATTGCTGTAAAATGTGGTCCAGTAGTGTGCAAACCTCAGTAGTCACAAAAGTCTTCAATGCATTGCTGTAAAATGTGGTCCAGTAGTGTGCAAACCTCAGTAGTCACAAAAGTCTTCAATGCATTGCTGTAAAATGTGGTCCAGTAGTGTGCAAACCTCAGTAGTCACAACAGGTCTTCAATGCATTGCTGTAAAATGTGGTCCAGTAGTGTGCAAACCTCAGTAGTCACAACAAGTCAATGCATTGCTGTAAAATGTGGTCCAGTAGTGTGCAAACCTCAGTAGTCACAACAAGTCTTCAATGCATTGCTGTAAAATGTGGTCCAGTAGTGTGCAAACCTCAGTAGTCACAACAAGTCAATGCATTGCTGTAAAATGTGGTCCAGTAGTGTGCAAACCTCAGTAGTCACAACAAGTCAATGCATTGCTGTAAAATGTGGTCCAGTAGTGTGCAAACCTCAGTAGTCGCAACAAGTCAATGCATTGCTGTAAAATGTGGTCCAGTAGTGTGCAAATCTCAGTAGTCACAACAAGTCTTCAATGCATTGCTGTAAAATGTGGTCCAGTAGTGTGCAAACCTCAGTAGTCGCAACAAGTCAATGCATTGCTGTAAAATGTGGTCCAGTAGTGTGCAAACCTCAGTAGTCGCAACAAGTCAATGCATTGCTCTAAAATGTGGTCCAGTAGTGTGCAAACCTCAGTAGTCACAACAAGTCTTCAATGCATTGCTGTAAAATGTGGTCCAGTAGTGTGCAAACCTCAGTAGTCACAACAAGTCTTCAATGCATTGCTGTAAAATGTAATCCAGTAGTGTGCAAACCTCAGTAGTCACAACAAGTCAATGCATTGCTGTAAAATGTGGTCCAGTAGTGTGCAAACCTCAGTAGTCGCAACAAGTCAATGCATTGCTGTAAAATGTGGTCCAGTAGTGTGCAAACCTCAGTAGTCACAACAAGTCTTCAATGCATTGCTGTAAATGTGGTCCGGTAGTGTGCAAACCTCAGTAGTCACAACAAGTCAATGCATTGCTGTAAAATGTGGTCCAGTAGTGTGCAAACCTCAGTAGTCACAAGTCTTCAATGCATTGCTGTAAAATGTGGTCCAGTAGTGTGCAAACCTCAGTAGTCGCAACAAGTCAATGCATTGCTGTAAAATGTGGTCCAGTAGTGTGCAAACCTCAGTAGTCGCAACAAGTCAATGCATTGCTGTAAAATGTGGTCCGGTAGTGTGCAAACCTCAGTTGTCACAACAAGTCTTCAATGCATTGCTGTAAAATGTGGTCCAGTAGTGTGCAAACCTCAGTAGTCACAACAAGTCTTCAATGCATTGCTGTAAAATGTGGTCCAGTAGCGTGGAAATCTCAGTAGTCACAAAAGTCTTCAATGCATTGCTGTAAAATGTGGTCCAGTAGTGTGCAAACCTCAGTAGTCACAAAAGTCTTCAATGCATTGCTGTAAAATGTGGTCCAGTAGTGTGCAAATCTCAGTAGTCACAAAAGTCTTCAATGCATTGCTGTAAAATGTGGTCCAGTAGTGTGCAAACCTCAGTAGTCACAACAAGTCAATGCATTGCTGTAAAATGTGGTCCAGTAGTGTGCAAACCTCAGTAAACAAGTCTTCAATGCATTGCTGTAAAATGTGGTCCAGTAGTGTGCAAACCTCAGTTGTCACAACAAGTCTTCAATGCATTGCTGTAAAATGTGGTCCAGTAGTGTGCAAACCTCAGTAGTCACAACAAGTCTTCAATGCATTGCTGTAAAATGTGGTCCAGTAGTGTGCAAATCTCAGTAGTCACAAAAGTCTTCAATGCATTGCTGTAAAATGTGGTCCAGTAGTGTGCAAATCTCAGTAGTCACAAAAGTCTTCAATGCATTGCTGTAAAATGTGGTCTAGTAGTGTGCAAACCTCAGTAGTCACAACAAGTCTTCAATGCATTGCTGTAAAATGTGGTCCAGTAGTGTGCAAACCTCAGTAGTCACAACAAGTCTTCAATGCATTGCTGTAAAATGTGGTCCAGTAGTGTGCAAACCTCAGTAGTCACAACAAGTCAATGCATTGCTGTAAAATGTGGTCCAGTAGTGTGCAAACCTCAGTAGTCACAAAAGTCCTCAATGCATTGCTGTAAAATGTGGTCCAGTAGTGTGCAAACCTCAGTAGTCACAACAGGTCTTCAATGCATTGCTGTAAAATGTGGTCCAGTAGTCACAACAAGTCGTCAATGGAGGCCTGTGCTTTGATCACAATTTATGCTCCAGTGATCCCTACTATAGCTACATGGGGGTAACACGATTAATCATTTGACCAGAAATCCTTTCTTAAACAAAGACCTCCTGATATTGAACAACACAATTCACAATCAGAACATTTCAAATGAAAAATAAATTATTCAGTATTTGTAATTTTTCCTTGTACACTGATCTGACGTTTTGTTTTGTTGGTTTTTCTTTTTTTTTTCCCCACAAACAATTACATTTATAATTCTCCAATATGTATAAGTAAATACTTTTTCTCACGAACTAGTTCTCCCACAAATAGGGCAACAAAAACGAGGATCTAAAACACAATGCTACTGGACTGTCCTTAAAGTATACAGTTTTACTACATAAAATCACAACCTAATAATCCTCGATGGAACTGCTTCCTTTTTTACTAGGTAAAAAAAAAAAAAGTACCACTGCAACCTGTTCTTATCTTTGAAACATTTAGATTTTTGTGTGCGAGCGAGAGAGAGTGTGTGCGAGTGAGTGGGTGCAAGTGTGTGTGGGTGTAAGCGAGACAGAGTGCGCGTATGTGTGTGAATCAGCACAGAGCATCGCAGTCATAGTGGTGCTTACATTAGAACTAATTAACACAGACAATTACACATCACATAACCTAGCTCTGCAGTCAGCCATTATTTCCATACATACAAAAATGATCACCGTCAAACTTAAAATGCGTTAAGCCCATGAGCAGTTTTACACCAGTACAAGACGAGATAACTGCAGTATTTTGCAACAAAACTCTTCAGCTTTTGGATCTTCTGTGGCAATTGTAAATCATAAGTTAAAAAAAATTGCTGCCAGCAATTATTCTTGTATTCATTCAGATCATTTAAAAATTGGAAAAAAACAAACAAAAAAAGAATGCACCCAAATATGTGCAAAGGTGGGGAAAAAACCCAACAAACGTACACTGTATATCACCACTGTACTGCTAAACAGATGAAAATAACCAATCACATAACACAATTAACATTGAATATTTTTCTTTGAAATTGAGATGTTTCATTCTAACGTATACCTAAGAAACCATTTCTTCCACAGAATGTGCATACAAGCAAGCAAACCGTTAATTACTGATGAAAAAACATCATGAAAAAAGATGTGCACAATTATTTTCCCAATTATCATAACCAAAGATACGGGCATGTTGTAACTTGAAAGAAAAAAAACCGAAGGAAACATCAACTGTCAAAGTGAAATGGTTTCTCAACTTCTGGTATTATCACTTAATATTAAAACAAAGTACAACAATCCCGACATCTGACATCATCCCTTAGCAATAAAAACAAAGTTGACGAGTGGCACAAACTTCACTCTGACAGACCATTAGAATGGAGGCAGATTCTTATGCCCGACTTTATATAAGCTCAGTGTGCCACCTTTGGTCACCACATCAGAATTCTCAAGTCTGACTGTGTGCAGCAGCAGGTCACGTGGAGACCCAGTAGAGAATTCTCACACTTGATTATGTTGATCTGCTACATCACATGTGGAAACCCCTGGAAAATCTCACGCTAGGTTATGTAATGGCGCGCATATCGCCCACAATTATGTAAAGCTGCACGTTGTGTGGTGACCCTGCAGAAATCCTATGCCTGACTGCGTAAATCTGCACACATTTCATGATATGGAGACCAGTCCAAAGGATACCCCATTAGGTAAAGTTGTATTTATACGTGTGTATTTGTGTGTGTGTGTTTATGTCAATGTAGACATCCCCTAAAGAATACTTATGCTTAATTATGTAAAGTTATATATGCCCCTAAAAAAGATCTTGAGCCTAATTATGTAAAGATTTACATGTTACAAGTGAAGACCCTTGAAAATTTCTCGTGCCCGATTATGTCACCCTACGATATGTCAGAAGTGGAAACTCCCTGAAAAATCCTGTAAAATGGGATAGTAATAACTTTTCCAACAGCATCATTCTCTGGGTAACGGACTAAACATGCCCCACAGGACACACCGAGCCACAGACAGAGAGACTGAGAAAGAAAATAAAAGGAATGATCTGCAAAACATGCCTACGTCGGCATACATTATATAACCAACTGCTCGTCTACTATGATGAAATTTTTGTGCCATGTCAAAACCAGTAATTGAATACGAGATGCTGTAGTCATTTAACCAATGAACAACCCCCCCCCCCCTCCTTACCCCTAGCGACTCTCCTGCACTTCCATCACATAAACACCTCTCCCACTTACTGGCATTTTATTGGTATAATAAAGTGAAGTGTTCCTGAGAAACAATTATTCCTCTCCTCCCGCCCCTTAAAAAAAGGGACTAATAAAAGAGCTGGCACTTATATTAACCTTCGCCATGTATCTTGGATATTAAATGATCCAGCCACTTAATGACTAAGTGTTTTAAACTATTGCCATAGCAATGTATGACTGTCGGTAAAGCATGGCCCACGTCTGAACCAAACATTCTGAGCTTTTTGTCTCCTCAAAAAGGAGTCAACAAAAAAACAAATTCATGGTGAGGTTTGAATCCTTCAGAAAAAGTATGGGTCCTGGAAACCCACAATGTACAGCAAAGTTTTAATCCAGAAAAAACCCCCAAACAAACCATGGGTCGGTCAAGACCCATGACATATGCAAAGCTTTATTCTTTCAAACAAGTCTCTGGAGCCCCAGGATGCATGACCTATCTTGAGGGTTAATAAGGTCTGAAGAGTCAAAAATGTTCACCCGTAACAACAGGCACCTGCTCATGGTACGATTAAAAATTTCATGCCTTCAAGACAGTTTACTTCTTCTAGTGTTAAAAAAGAAAAGACCTGATACAGCAATGAACTGAAAAATGATTATTTTTTTTAAAATGGCAAGATGGCTAAGATACACATTGCACATGGATGTCTATGGACGGAGCAGTAAAGCAAAATGTACATCTTCGCTTGAATCAAAACAGAAATATTACATTTATGCACGTATAAATGTACAAGATTCTTCCTGAGCTCAACTGTACACAATGAAACCCCAACAGTAAATTTACCAAACAATTAAACTGCCCTTTCATTTCTTTTCAAGAGTAACATGAAAACAAGAGAAAACACACAAAGGAAATAAGTTGTCAAAATAAGCTAACAAAGACAGCCACAGATACATAATGCGTTTACAATAATGCGCATTTCGAATCGGACATTTGGGTAGATTTTGATATGTCAGCCTCTTTCATGATAATACAGCAAAACCACGCGTACCCACCGACCCAAGCACACACACACCCACACTGTTCAGGAAAATGTTCATCACTTTCCATGATGGGCAGCCTCATCACAGCCTTATAGTGACTGCTGCATGTGGACCGACGCTGCAATAGATCAACAGGTGTGGTTTTCTGCTTGGAATAAGGGGCATGAAGGAAAATTAGAGATATAAAAAACAAAATCCAACAGCAAAAAAAAAAAAGAAGTTTTGTCTCTTCTACAGATTATACACTTTTTAAACAAAGACAGTTCTCTTTCAATATATTCAAGTGTGTGCATGTCCATATTAAGAGTGTGTGTGTATGTACATGTGTGTATTGGTTCATGCGTGTTGGAAGGCAGTGGGTATTAAATCAAGGAAGGCTGATACTGCATGGGTGGGTATGTGTTTTCATGTATGTATTAGAGTGTGTACACATCTATATAAAATGTGTGTGTGTGTGTATATATAAGGCAGTCAATATCAAATCATGGTATGCAGACACTGCATCAAGCGCTTCCACCTGTCCACTTCCTTGAACAATCATGATACCATTTCGTCTCAATGGCCCAGTCATGACTTTATGAACAGGAATCCACGACATTCGCTGCTGTCTTTCGCCCCAGAATTCACTTTGCTTTGGAATTTTCGCCTCAGTGCCAGTGCCACCAGCTCTCCAATCACAATCATCAGCACCACCGCCATGGCTGCACAGAGGACACAACAGAAACAGGTTTGTTAGATAACGGTATTCAAGAGGGAGGTAAAAAGAGGGAAGAGAGAAAAAAAATGCCTACACAAAGAAGTGATATCACACAAATCTCAAGAAGAGCGCTTTTGAAAAATACAGTAACATCCCTGCAAACTTTGTGAAATTCTGAGACACCACTAAAAAAAAATTCAGTGACGTTACACCAAATTGAGCCTTTGTGAAGTACAGTGACACCACGACTGTGCACAGGCATAAAACAGTCCAAGTGAAAACAACAAAAGCAGCATTACGTTGCTGTGGGGGTACTGTGTGGGAGGTGGGGGTGTTACATTAACAACTGCCAGTTGGCAAATGGGAAGACAGAAGCTTTGAATTACATTTTATTCCACCTCCACTATCAACCCCCCAGGACAGCCCACCTGGGTGATCATCTCAAAGAGAAACCGTCTGCAATCCACCATTCATGGTGCAGTAGTTTGCCCAATGAATTTACT
Source organism: Conus ventricosus (assembly GCA_018398815.1). Classification (NCBI taxonomy): domain Eukaryota; kingdom Metazoa; phylum Mollusca; class Gastropoda; order Neogastropoda; family Conidae; genus Conus; species Conus ventricosus. The sequence continues at coordinate 73,853,320 of CM031606.1, forward strand.
CAGAGGTTTGAACCCCATCAACACACTACAGCACAATAGCAATATTTTTCTCATTAATCCCCCCCATGTGAAGAATGTGGAAGGCTGACTGAAGACAGCTGCCATAACATCACACTCAAGTGTTGCTGACCTTAGCTGACCACAGACAGGGCTGACACTGGTGCTCAAAGTACTAGACAAATACTGTGACTGTTCACTGGATCCCCCTGAATACCAAGATGTACTGACTAAAGAAGATTTATGCAAAAAATAATGTTAACAGGGGAAGCATAGGCCACTGAATGTAATATCATTAAAAGAAGAATCAGATACAGGTCTCTCATGCAGTATTAAAAAAAAGGAGCCAACACATATCCATGTATGCACAGAGCCTTGCATGTGTGCACAGATCTATAGAAGCACTGATCTATGTGCTAACACACACACACATACACTCTCTCTCTCTAAATGCACGCAAATACATTTACATGTGCATACACCATCACACAGCATATTACTCTATCACTTACCTAAACAGATCCACCATGACCAGCTTAAAGGGAAATTCAGCATCACTGCAAAGAGAAATTTGGGGGAAAAAATGTACACACACATGAAAAAGGGGTGGAGGGAAGGGGTGGGCATATTTACGGGAGATGGGGGTAACGAGGGAGAAGGCAGGGGAGGACAGAAAAGAAAATCATATCTCTTGATCTTAAATCTGAACGATGGCCAACTTGTCAGCTACAAGACGTTTAATACTAAAGAAGACAGATCAGCCGGCAAGCCTTATAGCAGCATAATGATCTTGTGATTTTTACCTCAGTTCATTTTCATGCATAAGATCATTGGAAAGAAAGAAATACATGAGTAGATAAACAATGTCACAGTCATGCATCTGATGATTATACAGAAATAAACACATGAATAAATACAGAATGTCACACTAACCCATCATATTATTATAAATACATGAATAAATAACTAAACATTGTCACATTCACATGTGAAACGAGCTGCGTGCCAGCACATGTTTTTTTCTTATTCATTTTTTTCCCACCGCAAAGCCATTAAATCAAAACTGTAATACCCATATTCGTTGTAACTTCAGCACTCACATCCCTCCCCAACAACAAAACAAAAACACTTTATCCTTTTAACTTAAAAAAAACCAAACTCTGTTTCCCTTTCAATAAATTTCCACAGATGTAAATTATACTTAAGACAAAATGAATAATGTATGTTTAACATGAAAAACATAACACTCACAAGGTTTTAATCAGGGAAGTGAATTTCATGGTTTTCTTTACATGCTTTCTAGCCCCCCTCCCTCCACTACCGCTTGGTCACCTTTCATGGGATGAGCACAACTGAACCACACGCCCAACTGGTTTATCACTCACGTCATTCAAATAAAAAGAAAGTGACACAAATCCTTTGAAGAACTTTTTTCCTGAAGAACCTGCCTCCAAACTTTGAAATTTCTTTGACCTAAGAAAATTATTTTCCAAAACTTAGCTTAGCTGACATTCCTTTCAAACAGAACTATAACTCATAATCATCTTTTATTAATGAATCACAAAATACGACTGTTTAACTTTTTTTGGTACTCAATAACTCCTTTTGTCCTTTAGTTCAAGCATTCCTTTATTTGTACAAGGTGTCAAACTGAAGAGATTCAACAGTGTGATGATTTTAATGCAGACATGTCAAAACTATCGATATCTTGTCCATTAACTCATTGTTGAACTCCTTTCTTTTTACATCATGTCAAACCGAAAATTATAGATTATCAAATTACAAAAACAAAAGAGAAAGAAAATCTATCAAGGATGGATCATTTTCATTTTATACATTCAAAAAACTGTCCCAATTCATCTCATTCCTTCCGGAAAAATGTGAACCATACGAAACAATGCAAAAGCCAATACACAAGCAAAATTTATCTCGATCATCGTTCTTAAGCGAGACCTATTTAGTATCTGTTAGTTATTAGGTTCCAGTCAGGGTTCACTTCTGCTGGCTGAGAATACATCTGATGTCACAGATTATATTCACTGATCATTTATCAACAGTTGCCATTCGTTAATGATACACCAAGTCTGAATGTATCTACTACAGGCATCTTTTTTTTTTCTCTGGTCCACGTTTCCTAAAGGGCAGCCAATAGATTATTACTATCGTAATGACTGTAGCCAAGGAGAGTGTTTGGATTCATAGAGTGATGGAGCAGAAGAGTCAGTTTGTTCCAGTGCTACCAAAGCTCCTTGTTAGCAGAACAGCCTCCAAGCTGCTGTGCATTATGTCTCATTCCTCCTTCCAGTTAGAATAATGCTGCAGAATTAGGGGGAATGGCTGAAATCAACTCACAGTCCTTACACTTCTGCTGACAGTTTACAAAGAGGGATAAACATATGTGAGAGAGAGAGAGAGAGAGAGAGAGAGAGAGAGAGAGAGGCAGACACAGACAGAGTCGGATGAAACCAATGACTTTAAAAACAATGGGGCAGTTCATCTAGCCAGTGGAAAGACGACAGAAACACCACCCCCCCCCCCCCCCCCCTAAATTTCCCCAGTTTTGAAAACCAACACCACCAACAAAAAAGGTTCATGCCAATCCTCAGATCTCTACCAGGGTTAATCTCCTGCATGTGAGGCAGACACATGTGTGTGTGTGCTTAGAAACCCACTCCATGATTAATCAGCATGCAAACAGAGAGAGTAGACTGGTCTACACTGTGCATGCCAGAGTGCATGGGCTGAGAGGCAGGGCCAACATGTGTGGAGTGGAGTGGACTGCAGAGACGGGAGACATGAAGGCGTGATCAGGGAAAAGAGACATGAACTGGAGAAGGCTGGGACAAAAGACAGGTAAGGAGGAAACAAGGGATAAAGAACATAAAGGTGGGTGGGAGGCAGAAGACACAGAAAGGTGGCAGCAAGAAGAAGACACAGAGAGCAGGGAGAAGTGACAGACAGGTGGGACCAGGTGAGGTAACAGAAACATGGCAGCAAAGAGGACAGACAGAAAATGGCAGCAGACAGATGAGGCAGAAATGTGGCAGAAAGGAAATGAGACAGGAGACAGGAATGCAGGGACAAGGAGAGGACACAGGAGGGTGGGCGCAGGGAAAGGAGAGAGAAAAGTGTGGGGCATGGTGTAGAGACAGGAAGATGGGGCATGGTGTAGAGACAGGAAGATGGGGCATGGTGTAGAGACAGGAAGGTGGGGCATGGTGTAGACAGGAAGGTGAGGCATGGTGTAGACAGGAAGGTGAGGCATGGTGTAGAGACAGGAAGGTGGGGGCATGGTGTAGAGACAGGAAGATGGGGGCATGGTGTAGAGACAGGAAGGTGGGAGTATGGTGTAGAGACAGGAAGGTGGGGTCATGGTGTAGAGACAGGAAGGTGGGGGCATGGTGTAGAGACAGGAAGGTGGGAGTATGGTATAGAGACAGGAAGATGGGGCATGGTGTAGAGACAGGAAGGTGGGGCATGGTGTAGAGACAGGAAGGTGGGAGTATGGTGCAGAGACAGGAAGGTGGGAGTATGGTGCAGAGACAGGAAGGTGGGGGCATGGTGTAGAGACAGGAAGGTGGGGCATGGTGTAGAGATAGGAAGGTGGGGGCATGGTGTAGAGACAGGAAGGTGGGGGCATGGTGTAGAGACAGGAAGGTGGGGGCATGGTGCAGAGACAGGAAGGTGGGGGCATGGTGTAGAGACAGGAAGGTGGGGGCATGGTGCAGAGACAGGAAGGTGGGGCACAGTGCAGAGACAGGAAGGTGGGGCATGGTGTAGAGACAGGAAGGTGGGGCATGGTGTAGACAGGAAGGTGAGGCATGGTGTAGACAGGAAGGTGGGGGCATGGTACAGAGACAGGAAGGTGGGGGCATGGTGTAGAGACAGGAAGGTGGGGGGCATGGTGTAAGAGACAGGAAGGATGGGGGGCATGGTGCAGACAGGAAGGTGGGGGCATGGTGCAGACAGGAAGGTGGGGGGCATGGTGCAGAGACAGGAAGGTGGGGGGCATGGTGCAGAGACAGGAAGGTGGGGGCATGGTGTAGAGACAGGAAGGTGGGGGCATGGTGTAGAGACAGGAAGGTGGGGGCATGGTGCAGAGACAGGAAGGTGGGGGGCATGGTGTAGACAGGAAGGTGGGGCATGGTGTAGAGACAGGAAGGTGAGGCATGGTGCAGAGACAGGAAGGTGGGGGGCATGGTGTAGAGACAGGAAGGTGGGGCATGGTGTAGAGACAGGAAGGTGAGGCATGGTGCAGAGACAGGAAGGTGGGGGCATGGTGTAGAGACAGGAAGGTGGGGCATGGTGTAGAGACAGGAAGGTGGGGGCATGGTGCAGAGACAGGAAGGTGGGCATGGTGTAGAGACAGGAAGGTGGGGGGCATGGTGTAGAGACAGGAAGGTGGGACATGGTGTAGAGACAGGAAGGTGGGGGCATGGTGTAGAGACAGGAAGGTGGGGGCATGGTGCAAGTACAGGAAGGTGGGGGCATGGTGTAGAGACAGGAAGGTGGGGGCATGGTGTAGGACAGGAAGGTGGGGGCATGGTGCAGAGACAGGAAGGTGAGGCATGGTGTAGGGACAGGAAGGTGGGGGCATGGTGTAGAGACAGGAAGGTGGGGGGCATGGTGTAGAGACAGGAAGGTGGGGGCATGGTGCAGAGACAGGAAGGTGGGGGCATGGTGTAGAGACAGGAAGGTGAGGCATGGTGTAGAGACAGGAAGGTGGGGGCATGGTGTAGAGACAGGAAGGTGGGGGCATGGTGGTAGAGACAGGAAGGTGGGGGCATGGTGTAGAGACAGGAAGGTGGGGGCATGGTGTAGAGACAGGAAGGTGGGGGCATGGTGCAGACAGGAAGGTGGGGGCATGGTGCAGACAGGAAGGTGGGGGGCATGGTGCAGAGACAGGAAGGTGGGGCATGGTGTAGACAGGAAGGTGGGGGCATGGTGTAGAGACAGGAAGGTGGGGGCATGGTGTAGAGACAGGAAGGTGGGGGCATGGTGCAGAGACAGGAAGGTGGGGGCATGGTGTAGAGACAGGAAGGTGGGGGCATGGTGCAGAGACAGGAAGGTGGGGGGCATGGTGCAGAGACAGGAAGGTGGGGGCATGGTGTAGAGACAGGAAGATGGGGCATGGTGTAGAGACAGGAAGGTGAGGCATGGTGTAGAGACAGGAAGGTGGGGGCATGGTGCAAGTACAGGAAGGTGGGGCATGGTGTAGAGACAGGAAGGTGAGGCATGGTGCAGAGACAGGAAGGTGGGGCATGGTGTAGAGACAGGAAGGTGGGGGCATGGTGCAGAGACAGGAAGGTGGGGGCATGGTGTAGAGCAGGAAGGTGGGGGGCATGGTGCAGAGACAGGAAGGTGGGGGCATGGTGTAGGGACAGGAAGGTGGGGGCATGGTGCAGACAGGAAGGTGGGGCATGGTGTAGGGACAGGAAGGTGGGGGCATGGTGCAGAGACAGGAAGGTGGGGGCATGGTGTAGAGACAGGAAGGTGGGGCATGGTGTAGGGACAGGAAGGTGGGGCATGGTGCAGACAGGAAGGTGGGGCATGGTGTAGGGACAGGAAGGTGGGGCATGGTGTAGAGACAGGAAGGTGGGGGCATGGTGCAGAGACAGGAAGGGGGGGGCATGGTAGCAGACAGGAAGGTGGGGGCATGGTGCAGACAGGAAGGTGGGGGCATGGTGCAGACAGGACGGTGGGGGCATGGTGCAGACAGGAAGGTGGGGGCATGGTGCAGAGACAGGAAGGTGGGGGCATGGTGTAGAGACAGGAAGGTGGGAGCAGGGAGAGGAGACAGGAAGGTGGGGCATGGTGTAGAGACAGGAAGGTGGGAGCAGGGAGAGGAGACAGGAAGGTGGGAGCAGGGAGGGAGACAGGAAGGTGGGGCATGGTGTAGAGACAGGAAGTGGGAGCAGGGAGAGGAGACAGGAAGGTGGGGCATGGTGTAGAGACAGGAAGGTGGGAGCAGGAGGAGGAGACAGGAAGGTGGGAGCATGGTGCAGAGACAGGAAGGTGGGAGCAGGAGAGAGGAGACAGGAAGGTGGGAGCAGGAGAGGAGACAGGAAGGTGGGGCATGGTGTAGAGACAGGAAGGTGGGGCATGGTGTAGAGACAGGAAGGTGAGGCATGCTGTAGAGACAGGAAGGTGGGGGCATGGTGCAAGTACAGGACGGTGGGGGGCATGGTGTAGAGACAGGAAGTGGGGGCATGGTGTAGAGACAGGAAGGTGGGGGCATGGTGTAGAGACAGGAAGGTGAGGCATGGTGTAGAGACAGGAAGGTGGGGCATGGTGCAGAGACAGGAAGGGTAGGGGGGCATGGTGCAGAGACAGGAAGGTGGGGCATGGTGTAGAGACAGGAAGGTGGGGGCATGGTGTAGAGACAGGAAGGTGGGGGCATGGTGTAGAGACAGGAAGGTGGGGGCATGGTGTAGAGACAGGAAGGTGGGGGCATGGTGCAGAGACAGGAAGGTGGGGTAAGGTGCAGAGACAGGAAGGTGGGGCATGGTGCAGACAGGAAGGTGGGGGCATGGTGTAGAGACAGGAAGGTGGGGCATGGTGTAGAGACAGGAAGGTGGGGGCATGGTGCAGAGACAGGAAGGTGGGGCATGGTGTAGAGACAGGAAGGTGGGGGCATGGTGTAGAGACAGGAAGGTGGGGGCATGGTGTAGAGACAGGAAGGTGGGGCATGGTGTAGAGACAGGAAGGTGGGGCATGGTGCAGAGACAGGAAGGTGGGGCATGGTGTAGAGACAGGAAGGTGGAGGCATGGTGCAGAGACAGGAAGGTGGGGGCATGGTGTAGAGACAGGAAGGTGGGGGCATGGTGTAGAGACAGGAAGGTGGGGCATGGTGTAGAGACAGGAAGGTGGGGGGCATGGTGTAGAGACAGGAAGGTGGGGCATGGTGTAGAGACAGGAAGGTGGGGCATGGTGCAGAGACAGGAAGGTGGGGCATGGTGTAGAGACAGGAAGGTGAGGCATGGTGCAGAGACAGGAAGGTGGGGGCATGGTGTAGAGACAGGAAGGTGAGGCATGGTGCAGAGACAGGAAGGTGGGGGCATGGGTAGAGACAGGAAGGTGGGGGGCATGGTGTAGAGACAGGAAGGTGGGGCATGGTGCAGAGACAGGAAGGTGGGGCATGGTGTAGAGACAGGAAGGGGGCATGGTGTAGAGACAGGAAGGGGGGGGCATGGTGCAGAGACAGGAAGGTGGGGCATGGTGTAGAGACAGGAAGGTGGGGCATGGTGTAGAGACAGGAAGGTGGGGGGCATGGTGCAGAGACAGGAAGGTGGGGCATGGTGTAGAGACAGGAAGGTGGGGGGCATGGTGCAGAGACAGGAAGGTGGGGGCATGGTGTAGACAGGAAGGTGGGGGCATGGTGCAGAGACAGGAAGGTGGGGCATGGTGTAGAGACAGGAAGGTGGGGGCATGGTGTAGAGACAGGAAGGTGGGGCATGGTGCAGAGACAGGAAGGTGGGGGCATGGTGCAGAGACTGGAAGGTGGGAGCAGGGAGAGGAGACAGGAAGGTGGGAGCATGGTGCAGAGACAGGAAGGTGGGGGGCATGGTGTAGAGACAGGAAGGTGGGCATGGTGTAGAGACAGGAAGGTGGGGCATGGTGTAGAGAGACAGGAAGGTGGGGGCATGGTGCAGAGACTGGAAGGTGGGAGCATGGGCAGAGACTGGAAGGTGGGAGCAGGGAGAGGAGACAGGAAGGTGGGAGCAAGGAGAGGAGACAGGAAGGTGGGAGGCAAGGAGAGGAGACAGGAAGGTGGGAGGCAGGGAGAGGAGACAGGAAGGTGGGAGCAGGGAGAGGAGACAGGAAGGTGGGAGCAGGGAGAGGAGACAGGAAGGTGGGAGGCAAGGAGAGGAGACAGGAAGTGGGAGGCAAGGAGAGGAGACAGGAAGATGGGAGGCAAGGAGAGGCGACAGGAAGGTGGGAGGCAAGGAGAGGCGACAGGAAGGTGGGAGGCAAGGAGAGGAGACAGGAAGGTGGGAGGCAAGGAGAGGAGACAGGAAGGTGGGAGCAGGGAGAGGAGACAGGAAGGTGGGAGCAGGGAGAGGAGACAGGAAGGTAGGAGGCAAGGAGAGGAGACAGGAAGGTGGGAGGCAAGGAGAGGAGACAGGAAGGTGGGAGCAGGGAGAGGAGACAGGAAGGTGGGAGGCAAGGAGAGGAGACAGGAAGGTGGGAGGAGGGAGAGGAGACAGGAAGGTGGGAGGCAAGGAGAGGAGACAGGAAGGTGGGAGGCAAGGAGGAGACAGGAAGGTGGGAGCAGGGAGAGGAGACAGGAAGGTGGGAGGCAAGGAGAGGAGACAGGAAGGTGGGAGCAGGGAGAGGAGACAGGAAGGTGGAGGAGGAGGAGAGGAGACAGGAAGGTGGGAGGAGGGAGAGGAGACAGGAAGGAGGGAGGCAAGGAAGGAGGAGACAGGAAGGTGGGAGGAGGGAGAGGAGACAGGAAGGTGGGGGCAGGAGAGGAGACAGGAAGGTGGGAGGCAAGGAGAGGAGACAGGAAGGTGGGAGGCAAGGAGAGGAGACAGGCAGGTGGGAGGCAAGGAGAGGAGACAGGAAGGTGGGAGGCAAGGAGAGGAGACAGGCAGGTGGAGGCAGAGGCGAAGGGAGGCAAGGAGAGAACAGGCAGGTGGGAGGCAAGGGAGAGGAGACAGGAAGGTGGGAGGCAAGGAGAGGAGACAGGAAGGTGGGAGCAGGGAGAGGAGACAGGAAGGTGGGAGGCAAGGAGAGGAGACAGGAAGGTGGGAGCAAGGAGAGGAGACAGGAAGGGGGGAGGACAAGGAGCAGGGAAGACAGGAAGGTGGGGAGGCAGGGAGAGAGAGGACAGGAAGGTGGGAGCAGGGAGAGGAGACAGGAAGTGAGGGGGAGCAGGGGAGAGGAGACAGGAAGGAGGGACAGGGAGAGGAGACAGGAAGGTGGGAGCAGGAGAGGAGACAGGAAGGTGGGAGGCAAGGAGAGAAGACAGGAAGGTGGGAGAGAGGGAGAGAGAGACAGGAAGGTGGGAGGAGGAGAGGAGACAGGAAGGTGGAGGCAGGGAGAGGAGACAGGAAGGTGGGAGCAGGGAGCGGAGACAGGAAGGTGGGAGCAAGGAGAGGAGACAGGAAGGTGGGAGGAGGGAGAGGAGACAGGAAGGTGGGAGGAGGAGAGGAGACAGGAAGGTGGGAGGCAAGGAGAGGAGACAGGAAGGTGGGAGGAGGGAGAGGAGACAGGAAGGTGGGAGGCAAGGAGAGGAGACAGGAAGGTGGGAGGCAGGAGAGGAGACAGGAAGGTGGGAGGAGGGAGAGGAGACAGGAAGGTGGGAGGCAAGGAGAGGAGACAGGAAGGTGGGAGAGCGAAGGGAGAGGAGAACAGGAAGGTGGGAGGAGGAGAGGAGACAGGAAGGTGGGAGCAGGAGAGGAGACAGGAAGGTGGGAGGAGGGAGAGGAGACAGGAAGGTGGGAGGAGAGGAGAGGAGACAGGAAGGTGGGACAGGGAGAGGAGACAGGAAGGTGGGAGCAGGAGCGGAGACAGGAAGGTGGAGGCAGGGAGAGGAGACAGGAAGGTGGGAGGAGGGAGAGGAGACAGGAAGGTGGGAGCAGGGAGAGAGACAGGAAGGTGGGAGGAGGGAGAGGAGACAGGAAGGTGGGAGGAGGGAGAGGAGACAGGAAGGTGGGAGGAGGGAGAGGAGACAGGAAGGTGGGAGGCAGGAGAGGAGACAGGAAGGTGGGAGGAGGGAGAGGAGACAGGAAGGTGGGAGCAGGGAGAGGAGACAGGAAGATGGGAGCAGGGAGAGGAGACAGGAAGGTGGGACAGGGAGAGGAGACAGGAAGGTGGGAGGAGCAAGGAGAGGAGACAGGAAGGTGGGAGGAGGAGAGGAGACAGGAAGTAGAGGGAGGGACAAAGGGGGAGAAGGAGACAGGAAGATGGGAGCAGGGAGAGGAGACAGGAAGGTGGGAGGCAGGGAGAGGAGACAGGAAGGTGGGAGGCAGGAGAGGAGACAGGAAGGTGGGAGGAGGGAGAGGAGACAGGAAGGTGGGAGAGGCAGGACAGGGAAGGTGGGAGCAGGGAGAGGAGACAGGAAGGTGGGAGGCAAGGAGAGGAGACAGGAAGGTGGGAGGCAGAGAGAGGAACAGGAAGGTGGGAGGAGACAGGAAGGTGGGAGGCAGGAGAGGAGACAGGAATGGTGGGGAGGCAAGGTGAGGAAGAGAGAGACAGAGTGGGAGGCAGGGAGAGGAGACAGGAAGGTGGGAGGAGGGAGAGGAGACAGGAAGGTGGGAGGCAAGGAGAGGAGACAGGAAGGTGGGAGCAGGGAGAGGAGACAGGAAGGTGGGAGGCAAGGAGAGGAGACAGGAAGGTGGGAGGCAAGGAGAGGAGACAGGAAGGTGGGAGGAGGGAGAGGAGACAGGAAGGTGGGAGGCAAGGAGAGGAGACAGGAAGGTGGGAGGAGGGAGAGGAGACAGGAAGGTGGGAGGCAAGGAGAGGAGACAGGAAGGTGGGAGGAGGGAGAGGAGACAGGAAGGTGGGAGGAGGGAGAGGAGACAGGAAGGTGGGAGGCAAGGAGAGGAGACAGGAAGGTGGGAGGAGGGAGAGGAGATAGGAAGGTGGGAGGCAGAGGAGAGGAGACAGGAAGGTGGGAGGAGGGAGAGGAGACAGGAAGGTGGGAGGAGGGAGAGGGAGACAGGAAGGTGGGAGGAGGAGAGGAGACAGGAAGGTGGGAGGCAAGGAGAGGAGACAGGAAGGTAGGGGCAAGGAGAGGAGGACAGGAAGGTGGGAGGAGGGAGAGGAGACAGGAAGGTGGGGAGGAGGGAGAGGAACAGGAAGGTGGAGAGGGAAGGAAGACAGGAAGGTGGGAGGAGGGAGAGAAGACAGGAAGGTGGGAGAGGGAGAGGAAACAGGAAGGTGGGAGGAGGGAGAGGAGACAGGAAGGTAGGGAGGGAGAAGGAGAGGAGACAGGAAGGTGGGAGGAGGAGAGGTAAAAGGAAGGTGGGAGGAGGGAGAGGAGACAGGAAGGTGGAGGAAGGAGAGGAGACAGAAGGTGAGGCAAGGAGAGGAGACAGGAAGGTGGAGGCAAGGAGAGGAGACAGGAAGGTGGGAGGCAAGGAGAGGAGACAGGAAGGTGGGAGGCAAGGAGAGGAGACAGGAAGGTGGGAGGCAAGGAGAGGAGACAGGAAGGTGGGAGCAGGGAGAAGAGACAGGAAGTGGGAGCAGGGAGAGGAGACAGGAAGGTGGGAGGAGGGGAGAAGACAGAGGAAGGGGGGAGAGGAGGGAGGAGAAGACAGGAAGATGGGAGGAGGGAGAGGAGACAGGAAGATGGGAGAGGAAGGGAGCAGGAGAGAAGACAGGAAGTGGGAGAGGAGAGGAGACAGGAAGGTGGGAGGCAAGGAGAGGAGACAGGAAGGGGGAGGAGGAGAGGAGACAGGAAGGTGGGAGCAGAGAGAGGAGACAGGAAGTGGGAGCAGAGGAGGAGACAGGAAGGTGGGAGGAGGGAGAGGAGACAGGAAGGTGGGAGGCAAGGAGAGGAACAGGAAGGTGGGAGAGGAGGGAGCAGGAAGGTGGGAGCGATGAAGGAGACAGGAAATGGAGGAGGGAGAGGAGACAGGAAGGTGGAGGCAGGGAAGAGGAGACAGGAAGATGGGAGAGAAAGTGGAGCAGGAGAGGAAAGTGGGGCAGGGAGAGAGACAGGAAGGTGGGAGGAGGGGAGGAGACAGGAAGGTGGGAGGAGGGAGAGGAGACAGAAGGTGGGAGGCAAGGAGAGGAGACAGGAAGGTGTAGGCAAGGAGAGAGACAGGAAGGTGTGAGGCAGGAGAGAGACAGGAAGGTGGGAGCAGGGAAGGAGACAGGAAGGTAGGGACAGGGAGGAGACAGGAAGGTGGGCAGGAGAGGACAGGAAGTAGGGACAGGAGAGAAAGGATGTTTGGGACGGCAAAAGAGACAGAAGAGGGTACATGGACAGGAGAATGGAAATGGGAGTGGAAGAGAGAGGAAGGCGGGTGCAGGACAGAGACAAGAGGACGGGCAGAAGAAGACAGGAAGGTGGAGGCCAGGAGGGGGAAAGTGGACACACGGTACTAGACAGGAAGGACAGCAGTTACAATACAAAAAAAGAAAGGGCAAAGGCAACACAGAGAGGGAGGCAGGACAAAGACAGGAAGGTAAGGCAGGACAACAGACAGGAGGTAAGGCAGGGACAACAGACAGAAGGTCAGGGCAGGGACAACAGAAGGAAGTCAGGGCAGGGACACAGACAGAGGTAAGGCAGAACAACAGACAGGAAGGTAAGGCAGGACAACAGAAGGAGGAAGGGCAGGGACAACAGACAGGAAGAAGTGCAGGGAAAAGACAGGAAGTAGGCGGGACAACGACAGGAAGGTAGGCAGGACAACAGAAGGAAGGTAACGCGGACAACAGCAGAAGTAAGGCAGGACAAAGACAGGAACTAAAGGCAGGACAATGACAGAAGCTAAAGCAGGACAACAGACAGGAAGCTAAAGGCAGGGACAACAGACAGGAAGCTAAAGGCAGAGACAACAGACAGGAAGGTAAAGGCAGGGGCAACAGACAGGAGGGTAAAGGCAGGGGCAACAGACAGGAAGGTAAGGCAGGGACAACAGACAGGAAGGTAAGGGCAGGGACAACAGACAGGAAGGTAAGGGCAGGGACAACAGAAAGGAAGCTAAAGGCAGGGCAACAGACAGGAGGGTAAAGGCTGGGACAACAGACAGGAAGGTAAGGGCAGGCGGACAACAGAAAGGAAGCTAAAGGCAGGGGCAACAGACAGGAGGGTAAAGGCTGGGACAACAGACAGGAAGGTAAGGGCAGGGACAACAGAAAGGAAGCTAAAGGCAGGGGCAACAGACAGGAGGGTAAAGGCTGGGACAACAGACAGGAAGGTAAGGGCAGGAACAACAGAGAGAGAGAGGGAGCAAGGGAGGGAGAGAGAGAGAGAGAGAGAGAGAGAGAGAGAGAGAGCGAGAGAATATGTGTGTGTTTGTGTGATTGTTTACGGACGTATGTATGCATGTTTATATACGTGCATATGTATGTGTGCACACTACACTACACCGAGTATGATCACTAACATATGCAAACGTGCATCAATAATGGGCAATATCAGTGCCTAATCCACATACCACAAACGTGAGTGTCTGAGAATGCTCCCCACTCCCCATATCACCTGCCCATACATACAAACACGTACACCTTTTAACGCCAAAACAGAGTTAACAACAAAAGGTGCAGGAGTCCAGTCACCTAGGCAAGACAGAGCAGTGTGCAAGACAGCGACAGTCAGTGCATAATCCCACACACGTTCCCTCACCACCACAGTGAAGATCAAACCACTGACCGCAAAGCTCACCTCCATGGAGATCACATTCACTGTCAAAAAAAAAAATGATACAAGTTAGGCCACGACGTTTTCTGAGGAAAAAAAAACACCGCCTCTGTCTTTATCAAGGCACGCTCGCACATATCCATATTCGTTTGCAAACACACACGCACACAAACACACACTCAGATAATAATGATATAAAACGCAAATTCTCCAGCAGACAACATTTAGCAAAGTGCAGAGAGCATATAATACCTTGATAATCAAATACATGCTTCATTATCTCGTTCATTCACTAATTTTTTGTATACAATGTATATGCACATACTTTTTATTGAGCTGTTCACTGACCAGGTTTCTTCTTTACTTGTTAAATTTTGCTTGTGAAAACAACAACAACAACAACAAAACGATTACTCTTCTCAGTAATTCTTTCATATGGCTAGAACATTCTGATTCATGTCATCACCATAGCCTCAAAATCAGTAAAACATTTGTCTACAAGTCCTTTTCTGTCATAATTCATGCTCGTTTATTCTGTTCTGTCAAATTATCATTTTGTGATAAATGGTAATCATTTTCAGAGGAAAGATATCTGCTACTATCACAAACTATTTTGTTCCATTCCTACCATCGGGTCTTTTCTTGTGGTAGCTCATGCTGTTACAAAGAAAGCGAAAGAGGAAAGAAAGGATCCAGTTAAAAGGGGACACCATATATTCATGCAGAGAAGATCGGAGAAGAGGCTGACAAAAGCAGGGAGGTCTGAATTTTCTCAGAGTTTACAATATATGCAAAATACTACAGCATTACAGATTCTAGAATAATGGAGAAGTAAATCATGTCAAAACTATTGAAGATTTCTGTTCTGAACCGGGGTTTTGTAACAGTCATATTAAATTTGAGAGAAAGTCAGTTTATTATAACAACTGGATCAGAAAAAAACCTTTTTATCAGAAATTTGCTGGACGATAATGGCAACTTTCTAATGTTCCAGACTTTCATGGAAAAGTATGGTGTATACTGTTTGTACTTGTTAAATTTGCTGATGATCATGTGTGTGTACATTGTAAATGCAAAAAGAGAAAAATAAAATGTTCATTAAAAAAAAAAAAAAAATTCTTGAATAATTTAGAGTGACCAGCCCTGATGACTGCCTCATGGTAAGCAGAGCTGTCAAAAGTAGGATTTTCACAGATGGGATATAATATGTACAGTGCTAACAATTCCTGACTTTACTCACAGGTAATATCATACGTCCATTTCAGTTATCAGGATTCCTAAATTTAAGGCAGATTTCTACAATACTTACATCAACCTAGCGCTATTAGGATTCCTGACATGTGCAACGATTTACGCCATATTTCAGATCACAGCTCAAGGACCCAGCATTACCATGCAACTGTGAGAGCAAAGCTGCCGCAAGACAAAAGGCCTTGTGGACCTGCCTGCATGGATCGTCTGCAGCTGTCAGTTCTGATAGGCATGGTGAGAACAATGAAACAAAATCAAAGAAAACAATACTCTTTCTTTGAGAGAGAGAGAGAGAGAGAGAGAGAGAGAGAGAGAGAGAACATAAAGGAGGCACCAAAGAGAGAGAGAGAGACAGAGACTGAAAGAGACAGAGAGAGACAGCATCAGACAGACACGGTGAAAGAGACAATGACAGAGAGAGAAAGAGAAGGCAGAGAGAGAGAAAGAGAGAGAGAGAGACAGAGAGAGAGAGAGAGGGAGGGAGAGGGGAGGTAGAATGAAAGCAAAGACAACAACAGCAATGGAAAGAAACGAAAAAAAAGCTAGGGAAAACATAAAAGTATCCACCAGCTAACAGAAAACACGAAAAATTGAAACGTGCAGTCCCCAGTGCATCAAGTACATTCAACCTCAGCGCAGCCTGAATAATCATAACAAACCACGTTCAAACCTTTCTCCTCTGCAGACCACTTAGCGCAGCAATCAGGGAAGTAGATCCATGTTTCAAAATCAAATGGGATCTTTCCATCAAAGTGTCCGAGTCTGCACATACTCAGACACACATTCACACACACACACACACACACACACACACACACACACGCACACACACACACACACACGGGATGTTTTCAACAAAGAATCGAGTTTATGCACACACACAATCACAATAAAACAGAATGTTTCCATCAAGACAATGCAGTCCACACATACACACTACAGCCCTGATGTGGCCCTTTGTGGTCGGCTGGGCTATAAGCAACATTATCTTATCTTATCTTACATACACACTAAATAGTGAACACAAAACAGAATTTTACATGCTACATTCACTGCAATTGCTTATAATTTCTCACAGCTAATGCTTTCATAAATGCACGGGTTCTTGTTTTTATTTAATACAAACTTTGACATTTAATTATTCTCATTAGGTTACAGGAAAACAAAGGTGATGAACAACTCATGACATGTCTGTGTGAGAGACTCAACATCTTTGTCAAGTTCATGTAACTTCGTATGAGAATGATTCGATACCAAAACTTGTATGAAATAAAAACAAGAACTTTTGCGTTTAAAAAAAAGTACTGGCCCCCTTGAAGTCTTCCCATATGATATCTTTTCAAGTGTAAGAAGACGCCCCACAGAAAAGGAAGAAAAAGAATGAGCCAAGTAAATTCACCAGCAGTACTACCGATGATGGCAAGAGAGCCGACACCATCAAGCCCTTCTTCAGTTTCTTGAGACGACACATTCAGGTGGTGCATGGAGATGACACATTCAGATGGTGCATGGAGATGACACATTCAGGTGGTGCATGGAGGTGACACATTCAGGTGGTGCATGGAGGTGACACATTCAGGGGGTGCATGGAGATGACACATTCAGGGGGTGCATGGAGACGACACATTCAGGGGGTGCATGGAGATGCCACATTCAGGGGGTGCATGGAGATGACACATTCAGGGGGTGCATGGAGACGACACATTCAGGGGGTGCATGGAGATGACACATTCAGGGGGTGCATGGAAACGACACATTCAGGTGGTGCATGGAGACGACACATTCAGGTGGTGCATGAAGACGCCACATTCAGGAGGTGCATGGAGACGCCACATTCAGGGGGTGCATGGAGATGACATTCAGGGGGTGCATGGAGATGACATTCAGGGGGTGCATGGAGATGACATTCAGGGGGTGCATGGAGACGACACATTCAGGGGGTGCATGGAGACGACACATTCAGGGGTGCATGGAGATGACACATTCAGATAAGATAATGTTGCTTATAGCCCAGCCGACCGCAGAGGGCCACATCAGGGCTGTCACCACGTTAAAATCAACTCACCAGTCATTTAAAAAAAAAAAAAAAAAAAAAAAAAAAACCTTTCACACATCTCATTAAATAACATCGTCTACAAACGCACCAGAAACTTTGTTAAAAATCTTTCTGCCGTAAAACCTTAAATCAGATAAAAAATGTTAAGCTCTCTCAAAAACTCAAGGATAACGTCTGGCGGGACATCCCTGAACAGGATCTTCATGGACTCCGCTGTAAAATGTTTGTGTCTCACATCGTGCAAGTCCCAACACTCTAAAAGAACATGTTTCATTGTGAGTGGCGCATGACATGGAATGCACCACGGAGCTTCTTCATTCTTTAAAAGGTAAGCATGGGTAAAATACGAATGGCCGGTGTGCAGCCGGCACAGAACCGTTTCCTCTTTACGACCTCCCGACGTGGAAGGGAGGAACTCCTTAAGGTTTGGACGGATTTGAAAGAGTTTGTTATTCGTCTGTGTGTTCCAATCCTCCTGCCAGAGGTCTCTCACATAATCGTTAATTTTGGTTTCACATCTGAGCAGGGGATATAAATGTTGGACAGTTTCTCTCTTGTGGCGTTCTTGGCTAAACGATCAACCATTTCGTTCCCGCCGATGCCAACATGACCAGGAACCCAAACAAGAGTAATTTTTGTAACCGTCCGCTTTCAACTTGCTAAAAAGTTCAAAGAAATGCAAAAGTTCTGGATGCTGAAGGTTGCGGCCAGCTATGGCTTCCAAAGCTGACAGCGAATCCGACAGAACCAAAAGTCCCTCTTTGAAGAATGTGAGATTATCTTCAAAGCCAGAACAGTAAGTTCAGCAGAATAGACAGAAGCATCTGAATGTATATGTTCCAACAGTATCTGAGAAGGACCCCCCAGGGCAGTAGGCTGCACAGGCCACTCCATCCTCAGACTTGGAACCGTCAGTGAAAAACTGTTTGATAGGATGGGAATTTCGAACAGAGGTCAGCATACAATGCCTTGTACGCCAGAGAGCTGGTAGACTCTTTGCGAAAAGCTGCAAGATCGAAACGAATCTCTGGTGTGAAAAAGGTCCACGGAGGTTGATCCGGAAACTTGGAAAATCGGAAACTACTCCCAGGTCTAGACCTGCATTCCGCACGTGAGGCTGCATACGAAGACCAAACGGCGGAATACATTTAGGGTTGTTTTCAAACTTACTTTGGAATGGAGGGTCAAAGACACAGTCATAGGCAGGATTCTGCGGTTCTGAGAACAGTCGGATATAATAATTTAAAGACAGTTTCAGCCTGCGGTTGGACAATGAAGGTTCGCCCGCCTCTGCGTACAGGCTGTACACAGGGGTGGTGCGGAATGCTCCAAGACAGAGACGAAGCCCTTGATGGTGAATAGGGTCCAAGAGTTTGAGGTAAGAGGGTCTTGCGGAGCCGTAGACAGCACAACCGTAGTCCAGTTTGGAACGGACCAAGGCTCTGTAGAGGTGCAGCAAAGTTTTCTTATCAGCGCCCCAGTCGGTGTGCGCTAAAGACCCGCAGAATATTCAGAGCTTTCTGGCAAGAAGTTTGAGGGTTTTTGATGTGGCTGAGAAAGTTGAGTTTCTGGTCAAAAATGACTCCCAGAATTTGGCCTCTTTAACAGCTGGAATGGGAGATTTCCCTACTTGAAGTTCAGGATCTGGGAAAAACTGACGGAAATTATGGAAGTGAATACACTGCGTCTTTGTTGGAGAAAAGGTAAACCGTTTTCATCCGCCCATCGATGGATTTATCTACGCAAAGCTGGAGCCTGCGCTGGACACTTGGGTACAGGCTTCCAGTTGCGTAGACAGCAAAATCATCCACAAACAATGAGCAGTCTGAACCCTGCTGAACTGATTTCACAATGTTGTTGATTTTAATACTAAAGAGGGCAGGAGACAGTAAGCTCCCCTGTGGAACACCCAACTCCTGCTCGTGGACATCAGAGAGAGTGGTGCCAACCCGGACCTGAAACTGTCGTTCTGCCAAAAAATTTTGAATAAAAAGCGGAAGATGACCTCGAAAACCCAGATTGTGGAGATCATAAAGTATCCCCGACTTCCAGTGATCGTAGGGCCTTCTCCAATCGAAAAAAATTGCCACTGCAAGCTGCCTGTTCAAAAAGCGTTCCGAAGTGTAGATTCCAGACGAACAAAGGTCACTGTAGACCGATGTTTGCGGAAACCACACTGTTCTTTCGCCAAAAGGCCATCGTTTCGAGTTTCCACATGAGCCTAGCATTGACCATTTTTTCATCAGTTTACAGACACAGTGGTCAAAGCTAAGGGACGGTATTTAAGGGTGAAAGATCTTTCCAGGTTTGGGATGGGAATAATGAGGCTTTCCGCAGAGGTGGAAAGCAAACGAAGTCCACACATGTTATATCTTGTAGCAGTAGTTCAGACTTCTTGCGGAGATGTTTCAACAGTTGATGATTTCATCTAGACCTGGAGAGGAATCCGCAAGAGTAAGGCAGATTTCAGCTCGTCTACGTGAAAGAAGATTGTAGTCTCCATGTTGTCGATGAAAGTTGCAGGTGATTTTTCTTTTAGGCTTGTTTTGACAAAAGTGTGATTTATTAGAAGGAGGAATTCTTTCATGTTGAAGCAAGCAGATAGCAACTGCTTTCTTCTCTGTTATTAAGAATCCGAAAACTTGGATGGTTCACATGGGACAGGTGTTCTTCCTTGATTTTCTTAATGATGTCCACATTTTTCTTGAGTTTTTGATGTCAGCCGACAGAAGCTTCTCCAGGGCGACGTTTACTGATTTTAAAAAGGTCTTGATTTAGCACGAGTTTCGATGGGCTCGAGCTTGGGACCCGAAGTCGTTGGTATACCTGCGCTGAGCCGTTTCTAACTTTGGAAATTTTGTTGGCTTCTTGAACCAGGGGGTTTTTTCTTTAATTTACGGAAGAAAAACTGTCGGGTTTAACATTTGTAGGGACGGTTCCACTTTCCGGACTCAAAAAAAATCATGCCCGGCCCAGCAGGGGCAAAAAGCCCCATTTCCTTTTTTATAATTTAGATGTGAGAGACAGAGCGTGTTCGGGAAATTTAAAACGGGAAAGGCACTTCGTAGACGTCATGACGAAATATAGCCTCCAGGCCGGCGGGTCCAACCGAAAATCTAAACAGGGGAAAGTAAAAAACCTGTGGGAAAAAGGAGGAAAGTTAGATCGCGCAGACAAACAACAAATGAAAGGACACCCCCCGAGCCCTGGATGAGTACATTTATACCCCAAAGAGGGTTTTTGGCCTTTAAAGTACCCCAGAAAAAAGGCGAGGAAGTTTAAACAGACTGACAAGGGTCCTGCGACAAACCGGGCAAAAGGTGGAAAAAAGGGAACAGCTTCCTCCTTGTGGAGTGACTTAGTCAGGGAGGGAGGTAGACAGAGCAAAGGGACTATAAAAAAGGTTTTTTGGGAAAAGGCAACCCCCCCAAACATCCCCCCGTGGATGGTGGCAGGTTTTGGTTTAAAAGCCAGAAAGGTAAAATTTTCTGGCGTTGGGGGTTTCGGAGCCCCACGGAATTTTTTTGGTTTTGGAAAGGGGGGCAGTCCCGAATTGGAAATTTAACAGGAATTTTCCCAAAAAGGAAATCGTACAATCCCATGGGCAAGGGGGCGAAAAGGGAGAAGATCGGGGTCTCTCCCAACATCTGTTTCCCAAAGGGAACTTTTTTTTTTTCCGGAAGGGGTTTGGAAGAGGGGAGAAGGGGGAAAAGAATTTGGAGGGGGGGAGGGTGGAGGAAAAAAAAAGGGGGTTTTTGAAGGGGAGGGGGATGAGGAGAGGGGGGGGGGTTTTAAATCGAGGGGAAAGGGGGGTTTAATGGGGGGTTTGAGGGTGGGTTTTTTCCCCAAAGGGGATTTTTTTGGGGGGAAAGGGGTGGAGGAAAGAATAAAGGGAAAGAAGGGAAAAAAAATTTTATAGGGGAGAGAGATAGAAAAAGTGGAAATTTTTTAAGGAAGAAGGAAAAGGTGGGTTACGAAAATTTTCCCCCGGGTTTAAAAAATGAATTTTTTTTTTGAAAAGGGGGAAGCAGATTCTTGAACCAAAGAGGACAGTTTCGTGAAGAGGAGGGAGGTCGCCACCGCATTTTGCACATTGCCGGACTTTGCAGCCCATCATGGGTTCCTTTTCAGCAAATACCACACATTTCCCCTGCCCAGAACGCGGTCCCGAATGGCCAAACCTCGGGCACCAAAGCCCTCAGGGGGAGGGCACATACAGCTAAAACACAAAACATTCAGGTACCAAATTTGATGCCCGGGAGGCACACAGGTTGCAGAATGTCAAAAGGGTTTTGGTGGCCATCTTTCTGCACCCTTTTTTTACTGCACCCTGCGCACCTCCGCACACCTGGGACCCACTCCGTTTTGATCTCCCCTGTGACACCAAAAAAATCCCGGCAGCGAACCCCCCTTCGATAAATTTAACTTTTTTGTGGGGATTCCCTTGTTTCCCCTGTCCACAAGTTTCTTTGCCTTCAGCCTTTGATTTTTTTTTTTGTTCTCATTGAATGGGGAATGAGCCATTTCGCAATTTTTGATGGATTTGGGGGTCACCTGAAAAACCCCGAAAGCCTTCTGGATAGAAAAAGGGGCTCGGGCAAAGGGGTTTTTTCCTGCTCCGCCCCTTCCTTTACGAGCCAGGAACCCCAAAAACCTGCCCTTTTGCGTACCTCTTATTGAACCTGTCACCTTCGAAAATCCCCGAAACAGGGGATGCTGCCCCCCCTTTTCCTTTTTGGGGGGGGATTTTTTTAAAGAAGCCTTTTAGTTTTGAAAATTCATCCCCCTTACCCACCCCCCTTTGGAGTCCAACAAGGGGGCCAGGGCCAAGAAACCCAATGTCTTACCCCTTCCGGGCTTGGGGGAAGATTCGACAAACAAAAAAACCCCCAACCCTACCCCCCCTGATCACCCAAATTTCCCCGGGGGACAGAGAGCGACACTGCAGGGTTCCATGGCCGAGGGGGACTGCCTGTCTTGACCCAGCCCCAAGAAGGGGACCGATTAGTACACCCGGGGCCAAAGTGTACCCCCTTCTGGGAGAGGCCCGACCAAAAGTGTGGTTGAGAGCGCTGGCTCTCTCAACCACGGGATCTCTTCCCCCTCCGACACAGGTCGCACCGCAGGGGAAAAACGCGGGGGGATTTTTTAAGGAGACCCAGAGAGAAAAGGATTGTGTAAAAAAGATTTAAGGGGGAAGAAGATAGAAAAGGGCCAAATAAGGGAAGGGCAAAAACAAGAAAGGGAAAAGGCGGGTTACTTTTAGCAGGATCCCACCCTTACCTTCTGACGGGGAAGCCTACCGGGGGCATCAACTTTACCACGTTTCGCTAGGCCTACAGCACTTCACCTCTCAGGCCTACAAGCGTGTGAAAAAAAAACCCCGCCATTCCCCCAAATATTGATGCCCCCGCCAGCAAAGCCTAGGTCACTGACCGCGCAACCCCCGACCACGACAAGGTCCAACCCCCCGGGGGACACATCAGATGGGCAGGAATGACACATTTAGGGGGGCATGGAGAGACACTTCAAGGGGGCTGGGGATGACATCCAGGGGGCATGGGATACACACCAGGGGTGCATGGGGATGACACACCAGGGGGGGCATGGGAACGACACATCCCGGGGTGTGGGGGCGAACTTTAGGGGTGCAGGGGATGAACCCCTTCAGGGGGCATAAAAAAAGGGCACATTTAGGGGTGCATGGAGATGCACTTTAGGGGTCATGGAAGACACATTCAGGGGGGCCCTTGGGAGAAAACATTCGGGGGGCATGGGGAGACACACCAGGGGTGCATGGGGATGACACATCCAGGGGGGCAGGGGGCCACATTCGGGGTGCATGGGGGCGACCCCTTCAGGGGGTGCAGGGGATCACTTCGGGGGGGCATGGAGATACACATTCCCGGGGGGGCTGGGGATGAAAAATTCGGGGGTGCATGGAGATACACATTCAGGGGTGCATGGAATGCCATTCAGGGGGGGCATGGGGGCGACAATTCAGGGGTGCATGGGACGACACATTCCGGGGGGCATGAAGACCCCCACATTTTAGGAGGGGCAGGAGACGCCACATTCGGTGGGGCAGGAGATGACATTTAGGGGTGCATGGGGGATGACTTCAGGGGGTGCATGGAGATGACACATTCAGGGGGGCAGGAGACGCACATTCGGGGTGCAAAGGAGCGACACTTCAGATGGTGCATGGAGAAACACATTCGGGTGCATGGAGAGACACATTTAGGGGTGGGGGATGGGATGACACATTTAGGGGGGCAGGAGATGACTCCAGGGTGCTGGGGAGACACACCGGGGGGGGCATGGGGGATGACACATCCGGGGGGCATGGGGATACACACCAGGGTGATGGGGCGACCATTTAGGGGTGCAGGGGATACACATCAGGGGGCATGGAGATGGGCACATTTAAGGGGTGCGGGATGAAAACGGGGGTGCATGAAGGGCAATTCAGGGGGTTCATGGAAGACACTTCGGGGGGCATGGGGATGAAAATTCGGGATGCTGGAGATGACAATTTAGGGGGGGGCATGGGGATGACACATCAGGGGGGGCTAGAATGGGACCAGGGACATGGAGATACATCAGGGGGTTTTCATGGGATGAAAATTTAGGGGGGCAGGGGATGACCATTTAGGGGGTGATGGAATGACACACTCAGGGGGGGCATGGAGATGAAAACACTCAGGGGGGGCTGGAGATCCACTCAGGGGGGGCAGGGATGACACACTCGGGGGTGCAAAGGGGAATGACACAGGGGGGTCAATGGAGAAACACATTTTTGTTTGGGCATGGGGATGAAATTGGGGGCATGGGGACGACACATTCAGGGGGTGCATGGGGATGAAATTCAGGGGGGCATACAGTCACTTCAGGGGTCTGGGGTAAAATTCAGGGGCGCATGGAGATGACAGATTCAGGGGGTCATGGAGATAGCAATTTAGGGGTGCAAAGGAATGACAATTCAGGGGGTCAGGGATCACATTCAGGGGGCATGGAGATACACATTCAGGGGGCATGGAATTTACAAATTTAAGGGGGGGCTGGGGGAACGCACATTCAGGGGGGCAGGAGACGACCATTCAGGGGGGTGCATGGGGAAAGACACTTCAGGGGGGGCAGGGGATGACACATTCAGGGGGGCAGGAGATGAACATTCAGGGGGGGTGGAGACAATTCAGGGGGGGCATGGAATGCACATTCGGGGGGCAGGAGTGACACTTCAGGGGGTGCTGGGACCATTCAGGGGGGGCATGGAGACCATTCAGGGGGTGCATGGAGGACACAGGGGGGCATGAAAGACACATTTAGGGGGGGCAGGAGACGACACATTCAGGGGTGCATGGGGAGACACTTCAATGGGCATGGAGACACAATTAGGGTGCATGGAATGACATCCCCGGGGGGCATGGGATGACACACCAGGGGGGGCATGGGGATGACACATCCCGGGTTTCATGGGGATGACACATTCAGGGGGCATGGGGATGACCACTCAGGGGGGGGCGGGGATGACACTTTAGGGGGGGGGATGAAGAGACACCTCAGGGGGGGCATGGGGATGACACCGGGGAGGGATGAAAGACACATTCGGGGGTGCATGGGGATACAATTTAGGGGGCATGGGGATAACACAAGTTGGTGCATGGAATGCACTTCAGGGGGCAGGGACGACACATTCAGGGGGGGCATGAGATGACACAAAAGGGGGGCAAGAGATCACATTTAGGTGTTTTCAGGGGGATACCATTCAGGGGGTGCATGGGAAAACCATTCAGGGGGTGCAGGAGAGACATTTTAGGTGGTGCGAGATGACGCATTTGGGGGTGCAGGAGAGACCATTTCAGGGGGTGCATGGAGAGACCATAGTGGAGCATGGAGATGACAAATTCAGGGCCGGGGGGGCATGGAACGACACATTTCAGGGGGGCATGGAGACGCACATTCAGGGGGTGCAGAGATACACATCAGGGGGTGCATGGAATTACCATTTGGGGGCCGGGGGAACATTCAGGGGGGGATGGAGACACATTTAGGGGGGATGGAGATGACACATTCAGGGGGGGCATGGAGATGACTTTTAGGTGGTGCATGGAGATGACGCATTCAGGGGGGCTAGATACAATTCAGGGGGTGCATGGAGATGACACATACAGGGGGGGGGGGGGCTTTGGGAAAGACACATTCAGGAGTGCATGGAAAAAAGAAATTTTGGGGTGCAAGGGGATAACTTTAGGGGGTGCATGGGAATGGGCACATTAGGGTGGGGCAGGAGATGAACTTTTAGGGGATGTGGGGATAACACATTCAGGTGGTGCATGGAGAAAAACACCAGGGGGGCAGGGGATGACCATTCAGGGGATTGGGGGAAAACATTCAGGGGGACGTGGAGATGACACATTCCGGGGGGTCATGGAGACGACAATTTAGGGGGGTGGAGATAAACAATTTAGGTGGGCATGGAGATGAACAAATTCAGGGGGTGCAGGAGAGACCATTCAGGTGGAGGTGGAGATAAAAACATTCGGTGGGGCAGCAAATGACACATCGGGGGGAACAGAGAAAACACATTTAGGGGTGCAGGAGATGATCATTCAGGGGGGGCACAAAATAACACCCCCAGGGGGTGCATGGAGAGACACATCAGGTGGAGCGGAGAAGACACATTCAGGTGATGCAGGAGATAACACATTTAGGGGGGGCATGGGAGCACATTAGGGGGTGCAGGAGAGACACATTCAGGGGTGCATGGAGAGAGAACATTTTGGTGGGGGAAAGGAATGACACATTCAGGGGATGCAGGAGAGACACTTCGGGGGTGCATGGGTGACCATTCAGGGGGGGCATGGAGATGAACCTTCAGGGGGGGTGCATGGAGTGACACATTCGGGGGGGACAGGGTGACACATTTAAGGGGGTAGAGGGGAACCATTTAGGGGGCATGGAGGTAAAAACCCTTCGGGGGTGCTGGAGTGACACCTTCAGGGGGGGCATGGAGAGACACATTTAGGGGGGGGCATGGGGACGCACACAGGGGGGGCTGGAAACCATCAAAGGGCTAAAGGAACACATTTTAGGGGGGGCTGGAGGTAACACATTCAGGGGGTGCAGGGGGATGACACATTCAGGTGGTGCATGGAGATGACACATTCAGGTGGTGCCTGGAGATGGCACATTCAGGTGGTGCCTGGAGATGACACATTCAGGTGGTGAATGGAGATATACATTCAGATGGTACATGGAGATGACACATTCAGGTGGTGCATGGACACGACACATTCAGGTGAAACATTGAGATGACACATTCACCTTTTGGGTTCATGGATGAATGGAAAAACAGATCCTCACTGACACTAGTGGAAGGAATCATGGCTTCAGATCAGATCATTCTGGTGAGAATCAACTACTCATCACAATGAATAACCTTCCTGAGTCTAACAATGCAGGTCACTAGTCTGATGTTAAAGAGTTAAGGCATATGTACAGGTTTCAGTACTGTCTTGTAACAGCTTGCAGGAGAGAAGAGTCCAGGAAAGATGTCACTGTTAATTCAGCAGTTGACAGACTTCCAACTTCAAAGCCAGAGAAGACCCGCCCCCCCCCCAAAAAAATCAAAAAAATCATTTTTTCCTTTAAAAAAAATTTTTTTTTTGGTCAAGGATCTGACGTGTGTAGGGATAAATCGTGGACTGGGACATATGCTGGGTTGAGGTTTTCAGCCTCCTGGAGCTATATGCTAGCCAATTTGGCTTGGCCTTGATTACGTATCTTAAATAAAAGCTTAGTTTATGAGTGGGTTGGACAGGAGGAAAAATAAAAATAAAAAAGAGGAGGGGAGGGAGGGGGCAGACGAGCTTTTTTTTTTCTTTCTTAAGAATTGCACTGTGCTCTCCCTTATATTCTTTCCTGCTGACAACCAACACTGGCATCTGGTCTGTGATCTGGCTTGAAAACAGGCTTCCTGCTGACAACCAACACTGGCATCTGGTCTGTGATCTGGCTTGAAAACAGGCAGCAACCAAAAAAACTTGAAAAATTTAGTGGCAGCGGGGTCAAACGGAAGTGCCTATGAAGGGCTCAGGGTGTGTTAACTCCCCCAAAGCTGCAGACCTTTTGCAGTCTATGAGCTCTAATCTGGCATTTCCTGGAACTTACATAATGCCAACAATGTCAACAACAGCAAAAGTGAATATATATCTAGAGGTGTGGCCAACTTTTTTGAACACCTCACCCCATCCCTACCTTCAGCCTTCCCGATTACTTTTGGCTGAAGATTTTTCTAAACAGCTGAAGTATGATTTCCGAAAGGCTAAAATGACTGAAACAGCTGAAATTTTCAAAGGCGTGTGAAATGTATTCATCAAGAGTTCACTTTTTTTTTTTTCTTAAAGTAATGCATTACAAAAAAATCTGGTCAGCCATATTTTGTTGTTGGTTACATAGCTCCAAAGATACTTGACGAGTGATGCACGACCAGATGCATACAACATCCACAAACATAATTCAGGATAACTGCACCAATCCAATGGAAAACATGCACACATCAAATATTAGTTGTAGTACTGCAGCTCCCACCTTTACTTTTTTCTTTATAATTTTTCAATATTTAAATACTTGAGCACACACTGATAATAAACTGAAATCATGCACTGCACAAAGGTAACACTGAATATTACCTGTAAATGGCGAAACATATGCTGCATACTATGTAGTACACAGCGTAGAAGACCACTTCACATTTCAGTAAATTCAACAGGATTACCTGAAACAAAAATAACAGTTCATTAAAAAAAAATTCTCATTGTTCAGAGGTTGTTCATTAACTTTCAATAATTTTGAAGATAGGATAACGGTTTCAAATTCGCCTAGCCTAGATTATTGCAGAGCTAAATCAGACAAGTCAAAACATAAAAAGTGCAGAGCTAAATCAGACAATTCAAAACAAAGAATTCTGACAGTTATTTTGGGAAAACCACTAACAACTAGTTTACATTTTAAAACAATGAAGGTCACGGCTGGAAACTAAAAACTCCTTAAAATTTTTTTTATATCACTTACTGGAAACTAAACAATCCTTTAAAAAATCATATCACTTAACATGCATTTGGCCCTGCAACTCCAGACTTTTCACTACTAGCCGTAGGCTAGTGCTTCAAAAAATGTACTGACAATATCGAATGTTTTCATTGCCAACCACAATGTTTTACTAGTTGAATAATACATAACATTTCTCACTCAATGACAAGAAATCCTCAGTAAATTTACACTGTACTGTGTTTAAGGTAATAAAGAACAAGGACAGAAAGAGGTAATCCAATCTTATTCCTTCCAAATTTATTCCAAATAAAGTGAAGAAGCTCCCCATTAGAAAAAGAAGTAACTTTGAAGGCAAAAGGTTCCAGAAATGTGTTCACTGATCAAAACATGCTGAAAACATAATTATAAGCTGGATGACCAAATGGAAAAAGCTCCAAGATGATATTGTAGCAATGAGTACCAAATTTTGTTTGCATTTCCATGTGCTGAAGTTTATTTTACTTGCTGAATATTTTTTCTAATCACTACAGCAAGTAAAATACCATTTTAAGAGCTGTCCTTTCCATACCCCCCCCCTCCCCTCCCCAATTAACAGATCTAACTTGTCAGTTTGAACGCACTACCAATATTGGCCTCTACCTAAACAGGACTGAATATTTTGCTTCGAGGCAATCTTTTTTTTCTCTGTTTCTTCCTTTTCCTTTTCTTTCTTTCTTTTTTATTTCAAAGAAAGCATTTTTATTCAAGTAAGTTCATATATATATATATAAGTAAGAACATAATGGAAAATAAAGGAAAAAAAACATTGAAAAAAAAACACAGAGACATATCAAGCATAATGGACCGGTGATACCAATTTACATTCTGAAGACAAGAGAGCGAGCGAGAGAGCGAGAGAGAGAGAAAGACAAGAGAGCGAGCAAGAGAGAGAGAGAGAGAGAGAGAGAGAGAGAGAGAGAGAGAGAGAGAGAGAGAGAGAGCATATATAAGGCAAGCTAATGCACTATGAAAGTTTACATATTTTGGTTTTCAAAGGTCCTGTACAATTTTCAATGGGGCTGTTTTGGGCCATGCAATAGTTCTTGGGAGCTATAATCATATCGATATTTAAACAATGTACAAGGCCAGAATCATTCTTATTATCTTAATTCATTCTGGGTCTGCTAACATCGGCACATAAGGGAGCCACCTGGAGAGAAAACCGTTACTTTTTTTTCTAGCAATATACCCTTCAGTTTTATACCTGTATTTTCGCTTATTGAGAAATACTTGTTGTCTGGGTGATTTTTGTTCTGTTCTACACTGATATGGATAGTGCTCAGCAAATATAATCAAATAAAATACATGACCCATATAAAATAAAAAATATTATTTGTCAACTATGGCTAATGATTCAGTTATCAGTAAACTTTCTGCAGCCACGTTAACTTTAATGAAGAAGCAAATGTTTTTAATTCTGGAAGTCCAAGACCACTGTTTCAAGGTAAATTTCAATAAATTCATGAGATGAGCAGGTAAAAGGCTGTCAAGCCTGCAAGTCACAGACCGATTTCGTGTGTGTGTGTGTGTGTGTGTGTGTGTGTGACAGAGAGAGAGAGGAGAGAGAGAGAGAGAGGAGAGAGAGAGAGAGAGAGAGAGAGAGAGAGAGAGAGAGAGAGAGAGAGAGAGAGAATGACTTTTACCAAAGTATGGAATGAGAAAAAGAAAAAAAAAAGAAAAAAAGGGACAAATCACTCAATTATTCTTTCAAATTCTTTTTATTTCCCCTGTAGGCTCCTCCACATAGCATCTAAGACAATGGCATTGTCAACTTTGCTTCACCCTCAGTTTAACCAAAATACCTGTTCAAGCATGTGGTTTAACTTTAAGATCATTTTGAATGTTTAGCAAGATATCTGCTGATACTTCAGAGAGAGAGAGAGAGAGAGAGAGAGAGAGAGAGACAGAGAGAGAGAGGGAGAGAGAGAGGGAGAGAAAAACAGTGCGACAGAGAGATACAGTACAGAGAGAGACATACAGAGACAGAGACTGACACAGTCAGTCAGATGAAGACAGAACAGACATGATTCTCAAGTAGATCTAATGTTCAATTAGATTTTTTTTTTTTTAAAGTCCTGTCTGAGCCATTTCCTTTCAGAATTTCTCCCACTTACCGCAAGTGTTTTTTGTTTGTTTGTTTTTTCCAGAACTATCTCCTCCGAAGAAA
Source organism: Conus ventricosus (assembly GCA_018398815.1). NCBI lineage: Eukaryota > Metazoa > Mollusca > Gastropoda > Neogastropoda > Conidae > Conus > Conus ventricosus. The sequence continues at coordinate 73,883,206 of CM031606.1, forward strand.
ATAGATAAGTAAAAAAATCACCATAAAATCAGTAAAAGAAGAATTATAGAAATGCACAGGAAATGTACAGAAATGACAATACCACATTTGCATTTGACATTCTTTTACAGGATGTTTTATGGGCTGGTACCAACAATCCTCTTCACCCCACCCCTATTCCTCATCCTACACACACACACACACAGAGGAAAATTCGGGCGTCACAAAAATTTGGTTGGCTTATTAGTCTGACTTCAAATCAACACTCCTGTGGAAAGTTACATTTTAAACCTTTTTGCCGTCCCATCAGGTAAAACAGAGCAGTACACCTGAAACACCTTTCCAACAACAATCAATTGTAAATTGTTGGTGCACGATCTCACCCATCAAAATTCACATAGGCTATTTTCTTGCAGCTTCTTTTTTTTAAAAAGAAGAGTAATACTTTTGGAGAGATGGATCACTGTGCAAAGTCTATCACCACAGGACACAGTTAATTCTATCACCATAGGACACAGTTTTAAACTAAAACATGCTGTAAAATGTGCTTGCTTGTAACAACACCCTTTGTGTGAGTTCCTGAGTTCATTGTGTATCTCCAGTAAACATTAATGTAAAAGTAACACATCAGCATTTGTTTGTCTTGTGCCCGCAGTTCTAACGAACAAACGCAACTAACATTTAGGCAAATTGATTTGGCATGGATTACATAGCTTTAAAGACAAATTTTGATTGCTAGATGCAAGCAATGTACTTTGACAGATACAGATTTTTTAATGAAGTATACTGGATGTCAGTAACATATCTCGACAGATAAAGATACTTAAATTCAGATAATCTACAATGTGGGTTTATTTTATAACTTTAGGCTAGGCCTATATGTAAACACAGTTGAAACACTGGCAGCTAGATCTACTTCAGAGGCTGAGTATACAACTAAATGTTTTAAGTTCAGACACAACATTGATTGCATCTGACTGAAATCATTCACGTCATAACGGAAAGAAGGTCAGAATGAAAATGTCAAAGTATAGGATAGGCCTAATCAATATATACTGAACAAACCAGACTTGGAACGCGAGCTTCCATCATCTTTCCATGCGCGTTGCCATTAGCCGGAAGTGCAGACGACAGTTGGTGCTCGGGTAAATATGTTACCACATTTGTTTTGTGACGATGACCAGATGGGCTGTCTTATCTAATTTATTTATTTACTTATTTATTCTTTACGACATGAGTTGATTTTAACGTGGTGACAGCCCTGATGTGGCCCTCTGTGGTCGGCTGGGCTATAAGCAACATTATCTTATCTTATCTTCTTTACGACATAGTTGTTTCATTCTTAAGCCCGAATTCCTGGCCCAAAATAGCGACTGGCCTTGTTCCATATCATCATGATTTCTTTTAAAAGAAACATTCAAAATATAGAATTCAATGTTTCCCACAGTTGTCAAGAAGGACTGATATTTTAAACTCGTTATCTTAATACCATCTCTCCTCCTCCTCTCAACCCCTCCCTCTCCTCCTACCTATCTCCTTTAGAAATCCCTGTTCAACCATTTTCATGACTAGGGACTTATTCAACTGCACTTGTCATTTTTCTATTACTTATTTATTCACTCATTCATTTGCTTATTTATTCGTTTACTTTCACCCGTTTTCAATTATTTGATCATTTCTTTGTACATTTTATTGTTCTTGCCCTGTGCGAAGGTCAAGGGTCGTTACTCCAGTAGGCCTGTGTGTTGCATTCATTCGACGACTCAGAACTCAACATTCATTTTTATTCTCTAAATTGTTTACTGCATGGATAATCCACTCCCAGAGTCACAAATTATGCCCCAAATCCGATCTTTTCTGTATCACACTCAAAGCAGCACATAACGCCAGTTAGAGAATCAGCCCTCGACAAAAACAAACATCATTCATCGCTCAGTCCGACTCTTGAACCATACTGTTTCTGACCCTGAAGCACTTCCAGTTTCATTGTTTTTATATGCCAGTTCAACTACATGACCCTTCATTTTTCTACTGCATGCTAGAATTTTCACTGCCAAATTCTCATGCCCGAACAGTGATAGGGCCTATAGGAATATAAGAACTCCGTAAGTCATGCATGTTTTTGCTATCCTTGTTGACACATGGTATTGAACTAATCTATTGACCAGAAAGTTCAGTACAAAATCGTTTTTTATTTTTTACACATGGTATTGAACTAATCTATTGACCAGAAAGTTCAGCACAAATCGTTTTGTTTTATTTTCTTTTTTTTTTCACATTCTATTTTTTTGTCTCCACAGAATCAGGGCGAAATCCACGAAAGCAGTCACAACTTGACTTCTACTGTAACCCCGAACTCTGACCTTGCTTGTCAAACAGTGTTCTTGTAGAAAAGAAAAAGAAACACCCGAAGGTGCTGGGGAGGACCCAGAGAAGCACTGTCTTCACCTGCCTTTAGAGCAGTCCTGTACCACCCTTGGAGGCCTGCGCTGTGTTGACGATGGGTACAGGCACGCGCAGGACACTCCATTAAGATATCAAGGGACATAACTGCTCATGAACAGAGGTAAATTAGACTACAGGATGCAGCTCATAACAGCCTTAAAGTAGCATCCCCATGGGTGTACCAGCCCGTATTTCATGACTGCAGAGCCCACCGGCGAAAAACACCACCCTCCAGCTGCCGAGCACACCCCACAGACCCAACCACCCCTGCCCACGGACAGATGAAGACAGTGCCACTCCAGACACAGCCAACCTTTCGCCATACGGTCTTATGTGCCCTCAAGAGAGAATCCAAAGTTGTAGTCTTTCCCACTGTCAACAGGACTTTCCTGTGGTCAGTGGGTCTTTCCTCACCGTCACTGGACCTTTCTCCAGGGTCAGCCTAGTTAAGGCAAAGAAGAAAAAGAAACACCCGAAGGTGCTGGGGAGGACCCAGAGAAGCACTGTCTTCACCTGCCTTTAGAGCAGTCTGTACCACCCTTGGAGGCCTGCGCCGTGTTGACGATGGGTACAGGCACGCGCAGGACACTCCATTAAGATATCAAGGGACATAACTGCTCCTGAACAGAGGTAAATTAGACTACAGGATGCAGCTCATAACAGCCTTAAAGTAGCATCCCAATGGTTTGTACCAGCCCGTATTTCATGACTGCAGAGCCACCGGCGAAAAACACCACCCTCCAGCTGCCGAGCACACCCCACAGACCCAACCACCCTGCCCACGGACAGATGAAGACAGTGCCACTCCAGACACAGCAAGCTTTTGCCATACGGTCTTATGTGCCCTCAAGAGAGAATCCAAGTTGTAGTCTTTCCCACTGTCAACAGGACTTTCCCTGTGGTCAGTGGGTCTTTCCTCACCGTCACTGGACCTTTCTCCAGGGTCAGCCTAGTTAAGGCAACTTGACTTCTACTGTAACCCCGAACTCTGACCTTGCTTGTCAAACAGTGTTCTTGTATGCTCCACTCCATAAATAGGCAAAATTTCGAACGCATAAAAACAAACTCGAACTGAAGCTGGCTGATGTGTAACACATGAACAGACGTCACATCGTTAAGACAAAGCAAAAGCAATAAAACATGATTAGATTCAGTTGGTATGGTGCAAACAAAGATGGCTGTTAATTTCTTATGGCTCTTTGCGGTCGGCTGGGCTATAGGCAACATTACTTTACCTGTTGGCCCACGCTTGTTTTTTCCCCCACTATTAGATTGTTCGTCTTTGTATTTGTCTGACTTTATTCAAGTTTAAAAGGCTGTGCCAGTCTTGAATAAAAGTTACCCTGTGTTAGGTTTTCTTATGGGAGCAAAAGTTACTCTACTTGTTTACTGTTTATTACTTTACCTGTTAATTTCTCTTTTGCCTTGAAAACCAGTCACGAGCTGTATAACACGTCAGCAGAACACACTCCTACTTCAGGGTCAGCCGCTGCACCATACTCTGATGCCAGGTATACGAACTGAGTGACGCAGCTGTTCATCTTCATGGCTTTGCAGATTGGCCAGCAGTTGCTTGGTCACGCTTCTGGCCTAATGTTTTCAGCCTTATGTTTTCGCAATATGACTTGTCTGAGACGATAAACTGTCCAATTCTGCAAAATATGACTTTGCAAATGATACAGAATGATGTACAATAAATATATCATTTGATTCTAAAAAAGATTTTAACATGATTTACATTTTTCCGTTCAAAGGTTTAGGACCTTGAAATTTTGTATTTCAATACTTCTGAATGTAACGTTATGCACTCTAAATATCTGCGATTCAATACTTCTGAATGTAACGTTATGCACTCTAAATATCTGCGAAGAGCACACCTTGATGACCACCACAGTTACTGTTGTTGTTGTTGTTGTTGTTGTGCGAGTGCATGTCATTGTGAGGACAGCAGGCCTATGTAGGCCTATATGGATTAGTCCTGTGGAATTTATACATAAATCGGGGAAAAGAAATCATGTCAATAATATATAATACATAAATCGGGGAAAAGAAATCATGTCAATAATACCACCCCCGTACGTGGAAAATTAATTTGAAAACGATGCATGCTCTTAAATCCATCGAACAAGAAACGACTGGTTAAACCGGCTCTTACCCAGCGTTTAATTTGCTATTGGGACAATTGGGAAGACGGAAACCAGAGTTTGTTTCATCCACTTAATTAATGGATAGTCTCTGAGAGTGTTGCTCCAGTTTCCTGACCGACGCTGCAGGTATCTGTATCTCGCGGGCCTGGTTGACGCCGAGTCATCTAATGAAAAAAGCACAATAAAGCCTTGCCATGCAGCCTCAGACCAGAACGGAAATGCGTAGCATCACCACCATTGTAACCTCACCTTCACTAATCAGTCTCAGACCAGAACGGAAATGCGTAGCATCACCACCATTGTAACCTTACCTTCACTGGTCAGCATTGAAAAAAAAGGTCTCAACTTCAAACCCCCTTCATGCCCTAACCTCGTGGTTACCTCGGTTTCGATTTCCTGTCAGCATCTAAGCCCTTGGGGAGTTCATGTCGAGGTCACCGGTACTGGCGAGGTCATGGTTGTGGGGGACATTGACGCACACTGGCCCTGCGACCAGTCAATTATTGTTGTCAGTAGGGGGCTTTGAAGGTGGTGTCCTGCGTGTGTTGGATCACCGAGAACCGGCAGCATTGAACACCCTGAAGTGACTCGGCAGCAGTGTAGTGTCTTCTTCTCCTTCTCGATCGCCTATCACACTTGTAGACAGGATTCTGTAATGAATCTGGTGGTCCTCTGCAGGGCCTCCACAGACCCGTACAGCTTGTCGTTGATGGGCACCGGCTGCGGCCACGTCCTATCCCTCAGCAACTGCAGGTCCCCACAATCCTGTAGAATGTGTTTTGTGGTTTGTTCTGCCTGCCCACATGTGCACACTGGGGATGGTTTCAGGTGCAGCTTGCGGTGTAGATGGGATGCTAGCCTGTTGTACCCGGTTCCGAGTCGGAAGACGACCACCTGCTCTGCTCCGGTTAGCCGATGATAGCCATCTTGCTGCTGTGGTGGCCTTGTAGAGCGCTTTAATGATGGTCTTCACCTCTGTCAGGCTGACCGCAGTTTCTTCCCGATGGCCTGGGTCTCCTCTGGTGGTTTGCCTCATCACGACTTGACATTGACTACTCCCTGTTGACTGCCACTGCCAGGGGTGCAGTCAGGGTGTGGCTGCAGACAGGGAGTTGAAACAAGCAGCGTTGTAGTAATGAAAAGAAAAACAGCACTAAAGAGAGAGAGGAGGAGAGAGAGAGAGAGAGAGAGAGAGAGAGAGAGAGAGAGAGAGAGAGAGAGAGAGAGAGAGAGAGAGAGAGAGAGAGAGAGAGAGAGAACAAGAACAAGAAAAACAAGAAGAAAAACAAGAGGAAGAGGAACAAGAAGAACACGAAAAGCACGAAGAAGAGGAAGAAGAACAAGAACGAGAAGAAGAAAGAGGAATACAAAGAAGAAATGAGAAAGAAATTTTGGTCAAAATCTCTTGACGAAAACACAAGCTAGATTCGTTTTACAATGATACTAGTAATACTAATCATAATGATACATTTTTATGCTTCACTCCCCTAACATTGTTTGTAACCCTATACGTTTAAAACATCAATGTTGGAACAGAGAAACCTTTACAAATAACATTAGCATAGAATACACCGTACTCTCTCTCTCTCTCTCTCTCTCTCTCTCTCTCTCTCTCAGTTCAAATTCAATGGTCATACACCTAGCCAAAACCAAATATATGATTATAGCCACCCGCCGAAAGTACCAATTGACTCCTCTTTGCCTAAAACTTTAGTTGAATGGTACCTCTATTGAACAGGTTGATGAGCATCGTAGACTAAGGGGTGACGACAGATAACTGAAATGACAATCAATCTCATCTCAATGATTTATGCAAGATCATCTTTAAAAAAATCCCCCCCCCCCCTGTTATCTCAATTAAAGCGCTATGTCAACAGTACTGCGCTTAGGCTAAAGCTTTTCTTCAACGCACACGTAATGTCACATATCGATCGCGCTTTAACAGTAAGGAATGGGGGTAGTGATGTCCACAAAAAAGCCTGAATTTTCTCCATAGACATGCAAAGCTACTTTTCCAGCCGTTCCTCTAACAACAGATGAAAAACTAAACGCACTGAACATAGCTTACTTCCTCTGAGTAAACAATTAGAGTTCAACAAAGCATCATTTATGCTTACTATTTCGACAGATACCACACTATGTTATATCAATATACTTTTTACAAGATTGAACAGCTCTTCTGGCTCGAAGAAATTTCTTTTCTATCCACGTATTGATCAATACAAAACAAGCCTAGCTTACTGGCCCATTTGTCGGAACTCTTTTCCAACGAGTGACAAAATAGAAACTTAAAACTTTCAAGAAAAAATTTACAAATTAAAAAAAAAAAAGTAAAGTTGATGTGTACCGTTTAAAATAAAAAAAGGGGAAAAAGGGGGCAAAAGGATACCTGGAGGGGGGTGTCACTTTTCGTGTCGAAGACACTTAAAACGGGAAAATGACATGATGAGGGTTATTTGGGGTATAAACCAGTTCATGGTTTGAAGGGGGGAAAGGGCAGAGGGGGGAGTGGTGGGAATATTGATGTGGGGGGATCATAATTCAAAATAAAAATGGGGGTTTTTTTGGGACAGAAAAGGGGAAAGGGGGGGAGGGGGGGGGGGGAAGGGGGGAGAAGGGGGGAAAAGGGGGCGGGGGGGAAAAGGGGGGGGGGGGCGGGGGGGGGGGGGGGAAGGGGGGGAAAAAAGAAAGAAAGGAGGGGGGGGGGGGGGAGGGGAGAAAGAGGGGGGCTGTGGTTATTCCCTGACATTGGCCATTGGGCCAAGGTGCCAAGGCGCTGTTTTTAACTGGCTTTCATGTTTTTCTGTATTCCCTTCTTGACGCCCTTTCTCCCAAGGGGGGTGCTACTTGAGTGGGAAAAGAGGTGATGGTCCAATTAAAAGGTTTCCCACGGCGTTCTTTCCTTTTGAGGAGCTCCCCTTTTGTTTTTTAAAACGTTCTTTTAAAAGGATGTTTGGGACCCCCAAGGTGGACGGTTATCCTGCTCTTGATTTATATTGACAAGTGTAAACACACTTGATAAATTAAATTCCCCCCTGTGAAAAAATCCAACCCTACCCAAGCAGAGTTTCAGGCCCTAAAAGAAAAAACAGAGACCCGACATCTCAAAAAAGAGCAGACAAGGGAGGGCAGTAGTGGTTTTTGGCAAAAAAGATTGAAAAGGAAAAAGAACCAAAAACGCCAGCTCTCTGATTCCTCAACTTATCCCCCATCAAAACCCCAAAAACCCCAACAGACAAGCAGGGTCCGGAAGACCTTTAAAAGAAGCATTTTCCATGGGTATTCCTCAAAAGCAACAAGAACTATATCAAAGAACCTCGCACTGCAAAATTAACTCTACCGAAAATTCACAAGAGCGGAAACCCCTGGGGGGACCTATGCTCAGCCTGCTCCTCCCCAACTGCTCAACTGTCACAGTTTCTTGATCGGTTTTTCCCAACCCCCTTGCCACAACCTACCAACCTAGTGAAAGACCCCAACCCATCCCCCTGCAGATTTTCTATGATTACACCTTCCCACTGACAGTGAACATCAACCCCTCTTCACAATGGATGTGACTCATTTTATACAAAATTATCCCGCACAAAGATGGCCCCTTCTCGCTGTTAAACACTACCCGAAACAAAACGCTTTGACTTTGACCCAACCACCATCTGCGCCTGATGAACTTTTTTTAACTTGAATTCTTTCGAATTTGGAAACGAGGTACCAAAATCAAAGGGGTTGCTATGGCACGCGCATGGGCCATCTATGCCCCGCCCCCTTTTTTTGGGGGCCCTTGAGACACAAATCTTTGCTCAATACCCGGACGCTTCCGAATCTTTTAAAAGATTCAAGAGTTTGGAATCAGACTCTCCCCACAGGGAACCCAATGCTTCATTGACGATGCTAAAGCCTTTCACCCCTTTAGTCAAATTCCCAATCGAAATCTCGGACTCTTCCCCCTATTTTTGGACATCAAAATCAGTATTCAAAGCCCTCCCCAGTTCTCCCCAAACAGTTTCACTACAAACCCCAATGGCCCACTCTTACCTCCTTTTCTCAACCCCCCCTCCCGAAAGAAAACATCCCCAAATTTTCAGTTTCGACTTCGCAGACATGTAGCACTGATGATTTTACAAAGAAGAGCGGCCAGACTACCTTCTTCATACAGAGGAACCCACAACTAAGTTCGATGGCCCCTTTAAAGAGCACAGTCCATCCCCAGACACCAGCCCCCTACAAACAAGGAAAAGATGACTACAGAAAATGACCCTGCTTGCCCCTGACCCACCACCCACACAATCTACCTGTGGAAAAACGTTCTGCTCCGCAACTTTACTATTTTGAGGGGGGATCCGCCTCCAAAACATTTTCAGTTTAACCACTTGGGGATTCAAAAGGGCAAAAATCTTGGTGACCATGATGCCTTACCCCCCCCTTCACCCCCCCCCCAACCATCAATTTCCCGTGCAAGAACCCCCAAAAACAAAACCCGTGCTTTTTTAATTGAAAATACTGTGCAAGGCCCACCGGGCGCACTTCCACTGAAGTCTATTCCCCAAATCGAAATAGTCTATGTTTTTGTGTACCCTTTGCCAAGATGTATGTGGGGGGAAACAACAGATCTTAAACGAACGTTTTTTAAAAAACATCGAGACGCATCCTCACAGGGAAAAAACAGCCTGTGGCAACCATTTTAATTCGGGGCCTCCATTTTCCCCCATAGATAGCAGCCCCTTTTGGGGAAATGGTCGCAAAAAGGGAAATACAGAAAAAAACATGAAACCCTTAATCAGCGCCCGGGACCCTTTAGCCCACATCCTAATGTGGAAAGAACACAGCCCCTCCTCTTTCTCCCCCCCCCCCCCCCTTTTTCCCCCCCCCCCCCCCCCTGCCCCCCCCCTTTTTCTTCTTCCACCCTTCCCCCCCTCCCTCCCCCTCTCCCCCCCCCTTCCTTTGCTGTCCATTAACACTCCCATTTCTATTGTGAATCAGATCACCCCTACACTCAATATTGCCCACCACTCCCACCTCCCCCTTTTCCCACTCCTTCAAACCATGAACTGTGTTCAGTGACCCAAGTAACCATCATCAGTGTCATTCCCTGTTGAAGTGTCTACGACACGAAACTTTGGGACACCCCCTCTCCGGGTACTCCTTTTGCCACCTTTTCCCTTATTTAAACATTTACATATGTTCTGTCCAATGATTTGATTATTCGATTAAATCTTTTCACGTCCATTCGCAAAGTCTTCTGTAAATCATACATCGAATACACCGTTTGAACATGCAACCTATTCCATTAACCGCTCATCGCCACTCCCACTATGTCTCCCATCCCACCTACCCACCATCCTCCCCCCCTATACCCCCCCCCCCCTGTTTTTTGTTTTTCGTTACTTTTGCTCGACTACCCCCACGTCATTATTATGTTTATGAATAGTCTGCTTATCCTTTTAGAATTGCATTGTAGTGTTGCCTTTGTTAAATTGTCATGTCAATGATGCGTGGTGAAATATGCCAAGGTCAGATTGTAAGACTATGGCCTTGACCTAAAATCTTCATCCTCGCGTAATAAAGATCGATCAATCAATCAATTATTCATTCTCTCTCTCTCTCTCTCTCTCTCTCTCTCCCCTCTCTCTCTCTCTCTCTCTCTCTCTCTCTGGACGCTAGATCAAAACATTTCCCCAATGGTTATCAGTGTACAGTCCAGTAGTATAAAAGCAACTCGGCCAGAAGCCGTTAAAAGAATAAAACGGGGAAAACCAATACGTCCTGCATACTCTCGGATTGGTTTGAACTTTGTGTTTTTTTTTTTTTTTCTCTCCGTGCTTTTGAAAACGTCTTTTGGAGCGGCGCACATTACAATACAATCGGATAAACGCCTGTCCAATCTCTCTTGTGTCCAGTCTCTCTTGTTTGAGAGCCCTGTCCAACTCTCTGTTTCCAATCTCTCTTTTTTGAGAGCCCTGTCCAATCTCTTGTTTGAGGGGCCCTGTCAATCTCTCTTGTGTCCAATCTCTCTTTGTTTGAGAGCCCTGTCCAATCTCTTGTTGAGGCCCTGTCCAATCTCTTGTTTGAGAGCCCTGTCCAATCTCTCTTGTGTCCAACCTCTCTTGTGTCCAATCTCTCGTTTGGAAACCCTGTCCAATCTCTCGTGTCCAATCTCTCTTGTGTCCAATCTCTCTTGTTTGAGAGCCCGTCCAATCTTTGTTTGAGTGCCCTGTAATCTCTTGTTCGAGAGGGCCCCGTCCAACTCTTGTTTGAGAGCCCTCCAATCCTCTTGTGTCAACCTCTTTGTGTCCAATCTCCTTGTTGGGGAGCCCTGTCCAATCTCTTCCAACTCTCGTTTGAGACCCCTCGATCTCTATATTGTCCATCT
>CM031606.1:73895143-73927643 GCA_018398815.1 Conus ventricosus
CCCTTGCTCCACCCCATTTACTATTTTTGTGAATCATGATCACCCCTACACTCATATTGCCCACCACTCCCACCTCTGCCCTTTCCACTCCTTCAAACCATGAACTGTGTTCAGTGACCCAAGTCAACCATCATCAGCTGTCATTCCCTGTTGAAGTGTCTACGACACGAAACGTTGGACATCCCCTCTCCAGGTACTCCTTTTGCCACCTTTTCCCTTTATTTAAACATTTACATATGTTCTGTCTCAATGATTTGATTATTCGATTAAAATCATTCACGTCCATTCGCAAAGTCTTCTGTAAATCATACATCGAATACACCGTCTGAACATGCAACCTATTCCATTAAACCGCTCATCGCCACTCCCACTATGTCTCCCATCCCACCTACCACCATCCTCCCCCCTATCCCCCCCCCCCCTCTGTTTTTGTTTGTTCGTTACTTTTGCTCGACTACCCACCACGTCATTATTATGTTTATGAATAGTCTGCTTATCCTTGTAGAATTGCATTGTAGTGTTGCCATGTTGAATTGTCAGTGTCAATGATGCGTGGTGAAATAATGCCAAGGTCAGATTGTAAGACTAGGCCTTGACCTAAAATCTTCATCCTCGCGTAATAAAGATCGATCAATCAATCAATTATTCATTCTCTCTCTCTCTCTCTCTCTCTCTCTCTCTCTCTCTCTCTCTCTCTCTCTCTCTCTCTGGACAGCTAGATCAAATCATTCCCCAATGGTTATCAGTGTACAGTCCAGTAGTATAAAAGCACTCGGCCAGAAGCCGTTATGAAATAAAACGGGGGAAAACCAATACGTCCTGCATACTCTCGGATTGTTTGAACTTTGTTTTTTTTTTTTTTTCTCTCCGTGCTTTTGAGACAGTCTTTTTGGAGCGGCGCACATTACAATACAAGATCGGATAAACGCCTGTCCAATCTCTCTTGTGTCCAGTCTCTCTTGTTTGAGAGCCCTGTCCAATCTCTCTGTGTCCAATCTCTCTTGTTTGAGAGCCCTGTCCAATCTCTTGTTTGAGAGCCCTGTCCAATCTCTCTTGTGTCCAATCTCTCTTGTTTGAGAGCCCTGTCCAATCTCTTGTTTGAGAGCCCTGTCCAATCTCTTGTTTGAGAGCCCTGTCCAATCTCTCTTGTGTCCAACCTCTCTTGTGTCCAATCTCTCGTTTGAGAGCCCTGTCCAATCTCTCGTGTCCAATCTCTCTTGTGTCCAATCTCTCTTGTTTGAGAGCCCTGTCCAATCTCTTGTTTGAGTGCCCTGTCCAATCTCTTGTTCGAGAGCCCTGTCCAATCTCTTGTTTGAGAGCCCTGTCCAATCTCTCTTGTGTCCAACCTCTCTTGTGTCCAATCTCTCTTGTTTGAGAGCCCTGTCCAATCTCTGTGTCCAATCTCTCGTTTGAGAGCCCCGTCGAATCTCTCTTGTGTCCAATCTCTGTTTGAGAGCCCTGTCCAATCTCTTGTTCGAGAGCCTTGTCCAATCTCTCGTGTCCAATCTCTCTTGTTTGAGAGCCCTGTCCAATCTCTTGTTTGAGAGCCCTGTCCAATCTCTTGTTTGAGAGCCCTGTCCAATCTCTCTTGTGTCCAACCTCTCGTGTCCAATCTCTCTTGTTTGAGAGCCCTGTCCAATCTCTCTTGTGTCCAATCTCTCTTGTGTCCAATCTCTCTTGTTTGAGAGCCCTGTCCAATCTCTTGTTTGAGAGCCCTGTCCAATCTTGTTTAAGAGCCCTGTCCAATCTCTCTTGTGTCCAACCTCTCTTGTGTCCAATCTCTCTTGTTTGAGAGCCCTGTCCAATCTCTCTTGTGTCCAATCTCTCTTGTTTGAGAGCCCTGTCCAATCTCTCTTGTGTCCAATCTCTCTTGTTTGAGAGCCCTGTCCGATCTCTTGTTTGAGAACCCTGTCCAATCTCTCTTGTGTCCAATCTCCCTTGTTTGAGAGCCCTGTCCAATCTCTCTTGTGTCCAATCTCTGTTTGAGAGCCCTGTCCGATCTCTTGTTTGAGAACCCTGTCCAATCTCTCTTGTGTCCAATCTTTCTTGTTTGAGAGCCCGTCCGATCTCTCTCGTGTCCAATCTCTCTTGTTTGAGAGCCCTGTCCGATCTCTCTCGTGTCCAATCTCTCTTGTTTGAGAGCCCTGTCCAGTCTCTCTTGTGTCCAATCTCTCTTGTTTGAGAGCCCTGTCGATCTCTCTCGTGTCCAATCTCTTGTTCGAGAGCCTGTCCGATCTCTGTCGTGTCCAATCTCTCTCGTGTCCAATCTCTCTTGTGTCCAATCTCTCTTGTGTCCAATCTCTCTCGTTTGAGAGCCCTGTCCAATCTCTCTCGTGTCCAATCTCTGTTTGAGAGCCCTGTCCAATCTCTCTTGTATCCAATCTCTCTTGTTTGAGAGCTCTGTCCAATCTCTCGTGTCCAATCTCTTGTTTGAGAGCCCTGTCCGATCTCTCTCGTGTCCAATCTCTCTTGTTTGAGAGCCCAAACCAAAATGCATGACACTCACGCTGATATTCTCCAGCAGGTTGAGTGCAGCAGATCCGCCGTTTAGATTTTGCATCGAAGATTGTCCCAGTCATAGGCTTTCCAGGGTTAACCTAACTTTTAGAATTTTTGTTGTTCTTTAGTTTGATCTTCCTCAGTTTGAGCCTGATTGTTGTTCGTATTACAATCGTGATCGCTATCGATATCAACGAACAGGATAATTATAATTTAGGCTCGATTAATACTGGAGAACTGAAGAAGCAGATCGGTTAGCTTGTAAGGAAGGGAAGGGGGCACTCGCAATTTTAAAGTATAAATTTGCGCCCAAAATTGCTTAATTGGTCGGGGGCATTACTACCCCCCCCCCCCCCCCACCGCTTCCTTCCATCAGTTTTTTTTTTTTGGGGGGGGGGGGGGGGGAGAATATGCAAAGCTATGCAGTCGGGTGAGAATCTAATAATGTATTAAACAGTATGGAACCACGCTAGCATGCCTTTTCTTTAAGCCGGAGGAGAGGAAACCACGTGCATCCCGCACGCGCGCGCGCACGCGCACACACACACACACACACACACACACACACACACACACACGCACACGCACACGCACACACGCGCACACACGCGCACAGCGCGCGCGCGCCCACTGTCCATCTCAGCCCTGGGAGGAGAAATGAAATCGATTAGGTCGTGTGACTCTCTGCTGAGTGCGTGCCAGGTCTCTCCTCGGGGGATCTTGTTTGGGCCAAGTCCGTTAGCCAGGGTGAGCATGCGTCGGTTGACAAACTCAAGTAGCCGGAGTCCCTTTCGTTAGTGTCCCCCGGACAAAGTCACCATCGTCTCCACCCCCAAAAAAAAAAAGAAAAAAAAAGAATGATACATCCAGGCTTACATTGGCGGGCCGGTCCCTGAAGGAGACCAGGGCGGTTTTTCCCGTGGAGTTTGTTGACAGAATAAACACTAACGGACGAGGCGGAGCCAGATCTTCAGGAATGGAAAGTCTAGGGGGGACGTTTCCAGCTAAAGGTTTCCATCAGTGTAGCTGGCTTCTGTGGCAGAGCGGAGGGGGGTAGTATTGAAGTCTGCTAAAAGCTCACTTTATGGCAGGAAGTGTGGACTCTACAAGCTGGTGGTGAACGGGGTGGGTGTAAGAACGGCCCCCTGTTCCAGGCTGAAAGGAAGAGAGGCTGAAAGAAGGGATAGATGAAGTTGAGGGACAGGGTTGGGGGTGAGGGTGGGGAATCTTGATCTTGAGTGTGGAACGGATAACAGAGTACATGAACTAATGTATCAATAAACATATAAACAAAGCAAAGCAACAATGAATAATAAAAGAAAAAAAATCGAAATGAAAAAAAAAAAATGCAAAGCGCATAAACGTACTCCCAGTTTATCTTGAATACAAGTATTTTCTGAGATATTCCATAAAGAAGAAAAACCGTTTGGGGCCGTTATAGCCATTAGTAACGGCTATTCTAGTAAAATAAAACATCGGGCATCGTCCGTGACCCATAATGAACATACGTACACATTTTCAAAAAGATCGGTCCAAAGTTTTGTCTGGAGCGAGTGGAACAAATTTTGAATACGGACAGACAGACAGCATTTCTTCATTCCTATTGTAAAGTAGTCCCTGTTCTATAAGAACTGGGGGTACAAAAAAGATAGAAAGGAATATTATATACATATATTATATATATATATAAAAAAAATAAAAAATTATATATATATATATATATATATATATATATATATATATATATATATTATATATTATATTATATATATATATATATATACGTGTGTGTGCGTGTGTGTGTGCGTGTGCGCGCGTGTGTGTGTGTGTGTGGAGAGAGAGAGAGAGAGAGAGAGAGAGAGAGAGAGAGAGAGAGAGAGAGAGAGAGAGAGAGAGAGTTCAATACAATACAAGATTCCTGGCAGCTGCTGGCTGACAGACAGACGGATAGATGACGTATTTTTTTGTCACACCAGCATCCTATAGTCATGTCTTCTTTAATACATTCATAATCCTGTACTCAACTTTTCTTTGACATATTCATCATTCTGCAATCACCTTTTCGCTGCATTAATTTAATCATTCTACAGTCACTTGTTCTTTGTCACATTGATCATCCGTTTGTCACGTCTTTGCTATATTTATCACGCTGGAGTCACGTCTTCCTTGTGACATACATCTTCGCATTCGTCTTCTTTGCGAAACTATCATTCTGTAGTCTCGCCTTCCTTGTTACGTTCATCATTCTGTAGTCACCTCTTCTTTGCTACCTTAATATCCTACAATCACCTGTTCTTCGCTATATTGATCACCCTGTAGTCACGTCTTCTTTGCTATATTTATCATCGTCACGCCTTCTTTGCTATATTTATCATCTTGTCGCAATGTCTTCTCTGCTACATTAATCATCCTGCAATAACCTCGTCTTTGCTACAGTCGTCTTCCTATGACCTCTTTTTTTCTTACTTCGTGAGCAGCGAGTTTTGTGGAGCGCTTGTGCCCTTATGTCTGGGGTTCAGATAACACAAAGCCCATGACCGCAGATCACGAGTGAGACGCTGTAACGAAAGGCCGACTAGGTCACGGCTGGCGGCTGGAGAAGCAGCAGTGCGGAATGTTCCTACGATGTCTTGCGTTTCTGACACAGTTCTGGGAACCTACGGCAGCATAACAGGATTCGTTTCGCATTCCTGGTGTGCTGCAAGAGCAGTCTGTTGTCCAGTGGATGTGGTGTTCGTAAGGAATTCCTAGTTCTCTGGGATCGTGTCGGGATGATTCATGTCGTGCGTGTTCTATTGGTGTCATACCATTCGACTCACAATCGGCCCATGCGTTTAGAGAGCAGCCACCTTTCCCACGGCTAATGGCGTGCTGCGAGTCATGAAAAACAACGCTCTGCATGCTCAGCCACCTTCTGCGACTCCGTCCACTCTTCCTGTCCCCTTGGGCTTTCACTTTCCCTCCTCTGTTCCTTCTTCCTCAGCCAATCAGGGGACAAACACTGAAGGTCCTGACAGACTCCCCACGGATGCTTTGTGTGCAGATGGTATCTGGAACAGATTAAGGACATCACAGAAACTGGAAAGTATGCCATCCCTGACTGAATGATAGAAAGTATGCCATCTCCGACTGAATGATGGAAAGTATACCACCTCTGACTGAATGATGGGAAGTATGCCATCTCTGACTGAATGATGGAAAGTATGCCATCTGACTGAATGGTGAACCAGCTTACCAACCAACTTTGGTGCAGACGGTAACTGGACCAATCTATGCGCAGACGAACACTAGAGAAAGAAACCCGGTCTCCTGGGGAGCACACAGCTTACACAAAAGTTCAGCGCTGCATTCTAATTTTCACTTTTTGCATAATAGACCTACTATCTCAAACTTTATGTAAGATTTTTTTCCCGACAAAAAAGCAGATCGCGTCTGCCAGCTGCGCAGATTGCTCCATTTGCAAAGAAGCAGAGTAGGGGCATCTGTATAAAGCACTAAAATGTCAGAGAGATCCACATGCCTGGAAACAAACCCGTTTGCTTTTCTTCGTGAAAATGCGAGGATTTGACAAACTTGTAGCTTAGAGTCTGAAGTGCAGCTGAGAGTGTTTTAACTATCTGAACATATAGGTGCGACACTCGAGTGGTCATGACACTTGCTTGACGAAAACCGCCCTAGTCATGACACATTCGGAAGTGTTGACTCCGACGACTGCTCTGCGTGCTTTCAAGTTTATCCAAACTGGAGGTCAGCGGGATAAAAAAAAAAAACCCCACCCCAAGCTGTTTTGTTCCAAGAAGAGATCATCAGGCCTGCGTCTGGTCACTGGTCACCCTATAAAGAGAAACACATCCACATAAACGTTCTTCAGGCAGCGGAAAGCGGGTGTGTGTGTGTAAAACGTAGGCTACCCTATAGAGTGCAGTCAAAATGGCGAGACCGTTTACCTGCACAGCGGAAAGTTCGAACCACTCATGGGGGTCTTTACGGCTTGAAAAAACCTCTCTGATGTTGGTTAGGGAAGGTCAGGGCTCTGGAGGGAAAGGAAATGGCCTTCCACAGTGTTTTTTCCCCCGGACACCGTGAATCTCTAACAATTCTCTGCCCCGAGGTCATTAGTCTATAGGATCTTATCCTTTTTAACCTTTGAATTGCACAGATAGGGAGCGTGGGCCTAGCTGGGGATCGAGCTGATTAGCAGTGCCAGGGGAGGTGAAACAGAGGCGAACCTCGTTAGTCTAATCTTGGGAGTTTTTAAACGTGTGGTGCATGACTCGGCGGATTTAATGACTTCCGGCTCCCGTGGCACCGGAAGTACGTGCGAGTGATCGGTGTTGAAGGGGGGGGGGGGGGTGCGGGGGGGGGGGGGGGCAAGTTTCGAACTACACACTCGACGTTTAATGTACACGGGACAAGGCACGTGACGTACACTTGCTTTATATTCTGATATTTTGGTGGCTTTCTGTAATGACAACCCTATCCAAAATCATCGGTGATTCTTCACACTAGTGGTTAAGCCCAATACATTAGACATTTACAGATTGCATATCCAACGAGGAAAAAGCTTCTCCGACTTACACGTAAGTTACACGTACACCAAGAGATGGGATCTACGTCACTGACTGGATGTTGGTTGTCTGGGTGGGCACAGGAAGGCCGACTTGTCTGCCCTTCGATCTTCAAATCTCACAGCAGCACAAATGTGTTCATCGCCTCTTTGATTAGGCACAAATGAGCATGAAAGTAAACTGGTCTCTCTTTGATGTCTTGCCATCGTGACGATGATAATAATTACGCGCGCTTGCTGGTGTGTGTGTGTGCGTGTGCGTGTGCGTGTGCGTGTGTGCGCGCGCGCCCGCTTGCTTGTGTATGTGCGTCTGTGTATATGTTGGGCGTGTGTGCGTGTGTGCGTGTGTGTGCAGGCACGCGTGCGCTCTTGTGATGCCGAGCATGTGTGTGTGCGCATGAATGTGTATTTGTGAGTGTGTACGCTCGTGCACGTGAGCATATATTCTCTTGTACATATATATCAGTTCACATATCTGCCCATGCATGTTCCGTGTCTACTCGTATAGGCCTACATGTTAGTTCTTTTGTGTTCTGAATAATGCCGAGTACTTTTATATCTGAAGACTTTGTTGCCACTCCTTGTAGGCTCACTAGTTTCTGAACACACTGAGCGCATAACTTTCCGCGTTGTAGCACGCCTGATTTCCCCTCACTCTGCTGCGTCTTGCAAAATTTTTGATTCCTACATGTTGACCTCCCTCCCCCTCATCTTTCCTCGCCAGTCACCGATATTAATCATCGTTACCAAATGATTTGGAAATGCGCGTCTTCAGCTTAAAATATGGTTGGTAGCTTTAAACGGTCAGACCTGGAACGCAAGCGGAGTACAAAACACACACACACACACACACACACACACACACACACACACACACACACACACACACCACACACACACACACACAAATAAAAACCCAAAAGAAAACAAATTTTAAAACAACGTGTGCATTTTTTCTTTTTCCTTGAACTCAATCATACTGAAAGGGAGAAGGGGCGCGGAAGGGGCGCGGAAGGGGCGCGGAAGGGGCGCGGAAGGGGCGTGGAAGGGGCGTGGAAGGGGCGACAGAGGGGGAGGGGGGCACTGGAGTACTGTTCACCGGATTCCCCCAGTTCTGTCGGTCGGTCCCAAGGCCTGGGTCTCTGGCAAATGGTGTCCCTGTCCATCCTGCAATGTCGTCCGTCCATCACTTTGTTGTTGATGATGTTGTTGTTGCTGGCTTCCCTTCGTCGCCCTCCTTCAACATTTCCGTGGAGGACCGTGTCAGAAAGATCAATGGGTGATGTTGCTTCGCCATACCAATGTAGTTTTTGTTGTTGTTTCTGTTTTTTGTTTTGCTTTTTTGAATGGTGTCAGAGGATTGTCATTGGTGCAATGTTCTGGTTAACGGTTGGGGTCACTTGTTCCTTTCAGATACGGTTAACACATGCATATAGCGCAAATGTGCTATCATGGTTTACGAAGAAAATATTTATCATTCAGTGAACTATGCACACTAAAAAGTAGCATCGCATTGCATCCATATAAAATGCTAGAACTTTTTTTCTCTAAAAATTGATGTGATATTTTGCCACAATAACTTTGAAAACTGTACAGTCTTCAAGTAAGAAATTAAAAAAAAACACCTAATGCTCATGTAGTTCTCTTTTAATAAAAATATGCCGAGTTTAGAAAAGACATATTGGTTATACGTGATATGAAATTATTTAAGATGATGGGTGATTTTTATCCCCCTTCCTCCCCCCCCCCCCCCCCCCCCCCCCTCCAAGCTTTCCGTTACATTTCTGGTTTATTTTGTTTTGTTTTCGCTGTTAAACTTTCATCCGTTCCTTTGGCTTTTGTTCTTGTTCTTGCTTCTTAAAATTCAAAAACCTTCGCAACTTCATGTGAATGATTTTTATTATTATCCTCAATAATGATTGATCATCGTCTCATCTCGTTCCCATGACCCAAGTGATCGTAGGGGGCGCATGAGGGACGTCGATCTCCTTCTCCGTTGCAACATGTCCTCTGCTTCTCGCAGGAATTCTGGCATCCTCATGTTTGTCCTTTCTATCACGTTCTCCGACCAGCTCTTTCTCTGCCTGCCTCTGCGCCTTCCTCCTTCAAGCGTGCCCTGCAGGATTGTCTTTGCCGGCGAGTCGTGTCGGGTCACGTGGCCAAACCACATCAGCTGTCCCCTCTTGACCGTAGCCAAGAGGGGTTCCTGTGGTCCTGCCAGTGTGGTCACCTGCTCTCGGACACAGTCGTTGGTTCTGTGCTCTGTCCAGGAGACGTGGAGCAGTCTCCTGTATGACTTCATTTCAAAGGCCTGGATCCTTCTGTCCAACTCTGCCAAAGTCCAGCTCTCACACCCGCACAGGAAGTTTGAGAACACAAGGGCATTGTATAGGCCGTTTTCTTTCTTTTTTTTAAAGCTGATCTCGTTGCTCCTCCACAGCTTTGTGAGCCTAGCCATAGCTGACGTGGCGAGAGCTAACCTGACCTTGATTTCTGTTTTACAGCGACCGCTTTTCGTGAGTGTGTGGCTGAAGTATTTGAACGCATCCACCTCTTCCAGCTTTAAACGTTAATACTTATGCAGAAAGTTAATTTCAACTCATGTTGCATATTTCGGCACTTTGGTATGATTTTGACGACTGCACTGAATGCTCCGTCTTAATGTTGAATGTGTCATGGCGCTGTTGAAAATTGATTACATGGAATGGTTCCACATTCGTGGAATTACATCGCAAGGAAATGGGTCGAGGGGAAGGAGGGGGGGGGGGGGGGGGGGGGGGAGAGAAGAAACAAATACTCGCAAACATATACGTGCAAATGATAAATCCCATGGATAAACGTCATTAAAGACACGGACTATTTAAAAGAAATGACAATTCAGTCAAAATTAATGTCACTCCAGAAATTCAGTATGGCACCTAAATAACTAAATGCTGATCAAGGTCGGTCGGTCGATCGGTCGGTCGGTCGGTCGGTCGGTCCGTCCGTCCGTCCATCGATCTATGTATCTAACTGTCCTCTGTCTGTATACCCGTCCGTCCGTATACCCGTCCGTCCGTATACCCGTCCGTCCGTATACCCGTCCGTCCGTCCGTATACCCGTCCGTCCGTCCGTATACCCGTCCGTCCGTCCGTCCGTATACCCGTCCGTCCGTCCGTCCGTATACCCGTCCGTCCGTATACCCGTCCGTCCGTCCGTATACCCGTCCGTCCGTCCGTCCGTATACCCGTCCGTCCGTCCGTATACCCGTCCGTCCGTCCGTTATACCCGTCCGTCCGTCCGTGTTTCTAACTGTCCTCTCTTTGTCCGTCTGTATACTTATCTACTTCTCTATCTGTCTATCGATCTATGTATCTAACTGTCCTCTGTCTGTATACTTATCTGTCTGTATACTTGTCCGTCCGTCCGTCCGTCCGTCTATCGATCTATGTTTCTAACTGTCCTCTCTTTGTCCGTCTGTATACTTATCTACTTCTCTATCTGTCTATCGATCTATGTATCTAACTGTCCTCTGTCTGTATACTTATCTACTTCTGTGTCTGTCTATCGATCTATGTATCTAACTGTCCTCTGAAATACTTATATACTTCTCTATCTGTCTGTCTGTCTGTCCGTCGGCCTAGCACGATGCAAACAGGCTGGCCACTCAACGTCCGGGCAAAGCAGCCATTATCATCGTCCCGTGCTGGCCGTACCTGATCGTGTGATGTCAAGATTGACGCTCAGGCAGTCGGACACCTCTCCCTACGGCTCTGTGTCTTCGCCACGCGCAAACGTTATAATTCCGCCCACATCCCACCAAGATGATATGATAAACAAAGGACAGGGAGGGAGAGTGCGCATTTCCTTCCCACTAAATTACTGACATGCGCCATTAACTTATACATTTGATCGTTTACGTCAAGAATTAAGGAAGACTACATACCAGTTATAAATAAGAACTCTGTCCGCTCTGCCT
Organism: Conus ventricosus; assembly: GCA_018398815.1. NCBI lineage: Eukaryota > Metazoa > Mollusca > Gastropoda > Neogastropoda > Conidae > Conus > Conus ventricosus. The sequence goes on from CM031606.1 coordinate 73,906,169, forward strand.
CTCTCTTTCCATCCATCAATCTCTATCCATCCATCCATCCGTCTATGGGGGTAGGGACAAGAACAGCCCAACGTTTTCCCTCCGTCATGAAAACAATGACTTGGCAAAGTTTTACGGGAAACAAAACAAACAACAACAACAACACGTGGGGCATGGGGAAGCAAATGGGAATACCAACGCGGGCGTTACAATAAAAAAAAAACCCAAAAAAAAAAAGGGCACATGGCCGGGCCATCGAGGTCTGTCTTGTAAAACAGGGCCATTTGTATCGCCCGTCTTGATTCGACTTTCACCCCCTCATTGGGCCCCATCAGTGAAACTCTGCTGAAAGTTTTGGGTCCTTTATTATTTGGTGCTTGCAATGAACACACACACACACACACACACACACACACACACACACACACACACACACACACACACACACCTATCTATCTATCTAGTACATGTTTTCCACGGCATCCGACATAATGGACAGAGGCAATGATACAACATAAAACATGGATCAATGGGAAGAAGAACATACAGAGACACTCCCTATGTAAAAGACTCAAGGGCAGAGCATGGAGACTCCGTGTTTCACGTGCCTGTGGAGAGAGTTCCGAGCATTTTCGTCCACCAATCAGAGGAATTACTATTTAAGGTATATCTTTAAAAAAAAAAAAAAAAAAAAAAGGCACCGACTACTCAGGTAAGTTTCTCTTCTGGTCTCTGCATTTCATAGACAAGGTTTATCTTCAAACGCTTCGAAGATGAAGTGGATGTCGGAAAGGATCTTCATTGTGTCGAAGATGAAGTGGATGTCGGAAAGGATCTTCATTGTGTCGAAGATGAAGTGGATGTCGGAAAGGATCTTTATTGTTTCGAAGATGAAGTGGAAAGTCGGAAAGGATCATTGTGTCGAAGATGAAGTGGATGTCGGAAAGGATCTTCATTGTGTCGAAGATGAAGTGGATGTCGGAAAGGATCTTCATTGTGTCGAAGATGAAGTGGATGTCGGAAAGGATCTTCATTGTGTCGAAGATGAAGTGGATGTCGGAAAGGATCTTCATTGTGTCGAAGATGAATTGGGGATGTCGGAAAGGATCTTCATTGTGTCGAAGATGAAGTGGATGTCGGAAAGGATCTTGAAAGGATCTTCATTGTGTCGAAGATGAAGTGGATGTCGGAAAGGATCTTCATTGTGTCGAAAATGAAGTGGATGTCGAAAAGGATCTTTACTGTGACGAAGATGAAGTGGATGTCGGAAAGGATCTTCATTGTGTCGAAGATGAAGTGGATGTCGGAAAGGATCTTTATTGAGTCGAATAGGAAGTGGATGTCGGAAAGGATCTTCATTGTGTCGAAAAGGAAGTGGATGTCGGAAAGGATCTTCATTGTGTCGAAGATGAAGCGGATGTCGCAAAGGATCTTCATTGTGTCGAAAATGAAGCAGATGTCGGAAAGGATCTTTAAATTTTATCGAAGATGAAGTGGATGACGGAAAGGATCTTTATTGTGTCGAAGATGAAGTGGATGTCGGAAAGGATCTTATTGTGTCGAAAAGCAAGTGGATGTCGGAAAGGATCTTTTTTGTGTCGAAAAGGAAGTGGATGTCGGAAAGGATCTTCATTGTGTCGAAGATGAAGTGGATGTCGGAAAGGATCTTCATTGTGTCGAAGATGAAGTGGATGTCGGAAACGATCTTCATTGTGTCGAAAATGAAGTGGATGTCGGAAAGGATCTTCATTGTTTCGAAGATGAAGTGGATGTCGGAAAGGATCTTTATTGTGTCGAAGATGAAGTGGATGTTGGAAAGGATCTTTGTGTCGAAGATGAAGTGGATGTCAGAAAGGATCTTTGTTTCGAAGATGAAGTGGATGTCGGAAAGGATCTTTATTGTGTCGAAAAGTGGATGTCAGAAAGGATCTTCATTGTGTCGAAAAGGAAGTGGATGTCGGAAAGGATCTTTATTGTGTCGAAAATGAAGTAGATGTCAGAAAGGATCTTCATCGTGTCGAAGATGAGTGGATGTCGGAAAGGATCTTCATTGTGTCTAAGATGAAGTGGATGTTGGAAAGGATCTATATTGTGTCGAAATGAAGTGAATGTTGTGTCGAAAATGAAGTGGATGTCGGAAAGGATCTTTATGGTGTCGAAGATGAAGTGATGTCGGAAACGATCTTCATTGTGTCGAAAATGAAGTGGATGTCGGAAAGGATCTTTATTGTGTCGAAGATGAAGTGGATGTCGGAAAGGATCTTTGTGTCGAAGATGAAGTGGATGTCGAAAGGACCTTTGTGTCGAAAAGGAAGTGGATGTCGGAAAGGATCTTCATTGTTTCGAAGATGAAGTGGATGTCGGAAAGGATCTTTATTGTGTCGAAGATGAGCGGATGTCGGAAACGATCTTCATTGAGTCGAAAATGAAGCGGACGTCGGAAAGGATCTTCATTGTGTCGAAAATGAAGTGGATGTCGGAAAGGATCTTCACTGTTTCGAAGATGAAGTGGATTCGGAAAGGATCTTTATTGTCGAAGAAGTGGATGTCGGAAAGGATCTTCATTGTGTCGAAATGAAGTGGATATCGGAAAGGATCTTCACTGTGTCGAAAAGGAAGTGGATGTCGGAAAGGATCATCGTGTCGAAGATGAAGTGGATGTCGGAAAGGATCTTCATTGTGTCGAAAATGAAGTGGATGTCGGAAACGATCTTCATTGTGTCGAAGATGAAGTGGATGTCAGAAAGATCTTCATTGTGTCGAAAATGAAGTGGATGTCGGAAAGGATCTTTATGTGTCGAAAATGAAGTGGATTTCGCAAAGGACTTCATTGTGTCGAAAATGAAATGGGTGTCGGAAAGGATCTTTGTGTCGAAAATGAAGTGGATGTCGGAAAGGATCTTTATTGTGTCGAAAATGAAGTGGATGTCGGAAAGGATCTTTATTGTGTCGATAATGAAGCGGATGTCGGAAAGGAATCTTTACTGTGTCGAAAATGAAGTGGATGTCGGAAAGGATCTTTATTGTGTCGAAGATGAAGTGGATGTTGGAAAGGAGCTTTATTGTGTTTAAAATGAAGTGGATGTCGGAAATGAGCTGAATCAGAGGGGTTACATGGTTTAAACATCATCTGAGGGCGCCGGATAGCTCAGTTCGTAGAGCGCCGGACTCGTGATCCTGGGGTTGCGGGTTCGAATTTCGGTATAGGGGGATTTTTCCCTCGGAGTTAACATTGGTTCTGACTCCATTCCCCATATAGTCCTTCGAATGAGACTATAAAACCAAGGTTCCGTGTGTGAACGCACGCATGACATCTTGCACACACGTAAAATCCCATCACCAACTTTCGGAAGAGAAGGCCAGTTTGGCCGTTGGTATGGATGACACGTGACACATAGCATGCACCTTCCCCGAAGATGGAGTATGGCTGCCTTAGTGGCGGGATAAAAAAAGGGTCATACACACAAAAACTCCACTGCCTGGCTATACAGGGAGTGTCCGCAGGAGTATCAGCCTGCGTTCGCAGAAAAAAAACAACAAAAAACATCGTTTTTGTCGTCTGCCTCTTTCATTTACATATTGATGCACGTGCCACGTAATGTGACTCCAGCAGGGTTCTGTGAACTTCATCGCGACTAGTGCCTGATAAAAATTCCATCCCCCACCGTTGTTCCCAATCATTCAGTAAGTTGAGATCGTGTTGGAGCGCCTTGCAGTCTTGGCTGGTTTTAATGGTGGAATAGACTGCGCAGTCATCAGCGAATAGTCTGATGCTGGCCTTGATGTTCTGAGGCATGTCGATGAAGATCAGAAATAGGATCGGCCCAAGAACTGACCCCTGATGACACTGATGACAGGTGTTGGCTCTGATCTTTCATTGTCGACGACGACAATATGCGAGCGGTCGGAAAGAAAGGCCTTGATCCAGTCCAACGTCGATCCTCGTATACCATAATGGTCCAGCTTACGGAGGAGGCGTTTGTGAGGGACCTTGTCAAAGGCCTTGGAGAAGTCCAGAATGATCATATCCGTCTGTCGTTTGCTATCTTGACTCTTGGCGACGTCGTGGAATAGTGTCAGCAGTTGGGTTTCACAACTCCTTCTGGCTCTAAACCCATGTTGGGAATCTACAAGTATGTCGTGATGGTTCAGATGGCGCATGATGTTGCTAGCTATGATGTGTTCTTGCATCTTACAACAGATACTGGTGAGGGAGACCAGTCTGTAGTTGGCAACTGCATTTCGGTTACCCTTTTTGAACACTGCCGTCACGTTCGCCCTTTTCCAGTCATCTGGGACACATCCATCTGCCAGGGACTTTGTGAAGACTGCAGAAAGCAAGGGCGCGATCTCGCTTGCGCATTCTTTCAGCACCATTGCTGGGATTTCATCTGGTCCTGCCGCTTTATGTGGGTTGATGTTCTTCAGCAACTTGCGTACCCCTTCCTCATCGATTGTGATCTCGGCCATTGCAGGGGAGGGCGTTCCTGATGGGACTGGAATGTTGCTGTCATTTTCTCTTGTGAAGACCGGCCGATATTGATGGTTTAGGATGTTGGCCTTATCTTTCGGGGATGCATGTAGTCTTCCATGAGCTCGTAATGGAGACACCCCTGTACTGTCGCGTCTTAAGGATTTTATGTAGCTCCAGAATCGTTTCCGATTGCTTCCCCTCAACTGCTCGTCGTCGCTTTCTGGAGAGTCTATGATGTTGACGAATGTCCAGTTGGCCTGCCTCTGTTCACGCTGTACTTTGCTCTTCATCTGTAGGTATTGTCGTCGTACTGAGGGGTCCGATGAAGTTTTGCTCCTCTTTGAATTTCCTGGCCAGCTTCCTTTTCAAAGATCCGATGTGGGAATTGATCCACGGTTTGTGGGAAGGTCTGCCTCGAACAGTTTTCATAGGGATGTATTCATTCATGAGGGAGTGGATTAGTGACTTGAACCTACTCCAGAGTTCGCCGACGCTCAGCGTGTTTGAATCCTGGATGAAAGAGTCTCGTTCATCAGTTAGTTTTTCCTTTATGTTATTAAATTCGGCTTTCCTGAAGCTGCTTTCCTTGGACTTTTTGTATAAAGCGGCCGAAGTGATGACTCAATGAAGATGGCTTCATGATCAGACACCCCAGGTGCCACTCTTGCAGTGTTGATTAAGGTGCTGTTATTCGTCAGGAAAATGTCAGGGGTAGTAGCAGTGTCTTCGGTTATCCTGGTTGGTTCGAGGATCATTTGTTCCAGGTGTGCATCAGCTGCTACTTGAAGTTCTTTACAAATTTTGCCGTCTTAAGCGTACTTGGAAACCGACCCAGTACTCCAGTTGATGGCGTCTAGATTAAAGTCGCCTCCAATCCAGATGTGAGCATCATTTGGCAGTTTCTGAAGGCAAGTTCCCAAGTCGTGGGAGAGGCCAGCTTTGTTGTTAGTTTGAGATCTGTAGTAAGTACAGACATACAGCTATTTGGCTCCTTTGATGGTGATTTCTACCCAGATCATTTCTTTGTCAGTTTCTGTTTGGAGCTTTTCAGGCTAGCTGCTTTGCAGCTTTGACGATACTATACCGTCTTCCATAAAAAAAACGCGAAAGCAAAACGAGCTGAAGGTTAGGGGCGAATTTTATTGGTCACAATTGTACAGAGTGGAAGCGAGAATTCAACGTGATTTGATTCATTACACCGGTAATGTGTGAAAATGTCATCAGCAATATGTCTGTGTGGAAAATCCAAGGTCACGTGACAAACCAGCTTGAAGTCCTAATACCGTGTGTGGCCACCATTTGCATGGACAACTGCTTGACACCTGCGGCTCATTGAGTGGACCAGGTGGTTGATGCGTCCCCTTGGCACACCAGCCCACACATGGACGATGGCCTGGTGAAGTTGAGCCGCTGTTGCTGGTCGTAGACGCAGGAGGTCCAACCGTCTGCCAAGTTCATCCCAAAAATCTTCTATTGGGTTTAAATCGGGACTGAGGGCTGGCCAGGGCAGCACATTGACGTTATGCTGAAGAAATTGCTGGGTGGCCCTGGCTGTGTGTGGTCTTGCATTGTCCTGTTGGAATGTCCAGTTTGGGTGTTGCGCAAAAAAAGGAACGACATGGAGTCTGAGCACCTGGTGGATGTAGCGCTGTGCATTGACACCCTGTCCGCGACCAGGACCAATGTTCTGAAAGATGACTGGCCCTATGGCGTGGTTAATGCCAATTGCACCCCATATCATAACGTTCGGGCCTCCCCAGGGGTTCCGCTCTACCACACAGGAGTCAGCATAGCGTTCACCAGGTCGACGCCATATTCTGACACGACCGTCAGCCATGTCAATACAAAAACGGCTCTCATCTGAGAACAGTATGCGTCCCCACCGCTGCCTGCGCCAGTTGATTCGGGCTTGTGCCCACTGCAGCCTGTCCTGCCGGTGTCTTGGTGTCAGTACCGGACCTCTGTGAGGACGCCTACATGCCAGCCCGTTCTCATGAAGAGCGCCGCCGCGCAGTGTTGAGGCCGATTCGTTGCTGGAGATTCCCAGGCACCTGTCGAGCAGTGTTAGCGGCTGTTTGCCGCCTGTCCCGCAGATGGGTTCGAACAAAATGGCGATCCTCTCTTGGTGTGGTGACCCGAGGACGGCCTGGCCGGGGACGATCATCAGTGGTACCAGTGACTCGCATGCGGTGCTGCAGACGATAGATGGTTGAGATGTGGACGTTAAAGATGTTGGCGACCTGCCTGGCATCCACACCAGCCTCCAGATGGCCTAGGGCACGATTGCATTCCTCTGCTCGTAGTCTTGGCATCTCTGTAGCGCTCAGACGGCAAGTCGTTGTCTGAACCTTGCAGCGCGGCTTTATAAAGGCTGCATGCGTGCGTACTTGTCGCTGGTTAACTTTGCTCTGCATGGTGAGCACGTGCCTCACATGCAGCAAGCAGTTTGCCATTTTTGTTGACCCTCCAATGCCGGGAATGATGTGTTGCTCACAATTTTTTCACTGCACGTGAGTCTTGGACCCAAACAACTTGCCACAATGGTTCAATATTGTATATTGACCCCTTTTCACCCGAAAAATAGCCTTTCAATTTTTCGCGTTTTTTTTTATGGAAGTCAGTATAGTATGAATACTCCTCCATGTGGGTTTTCTGGTCTGTCACGCCTGTAGGCTACGAATTCAGGTGGGAAGATTTCGCTAGACTTGATGCTACTGTCCAGCCAGGTCTCTGTGCCTATTATGATGTCCGGGGAATACCAGTCTACAATTCCTATTAGATGTTTCTTCTTACGAGCCGATTGGAAGTTGGCAACCACCACTCTCAACGGTAGATCTTTTCTCGTGGTTCTTTGGGTGTTACTGGTGGATTTTTGAGACGAGGTGCTCGATGGTCTTTTCTGAGCAGTGTCTCTAGGGGAGGACGTTGCATTTGGTGTTGTGAAGCTCAGACTGGAATCACTGTTGGGCGGGATGGGGTCGAAGTGGTTTGTTGTTTCGAATGTTGAAGTGTCGAAAAGAGAGGAAGCAAAGTTTGGTAGACCACATTGGCAGCACCCCCAGCTCACATTATTCAGAGCCCCAAAAACTGCATCTGGCATAAGCATACAATGCTGATGATACCAGACACCGCATGAGTCACAGCAAACGCTAGGGGCCCTGTAATCAAACTTGCATGCCTTTGCACACACTCCACATGGGTACTTGGGAGGTCTTGGTCCTGGGTTCGTGGGTACATCTCCTGCCAGTAAGAGAAGCAGTAGGAAAGTTGTTTTGGTGGGGGTTTGGACAGGTGTCTGTGTCGGGTATGATTTGAAGGCTTTCTTTAAACCACGTAGAGAAAGCAGGGCACCGCCGAGATCGTCATGACGGTTATCCGCGAAGTTGGAGTCATGGAAGTGCGTGTGAAAAGCCAGCAGGGCAAGAAATAAAAAAAGAACGCACAGACCTCTCATGGCGATGATGGCGACCTTCTGAGTCCGTCCAAGTCCTTAGAACATGCTGTTGTGGCTCAGCTTCGTGGATTATCATATAAATTGTGAGTGGACAGCTAGATCTTCCATTGACTGTCGATACTGCTAGTGCTAGTCTAATGCATACAAGTTTCGTTTTGGCACTGTGTTTACATTCCGAGTGTCTACTTCCTGTTAAATGTCGATCTTCTTGACCAGTAGTTTTTCACATGGATAAAAAACAACAACCGATGTTCAAGTAATGGTGTATGAAAAATATAAGCGATGGAATTAGCTTCTCAAATTGTATCTCAAATGGTATCTTTAGTCACATTTCTGGTTGTTTTTGAAGACTTGAATGGCGATGTTGTTAGCTGCCGGTGACTGGTGAGCATCAATGGCGGATGAACGTAAGCAGTTTCAAGTTGAAAGATTGCTAAAAATAATACGTTGAACGTAAATAAAGCTCCACAACTGAAAATAACCATAAACTGGTACACTACTAACACTACAGAACCAAGATTTGAGCAAAATTTAGAAGGAAAAGAGTGTAAATTAGGAAAAGTCGGAGACAAATGAAAGAGACAGGAGAAAACGTCTGCTCACTAGCACTCCAGACGGGGTAGGGACTCTAACAAAGAGAGAAGATAGCCGAGAGAGGGAAGGGGCATAGAAGGCACTACCCAGAACTAGCTGTCTTAGGGGACAAAGTAAATTGAAAAGGAAAAAAAAGGCACTCCCAAATACCCCAGGATCCCGCTACTATCCCAACCTAACCCGCTACAGTGAACTCCGGATATGGTAACCCCCCTTGGGGCTCACTGACCCGTTTACTATAACCGGAGGTTTACTATAGGTGACATCGTTTATAACAAACTGCTTTCGCCTGTGTTTACTATAACAGATTATCGTTTATAATAAACTGTTGGAGCCTGAGTTTACTATAATCGACTGCCGCATAACAAACTTTTGAGGGATGAGTTTACTATAACCGATTATCGTTCAAAAGAACTTGTTGGTTGTTATAACTTACTACACTTTAACTGAAAAGAGGAAACATTTTTCTTCTTCTTAGATTGTAAATTGGTTTCATTTATAGATACAGTGAATCACTGAAACACCTGACATGTCACTACAACCACTGGCATGATCCTTATTGTGATGGCAGCGGAAAAATCTGGTCCAGTTCCTGCAAACGTTTCCTTTTGGACAGCCATTCACCTGACACATAGACCTGTGACAATGAGCGCTTCCCAGACCTGAAGTGGGGTGCATTGGTACAGGAGAGTAAAGAGAACAACTACATTCTGGTGAACATAATGCTAAACGAAGTCAGTGCCAGGGCACATCCTTGTTTCACTCCATTGTACACCGGGCCGCGGGAAGGGGTCGGGCACGTCATTTTCCACCAAGTGAGACTTCATATGAAGGATCATTATGATCCTGATAAACTTCGGTGGACAAATGAGTTTAGACAGGCCTGCATAACCCACAAACTCTCACTACTGACAGTATCAAAAGCTTTTATCACGCCAACAAAGAGAAAAGTAGAAGTTCTGGTTCTGTTCCCTGCACTTCCTAGTCAGTAACATCATAGGGGTCCATTATTGTCATGATACACTTGCGCCCTGTCAGTGCAAGAAATAAGCAGATGAGATCCCACAATGTTTCACAAGAATTCAAACTTAATGCATGTTATCCTGATTTTTTTTTCTTTTCGAGTAAGTAAATAATCTACCCTCATCAGTACAATGTACCAAACTCAGTAAATATGGAGGTCACTGGTTGAGTGTGTAACTGTTTATCTCATCATGTGGGCACCCATACTGTACCTTTGGAGAGGAGAGGACATTAAAAAACTGATTTATGAAAGAAAATGATAAAGGAGACAACAGAGTGACAATAAACGGAAACCATTAGACAACACCTGTCTCCTGTGAAGATAAGCCGTATTAATATTTAATTTCCAAATGGATTGGCCTCTAAACTGAGTGCCCGTCTGTCATATAATTGCGGGAGGTGCGCACTTCCGTTCAGAAAGATGAAAATGGCTGTCCTTAGAAATAAAGAAAGAAAAAAAGCACATCAAACACACACACACACACACACACACACACACACACACACACACACACACACACACACACACACACACGCGCGCGCGCGCATGCACACAACAACTTTGCACACACATGGATATACACACGAACATACACATAATGTGCACATGCACAGGCATACACTGAAAAAGACACACACAATGACTAATACACCGAGACGCACACACAGTGCAAACACCCATACAGAGCAAATAATAAGTTCACACATAACCAGTTAAAAAAGGAATGATGACAGAGTGAGAGAGAGAGAGAGAGAGAGAGAGAGAGAGAGAGAAGAGAGAGAGAGAGAGAGAGGAGGGAGGGAGGGGGGAAAGAGAGGGAGAGATAAGAGAGAGAGAGGGAGGGAGGGGGAAAAGAGAGAGAGACACACACACACACACACACACACACACACACACACACACACGGTGACACACAATGAGTGAATGACACACACGTGTACACTTCTTGTTCTTCTAAACGCAAGTGTGCGATCTGGCAGCATGCGCCAGAATGATCCCCTTTCATCCATGTTGAAGATATCTTTTTTTCTCATAGTTTTTGATAGTGGGCAACAGAACATCACTAAACAAAGACCTGTGATCGATTCATCTACACCGTTCCTTTCTCCACTAACTTTTCTGTATGAAATGTTGTGGCGTATGTTGAAGCGCCTAATCCAACCTTCAGAACAACACCACTCTGTCAAGCCCAGAATCTTTGGCAAACTGTTTCGGCTTTTGATTTCAAAATAGTGCCGGAGACTGGCATGCTGTTCGCCCTTGTTTTCTTGAACCAGTCCAAAGGCATTTTCGATCTCGGGCTGCGTTGCACGTCTGTCATGTTTGCGTTTTGAATTGCAGTCCCTTATAACATTTTTCCTTCAAACTTAACCTATTTTTCACAATCACACTGTTGCTTAAGAAATTCCAAACTCAAGGGCTAACTCGCTTTGCTTCTTGTTTTCTTCAACTTGTTTGATTAAATCTATTTTTTCTTTTCAGTGACAGAGTCACACGTTTGTGCGCCATTGTTTTGTCAAAGGGAAAACTTGGGACCAGGACCAAGAAAAACGTTCACTGTAAGCAGTTGTTTACTATTACCAGCGTTTATTTTCGAGTTCACTGCAATAGCATGTCAAAGGGAAGTAACTCATAAAAAGTTTACTATAGCCGGCGGTGGGAAGCTTCAGGGACTTGAAAATTAGTTTACTATAAAGGATGTTTATTATTTCCGATGTTTACTATATCCGGCTAAAATTAACAGAGACTTAGAAGGCTTGGGACCGGGACCAAGATAAACGTTTACTATAAGCAATTGTTTACTATTTCCGGCGTTTACTATATCAGTTCACCATACAAGGACTTTTAGCAGAATGATGGAAAGATAAGATAAGATAATGTTGCTTATAGCCCAGCCGACCGCAAAGGGCCATATCAGGGCTGTCACCACGTTAAAATCAACTCACCAGTCTTTAAAAAAAAAAAACAAAAAAAAACCCAACTTTCACACATCTTGTTAAATGACATCGTCTACAAACGCACCAGAAACTTTGTTAAAAATCTTTCAGCCGTAAAATCTTAAATCAGATAAAAAATGTTAATCTCTCTCAAAAACTCAAGGATCACGTCAGGCGGACATCCCTGAACAGGATCTTCATGGACTCCGCCGTAAAATGTTTGTGTCTCACATCGTGCAAGTCCCAACACTCTAAAAGTACATGTTTCATTGTGAGTGGCGCTGACAGGAATGCACCACGGAGCTTCTTCACTCCTTAAAAGGTAGCATGGGTAAAATACGAATGGCCGGTGTGCAGCCGCACAGAACCGTTTCCTCTTTACGACCTCCCGATGTGGATGGGAGGAAGTCCTTAAGGTTTGGACGGATCTGAAAGAGTTTTGTTACTCGTCTGTGTGTTCCAATCCTCCTGCCAGAGGTCTCTCACATAATCGTTAATTTTGGGTTTCACATCTTAGCAGGGGATATAAGTGTTGGACAGTTTCTCTCTTGTGGCGTTCTTGGCTAAACGATCAACCATTTCGTTCCCGCCGATGCCAACATGGCCAGGAACCCAAGCAAGAGTGATGTTGTAACCGTCCGCCTTCAACTTGCTAAAAAGTTCAAAAAAAAGTAAAAGTTCTGGATGCTGAAGGTTGCGGCCAGCTATGGCCTCCAAAGCTGACAGCGAATCCGACAGAACCAGAAAGTCCCTCCTCGAAGAATGGGAGATTATCTTCAAAGCCAGTACTAGAGCAGTAAGTTCAGCAGAATAGACAGAAGCATCTGAATGAATATGTTCCAACAATATCTGAGAAGGAGCCCCAGGGCAGTAGGCTGCACAGGCCACTCCATCCTCAGACTTGGAACCGTCAGTGAAAACTTTTTGATAGGATGGGAATTTGGAACAGAGCTCAGCATACAAAGCCTTGTACGCCAGAGAGCTGGTAGACTCTTTGCGAAAAGCTGCAAGATCGAAACGAATCTCTGGTGTGAAAAAGGTCCACGGAGGTTGATCCGGAAACTTGGAAAAATCGGAAACTACTCCCAGTTCTATACCTGCATTCCGCACGTGAGGCTGCATACGAAGCCCAAACGCGGAATACATTTCGGGTTATTTTCAAACTTACTTTGGAACGGAGGGTCAAAAACACAGTCATAGGCAGATTCTGCGGTTCTGAGAACAGTCGGATGTAATAATTTCAAAGACAGTTTCAGCCTGCGGTTGGACAACGAAGGTTCGCCCGCCTCTGCGTACAGGCTGTACACAGGGTGGTGCGGAACGCTCCAAGACAGAGACAAGCCCTTGATGGTGGATAGGGTCCAAAAGTTGAGGTAAGAGGGTCTTGCGGAGCGTAGACAGCACAACCATAGTCCAGTTTAGAACGGACCAGGGCTCTGTAGAGGTGCAACAAAGTTTCTTATCAGCGCCCCAGTCGGTGTGTGCTACGACCCGCAGAATATCAGTGCCTTTGGCAAGCAGTTTTGAGGTTTTTAATATGGCTGAGAAAGTTAAGTTTTTGGTCAAAAATGACTCCCAAAATTTGGCCTCTGTAACAGCTGGAATGGGAGATTTCCCGACGTGAAGTTCAGGATCTGGAAAAACTGACGGAAATTATGGAAGTGAATACACTGGGTTTTTGTAGCAGAAAAGGTGAAACCGTTTTCATCCGCCCACCGATGGATTTTATCTACGCAAAGCTGAGCCTGCGCTGGACACTCGGGTACAGGCTTCCAGTTGCGTAGACAGCAAAATCATCCACAAACAATGAGCAGTCTGAACCCTGCTGAACTGATTTCACAATGTTGTTGATCTTAATACTAAAGAGGGCAGGAGATAGTATGCTCCCCTGTGGAACACCAACTCCTGCTCGTGGACATCAGAGAGAGTGGTGCCAACCCGGACCTGAAACTGTCGTTCTGCCAAAAAATTTGAATAAAAAGCGGAAGATGACCTCGAAAACCCAGATCGTGGAGATCATGAAGTATCCCCGACTTCCAGGTGGTATCGTAGGCCTTCTCCAAGTCAAAGAAAATTGCCACTGCATGCTGTCTGTTTAAAAAAAGCGTTCCTAAGTGTAGATTCCAGACGAATCAAATGGTCAACTGTACTACGATGTTTGCGGAAACCACACTGTTCTTTTCGCCAAAAGGCCATCGGTTTCGAGTTTCCACATGAGCCTAGCATTGACCATTTTTTCCATCAATTTACAGACACAGCTGGTCAAAGCTATGGGACGGTAGTTAATGGATTAGAAAGATCTTTTCCAGGTTTGGGGATGGGAATAATGAGGGCTTTCCGCCAAGAGGTGGAAAGCAACCTGTAGTCCACACGTGGTTGTATACCTGTAACAGGATGTTCAGACCTTCTTGCGGAAGATGTTTCAGTAGTTGATAATGAATGTCATCTATACCTGGAGAGGAATCGCTGCAAGAGAGTAAGGCAGATTTCAGCTCGTTTAATGTGAAAGGAAGATTGTAGTCTTCCATGTTGTCGGATAAAAAGTTGCAGGGTGATTTTTCTTTTAGGGCTTTGTTTTTGACAAAAGTGACTGATTGATTAGAAGAGGAGGAATTCTTTTCAAGGTTGAAGCAAGCAGATTAGCAACTGCTTTCTTCTCTGTTATTAAAGAATCCGAAAACTTGAGATGGTTCACAGTGGGACAGGTGTTCTTCCCTTTGATTTTCTTAATGATGTTCCACACTTTTTCTTAGAAGTTTTTGATGTCAGCCTGGAGCAGAAGCTTCTCCAGGACCGACGTTTACTGATTTTAAAAGTGTGTCTTGATTTAGCACGGAGTTTCTGATGGGCTCGAGCGTTGGGACCCGAAGGTCGTGGTATAACCTGACGCTGAGCCCGTTTTCTAACTTTGGAAATTTGTTGGCATTCTGAATCGAACCAGGGTGTTTTTGGCATTTGAAGTTTATCGGAAGACACTGGAATACAGGCTTTAGCACATTTGATCATAGTGTAAGTCAGTGATTCTGCTGGGTCCGACTCTGAAGAAAATCAGTGTCCTGGAACTCCTTGGAAATAGTGGCTGCAAATAGATCCCAGTTTGCTTTCTTATAATTGAGATGCTGAGAGACAGAGACATGTGCAGTTAATACAGGTTGTAGAAGGACAGGGAAATGGTCACTTCCGTGCAGATCGTCATGGACAGACCACTCATAGTCCAGACCAGCGAGGGGTCACAAACCGACAAATCTAAACACGAAAGTGAACCTGTGGAAGAATGGAGGTAAGTTGCAGATCCGTCGTTCAGACAACACAAATCCAAATCCGAAAGGACATCCTCAATCAGCAGACCTCTGGATGACGAACCGGTACTACCCCAAAGAGGGTTGTGACCGTTTAAAGTCACCCAACAGCAAAAAAGGTCGAGGGAGTTCCTCTATCAGACTGACAAGGTCCTGACGACAAACCGGGACAGAAGGTGAGAGATAAAGAGAACAGATTGTCACAGTCTTGTGGAGAGTGACTCTCGCAGCTACAGCCTGAAGGGAGGTAGACAGAGTCACAGGACTAATACAACAAAGTTTTGTGTAGGAGAAGGGCAACAACCGCCCGACAGTCCCAACGTGGATGGTTGTGCAGGTTCGAAAGAATATTAAAGCCAGAAAGAGTAAAGGTCTTCTGGCTGTGAATTTTGAGTTTCTTGAAGAGCCACGACGGAAGGTTTTAGAGACTGACACAGAAGCTGCAGCTCCTCGAAGTTGGAATTTAGACCACGGATATTCCAATGGAATATTGTATTAATCCATGGTGCAGAGGGCGAAAAGGGAGAGAGATCAGTCATCTCCTCCTCAACATCTGCTGCTAAAGCTGTAAATTTTGTTGCTTAATTTCACTGGACTATCTGCAGACCTGCTGGCAGACTTGCCAACAGGTGAAGTAGGTCTGGGTTTGGGGACGGTGGAGGTTTTTTTCCTCAACTCCACCATCTCCACACTAGGTTGAACTCCCTTGCCCGCACGGGCACTGGACAGAGGAGTTCGAGGGAGGGGTGCTGGTTTTTTAATCTGCCCAGCAGCAGATTGTTGTAGACTGCTGGGCAGTCTGAGGGGTGGCGGATTTTTTGCCTCCACCAGGGCAGTCACTTTGGTTTGGAAGGTGGTGGACCTGCTTCCACCAAGCTGACAGTTTTTCCTTGCAATGTCTTCGAAAACGTAAAGTTATCAGTCTGACAGCAGACTGACCGAGTTGGAACTGTTGGAACTTTCTTTACGGCCGAAGCATACGAAGAAGCTGTCGGCGACTGACTGCCCACAACCTGCTTGCGGGCTTCAAAAAAGGAGATCTTCTTTTCTGTCTTAACCCTTTGTATTGCAGATTCCTGAATCCACAGAGGACAATTCCGTGAAGAGGAGGGATGGTCGCCGTCGCAGTTTGCACAATGCGCCGGATCTTTACACGGCCCATCATGGGTTGCCTTGCAGCAAATACCACACACCTCCTGCCCAGAACAACGGTCTCTGACATGGCCAAACTTCTGGCATCGGAAGCACCTCAACGGGACGGAACGTACAACAGAACCCGGACAATCAGGTAGCCGACTTTGATGACCGGAGGCAGCACAGGTTGCAGAATGTCAGAAAGAGGGTGTTGGTGGCCACTCTTTCTGCACCCTTCTTGACAGTCACCCTGCGTACCTCCGTCACACCCTGGGATGCCAGCTCCGTTTTGATCTCTGCCTCTGAAACACCTGATAATTCCCTGCAGCGAATCACTCCTTTTGATGAATTTAATTGTTTGTGGGGAGTTACCCTGATCTCCCTGTCCACAAGTTTCGTTGCCTTCAGCAGCTGTTCAGATTGCTTTTGTGACTTACATTGAATAAGAAAGGAACCATTCCTCAACCTCTTGATGGACCGAGGGTCACCTGCTATACCTTGAAAGCCCTTTTGGATAGCAAAAGGGCTCAAAGCTGAAAGGGGTCTGTCTTGCTCCGTTCCTTCCATAACGAGCCAGGAAGCCCAAAAACCTGTCTTCTGTCGTACCTCCATATCCGAATCGCTGTCAGAATCGAAATCCCCTGAAATAGGGATGCTGCCTTCCTCTTTTGGGGGGGGGTGATTTTTGAAAAAGCCATATTGAGTGAATTTGTGTTTCATCCCTCCCTTACCCACCCACCTTGGAGTCCAACTAAGGGGCCAGGGCCAAGAAATCAATGTCTTGACCCCTTCCAGGCTTCGGGAGAGACATACGACAAGCAGAAGCAACCAACCCTATCCCCCCCGATCATGCTCAACTCCCGGGAACAGAGAGCTGAGCACTGCAGGGGTTTACTTGGCCAGCTGGGGAACTGCCCGTCTTGACCCAACCCCAAGAAGGGGAGCCGATTAGTACACCCGGGCCAAAGTGTACTCCCTGTCTAGGAGAGGTCCGAGCCAAAGTGATGTGTTGAGAGCGCTGGCCCTCTCAATCACCAGGATCTCATTCCCCTCCGACACAGGTCGCACCGCACGGCAAACGCGGCGGATCTTAAGGAGACCACAGAGAGAAAAGGAGTGTGGAAAAGAAGACTTGAAGGGGAGACGAAGATAGAAAAGGGCCAAATAAGGGAGGCAGAAAAAAAGAAAAGGAGAAAGGCGGGTTACTCTTAGTCAGGATCCTCACCCTTAGCCTATCTGACATGGGAAGCCCTACCAGGGGCATCAACTCCTTACCACGTTACGCTTAGGCCAAACAGCATCGGCACCTCTCAGGCCTAGAAGCAGTATGAAAAAAACAGCCTATCTCCAAGTATTGATGCCCCCGCCAGCAGAGCCTAAGGGATCACTGGACCACGCAAACCCTCCGACCACGACAAGGTCGCAACCCCCCGGAGGGGAATGATGGAAAAAAGTTAGTCCTAGAAACAATACTACATCCAACAGGACCTACACAGCGAGAATTAAGCATAAAGCGAATCAGTGACCGCCTTTAAAACACACACACACACACACACACACACACGCCAGACCCACATTTACACCACACGAAACGGTAACTTAACTGTCGCACAAGAGTCCATGACCGAGGAGGTTTGCAGAGGGAGGTGGATTTTGTAATGAGGTGAAGGTCGTGGTTGGCTGGTCTCCTGCTCAGAGGTGAAGCAGCTGTCTCAGAGAAGAAGAGTTCACCACCGCCAGTTCACAGGTTTGAACGAAGGCTGGTGCCGGGGTGAAGGTTGACTGCAGGGTCCGCGGATGCTGGTCACCCAGCCAGCCCAGGAATGGAAGCTGCAACTGAAGGAATGGGCGAAAAATTCCGCCCTACGGCGGAGATCAGTCTCCAGACAAGAAATCACCGCCCTACAGTCCTTGTGGCAGTCAATGTGTGGCAACGTAATGGGTCTGGCAGTGCGTCATAGTATCAAGGGTCACTATACAGTAAATAAGGTCAACAATGTCGTTTTTGTCACTACAAAGGACAAATGAATTAGAGCTGCTTTCCTTTTTATTTTTTCCCTTTTTGGTTGACCTCCACTAAGGACAATTTCCTTAGTCAATAAAAAGCTCAAATAGAAACAGAGTTCATCCACACTTCTGTCACACAAACACAGGACACAAAGATGTAGGGGCGATACGGCGAGAATTCCTCGCTCCCTGGCCTAAATAGTTAGTCCCTCGAACGCCCATACGTTCCGCGGTTCGTCCTGTGTCTACGAAACGAAAAAGAAAATGAAAACTAAAATCTCCAATATCCTATCCGGCCAGAATCGCATACTGAACGAAAGAACGTATCCATCACATAATTCAAGTCTGATACGACCTTCAGAAAAGAGGGGAGATAAGTATTGACTCAACCTGAGTAAACAAAAAACACAATTAGCTTCCACTGACCAAAGTACAGTTAGACACTTCCAACTTGGTTTGAAGTGACAGAACTCGAGCCGCTAAGGACGGAAAACGCAATTAAAGACCATGCGTTTCTACAATTCTACAAGGACATAGGTGCATATCTCGACACAAGTTTCATACTTGCTCCCCCACTTTGGAGCAGTTACACACAGAAAAGGTGTGCCCGAGCAAACGGCACATGCAGGGAAGAAAAAAAATCTCTCAACCGCTAAAAGGCTAAAAAGCCAAAATGACACAATACGTTGCCCAAAACAGAACATATAGTTATCAGAATGGCGGGTGGGCGAGGTGAAGAACGGTCCACTTCCCGGTCCGACGAAGGGTGGAAGCCGAAACCGTGACGGTCCACACCAAAGTGGACTCCAGGTCAGGGACGACATAAAGTGCCTTTTACAGCTGGCAGGGACAGGGATCCCAGAGGTGACAAGTGGAATTCTTTCCTACCCCCCCCCCCCCCCCCTCCCCGAAGGGCGAAAGACTGTTCCACGCAACCCACGCCGAAGTGGATTCAGACAGGAAGGCTCCAGCTGGCAGAGATAGAGATCTCTCCGACTTGAAGGTTCGAAAGCGAGTCCCACACCACTTCGCCTAACCAAGCTGGCAACAGGTAAAAAACCGCTCACCTGTGGCACCTGGCATCAGCTGATGCACCACGTGAAAAACGATAAGCACAAGGATTTATGCTGAACACAGGGCCCTATACTGCCCGGCCTAAAAAAAAAAAAAAAAAAAAAAACGCAACTAGCAGCTGCAGAAGGGAACCACGAGAAAGAACAGAACAAAGAAAGCTTTAAAAGAAAAATGAAGACAAGTATTGGAGGATGGGAGCGAAATGCACGGACGTAGCGCACCACTGAGAATTGCCGTTTTTGTCAGCCATGTGGGGCAAGGACGGAGGAGGGGGTGGGGGTCCAGAAATCCCTCTCCAATCCACCCTCTACTCCACCCACCCACCCACCGACTGTCACACACACGCACACACACACACACCGTAAGATCCTGAATGTCACCAATGACATGTACACTTTTTTCAAAATCTACTTAACTTTTTTTTTTTTTTTTTTTTTTTTGCTGTTCCATCTTCTGTGCCACCTCAGTGGCACTGGGCATTGCACCCCCGCCGCTCATTCCGACACCTTGTCCACAGCCCGGCCCGGCCCGCCGCTGCCCCAGCACCGGCAATCCACAGGGAGCAGTCAATATACACATAACATGCACCCTGCGTAAGAAATGGAAAGAATGAAGGAAGCAAGGAAACTGAGTGAACAATATTGAATGTTATGGACTGGATGACACGGGAAACGACTGAATGAAGCGCCGGCTGGCAGCTCTTCAGTCAGCACTACCCTGGTAGGCAGCCCGTTGTGTAAGCGAGTGTGGATTGTAAAGCGCTTAGAGCTTGGTCTCTAGCCGAGAATAGGCGCTATCTAAGTATTCATTATAACAATAATAGTAACATCAAGTCGTGAAGTGGCAACCCACCGGAGGAGACACTGCACTGCTGCCGAATCACTTTGGTGGTGTTAAGTGGTGCCTGTTCTGATCCAACATATGCGGGACACCACCTACTAAGCCCCCTACTGACGACAATAATTGCTTAGTCGCTCAGCCGGCGTGAGTGAGCTCTCCCTCTGGAGCCCCCATGAACTTGCCAATACCGGACATCGAAACTGAGGGCACCATGAGAGCAGGGCATGAAGGGCCACAGAATTTGAGACTTTCTTTTTAATGCTGATGATGAGAATGAGGATGATGAAGATGATGCTACGGATTTTCATTCCGGTCTGAGACTGTATGACAGGGCTGTACTCTACGCTTACTTTCATAATATATCCCGGCGTCAACCAGGTCCGAGTGATACAGACACCTGCTTTGTTGGTCAGGAAATTTGGATGAAACTCGACTGTATGGCTCCAGTCTTCCCAACTGAGCCCGTAGCAAGCTCAACTCCGGGTAGGAGCCGGTCGGAACAGAAAAATCCCACGTGGCTCTGATGGGAATCGAACCGACAACCTCCCAGCCGGAGTCCGTGACGCTAGCCACTTCGCAACGGCGGCTGGCACATGTACACTTTTATCATCACAGCGAAGCCGACAGACTATTTTGGGGGTGAGGT
Organism: Conus ventricosus; assembly: GCA_018398815.1. NCBI lineage: Eukaryota > Metazoa > Mollusca > Gastropoda > Neogastropoda > Conidae > Conus > Conus ventricosus. The sequence goes on from CM031606.1 coordinate 73,926,631, forward strand.
CAAGGATGAATATCACTAGTGCGTTGCGTTTTAATTTCTCTGGGAAGTTAAATCACAGTTGTACTGATGACTCTTTAAGGCTCAGTTTTAAACCTTTCAACATATTATGTAACATTAAATGACGGTAGACATACATCCTTCATTCCTCTAAGCTAACATCGCATGTCACAAGCGTAGGCGTTCAATGATGCTGTACAAAGACTGCGAAGTGAAATAAACGCCGGGTGCAGATTAACAGCGGAAAACATGAATGTAAACGAGTCCCCATTTAGCATGCATTCTAAAACGGCTCGTTGTTCTTACTTGGTGGGAAACGTTACCCCAGGCAATGGCTCCTATTTCCGTCGCGGATGAAAATGGCGATGCATCCGTTCTGGCGGATTCTGCCGGAAACTCTATCCCCTTCTGCAAGAATATCGCGGCCTGCTTACCTCGTTACCCGCAATTTGCTAGCACTATTTTCATAACCGGTGTTAAGATGAGTTTTCTTTTGATGACGATCGCGACGAAGCCAGCGCCGCTTTGATGCGCACACGGCAACGAAGGTTTTGTCAGGCAGCCAACCCAAGAGGTGAAGGGGTTGAATTGCATTGATCCCTTCTCAATTTTACCCCCGGAGTAATAAATATAACAACCAAACAACAACAAAAACAACAAAAACAACAACAACGACAACAACAACAACAACAACAACACACACACACACACACACACACACACACACACACACACACACACACACACACACACACACCTGCCCATCTATCACTGTAATTGACCGACTCTGATAGGACTCGATGTAGTCATATGGTCTGTGAAAAACCCGAAACTGTCATAGCCATTGTCGAAAGTTACAACACACTGGCTCTTTGAGACGGGAAAATGGAATGATATTCGGGTAGTTTCCACAGATTCTTGTTTTTAAATATAGTACTTGTGGAAGAAGACATATTGTACGTGCTGTATTTGAAAATGTACTTTAAACACTTTCTATTGTGAATCCCCTTTAAAGA
>CM031606.1:73945143-73952643 GCA_018398815.1 Conus ventricosus
GATTTTTAACAAAGTTTCGGGTAGGATTTTAGATGTATTTTCAGGAGTTGTGTAAATGAATGACTTGTGGGTTTGACTTCAACGCGGTGGCAGCCCTAATATGGCCCTTTGCGGTCCGCTGGGCTATAAGCAACATTACCTTACCAATTGATCGATTCAGATATGTGGTTTGATGTGACGTTTGTTTACCAAATTGCGCATGCACAAAATGCGTAACGATCTTGACTCACGAACTAAGAAAAGGTAACTCTATTTGTAATGGAGAGACAGGACTCCCTGATTTTTTTAATCGAAACAGGTCGCTTCAAGTGTTCTGAATATTGCTGAGACAAGCACAGCCCAGTCAAATGGCTTCGACTTCACAAACATAGAGCATAGCAAAATCAGTATCTGGCGACAGAACGTTCATCAAGTAATGCAGTTTGCGTGGGTTGTTCTTTTTAAACAAGGAGTCCTCCCTTTAGATCCCAGAATATGGACATTTTCCATTCCGATATTGTTTACTTTGACACTTGGGTGACGTCAAGGGGCTTCACACGTTCTGTTGCCAAAGGCAATTAACGTGGTGCTAACATGTTAGAACATTACCGCCACACACACACACACACGACTCCATAACCACTTAGGCTAATTGTGTTGTTAATTTTTGTCAAGTTGGAAGCGGCCACAACGTACGGCGGTATTGATTGGTGGCATGGCTGCAGGTCAGGAGGCAATTTGCACAATTGAACACACGTGAGTGAGGAAAGGCTGTCAGCAGGCTCATGTTGACACTCCTGCTCGCGCTTCCCACTAATTAACCTACGTCCAGGGAACAAGAGAGGCGGAATAGTACGTTAAATAACGTCCGTAGACACAACATTTCGTAGACTTCGTTGAAATCTCCCGGCTACTAATCTGTCCGGCTCTGTTTTGTTGTGAATCACAGTCCCTGAACGACAGTCTGTAGAAAATAATGCACTGTCCTGAACACGTTTTGTGTTTGACGCCCCGCCGACCACCAAGGCCATACCAGGGCTGCGGGCAGCAAGTTGAAAACGGAATGATTTACAATATCAAAAAGTTAAGACTCAAATTCTTCATTTAATCATGTCTTGCTGCTGCTGAAAGATCAAACCTAAACCAACGATTGGTAACCACACTAAAGCCAGATTAAGCGCGATAGGTAAGAGGTGGGGGGGGGGGGGGGGGGGGGCGGAAACTGAATCAGATGAAACACACTGGAACAACATCTTCACGAAATTTGCATGCTACGTTTGTACCTGTTATCATATTCATCCCAACTATCAATTAGATGTTTAATAGCGGGAGCTTCATCACACAATATCACCACGGAACTTCGAATCTTTTTCCCATTGTCACACTGAGCGAATCTCTTGACTCCTTGAATTCGTGCAAGTTTGTTTTTGGACCATCATTAAGCCTTAGAATATGATTTTGAACTGAAAAAAAAGTTTAAAATCGTGTAAATCAACTTGACCTCACATTTCTGTCAGAAACTGCGAATAAATGGACATTTGGGAAACGAACGATTTGCTTTCATACATGGCTTACCCTGACGACCCAGATCCTGGTTACCTAGTCTGTTTTAACCCCGACATTTGGAACAGGCCTACCTCGTAAAGAATGGGTAATTTCTGAAGGAATGAAAGCAGTTTTACACAGGAAAAGACAGGAGGAAAACAGACTCAGAGCCTGCATTGCACTGTGTGGTACTGGGCTGAAGTCTCAAGCTGTTGGTTATAATGCCTAGGTCAGACATCTGCCGAGTCTCACCCACAAGACTTCTCCTATAGCCATTCTTATTTCATCCTCATTCATTGGTTGACTCGTTGACGTTCTACACTCACTTTTCAATCCTGCTTATCGTGATCCCGTGGCTGGGCAGACGTGATGCAGCGCATAGGGCGACTTAAAAGGCAACGTTGTTTCCTTGGCAACATTGACAATGAAACAAAACTGGATTGCAGTAAGACTGAATTTCGGTTTGTAGTTCGGTGAACTGAATTCTGCTGTGTTGAATTGATTTATTTTGAACTTCATTTATAGTGTACTCGTACAATGTAAAACCTCCCCATTCCCTCTTTGTCAACATGCTTACATCACATGAAGATTTGTTCCTACTAGATATAGTTTTTGAAGCGATCGTCGCAGGTATACAGAGAGCCTGGAATGACTGTAGAACAGTTTGATGATTGGCAGACTGTCATGCAAGTCCTGCAGATGACTGTGCAGATTGGGAGTGGGCACAGAATTACAGACCAAAAAGGTTGGGAGTGGGCACAAAATAGGAGACCATGACCTTTGGGAGTGGACACAGATTTAGAGACCATGACCTTTGGGAGTGGACACAGAATTAGAGACCATGACCTTTGGGAGTTGACACAGATTTAGAGACCATGACCTTTGGGAGTGGACACAGAATTAGAGACCATGACCTTTGGGAGTGGACACAGAATTAGAGACCATGACCTTTGGGAGTGGGCAGATAATTAGAGACCATGACCTTTGGGAGTGGACACAGAATTAGAGACCATGACCTTTGGGAGTGGGCACAGAATTAGAGACCATGACCTTTGGGAGTGGACACAGAATTAGAGACCACGACCTTTGGGAGTGGGCACATAATTAGAGACCATGACCTTTGGGAGTGGACACAGAATTAGAGACCATGACCTTTGGGAGTTGACACAGATTTAGAGACCATGACCTTTGGGAGTGGACACAGATTTAGAGACCATGACCTTTGGGAGTGGACACAGATTTAGAGACCATGACCTTTGGGAGTGGGCCAAGATTTAGAGACCATGACCTTTGGGAGTGGGCACAGAATTAGAGACCATGATCTTTGGGAGTGGGCACAGAACTAGAGACCATGACCTTTGGGAGTGGGTACACAATAAGAGACCATGACGTTCGGGAGTGGGCGCAGAATTAGAGACCATGACCTTTGGGAGTGGGCACAGAATAGAGACCATGACCTTTGGGAGTGGGCACACAGTAAGAAACCATGAAGTTTGGGAGAGGGCACACAATAAGAGACCATGACGTTTGGGAGTGGCCACACAGTAAGAGGCCATGACCTTTGGGAGTGGGGACACAATAAGAGACCATGACGTTTGGGAGTGGGCACACAATAAGAGACCACGACGTTTGGGAGTGGGCACACAATAAGAGACCATCCAGACTGGTGGTGGGCACGGGATTAGAGATCGTGTAGACTGGGAGCAGGCACAGAACTAGAGGCCTCGCAGATTGAGAGTGGGCACAGAATAAGAGACGATGCAGGGTGGGATGTGCACAGAACTTAAGCCCTTGCGGATGGTGTTTGGGCAAACAGACCTTTGTGATATTTGGGGACATTGCACATCAAGCTACGGTCCACAGCCAGTACCTGCTTGTGGCAGTCTGTGCAGTGGTTTATCTACATCAGACACGCTCGGCATGGATGAAACCCATGAACAGACGGTCAGAAACCAGACCCAGCGCCACACACATGTAGGGCGTATGAGCTTGACCCTGGCGCTGACAGCTGCCTCCATCTTCATCCGTCCTGTGAATAACGGACAGGATCTAAGATATCCAGGAATCTCCCCTCTCTTATGGCGTCAGACCGTGTCTTCTTCTGTCTGACTGTCCGTGATTTGCCATCCAGAATATCTTGTATTATGATTTACCAATCCAGATAAACGGAAATAAAGAAAAGCTGCTTTCATTTGTCATATCAAATAAGGGCATCCTCTTTGAAAAGTTAATTTTCATTTTTTTTTGTTTGCAATTAAGCGCCGGTCGTAAATCAACATCGAGTGCCTTGAAACTAGACAAACTCAACTGCATGATGAAGTACATCAATATATGCCTTTATTTCATTGATGACTCTCACATTGAAATATCGGCCTAAGGAAGACTTGAAATCGGTTTATACAGGAGACTGCGAGTAATACAGTCATAGACTGTCATGAAAGCGTTCTTAGCCGTTGAGGTAAGTCACTTCTCCAGTACTTCACTGATCGTTCAAATGATGTCCGTGATTTGCCATCCAGAACACCTTTCATTATGATTTACCAATCCATATAAACAGAAATAAAATTCGTTGTTGAGTGTACACAAAGAATACATCTCACAAAGTATATGCTTTTTGTTTAAAATCAATATTTTGTTATTTCTTGTACATGATACCAACAGAAAAGGAAAAGAACAACAGAACTAAGACAAAAAACGTAATATTTGCTATTCTAGTTTTAACGAGAACAAACTTGAGCACATATGCCATTAGTTCAACATTAGTGAGGCTAGACTTTTGGCATGCCAAAATTACTCAGCTTTAAAGTTTGTAACCATTTAAAACACACGAAGAAAATCCATTTTATAAGCTTCGAACAGGTGGATGAATTTTCAGTCTTCAAACCTTAACAGAACTTAAGTGAAGGAGTGACTGCAGTGGAGAGAAACGTAAACAGAAAGCACGCCGTGCTATACGATTTGAAATAAAACTGCCGACAAGCTTTCCGGGTTTTGTTCATTACTTTGCTATTCAGTGACGGCGAGGAAACACTCACAGACGCAGGGAAAGTCCCGTTGACAATGGGAAAGACTGTGACCTGGGATTCTCTTCAGAGAGCACGTAAGACCTCATGGCGAAAGCTTGGTCATGTCTGCAGTTGCACTGTCATCTCCTGCCAGCGGAACAGCAACGAGCGAGGCAATGGGATGTACACAGCAGTTGCTTGGCGGTGGTGTTTTTTTGCCGGTGGGCTCTGCATCATGAAATATGGCTAGTACACCCATTGGGAGCGCTCCCGTGGAGGTTCTGTCGTGTCACATCCGGTGGCCATTACATTATAGCATCTGCCAGGAAACTGTTATGTCCCTTCATGTGTTTATGGAATGCCCTGTGCATCCCTGCACCCCGTGTGAACACAGCGCAGGCTTCCAAGGGTGGTGCAGCAGGATTGCTCCCAAGTGGTTTGTTCGGCAGTTGTGAACGGTGTTTCTCTACGTCCTACAGCGACTTCGGGTGGATCTTTTTTTCATCTTCGCTTTTCACAAGCCCGTATTTGGTTACCGAGGTTGGCTAGGCTATAAACAACAAGATTTGACACGCGTATGAAACATCCCCGAGCTGTCGCTGTGTTATGTCACGGCAAGCAGGACACAACCTCTCGAGGCCACTTAGACACTGTACTGCACGACAAAGAGTCTATGTGACAGGATTTTACGGCACAACAAAAAATGACACGGCACATTGGCAAAGCACTCATCATCCATTCACCACCACCACCACCACCACCGCACTGTTGTCGCCGTCTGTTGGTCATTAGCACTGATTGGCCTCCGCTGCATGTCTCGGGTGGGGGAGGGGGAGGGGGGGGGGGAGGGAGGAGACTGGGGGGGGGGGGGGGAGGTGGAGGTTGGGAAGATGTTTGTGTGAGGGAAGGAATGGGATGTAGGTCTAGATTCAGCCACTGGTCCTGCCCTTGACTCTGCAGGAAGAAAGGTCCCTCACCGACCGAGACCGCGAGCATCGTGTTTCAATCGTGCGAGTTGTCTTTTCAGTCCTTTCCCGTATGGAACAGCCAGGTGATGCCTCCGTGGTGGTAGTCTGAACTGTTCACAAAATATTCCACCGTCTTGTGTCTGTGAATATTTCAAATGATTTGTGCCTGTGGCTGTCTCTTGTTTGTGAACTTTTCAATCTGTCTTTTGTCTGAACGTTTCAACTATCTTTTTGCCTGTGAACATTACATTTTCATATGTCTTTTGTCCCCTGAAAACATTCACCTCAGTGTTTCATTTTTTAGTCTGTGAGTGTCTACACCTGTCGAACAGATGTTGACTGACACAGGCATCGCTGGAACTCCAGAGCTGAGCTGGAACCGACAGGACCCTCCTCTTGGTGTGCACCTTTGACAGTCGTTTGGTAGAATCGATAAGTACACAGGGCCTTAGCCACAGAAGGTTTAGCGCTACGTCTGTCCATTGTACCACTCCCTTTACACACGCTTTATTCTTTTGGAACATTTGCCAGAGGATGAACAAGATCGTGCGCTGAACAGTAGGTCCTGTACCAAACAGAAGGTCCTGTACCAAACAGAAGGTCCTGTACCAAACAGAAGATCCTGTACCAAACAGAAGGTCCTGTACCAAACAGTAGGTCCTGTACCAAACAGTAGGTCCTGTACCAAACTGTAGGTCCTGTACCAAACAGAAGATCCTGTACCAAACAGTAGGTCCTGTACCAAACAGTAGGTCCTGTACCAAACAGAAGGTCCTGTACCAAACTGTAGGTCCTGTACCAACAGAAGGTCCTGTACCAAACAGAAGATCCTGTACCAAACTGTAGGTCCTGTACCAAACAGAAGGTCCTGTACCAAACAGAAGGTCTTGTACCAAACTGAGGGTCCTGTACCAAACAGAAGGTCCTGTACCAAACAGAAGGTCCTGTACCAAACAGAAGATCCTGTACCAAACTGAGGGTCCTGTACCAAACAGAAGGTCTTGTACCAAACAGTAGGTCCTGTACCAAACAGAAGGTCCTGTACCAAACAGTAGGTCCTGTACCAGACAGTACGTCCTGTACCAAACAGTACGTCGATTAGAACGGGGGTTAACTGCTACCAGCCTACCAAAATGAGCACAGACAATACTACAACGATGGTCCATCACTCCGATGTGTTCGTATCCCGGTACTAAGATGACAGGGTAACTGCCTCTACCGTGTTCGTGATCATTTTGGTATTAAGACACCCAAGGTGGATACTAAAATGGCGGACGGCAGACCTCTGAGACGTATCAGTGACTGAAACTGGAGATGGAGAACCCTTGTGGGCCCCAAACCTCGCCATTTTGGCTTCAAGGTGCATTGCGACGGCTTTTCTTGCAAACCGCTTAATCATTATATTTTCTGTAGATCTTTATTTCTCTGTGCGTTGGTTTCAAAGTGAGGTGGCTGCAGGCGGAAACTGAATCAAAGTTAAAAGAAAAATGACTATTTCGCCAGAAAAATGACTATTTCGCCAGAAAATGACTATTTCGCCAGAAAAATGACTATTTCGCCAGAAACATGACTATTTCGCCAGAAACATGACTATTTCGCCAGAAAAATGACTATTTCGCCAGAAAAATGACTATTTCGCCAGAAAATTGACTATTTCGCCAGAAACATGACTATTTCGCCGAACGAAAGCGACAAACAAATTACAAGACGAAACACGACGCGGTTCGGCCTCTTTTGTCTTCTTCAGGCAAGAACAAACAACAACGCGTCATGTTTTGTCCTGTAATTTGTTTCTTTAGTTCGGCGGCAGAGTAATCTTAAAAGCTTTTTGTCTCTCTATGTGTTTTGATTTTCTTGTTGTTGTCGTAGTAGTAGTTGTAGTAGTAGTTGTTGTTGTTGTTATTGTTGTTGTTGCTGTTGTTCTTCTTCTAAAATAATAAACTTTCATATCATGTTTCTGCATCAGCAGTCGCCCTCACGTTTTCGTCTGACTCTCTGAAAAG
>CM031606.1:73972643-73980143 GCA_018398815.1 Conus ventricosus
AGCCAATGACTGCATATCTATCAAGTCAATTTGGGCCCGAGAGAGATAGTTATTGGACAGAATGGGTTTCACAACAATACCCCTCACTCTTGGTCGTTTCTTTTTCTTTACGCACTCTTCGCACAAAGATTTGTAGATCTCTTCGCCTGACGTGGGACATTGGCATATTTTTTCCAAAGAGCCTGTTCCATCCGATCTCTCCCACCATGGCCTGTGGAAACATGCGCCCGCTTGATAATGTCATAGGTCTCCTCCATAGTAACAAAGTAGACAGGTGCGTCGTTCGGAGATTCTCTTTTCCGGATGAGTCGCTCCGTATCACCGCACTGAAGAACTTCATACCTGTACATGTACAAAAACACTAAAATACACATGTGTGTGTGTGCGTGTGTGTGTGTGTGTGTGTGTGTGTGAGAGAGAGAGAGAGAGAGAGAGAGAGAGAGAGAGAGAGAGAGAGAGAGAGAGAGAGAGAGAGAGAGAGAAAAGTGAAGAGAGAAAGTGAAGAGAGAGTGAGAGAGAGATACGTGTGCAAGTACTAAAACATGAAAAATACGAAAAATACATTAAAATAGACATGGACAGAGAAACAGACAGACAGACGGACAGTGCGCGCGCGCGCACGCGCGCGTGTGTGTCTGTGTGTGTTGTGTGTGTGTGTGTTTTAAAATCTCTCTGTCTCTGTCTCTCTGTCTCTCAGGCAGACGGATGTGTGTAGGGTGTGTGTGCCTCACACACAAGAACAGCTCATTCTTTCAAAATCTCTCTCTGTCTCTCTGACTGACTGACTGACTGACGGACAGAGAGAGAGAGAGAGAGAGAGAGAGAGAGAGAGAGAGAGAGAGAGAGAGAGAGAGAGAGAGAGAGAGAGAGAGAGAGAGAGAATCACACTTACTTGGCTAAGAGGTAGTACTCTCTACTTGTTTTTCCGGTCTGCTTCCTGCTTGCTTCTTGCACGTCCTTTATTGACTGATAATAGACGTCCTTCGGCAATACATTGGACTTTGCTGCTGCTCGATACTTTTCAAAGAAAATGCGCTCTTTTTCGTCCATACCGGCTCCAATCTTGTCTTCACTGTATACTGCCCAGCACTCACAAGTTACTGTCACCACGGCTCTGTGCACTGCACTGCCGCCCAGCACTTCGCTGTTTCTGTCACTGTGATCACGGCTCACAAGTGTCTGTGTAGGGTAGAGGCTAGAGGTAGTACTCTCTACTTGTTCTTCTGGTCTGCTTCCTGCTTGCTTCTTGCACGTCCTACATTACACACATTGCCTACACAGTGAAACGTGTCACAGGCAATGTGCGTATGATGAAGACCCAAACATCAGGCAATGCGCGTATTGCGTGATTTTTTTCCGACAATGCACATATTGCCTAGCTCATTTCGACAATATGTGAATTGTCTAAATATTGCCTAGATTAGACACATTGCCTGAATTCAAACATTGTCGGTAACATATATACTTATACAGCAAAGCATATGACATGCACAGGCAACACAACACACACCACCACCACACACACACACACACACACACACACACACACACACACACACACACACACACACACACACACGTGACCTATCAGGGAGTAGGCTGTCCAACAGCGGGCTGAGGTGTGATGGCTGTTGTTCTGTTGGCTGTCACTTCGCAGACGTCTGCAAAATAGGTTTTTTTATTTTTTTAAATTTTTTTTAAAAAATGCAGCCCAGACAGTCTGACCGAGTCCCAGTGCAAGGAATCAGCCACAAATAACCACCGCTCGCAAAACATCGGTGTGTTTCATTAATGAAGGCCGTGTTGACAGAGAGATGTGTTGTAGGGGAAAACGGTAAAATTCTGTGTTAATGTATGCAAGCTATACCAGGTCTAATAATTGTTAGTCACTAACATTGCTGATCTCTGTTGTTATATAGTTTTTTTTTTGTTTTTTTTTAAACTGATGATGTTTGTTTTTCTGTCACTGTTCTGTGCCGATTAGGATAAAAAAAAGGGCTTTAAAAGTAGGGCGCGCCATGACGTTCTCAAAACAACTCATTTACAAACCTCTCTCTCTGAACGTGTGTGCGTGCGTACGCGCGCGCGCGCGTGTGTGTGTGTGTGTGTGTGCGTCGTGCGTGCGTGCAAGTATGGTGTGTGTGTGTGTGTGTGTGTGTGTGTGTGTGTGTGTGTGTGTTGTGGCGCTGTTGAGCGCGCGCGCGCGCGCGCGCGCGTGTGTGTGTGTGTGTGTGTGTGTGTGTGTGTGCATGTGCATGTGTGCATGTAATTTGGTGTGTTCAGAGCGAAAAGGCGGGCTTGTGAGAGACAGAAGAAGCGGAAGGAGAATGTGTACGTACGTAAATGTTTGTGTGTCTGTGGGCGCTGGACAGATATGGAAATGCCAAGTACTGTGTTTGTACACCTACCTTGTTTGTATTCCATTGGACTGGGTTTAAGTTTTGTTTTGATTTGTTTTTTGCTCTGTCTTTTTTGTTTTGTTTTTGTTTTCATCGCATGAATAATAATAATAATAATAATAATAATAATAATAATAATAATAATAATATCCTTTTCATTCTTGTTTAACCTTTGCATTCCCTGGCGGCCATTCTCATCAAACAGGACGGCTGTTTGTTTGTTTCTCTGTGCGATGCTTTCAGTTTCAGTATGGAGTTCTAGTTGCGACAGGGACGACCGGTAACTCCGTAATCACACCCTACCCGAAATCACCCCACCCCCCACCCCCACTCTGCCCCCCCCCCCCCCCCACCGCCCCCACCCTTCCCTCCTACGTTGGGATGACTAAGGACACGAACCTAAACTCACCCCTGCACAATAAATTCCTAACAGACCGACCTCCTCCTTTGTTCCATATAACGACACTCCGCCATTAACAGGCTGTGTGCCCCAATGGCAAAACATGTCAATCAAAGTACATTGCACAGTGAATTTGAATGGCGGGGAGGGAGTAGGGGGGTGGGGGAGGGATGAGGTGGTGGTGGTGATTCTGAAGCTGGACCAGAACTACCCCTTGTACCCCCCTCACCCTTACTCCAGACGCAACCCATGGGGTGAATAAAGGCTCGTGCCCAAACTCCCCACGTGACAGGGAGGTGGAAAATATGCACACGTGCCCATGTCACATGATTCGGTGTTTCTGAATCGTGCCCGAAACCACTCACCAGAGAGTGGATTCGGAACAGGGTTGGTATGGGAGGGGCAAGGGGTGGGGGGGGTGGGGTGGGGGGGGGGGGGAGGGGAGGCGGAGGTAGCCCTGGCTGACGTCTATTATCACATACCCCTTGAATTCAGGTGCAGCGTGTTTTGATTGACACGTTTTTTGTCGTTCAGGGCAGTGTCAGAATTTTCAGGGAGAAATTATTTCAGAACAGTGCACGAGGTCGATCTGGATTGACTTTCCGCCCGGGGGGGGGGGGGGGGGGGGGGGGGGGGGGGGAGGGATTTTGGGCTTGGAGTGATTATTAAGTGTTGCACCGGCAAGTGGAACCCGGTTGATGTCTGATCTTTTTTCTTTTTTTTTTCTCTTTCAGACCTGATGGCACAGTCCAATCAGTAGCGCGGGTCTGCTTGCAATAAACCCGGGAATTATAACAATTTTTTCGGCTTTGTTTACTTTTTTCTTCATTGATTTTTTTGTTTGTTTTTGTTTCGTCCATTCTTTATCTAATTTGTTGCTTCTTATTTCTGCCTTTTGTTTTACTGCTTTTTTTTCCCCCCTTGTGCTTTTTCTGTCTTTATTCTCTTTGGCCTTTCTCTCTTTCTTATTTCTGTCCTCATTATTTTTTTCTTCTTCCTGTCTTTGTTTGATCTTTATTCTTTCGTTCTTTATTTCTTCAGTCTTTATTTGATCTGTATTTTCTTTTATCTTTTCTCTATTTTTTTTCTTTTATTTAAGTTTTTTTTTTTTTTTTTTTTTTTTTTTGGGGGGGGGGGGGGGTCTGTATTTTGACCTATTTTCTTTCTTTTGTGTTTCCATTTGTTTTCTATTTTCTTCCTTTTTTTCTGTCTTCAGTTATTTTATTCTTTCCATCTTTCTCATCTGCCTTCAGTGACTTCGTTTTTTTCTTCTTCTTTGTTTACTGTCTGCTGACCTTCTCTTTGTTCTTGCCTTTCTTTCAGATTCCTTTGTTCTGTTGATTCGTTCCTTCTTTCGGTTTTTTTTCACTTATGTCCAACTTTGTGTATCTGTTTGTACCATGGCTTCTTATCGTACTCTCCATTCTTTCTTCAAATTTTTTTTTAAATTCGTAAGTTCATTCATTCATTGCTTTTAGCTGCGCTTGTCTTCCATGCGTGCGTGTGTGTGTGTGTGGAGGGGGGAGGGGCGTGCGTGCGTGCGTGCGTGCGTGCGTGCGTTTGTGTATGTATGTGTGTGTGTGGTGTGTGTGTGTGTGTGTGTGTGTGTGTGTGTGTGTGTGTGGAGAGAGAGAGAAAGAAAGGGGGGGGGGGGGGGAGTGAGAGACAGACGGACAGACTGAGAGGTAGATTTGTGTGTGTGTGTGTGTTGTGTGTGTGGTGCGTGCGTGCGTGCGTGCGTGCGTGCGTGCGTGCGTGCGTGGTGTGTGTGTGTGTGTGTGTGTGTGTGTGTGTGTGTGTGTGTGTGTGTGTGTGTGTGTGCGTGTGTGTTGGAGGTAGTCTGTGCACCTGCGTGGTGGATATTCCCAATTTGACTCAATTGCTTCCAGTTTCCGATTCGCGTTTTATCCTTTCGGATTCCCCTGGTCTCTCTCTACAGCATGCGGAGAGTTCCTGTGTGTCTCAGTGTCCGTATCTGGTGTCACTGTTGACTCTGGGCCTCTGGCCGGATGACAGGGCGACACGCACGGGGGACGGACGTTCAGAGCGCGTTTTTCACAGAGGACTAATGGAGCAACGGACAAGCAAATGGCTTGGACTAGACGTAATCAACGTCTGCGACAGTTCTCTCTGTCTCTGTTTGTCTGTCTGTCTGTCTCTGTCTCTCACCCAGGGCTGCATGGAAAAAAGCATGTGTATTGCTTACCTCATTACCTCCTGGTTAAATATTAACATTTGTTAAATTGCCGCAGTTAACAAGATTGCGCAAACGGACTTATGACACGCTGCAACAGCAGCATGAAGGAAGAAAGAAAACTTGGATAGATAATGTTGATAAAAAAGAAGAGACTTGCTTATTGACAATAGATTTAGAAGGGTATGGATCCGCCAGAGAACAGGAAACGGTTTGGCATTTGTTTCAGATACGCGAGGATCGTCTGCTTAAGTCATATAAACAAAATTCTGCCGTTCGCGAATAGAAGTAAATGGAACATACGGTTAGTTCTCTTTCGTTTGAAGTAATTTTTCAGCCGTAAAAATCATACATTAATCGTTGCTAATGAGTGGCACTCCTGTCTTGTCCGTGTTCGGTCTTTAACCTTTGGGCTTAGCAAATAAAAACTGTTTACTGAGTTTGGAGAGCATTACATTTTATGTTGAATGCGTCATCAGTGTTAAATACGTCATCAGTGTTAATAGCATCATCAGTGTTAAATGCGTCACCAGCGTTGAAAATGGGGCTCATTTGGTTTGGTGGAGAATCAAGTGCAACTCGAAATGAACGTAATTTAGTTAATTTCCATTTGCATTCGACATTTCTTCTTCTTCTTCTTGTTCTAGTTCTTGTTGTTGTTTGTTGTTGTTGTGTTCTTCTTCTTCTTCTTTGTCTTCATCTTCTTCTTCTTCGTACGCTCAGACAGGAACCCCAGAGGCACTGACGAAGGCTGCTGTACTGTGGAGGCCCTCCAAAGTTCCACAGAGCTTCACCCTCGTCGATGTGTCGGCAGGCCAGGTCTCTGCACTCTGTTTGTGTGGGACAGTCCTGCAGGGAGTGTTCCATTGTCACTGGGCTGCACCGCATGGGCACCTCGAAGACTCGCCAATGTGGAATTCTGCGAACAAGTGGTGTTTGAGTCTGGAGTGCCCAGTCCTCGGTCTCACAATGCTCACTGGGTCTGGTCTGGGCAGCAAGCTGTACGCATCATTCTTGTTGAAGTGTGGTGCTGCTCAAGCCATCCCATCTTTTCTGCTGTTTCTCCTTGGTAAAGCTTCTGGCTTCTCCTAAGGGAGAGTTTCTAATTCAGCTGAGGCTACTGTCCTCCTTCCTTTGCCAGTTGATCAGCTTCTTCATTGCTGTGGATGTTGCAGTGTGGAGGTATCCGTTGGATGACGGTGTTCTCGGTGGACTTCTGCAGAATGGCCAGGGTAGAGACAACGGAACTGAATTCCTTGTTTTGGCGGTTTTTAACAGCCTGCTGTGGTGACAAAGAATCGGAGAAGGTGACGATTCTGGGATGTATGACCCCTCTATTCTCATACAGCTCTCCGGCTGCGACTGTAGTGCATCTGTCTCGGCCTTGAAGCTTGTAGAGAACTTGACAGTCGGGATGGCTTGTCAGCCAGGAGTTCCATCCATCAGCTTCAGAGAATTCCTCCACCTCCATTTCTGGTAGCCTCTTCTGCTGAACCATCTGTATATGCATGTGTCCAGAACCCTTCGGGGTATATTTTCTCCATGTAGTCAAGGGTTACTGCTTTCCTCTCCAGTTCTGACTGTGTGCCCTTTTTTCAGAATGCCAGGAATGGTGACTCTGATTTCTGAGAATAGATTTCGTTTCCATCATGGTACTGAACTGTGTGATGGAAGTGTCCTGTTCCTTGTTGCAAAAGTTCAGGGCCCTGTCTCTCAAGTCTGCCTGCGTTGTGCACAAAGCTGCCGTGTTTCAGTCTGCACTTGGAGGCTCTGACATTCTTTTGCGAACGAGGTGATTCTTTATCCTCTTAAACTGGGCAGATTGTATGAGAACTTTAGTATTTCGTCTGCTTTCGAGGCTCTGAAGTCCTGTTAGAGTATCCTTGGCTTGGATTGGAGTTGACTTGAGTGCACCTGTAATGATCCAGGATGCCTGATTCTGAATTCTTGAGGCCTGGTTATAGTTGGTTTTGGATGCTGTCCCCCATGCAGCTGCTCCATATTCAAGGACAGGCCTTGCTCGTCCATGGCACAGCTTCTTCTGAATTGCGTAGTCTGCACTCCAGGATGTTCCCGATCGTTTTTTTTTCATCAATGCCAGGCGCAGTCTGGCTCTTGCCGTGCAATTGTCGATCTGTCGTTTCCAGGTCATCTTTAGTTAAAGTTGATTCCTAGATAGGTTGGTGACTTGCCCTGTGGAAGGATGTGACCATTCACCTGGAGGCATTCCACTTTGTTCTTTTGTAGCCAGGCTGAAAATAGCAAATGTTGTTTTCCTGGCATCCCAAGCCGTTTCTTTGTCCATGTCTTGATCTCGTTAATAGCTGCCTGGATCCTTACTGCGGCTGTTGTAACATACTGTTCAGAGCACCAGATGACTAGATCATCTGCATAAATTGCACCATGGATCCATGCAGGGATGTCATCCAGGATATCATTCATGAAGATGATAAACAACGCGGGAGAGAGAAATCCCACCTTGTGGGACGCCTTCTTTCAATGTTTTC
>CM031606.1:73982643-73995143 GCA_018398815.1 Conus ventricosus
TGCACAAGTACAATTAGAACAGCAGTAGCAGCAGCAGCAGCAGCAATAACAAAAATGATGAAAATGATAATGACAATGATGATAATGACAATGATGATGATGAAGATAAGAGATGGAATAACAATAACAATGTAATGACGATAAGAACAACAATAATGATAACAATAATGATAACAACAACAACAATATCAATAACAACAACAACAGCAACAATAAGAACACTACTTCCGCTACTACTACTACTACTACTAACGATAACAATAACGATAATGTTAATGATGATGAGATGAGGAGGAGGAGGAGAGGAGGAGGAGGGGGAGGAGGAGGGGGATAATTATAACAACAACATCAACAACAGCAATAACAACAATAATAGTAATAATAACAATGATAATGACAACGATAACGATGATGATGACGGTTATAATAATAATAACGACAAAGTTTCATTGTGCCATATACGGGCCTTAGCACTCGACAGTCTTATGGTAAGTGAGGAAAATATGAACACGAATATACACATTCATATCTATCTATCTATGAGTACACATACAGAGAGAGAGAGAGAGAGAGAGAGAGGAGAGAGAGAGAGAGAGAGGAGAGAGAGAGAGAGAGAGGAGAGAAGAGAGAGAGAGAGAGATTAAAACAAAAAAACAAGTCGGCTTTTTTCATTTTCCCAAAATTTCGGCGAGCACACCTTGCCTTCCTTAGAAGACTTAACTGGTCTCAAGTTCACACAGGTACTCAACACACACACACACACACACACACACACACACACACACACACACACACACACACACACACATACCACGCACGCACGCACGCACACCACACACACACACACACACACACACACACAACACGCACGCACGCATGCACGCACGCACGCACTCACACACACACGCACGCACGCACAAGACGAAGAACAACAACCACAAAAAGACAATCAACAACAAAACATCATCATCATCATCATCATCATTCATCATCATCATCATCATCATCATCAAACATCACACAACAACAACAACAACAACAACAACAACAACAACACAACAGGCAACGCAATGCTCAGGCTTGTACAACAATTACCTACTCTTTTATTCAACCTTTCAAACTATGAACTTTTACAAATCTTAAACAGATATTCAACGCCTACCTTGAGCTGAAGAGACCAAAACTAAGTGACAAACTCGTTCATTTTCATTGTCCTATTTGTTTGTGTCTTGCCCGAAGAAGACCTAAGAGGTCGAAAAGCGTCGTGTTTTGTCTCGTGACTCGTTTGTCCACGTTTCTCTTGGCGGTGCGCTAATATATTTACTTAAGATTTGTTTAGATTTCCGCCTGCAGTCGTCTCACTTTGCAACCATGAACTTTTAGGTTGTTGAATCGGACAACGGCTTTGTTCCAGACTCAAGCTTGACCCAGTTCAGCAAGAATGATGCGGCATCTATGTTGTTGACGCGGATCACCCGCCTCTCCAGAAAAGAAGCGTCAGTGATGCCCTGTTCATAATACAGAAAACCTTTCATTAACCCGCACCAGAAACCCTGATGCAAATGTCAGTCGTTAGAGGGAAAGGGGTTTTATGTCGGAGGTCAGGCTGGCGTAGACAAAGGGGATAAATGTCCCAGGGGCAAAAAAAAAAAAAAAAGGTTGCGATTAATAGGAGGGAAATTTTGTCCAGAGGGCCTTTCTATGGAGAGTTCATTGAAATGCCAAGAAATAACCAGCTAACCAACGAGAAGTATTAAACAATGGCAGCCCATCTTTTTGCACGGAGGTAAGCCGGTGATTGCGTAAAGTCGTCCACACAAGTTCATCCCGAAACGCACGTAGGCATATACGCACGTGCGTACACGTAAAAGCGCCCCCCCCCCTTCCCTCACACACCACACACACACGCACCCACGCACGCACGCACGCACACACACACACACACCACACACACACACACATACACACACACACACACACACACACACACACACACACACACACACACATACACACACACCACACACACACCACAACACACACACACACACACACACACACACACACACACACACACACACACACACACACACACACACACACGAGTGTATGCACGCACGGACGATGCTGTGCACACACCTGAGAACGTCAGTCGATATTGCTGATCACTCTTTTCTTTCCAAAGCTGCAACATTCCTCGTGGCAAACGTCAGAGGGGTGGTTACACTGAATATTCTCCTCTATCAGTTTAAAGTCATAACCTATGATGACGCTCACCGAATGGTAAGACTTTCCAATAAGTGGTCATGAGCAACAACAGCACGGGCGATGTCTTTTGGGAAAGATGATCATATGGTCACTAAATGAGAAACCAACAAAATAAACAAACAAACAAACAAAAAAGAACACACAAAAAAGTGAAAACTGAAATATCACATGAAAAGCAACTTGGCCCTCCCCCTTCCGATCCGATAATTTGACTAACAAAAAAGAACTGAGAAACACACACACACACACACACACACCACACCACACACACACACACACACAGAGGAAAAAAAAAGGAGAAGAAGACAGAGAGGGAACGAATGTTAAGGTTGAAGGCCCATGCCACAGGACCCTAACATGCCACAGGACCCTAACAGAGCTATCCAACTTTGAACCATGATATGCACTTATAGACTTGTCTCGTTTTTTTTCTCTCTTTTATTTATAGTAAACAGCGTGTTTAATATATTGATTACGGCTTAATTCATGGGGAGGAGGCTGTGGTAAGGGGGGTGGGGGGGGGGGGGGGGGGGGGGGGGGGGGGGGGGGGGGGGGGGTAGGTGGAGCAAAGTACCGAAGAGGTGCTCTAGAGTCATCATCAATATATTTTTCCTCAGAATACGAACGATGGTATCAATGTTACCTAAGTAGCTAAAACAACAACAACAAACACCTCAACACACCACACACACTCACACACACACACACACACACACACACACACACACACACACACACACACGCACGCACACACACACACACACACACACCACACACACACACACACACACAACCACACGCACAACACACACACACACACACACCACACCACGCACACACACGCACACCACACGCACACATACACACACACACACACGCACACACACACACACACACACACACACACACACACACACACACACACACACACACACACACGCACACACAAAACCACCCCACCGGAGGAAAAGCAAATGAATAGACGGCTTCAGCAGCATACAAGTCACCACTACAAGACAGCTTTTATGGCCTCTTTTTAAAAGGGAGATCACCATGTACCGGAAGACAGAGCGCTCCAACCCTCAGCCCCACCACACACTTCTCCCCAAGGTCCCTATCGGTGACGTGGGTTACATGCCCCTGCCAACAACCTCTCCACTTCTGATGGAACCCTCCACCACCACTACCTGATCATTTCGCCCCCCACCCCCCACCCCCCTCACCCTCGAGTTTGCAAACATACTGATGAGGAGTAGCCTGTGGAAACTCCAGCTGATCGCAGGATTCACCCAAGCCCCTAGCCTTCCTCACCTGCGTGAACGACCACGACGATGATGATGACACGACGAGAAAGCATCCGTAACCCAGGATATTGCTTGACATTATAGTCAGTCGCCTATACCTAAAACGTCGTACCAGACGTCGAAATTGTCCGGCTCAAATCTCGTGTGAGGGTGTGTGTGTGTTTTTGTGTGTGTGTGTGTGTGCGATGTATCATCACCAGCGTGTGTCCCGGCCTTTTATTCCAATAGTCTGCACAATGTCTAGGTCTGCAGGCACGTGCGGTACAGGACCTTCTTGCTCGCTCGCTTCTTATTATTGTCATGCTAGGTTGCTATGGAAACTTGGCCACAGGAGAATCAGCATATTCAGGTCGCCATAGCAAAGCCATCATGACAAACGTTGTTTGAACTGTGACGTCACCTAAGGAGCGCGGACGTATCTCCCGTGCGATGTAAAATCCAGAATGTTATGTGAAGCTGTACTATGCTATCGTTTTTTTCATGAAGCAGAACATAAATGTGTATTTCAGCCAAAATGTTGTTACTAACGCTTTTGAATTTGCAACGGCTAACCATCTTACGATGAACGGTATTGACAGGCTTTGGAGATTCATTTGAATAGAATCATGACGTTATTTTCAGTCATTAAAGCGGAAAAGCAGGGAGGTGAGAAGGTAGGCGGTACGCAACACACACGCCATTTTATAAAACTGATTTTAATCAACACGATACGAGGCATCGTTTGAAGCAGTTAGACTGATATTTTTTTCTCTCTTAAAATTCTGATCGATAAGGATGGGGACGATTGGAATTGATGCCACAAATCTCCGTTCCGGTCTAGACTTCATGACAGGGCTGTACTCTACGCTTCCTTTCATAATACATCCCGGCGTCAACCAGGCCCCATGGATACAGAACCTGCAGTGTTTTGAGCGACACTCTCAAGTGACGCATCCATTTAGTGGATGAAATTCGAGTATCTGCTCTTACTCTTCCCAATCGAGTCCACAGCAAGTCTGTTCTGGGTTGGGGACCGGTTGGGGACAGAAAACTCCACAAACCAGTAGCTCTGGTCAAACGCACGACCTCCCCGCCGGGAGTCCGCGACGCTAACCATTCGCCATGGCGGGTGGTTTGAACGAAAATCTTTCTGCAAGTTCTGCATAAAAACCTCCTACGCAAACAGCAAAAAAGGGACATAAAAACATTTTCTCTTCAAGATGATGATCTACCAACCCCACAAATTGCGTCACTCTCTGGTCCTAGTAGTCGCCATAGAGACCGTCCGCCATTACAAAAGAATATCCCCCGTGGACATCTTGAGGAAATATATGCCCCAAGGTGTAGACACACCACAAAATTACAAATCAAATAATTAGCAGCAGTTTCCATCTTCGAAAAAAAAGAAGCTTCGTTTAGGATCGAATACTGCACAATTCATTCACTGGATCTACAATTAAAATGGACTGGGTTCGCAAATAATCATAGTAATTCAATTCCAGAAAACGAGACAAACTGAACAACCGTCTTTGGCCTGCTTTGTAAGGAAAGGGCCCCCATCTCAGCTGCCATGAAACGACGTGGAAGATCCCAAATCGTGCTCTTGAAAGATTATTAGGAAATCTCAGGTCTAATGCGGATTGGTTAAGATTTCAGACATACGGGCTCCGATAGATCAACAGCAAAATGGGTGGTTGCTAAGCATTTTTTTTTTTTAATCTACGCGCATGACATTAAGTTCAAGACATGTTGTTCACAGTTCAGCCCATCACGAGGGTCACACTAGGAAGGACCCATGTTACACACACAGGTGGATGGGGGGGGGGGGGGGGGGAGAGAGTACTGCGGAGATTATTGGGATGGGGGATAGGGGGGGGGGGGGGGGGGTGAGTGGATGTAGACGGAGAAGGTTGAGGAAGATGGTACATATTGGGTATTTGTTCTAGGCCTGTAAAGGGCTTTGAGCAGATTTATGAACAACGGACTATCTAAACAACCGTGATTATCAATGCTAATATTATCTTATGTATTTATCTGTTTATTTACTTATCACTGCTATTTCTGTTATAATTATTATTATCATTATTGTTGTTGTTATCATTATTTTTATCATTATCATCATCATTATTATTATCATCATTATGATTATGATTATCATTGTTGTTGATGTTGTTTTTGTTGCTGCTGCTGTTTTTGTTGTTGTTGTTGTTGTTGCCGTTGTTGTTGTTTTGTTGCTGTACATCCTACTCTCACGCAAACAATTACACACAAAGATACGAAATCAGTTCGAAAGAAAAAAAAAAACACACAAAAAAAAAATCAGAAGCATAGATGAAAAGATCGCTTGGAAAGCTTTGTCCAGGACCTGTTTGAAACTGAACAGTGATGTACTTGAACTGCATGTTCCTCCCTCCGCCCCCCTCCTCTCCGTGTTTCTCTCCAGATTCAGGGATGCCGACGAAAAAATCTGGTCACGGCAGACGGGCAGAGAACTCTTAATGAAAGGTGAACGTCCAGCAGTTCGGAGAGTCGGAGAGGTATTGAGCTGCAGCTCCAGAGACTATGGAAAGGAAGGTGAGTGAAGTTGTGCTTTGTTGTTCGTTCAACAGGAAGCCGGAATAGTGGATCTGCCCTTTACTCCACCCCCGCCTCCCACCACCCACACACACACACACGCACGCACGCACACACACACCACATTTTTTTCTTCTTCTTTTCTTTCTCTTTAAATAAGAGCTGTACAGCGCCGTGATCTACACGCTTTCAAAATAAACTTTGCGGATGTGAATGTTCACGTTCACTTGTGAATGTTTTGAGAGATGATGGAGGATCTTTTTTCCCCAGCTTTTTTCTTTTTCTCTCTCAGTTTCGTGGCACTTCAGCGGCGCTGCGCCCACGCCGCTCTGCCAGGTGTAAACGAAAAGTTTTAACTCCCCGAATGGTTTAAACTCCCAGGGTGTTAAACTGTTCATTTGTAAATTTTAACTCCCTGGGAGTTAAACTAGAATTAAAAAATTAAAAAAAAAACTAACTCCCTCTGTGTTTCAGTTTGACTCCAGGGGAGTTATTCTGACATACCACCAGAATGACTCCACCACCACCCACCACCCATCCCCGCACCTCGCTACCACCATGCATCATATATATATTTTTCGAAATGTTGTGTGTGTGTGTGTGTGTGTGTGTGTTCTTACACTAACTTGCCAGATCAAGACTTGTCAGGTTAGAATTGTTTCCTTCGATATTATTGGTTTCTGTGAATTAGTCACGTGTCCTGAATTTTATTGAAAGATGTGTGTTTTTCTGATTGGCTGGCCGACTTTCATTTTTAGCTTGGCACATGCACACCACCACACCTGTGACGAGTCACTTGACAACTTCATCAGATCGGTCCCAAGCAGCCACCCTCATGTACAAATTGTACAAAAACAGCACCACCACCACCACCCCTCCCTTTCTCTATCCCATGTGTCTCACACACAAATTTCTAATCTATGCCAACCCTTTTCTCCTGCCTTCTCTCCCAGATGTAGCGAGTCAATACAAACAATTTTACGTCACGTCGCGACTACTCGTCATTCTCCCCCACCTTCCTTACCCTCTCCCCCCCCCCCCCCCCCCCACCCCCACCCCCCCCCCCCCCCCCCCCCCCCCCCCCCCCCCCCCCCCCCCCCCCCCCCCCCCCCCCCCCCCCCCCCCCCCCCCCCCCCCCCCCCCCCCCCCCCCCCCCCCCCCCCCCCCCCCCCCCCCCACCCCCCCCCCCCCCCCACACAAACACACACACACAACACTCCTTAATTTGGCGGCATCATGACACAATGAAAAAATGAAAATTTTTCGATTTTACACTCCATTTGAAGTGTACACTTAAGGGTGCTGTTCGATAGTCGCATAGATTCCTTGAGAGAGAGAGCGAGAGAGAGAGAGGGAGACGGAGAGAGAGAGAGATGAGAGAGAGAGAACCAAGAACTGAACGTACAGTATTTCTACCAAGGCATCAACATTAATCCTGTATATACAGACTTTCCATAAGATTATATACAACAGGCATAGTACAATCTCAAGGACATGCATAGATGGAAGCACATGAATATGTACACGGACATTTCTCCTATGATGATGATGATCAGAACTTTAAATCCCCTTCTCCATTTCTCTAAGAAAAGACATCTGGGAATAGTTGGGTGGGGCGTCATTTAGTCATGATCAGCTTAACTCCCCTCTGTTACAAAGAATAACTTCCTTGGGAGTCAGAAAACACGTCGTACACATTAAACTCCAGGGCAGTTATTCTAAAACTGGGTGAAAAAACTGATCCCCTTAGTGGGCAGGGAGTTAAACTTTTACACGCCTGGATAACTCAGGGAGTTAATCTGAATATGTACAGTACTAACTCCAGGGGGGGGGGGGGGGGGGGTGTCATTCTGTTACAGGTGGGAGGTTAAGTCTGAATCTGTACAAAATGACTCCCCCCTTTTTGTTTTCAAGAATTTTGTTGAGACTTGTACAAAAAAGGTTTCAGAACATTTGAAAGTTTTTACTTGAGTGGGTGTTCTTTTGGAGCACAGGGTGGGAGTCATTCAATTTAACTCCGGGGAGTTTAAAATTTACATATGAACAGTTTAACTGCCTGGGAGTTTAAACCATTCGGGGAGTTAAAACTTTTTCGTTACACGGCTCTCTGTGCACAGCGGGGTGTGTTTATATAATACTGGTCGACCGTGGAATTGATATCGCAGCGATGCAATTCACGTGAATATTGTTGCAGCGACATAATTGCTGGAAAAAAAATGTCGGCGACAACTTCTACGAAATATGTCCATAGAATAATGTAGCCTGTCCATAATGCTGTATTTCGGGAAATACTGTCGCTGGCGACACGATTTTATGAGCAGGCAGTATTTTATATACGACTCGGTCTGGCCCGTCGCTACGCAATTGACAGGGAGCAGTCGGTCTCAAGTGGTCGGAGGGCAGACCCACCGGTGGGGGAGAAGAACCTGCCACTGCTTGCGAGTCACTTCGGTGGTGTTCCAGTGGCGCCTGTTTGATAAAACATACGCAGGGCACCGCTACTACCCCCCCCCCCCCCCCCCCCCCCCCCCCCGCCCGCACCCCCCTCCCCCCCCCTTATATGACAAGAATTACTTAGTCGCGAAGCGGCGTGACAGGAGCTCTGTCTGTTGTCTGTCTTGTTGTCTGTCTCTCCTCTCTCATCATCTCTCTTCTCTCTCTCTTCTCTCTCTCTCTCTCTCTCTCTCTCTCTTCTCTCTCCGGAGGGCGACACACGTCCATCCAAGCGACAGCTTCCCATGAAATAGCCAACAGCCGGTATGACCTTGACGAACCAAGCAAGAGCATGGACGGTACAGATGATATGAATTTGTGGTCACCAGGAAAGTAGGGCTGGAGGGGCCCTTTGGAACATTAAAAAACATACTGATCAGGGAGGATGCGATGATTATGATGAGATGATGCAACGGTTTTCAGTCTGGACTGAATGATGGACCGAGCTCTACTTTACGCTTACTTTTCATAACATATCCGGCGTCTCCAACAGGTCCGAGATACACATGGACACCTGCATAGAAGCATCCATTAAGATGGATGAAACTCGACTGTGTGAGTCCCAGTCATCCATTTGAGTCTATTAGGAAACTCATCTCTGGATAGAAATGTACCTGGTTGAAAAAAAATTCCCACAAGTGACTGGATCTGGTGGGGAACCGAACCGGCGTCTTCCAAGCTGCGTGCACACAACACTGACCACTTGGCCACGGCGGCTGGGCTTTCCGACGGGTGTTAGTGTGACAGTCAGCAAGATGTGGGTGACAATAGTGTCGACAGACTGCGCGCTGTTTCTAAAAGGGTTGGATGCCGCCAGTATGAGGCACTTGCGAATGGAGCTTCTCGCGGCCGAGATGGTCGTAGGGGTCGGTAAACATTCTATTCTGGGGACCCGTTGGCAGTCGCCTTGTTCATCGAGACGACGTGGCCAAATACGGACGATGGAAGAAAAAAATCTGTTTACCCCCCCCCCCCCCATTCCCGCACTCCTCCTCTCATGCACGTCACGTCCCCCCACCCCCTTCCCAGCACACAATCTCGCCACACACACCCCCACCCACCCCTCTGCTTTCTCCCCCTGTTTCTCACGTCCCTTCGACAAATCTCTCCGCCCCCCCCACCCCCCCCCCCCATCACCCTCTCCTTCTACACTTTACTGTTTAGTTGACGTGGGTTCGTGTGCTGCATTGTCTTCTCCCCATCCCAGCCTGACCACCCCTGCCTATTCTTTCCCACCCCCATCCGCCCCCCCCCCCCCCCCCCCCCCCCCCCCCCCCCCCCCCCATTCTTGACTGCCCCCCTTCCACCCCCCCCAGTCCCCTACCCTCACCGCCCTCTCCCGGGGCGTCAGTGTTTTGCTTCAGTGTTGAGTGCTGTGGGTTAGTCGGTTGTTAACCACCACCTCACCACCTATCTGTAGGGTTTGTCTGTTGTTTAACCACGCCACCTCCACACCAACTTTTCTGTAGGTTTGTTGTTGTTAACACCACCTCACCAACCTTTCTGTATGTTTGTTGATTGTTACCACCACTCACCACTTTTGTTAGGTTTGTTGATTGTTAACCACTCTCCCTATCTTCCTGTAGGTTGGTTTATTGTTCACCACCTCACCCTATTCTTCTGTAGGTTTGTGTTGTTAACCAACCTTCACCCTATCTTCCTGTTGGTTGCTGATTGTTAATCCACTCACCCTATCTTTCCTGTAGGTTGTTGATGTTAAACCACCTCACCCTATCTTCATGTAGGTTTGCTGATTGCTTAACCACTCACCCCTATCTTCTGTAGGGTTTGTTTTATTGTTAACCCCTCACCCTATTTCCTGTAGGTTTGGTGATTTGTTAATCACCTCACCTATCTTCCTGTAGTTGGCTGATTGTGACCACCTCACCTATCTTCCTGTAGGTTTGTTTATTGTTAAACCACCCCACCCAGTCTTTAAAACGTTACAACAGTGAACTGTCAGAGGTTCACCGTGTCTGGGGCACGGCATGAGGGAAGGCGTATCCATCCCTTTCCTTCCGCCGCTTTTAATCGTCCCTGAACTGAATCAGGTACCCATTTATTGCTGTGTGCACAGAGAGGGTTTTCAAGTCGAAAAAAAAAATCGACCCCACGTATGGTTCGAACTCACGTCCGTCAGCTCCGTAGGCAAACGCTCAAAGCTATTGACCCCCCCCCCCCCCCCCCCACCCCTCTCTCCCAACCTCCTGTTCACACAATCTTGAAAAGAACAATACCATCCACAACGAAACCTTTTCGCTCAGTTACGCGAGCTGCTCGGTTCCTGCGGATGACAAGGAAGAGATCGATAAGAGGTACGGCGGAAACATCAGCTGCTGAAGCAAGGCAGTGCCGCCGAGGTGGAGGGAGGCAGGCACACAGGTCACAAAGCCGGCGTCGTCTTTTGTGGAGACCTCTCCGTCACCCCTAGCGAGCCTCAAAAGAGAGCGCCGTTCGTTGTCCCTCTGTGAGCCACGCACGACTCATGCAGGGAAGGGACAAGAGATACTGATCGCGCTGTCTCCTGTTGCCACCAGCTGCACAGACGAGGAGGAAGAAAGAGGAGGAGGAGGAGGAGGAAGCAGGATGAGGATGAGGAGGAGGAGGACGGAGAGGAGGAGACTTGTGAATGAGTGCTGCGCTGTGCTATGCCGCGTTGGGCCATGCGGCTGCCGTACAGCACCTGTGGCTTGAGAGGTACGTGGGCAAGCTTCGGCGGACAGACAAACAGACAGACAGCAGCAGCAGCAGCAGCAGCAGCAGCAATAGCGTAGCAGCAGGCCAACGTTACGAGTTTGCTTTGCAAGACAACCATCTTCTTCCGCGGCCGCGGCGGGTGGGTGGGTGTTCGTGCAGTAGTAGCGTGCGTTTCGTCCGACTGACGGCGTGTGTGTGTGTGTGTGTGGTGTGTGTGTGTGCTGTGTGTGTGTGTGTGTGTGTGTGTGTGTGTGTGTGTGTGTGTGTGTGTGTGTGTGTGTGGTGTGTGTGTGTGTGTGTGTGTGTGTGTGTGTGTGTGTGTGTGGTGTCACCACACCACACCACACCACACCACCACCACGACTACCCATCCCCTCGCGACCTGTGCAGTGTCAGGAGCGAGGGAGAGCAGAATCAGTGCGCAGTTGCCTGCCCCTCCATCAGTCCGTCCGTGTCCGAGTGGCCGTGCCTGTGCTGGATAAAGCCAGTCCCTCAAGTCCACGCCACTGCCTGCCCCTCCCTACCACGTCGTCGGTGGAACCATCATCACTTCCTTCCTCCTCGACGCGCGTCATCCGTCGTCAACATAAATTTTCCACCGTGAGCAAACGAGGGCGAGACGGCGTTTAAATGGTTTCTCTGTGTTTTCCCTGCAACGGGCTGTGCTCTGGTGGTGGTGGTGGTTGTCGTTGTCGTTGTCGCACGGAAGAGAAGTGAGTGCTTTTTTTCGTCTTTTCCTTTTTTCTTTTTGTTCTTGTTGTTGTTGTGTGTGTAACGAAGTGTACAGAGAGAGAGAGAGAGAGAGAGAGAGAGAGAGAGAGAGAGAGAGAGAGAGAGAGAGAGAAGAACTGATTGGCAGGTTGGAGTGGGGATGGGGTGGGGTGGTGGAGGAGCGGTTTGTCAGGTGGTGGCGCGAAAACGGAGGTGCGGGAGGTGTAAAAAGTAAAAGGTGGATGAGGAAGCACAGACGTCGCGTGTGCGCGATGTTCTGGCATTGCTCAGTCTACTTACTCGCCTGTCAGCTTCTGTGTCCTGAGTCTTGGAGGGAGTATGTCGCGGTGGTGGTGGTGGTGAGGTCGTCTGTTTGAGGTACGTGTTAGCAAACTGAATAGATCGTTAAACGTCAGGCTTTGTTGTCTCCTCTCTTCTCTCTCTCTCTCTCTCTCCTCCTCTCTCTCTCCTCTC
>CM031606.1:74027643-74032643 GCA_018398815.1 Conus ventricosus
CCTGTCCCCTTCATTATCTCTGTACATCTGATTCTGCCTGTCCCTTCATTTATCTCTGTACATCTGATTCTCCCTGTCCCCTTCATTATCTCTGTGCATCTGATTCTCCCTGTCCCCTTCATTATCTCTGTGCATCTGATTCCCCTGTCCCCTTCACTACCTCTGTACATCTGATTCTCCTGTCCTCTTCAGTACCTTTGTGCATCTGATTCTCCCTGTCCCTCTCATTATCTCTGTGCATCTGATTCTCCCTGTCCCTCTCATTATCTTGTATATCTGATTCTCCCTGTCCTCTCATTACCTCTGTACATCTGATTCTCCGTGTCCCTCTCATTATCTCTGTGCATCTGATTCTCCTTGTCCCTCTCATTATCTCTGTACATCTGATTCTCCCTGTCCCTCTCATTATCTCTGTGCATCTGATTCTCCTTGTCCCTCTCATTATCTCTGTACAACCCGATTTCTCTCTGTCCCTCTCACTATCTCTGTATATCTGATTCTCCTTGTCCCCTTCATTATCTCTGTGCATCTGATTCTCCCTGTGCCCTTCATTATCTCTGTGCATCTGATTCTCCATGTCCCTCTCACTATCTCTGTGCATCTGATTCTCCCTGTCCCTCTCGCTATCTCTGTATATTTGATTCTCCCTGTCCCCTTCATTATCTCTGTGCATCTGATTCTCCTGTCCCTTCATTATCTCTGTGCATCTGATTCTTCCTGTCACTCTCATTATCTCTGTACATCTGATTCTCCCTGTCCCTCTCATTATCTCTGTGCATCTGATTCTCCCTGTCCCTCTCACTATCTCTGTATATCTGATTCTCCTTGTCCCCTTCATTATCTCTGTGCATCTGATTCTCCCTGTCCCCTTCATTATCTCTGTGCATCTGATTCTCCCTGTCCCTCTCACTATCTCTGTACATCTGATTCTCCTTGTCCACTTCATTATCTCTGTGCATCTGATTCTCCTGACCCTTCATTATCTCTGTGCATCTGATTCTCCCTGTCCCTCTCACTATCTCTGTACATCTGATTCTCCTTGTCCCCTTCATTATCTCTGTGATCTGATTCTCCCTGACCCTTCATTATCTCTGTGCATCTGATTCTCCCTGTCCCTCTCACTATCTCTGTGCATCTGATTCTCCCTGTCCCTCTCACTATCTCTGTGTATCTGATTCTCCCTGTCTCTCTCATTACCTCTATACATCTGACTCTCCCTGTCTCTCTCATTACCTCTATACATTGATTCTCCTGTCCCTCTCATTATCTCTGTGCATCTGATTCTCCCTGTCCCTCTCATTACCTCTGTGCATCTGATTCTCCCTGTCCCTCTCATTACCTCTGTACATCTGATTCTCTCTGTCCCTCTCACTATCTCTGTGGATCTGATTCTCCCTGTCCTCTCACTATCTCTGTGTATCTGATTCTCCCTGTCTCTCTCATTACCTCTATACATCTGACTCTCCCTGTCTCTCTCACTATCTCTATGCATCTGATTCTCCCTGTCCCCTTCATTACCTCTGTGCATCTGATTCTCCCTGTCCCTCTCACTATCTCTGTGCATCTGATTCTCCCTGTCCCCTTCATTATCTCTGTACATCTGATTCTCCCTGTCCCTCTACCTCTGTACATCTGATTCTCCCTGTCCCTTCATTATCTCTGTGCATCTGATTCTCCCTGTCCCTCTCATTATCTCTGTGCATCTGATTCTCCCTGTCCCTCTCATTATCTCTGTTCATCTGATTCTCCCTGTCCCTGTCACTATCTCTGTACATCTGATTTCCCTGTCCCTCTCACTATCTCTATGCATCTGATTCTCCCTGTCCCTCTCACTATCTCTATGCATCTGATTCTCCTGTCCCCTTCATTACCTCTGTACATCTGATTCTCCCTGTCCCTCTCATTACCTCTGTACATCTGATTCTCCCTGTCCCTCTCACTATCTCTATGCATCTGATTCTCCCTGTCCCCTTCATTACCTCTGTACATCTGATTCTCCCTGTCCCTCTCATTACCTCTGTACATCTGATTCTCCCTGTCCCTCTCATTACCTCTGTACATCTGATTCTCCCTGTCCCTCTCACTGCCTCTGTGCATCTGAACCACGTATTACTCATATCAAACCAGTTGTTATACTAACTGAACCAGTGAGACTGGTATCAGCTTATCCGTTGTTGATTTGAAACAAAGACAGAAAAACAGAAGTGAAGCACGGAGTGCGCAGTGATGAGAGTAGGCAGACTGTTGGTGGAGTCACGGAGTGAATCATTTACGGAGTGAATCATTTACGGAGTGAATCATTTACGGAGTGAATCATTTATTTACAGATATGTATTCTCTATCAATCGTCAAAGTTTATGTAATAAATCCGCCGAACATGAGCAAACGAATCACAAGACAAAACACGACCCGTTTCGACCTCTTAGGTCTTCTTCAGGAAAGTAAGAAACAACACCAGGACAACGAAAAATGAACCGCCCATCTTGCGCCGAATTTGACAAGGTGAGTGACTGCTCGTTCTTCATTGTCGTTGTTGCCCCGCGTGGTGCTTGTCTTGCCTAAACAAGACCTAAGAGGTGGAAACGCGTCGTGGTTTGTCTTGTGATTCGTTTATTCAAGTCTGGCGGATCTACTACATAATATACTTTTAAAGATTTGTTTTAGTTTCTCACGAAGCTGCTGAACGCAAGCTACACGCACAGAAAGAGACGTCCATTCCATCACCACAGTGGTTGGCACAGCCACTCACTACCTCGCTCTTCTACTGACCGACATTCCCAAAAGTCAGTTTCAAACTCCGGCGCAGGGCTAAAAAAACAGGGGCACGCCGGACATTCCGGCACGGCTCTTCAACACAGAGTCCGTCAGAGGTTGTGGAAACAGCATCCGGCTTGGGCCCCGAACGCTAATGGGGTCCACAAATAGCTCGGGCTCGTGCGCACCGAGTAAAAAAGAGAGCGCAGCGGGGGGGGGGGGGGGGGGGGGGGGGGGGGGGGGGGGGGGGAGGGAGGGGGGTGCCTTCAGCAGCGGGCTGCCGGGTGGACGGGTGGGGGGAGAGTCAGCACTTAGCTTTATGGCCGCTTCCCCCACCCGTCTGATAATTGAATTTGCGGCCCTGGTCGGTGCCCGAGTCGCCCGGTCACTGGGCACCAGACACAGGGAGTAGGCAATGGAGAGGTGCTGATCTTTTAACATCCGTTTCAAGACCGTTTTTTTTTCTTCTCGTTTTTTTTTCTTTTCTTTTTGGTGGGTGTGTTGTTGTGTTAAATGAGCGCAGTTCTTACATTATCTGACACACCTGTATAACTCATCAGCAAATAAAATGTGCTGTACTGGTCACACAGAAAACGTGCTACTGACACACGACGTAAAATAGATAGATACTGCTAGACAGACAGACACATACATACATACATACATGCATACATACATGCATACATACATACATGCATACATACATGCATACACACATATACATACATACACACAGACACTCAGATAGATTAATAGATTAGGTCTGATAGATATCATTCATAGTTATTCATGGTTGTTATCTGCATGTTAATACGTTACGCAACACGCTTAAATACATCACAAAAGCACACATACAAAAATGCACAGATAATTTGAACATAGATTCCATCATACATATACTCACTGACATAATATGCCCAAACATATAGATTTTTTATACAGACACGTACACTTACATCACACGCACACACACACATCACACACACACACACACACACCAACACACACCCACAACCACCACGCACGCGCGCGCGCGCGCGCAGACAAACACGCACGCCCACGTGTACACACACACACACGCGCACAACACACACAGCACACACACACACACACACACACACCACACACACACTCACACACACACACCACACACCACACACACACACACACACACACACACAAAGGTCGTATGCACGTGCACTCATCACCCATTTATAACTCACGCTTTTCCACATGTTGATATGCACGGAAAACAACTGACAATCATGCATCCATGTAAGTGTTGTCTTGATCACAGACAGGCAGACAGACAGACAGACAGACAACCATATTAAGACATTAACAGATCAAACAAACAAAACAGTCCTTGGTTGTGCTTTTGCCATGGACAGGATAATATACGTCATCATATGTAATTTCTCTCTCTCTCTCTCTCTCTCTCTCTCTCTCTCTCTCTCTCTCTCTCTCTCCTTTCTCTGCACGTGTGTGTGTGTGTGTGTGTGTGTGTGTGTGTGTGTGTGTGTGTGTGTGTGTGCGTGCGCGCGCTCACGCATGTGGGTGTACGTGTGTGTGTATGTGTGTGTGTGCGCGTGCGTGCCTGCGTGTGTGTGTGTGTGTGGGGTTGTACGTGTGTGTGTGTGTGTGGTGTGCGTGCGCGCGCGCGTGTGCAGGCAGAGAAGAGAGAGAGAGAGAGAGAGAGAGAGAGAGAGAGGAGCACCATGGTGTGTGTGAATCTGTGGTGGGGGGGAGAGGACATCTCTCTCTCTCTCTCTCTCTCTCTCTCTCTCTCTCTCTCTCTGTAATGTATTCCTCCTCCCTCTTTATGAGTTCTTTTCTCGACCCCCCCCCCCCTCCTCCTTTTTTCCCCTTTCCCACACCCCTTGTCTGTCTGTCTGTCACGCTCATTTTTCCCACTCTTTTTCTCCTTCTGGGTGTCTCGCACTCTCTCTCTCTCTCTCCCTCTCTCTCTCTCTTCATACCCCACCCTCTCTGTCTTATTCTTGCCATCCTCACTCTCCTTTCAACCTGCCTTTCATTTCATCTTCTTATCCTCCACCTTCTCATCCACCCCCACCCTTTCACTTTCTTCTCGCCCTTCCCCACGCTCCAGACTCATTATAGTCAGGGAGCAAAGGGGCGTAACTCTAAGACAAGTGCAGTTGTCGGCACTTAGGATCCTTTCGCCTCCTTTCCACGTCCGACACCTGGGTCTTGTCTGGCACCAACAGCAGCTCTCACAGCCATTT
>CM031606.1:74035143-74040143 GCA_018398815.1 Conus ventricosus
GCTGTGGGCTTTAGTGGGCAGCTCTTACAATCATCGTCCACACCCCCACTGAATACTAGTGAGTGGTACGACAGAGATAGCCACGACCTCCCAGGTGAGCTGGGGAACGGGAAGGAGAAGGCAGTGGTGATGTAGGGAGGGACGGGGAGAAGGGGAGGGTGGGGATAGGATGGGGTGGGGATGGATCGCTGTCTAGCTCTACGATGACCACACGGATGACTAATATTAGCATACGTTAAGATGGGCAGCGAAGCTGTATATGCGCGGACGACCTTGAGGTGGCAATGGAATTCCCCCCCCCCCCCCCCCCCCCCCCGCGTCTATTCATCTTATTTAACGGGGAAAGGAGGGTAGTGAACATAGGGTCATTATCATGAAAGTTATAGAAATATATAGAATTGACACTACGCAAACTGCACACAAGATAGTATTGGTCCAATGTAGTTGTTGGATTACCTTGCTCAGTTTTACAAAGTCAGATCAGTTTGGCGCACATTTCCTCCAAGATCTCTTTAACAGGTTACAGTAATTATTCACATGTCAGCTTGAAAGAAATAACGACGTATGACTGAAGATTTCGGAAACACAAAATGCAATTCATCGCTCATTTCAGCAATTTTTATACTGTCAACGTATTCTCAGTTTGTTCACAACAATCCATATGGTCTATCTTTATGTCATTTTCCTGTCATTACCGAAGTTTAATTTCGTGCGCGCGCGCATGCGTGTGCGTGTGTGTGCCGCGCACGCGTCGCGCCTTACTTTTGTCCGTTTGCACAATACGGATGGATATCTTACCCACATACCTAACGGCTTTTGGTCCAAGTTCGGAAATTTAAGCCTTATGAAGTTCACTTTTGTTCCTCCTTGACCAGATCCAGCTGGAACTCTTTTCGGCCGCCTCTGCTATTGCCTCCAGGGTTCTGGTCCTCTTCTTACCTGAGATCCCGAGCTGTTTCATGAGGTCATAGACTGTAGGCCCGCAATCCCCTTGCCCCAACCTCTCTGGCGAAGACTTGGGCCTGGAAGCCAGATTCCTTCAAGCTGTGGGCTAAACTGGCATACTTCTCAGTTTCGTAGATGTAGCTTGCTTCGCTTCCAGTACGAAACGCACTAGTCTGGCCTTCATACGACCCGTTACGATGGTCCCTGAACCCAGTTAGGCTTTCATCGCCAATAAAATCCGTTGATCGTTCTAACCGACTCTAGTCTCAGGGTATTTATAGTCCCTCCCCCCCCCCCCCCCCCCAATCCAGGATAGTGACGTTGCATTACCGATCAAAATGCCCCGTAATATTCAAGGGGGGGGGGGGGGGGGGGGGGGGGGGGGGGGGGAGTTATACACAGCAAGCAGGAAATGACGTCATTTTAAAAACTCCATTTCTGAAACTTTCTGCAACTTGTAGAGCTATAACTGCCATGTACATTCGTCGTCTGTGCGACGAACGTCATCAGGTCTTTCTCGTGCGACACGGCAACAACATCTTTCGAAGCAGAAGATAAACATGTCGATCCTAACCCGAGGTTAAACAGCGCCACAAGGAAGATGTGATCCGTTTGTGAAAGGGAGGTAAGAAGAAACAGGACCTCTCTCTGCTGCTCCCAGTGAAATCAATATTGCCATCTTTACTGTGTCCATTGCACTGGCGGAAGACGCAGCCGAGGGAAGAATCGCACACGGCGAATGAAGCAGGCTTGAACAAACGAGAGGGCAAAGGCCTATTTTAGAGCCCCCTCCTCCTCCCTCCTCCACCCATCCCCCTATCTTTGTTCTTTCCGTGGGGAAGAGTGTCCTATATGATAAATGGAGACTCTTCTCCATGGAACGAGGGAAAGAGAGACGAGAGGGGCTCAGACTACGACTTTTCTCCCGATACAGACATATCCGTGAGAAGGTGTGAGATTGTGATGTGAGGATGTATGTGTACTGCATCTATCTGTCCTTCCATCCGTCCATCCATCCATCCATCCATCCATCAGTCAATCCATCAATCTATCTATCTATCTATCTATCAAATAATCAACCAATGAATCTATATATCTATCTATAGATCTGTCTGTCTATATATGTGTCTGTCTGTCCGTCCCGCTGTATGTGTCTGTCCGTCTGTCTGTCCGTCTCTCTCTCTCTCTCTCTCTCTCTCTCTCTCTCTCTCTCTCTCTCTCTCAAATGCAGATTTGCAAACACACAAAAGGAGAAGAAAAAGGCGAATACGTAAACATAACTTCTTGTGCTCTTTTTCTTTTCTTTTCTTTTCTTCTTCTTCTTCTTTTCTTTCTTTTTTTTTGTGGCTGGATTGTATTGTTGTTGTTTATTGACTACAATTGACAATACACACCTCATGCGAAATATAAAAAAAAAGACGTTGAAGCAAAAGAGTTTTCCGGTCCAAGCTGCCGTCACTGAATTTTGTTGTGTCGGCTAACACGAGTTTGTAAGCCTGTCCCTCGTCCGTAGTGACGCGAACACAGGAATACGCGTCAACATCCACACTGCGCCTCGTCAAAACGCTTCTGTCAAGGCCGACAACCGCAGATGGCGTAATTCTTTCTGCAGCCAGTCACCATGACAGTGAGATTAACGTCCTCTGAGCCTGAAGTCTTCAAGGGCAAGTCGTTCTCAGATCAGAATCTGTGAAGAGTAAGGTTGTTCCTATGAGTCGGAGGATGTTACTATCTTTGGACTATCTTTCGGTTGTTCCTATGAGTCGGAGGATGTCACTATCTTTGGACTATCTTTCTGTTGTTCTTATGAGTCGGAGGATGTCACTATCTTTGGACTATCTTTCTGTTGTTCTTCTTCAATTTAACGTCTTTCCACATTAAGTGATATTAGTCTGTTGTTCTTATGAGTGGGAGGATGTTACTATCTTTGGACTATCTTTCGGTTGTTCCTATGAGTCAGAGGATGTTACTATCTTTGGACTATCTTTCGGTTGTTCCTATGAGTCGGAGGATGTTACTATCTTTAGACTATCTTTCGGTTGTTCCAATGAGTCAGAGGATGTTACTATCTTTGGGTTATGGGGATAAAAACCAAATGACTGAACATAAATCGGAAAGATGTTCTCTTTGACTTCTGACCCTGAAAGAAATCACAGATCGAAAGAGAGACGAAAATGACAGAAGCTGAATTAGACTCTTGATTGTTAAGCATCATCTTAGTTTGTTTTTTTTTCATCTTTGTCCCTTTTGCTGATAAATATCATTGTGTGTGTCGGCTTTATGATCTGTACAACCCTGTTAGTTTCCTTCCGATTTGGAATTAGAGATCTCCGCGTTCGGGCTTGTAGTTATTAAAGACGAAATCCTTCCGAATTATTTTGGGCTACTGTAACTCTTTAACCTTGTGCACCCAGAATAGTAGCGTCCTCTGACAGGTAGACGGAGGCTTTTGCATTCTTGCTCTCGTTGCAAAGTGTTCCGACCGAAATCTGCCGGGAGTCGGGATATCCAATCGCCATGGTCGTTTCATTTTCTGATCTCGCCCTTACGTGTATGCGTCACATGATAAATCAGCGAAGACGTTATGCTGTCTCATCCTTCCGTGTCCCCCTCCACCCCTCCCTCCCCCTCCCCCCCCCCCCCACCCTGATGACATCCTCCTTGCGCCGCTCATTCCGGCTGCCCGTTACACAGCCACGCCCACTGTTGTCCCGTCACACCGTAGTCCTCAGGCAGCAGTCAACGCTGTGCTGTCTTCTGGCAACCACACTGGCGGAGACACCGCCTTGCTGCCGAGCTCCTTCGATGATGTTCAGTGGTGCCCGTTCTGATCCAGCATTCCAGCTGAACACCTACTTCACGCCTCTGTTGACGAGAACAGGTCAGCGAAATTGTCCCAACAGCACAGTACTGCGGACGGAAAGGTGAAGCAAGTCAAGACAGCTGGCGTGTCACGACCCCTTTTTTTCAGCTTCCAGTAAAGGACGTTGGGAAACAGTGGTGACACTAGGGCATACGAAACAAGTTTTAAGCGAAGCACAAACTGCTCGAACGATCAAAGTGAACATTCCTCGTGTTTCGTGTAACGACGCAGGATGCTGCTGCTGCTGCTGCGCATGCAGGCGAGCCCGGCGGAAGTGCTCCTGACTTGACATTCAGGTTCAGGTTCAGGTTTAGGGGCGATGATTTATTTCATCATAGCCTCGCGGCTTTAAATGCCCCTTCTTGGTGTACTCGTTTATTGGTCAGTCTATTTGCGAGCCCAGTTTTTATTTTCGACCATCAAAGTCGAACATGATATCAGTAACTGTTTTATGCTTGTCGATAAGATTTTTTTTTTAAGAGTTAGTATTTAGTGTACGTTTGATGTTAGGAGTTAGTTTATTCCAAATGGATGCTATCCTCTGGCTGAAGGAATATTTCCTTTTATTAAATTGCTGTATTTGTACTTTGTCACAACTGTTACGGGTTATACTGGTTAGTGCAGGTTAAAAAAAAACATGCTTGATCAATATCATCTGGGTTATTGAAAATGTTTAAAGTTTGGATCAGATCTCCTCTTATCCTTCTGGCTTTGAGGGATGGCAACCTTAGGTACCTTAATCTCTCTTCATATGAATAATCACAAATGTCCGGTATTAGCTTAGTTGCTCTTCTCTGCACCTTTTCTGTTTCTATTGACTGCCTTTTTAATCTTGGATACCACATCAGATTGCCACCTTCAAGAATCGGTCATGTGTTCACTGACGGCCGGGTTAACGAGGAGGCGAACTCCGGCAGTACGATACCTAGGCTCATAGAGGACACGTCCCCTAACCTGTAGTAACTTCAGGAGCAATGTCGTGCTGGGGGTGTTGGTTAGTGACAGACCCGTGCAAGGGCCTCCGGTGCATAGGAGACAATCTCGCCTTGCCACTGTCACAAAACTGACCAGCCGTGGACGGTTACAACGGCCTTGAAGGACGGCTTTGACAACAGTACCACTACAAGACCCGGAGACCCTGACGTTGAGAGAATGATGACAGACTTGGTCTAGGATTTTGCTCCACAGAGGG
>CM031606.1:74045143-74048153 GCA_018398815.1 Conus ventricosus
TTTCTCACTCTCTTTCACTTTCTCTCTTTCTCTCCCTGTGTGTGTGTGTGTGTGTTTTGTGTGTGTGTGTGTGTGTGTGTGTGTTTTTGGTGTGTGTGTGTGTGTGTCTGCCTCCCGCATCTCTCTCTCTCTCTCTCTCTCTCTCTCTCTCTCTCTCTCTCTCTCTCTCTCTCTTTCTTTCTTTTTGTCTAATTTCTCTCACTTTCTTTCAGACAGAAAGACAGAGAGATCGAAATAGAAACAACATTAATAACAACAACATCACCGACAACAACATGCAAATAAACATATAAAAATCAAAATAGAATCATATTGTGTGTGTAAACGAGCAAGCACGTATGTGTGTGTGTGTGTGTGTGTGTGTGTGTGTGTGTGTGTGTGTGTGTGTGTGTGTGTGTGTGTAAAAAAGGGGGGAGAGAGAGCGTTTGTATGTATGTATATGTATATATACAGATACACAGACAGTGAAAGATAGACTGAGTGAGTGAGTGAGACAAGGAAAGACAGACAGATGGAGACAAAGACAGTGGAGAGTGAACATACCTATCTATCTATCTATCTATCTATCTATCTATCTATCTATCTATCTATCCGTCCGTCCGTCCGTCCGTCCGTCCGTCCATCCATCCATCCATCCATCCATCCATCTATCTGTCTATCTATCTGTCTATCTATTTACATATCTATCTATCCATCTATCTATCTATCTGTCTGTCTATCTATCT
Organism: Conus ventricosus; assembly: GCA_018398815.1. Taxonomy (NCBI): domain Eukaryota; kingdom Metazoa; phylum Mollusca; class Gastropoda; order Neogastropoda; family Conidae; genus Conus; species Conus ventricosus. Next base: position 74,045,869 of record CM031606.1, read on the forward strand.
ATCTATTTACATATCTATCTATCTATGTATGATCTGTCTATCTATCTATTTACATATCTATCTATCTATCTAGGCCACACACACGCAGAGAGAGAGAGAGGAGAGAGAGAGAGAGAGAGAAGAGAGAGAGGAGAGAGAGAGAGTAAGAGAGAGAGAGAGAGAGAGAGAGAGGGAGGGAGGGAGGGACAGAGAGAGACAGACAGACAAACGGCGAGGGGAGAATTTCAGGACCTGACCGCCGTACCCCCCCCCCTCCCACACAGACACCCCACTCCCCTTCCTCCCCCTTCCACCCCCCCCCTCCCCCATCGATACCGAATATTGTGTTCCACATATAGAAAAAACAAATAAGCTTCATCGTCTTCACAATCGGATGGCGGGGCTGTAAATAATCTAAAGGTTTAATTTTTTTTTTAAACGAGGCGCCCACGATGCTCGTATTCTAAATATACCCACCGCGGACTGCACCAGGTAATGTGTTCAGCGCATAAAATTACCCGTTTATTTTGGAGCGGGCCAGGATAGCACGCACGGTACGGTCTAGAATGGTCTCGGGGATTCTAACGCTCTTCACCATTCCTGGTTCAGGCGTTCGATCGTCGCATCGTTCTCCTCGGCATAAATTCTCCAAATCCGGAACTGTTCTGGCTGTTGGCTGTTTGTCTCTCTCTGTCTGCCTCTTTGTCTCTGTCTGTCTGGCTATCTGTCTTGTCTGTCTGCCTCTTTTTTCTTCGTGTCTGTCTGTCTGTCTGCCTCTTTTTTCTTTGTGTCTGTCTGTCTCTGTTTCTTTGTGTCTGTCTGTCTGTCTGTCTGCCTGCCTCTTTTCTGTGTCTCTGTCTGTCTGTCTCTGTTTCTTTGACTCTGTCTGTCTGATTCTGTCTCGGTGTCTCTGTTTGTCTTTCTGTCTGCCTCTCTGTCTCTGTCTGTCTGTCTGTCTACCTGTCTCTGTCTGTCTGTCTGTCTGTCTCTGTTTCTTTGTGTCTGTCTGTCTGTCTACCTCTTTTTCGTTGTCTTTGTCTGTCTGTCTCTGTTTCTTTGTCTCTGTCTGTCTGTCTGTCTGTCTGTCTGTCTGTCTGTGTCTCGTTGTCTCTGTCTTTCTTTCTTTCTTTCTTTCTTTCTTTCTTTCTTTCTTTCTTTCTTCAGCCCTGATGTGGCCCTTTGCGGTCGGCTGGGCTATAAGCAACATTATCTTATCTTCTTTCTTTCTTTCTTTCTTTCTTTCTTTCTTTCTTTTTTTTTTTTTTCTTTTCCTATAAGGAAGTTGTCTTTAAAATTTTACATTGAATGAATTTTTCTTCCTTTTTTATCAATCTTCAATTTACAGGGAAAAAAAGCCTAAACATGTCTTAGTTTTAAACAATTTGCATAATGGACACATCACCACACACTATTACCTCAAGGTTTCTATATATAACGATGTACGTTTAAATCAAATACACTCAGTTTCAACCTAGTCATTGGGCCTACATATTACAGTTTTTCGATTCATATTTTTTTTTTTATTTTTTTTTTTCCATAGCGTTTCACTTCATATCAGCGTACGAATCACACCATTTATGCTTCAACAGCCGTTTTGACCAGGTACCATAAACAGTTTCCATACCATGTGTTAGCTTATTTGTACGGGAGATTTTTTTTCAAAAATTGACCCAAGTACAGAACCAAAAACATTGGGGGAAAAAAAAAAGCCAAAAACAAAGAGAACAGAAACAACAGAGAGAGAAAGAGAGCGAGAGAGAGAGGATAGGACACCGACAAAGCCACCAGGGATCCACACGTGCATACATGTTAAGTAACACAGAGACAGACTCGTCCCCAAGCATATACATCAAGTCCAAAAGTTACACTTCTATTAAAGATTGGTATAGTTGCCATTTTTCATGCAGTTTTTGACTTGACTTTACACTTTTCGCAACTTGTTGTTCAAACTTATATCTTGTCTTTAAATAATGTAGAAAGCTTATCAAAATTGGAAGTTTTTTCTCGCATTTGCATTTATAGATAAAATATTTTCCTAGAAGTAGTATGAAGTCAAAGGTTTCATCACCTCTGAAATGATCTGCATGCCCAAATAACACCAATTCAACAGACAAATTCAAACAAGCTGCATGCTGACACTTCTCTTTCATTATTGCTGAATTGTTGCCAAAATGTGCCGCATGTTCACATAACCAAAACAGTGTCAATGCTTTCCCTTTCTCTATTACAGAATGTACAATGATCACTCTGTTAACTCTCATTTTTGACAACACAATTTTGTACCCAATAACGGTTGTTTTTCGCCA
>CM031606.1:74059153-74064153 GCA_018398815.1 Conus ventricosus
TTTTTCCAGATTTGGACAGCGACGCTGCATTTTAAGGAGCCTCGTTCACCATTTATCACCATTGACTGACTGCCAAGAGCCCAAACGGTCCGAATTATGGTGATGCTGAATTAACGAGTGAAACCCGTGGACGAATAACTAGGTTTCAGAACATGAAGATCGGTGACGTAGCTAGCACCTTGTTGTAAAGATTTCTCCCTATTTCTGATGAAAGGAAGGAGAGAGAACGAGGGAGAGAGAGAGAGAGAGAGAGAGAGAGAGAGAGAGAGAGAGACAGACAGACAGACAGACAGGGCAGACAGAGGGCAGAGACAATGAGGTGGGGTGAGTGCGGGAGGGAAAAAATTTCCACAATGGGCTTTTGAAAGTGAGTGTGTTTTAAGCTTTAGTGCCTTCTTTGTTTGTTTGTTTGTTCTTTTTTTTTTGGGGGGGGGGGGGGGGGGGGGGAGAGGTCTGCCCACGCCAAAGACAAGGACAAATATAGTTTTTCCCCCCACTGGATGTAAAAGCTTTCATTTTCACTTGATGTTTCTCCCCTCTGTCTGTCTGTCTGTCTGTCTTTTGTTTGTCTCTCTGTTTTTCTGTTTTCCCCCCTCTCTCTGTCCCCCCCCCCCCATCCCGCTCTTACATCAGCCACCCTGGCCCTTTAATACTCGCAGAATTCTCCTCTATGTTCATGGTGACTTCGTGTAGGCCCTCAGCACGGCAAGGTCATGGGCATTGTCGTTGAAAGGGAAAAGTTCGCTCATGCTGGTCCACAACGTGGTAATGATTATGGTCAGGAGGGGTGAAGGGAGGGGGACTAGGGGGTGGGGGGGGTGGGGGAGTTGTAGTGGTTTCCGGGGGGAGGGCAAAAGCTTGTGATTAGGAGAGAGAGATAAAAAAAAAAAAAGAGGAAATAAATTTAGAGTGACCCGAGGATATTTCAAACTTCGTTTGTAGATTTTGACGGAAATAAAGAGAGAGGAGGGGAGAGGGGAAAAGGAGAGAGAGAGAGAGGGGGGAATATCAGTTCTTTTTTTCTGTTGTACAGCGCCTTCTCAGGTGCATTTTTCCCGACTTCCCCTCGTCGGCAAACACACCCACGGACAGTTCCGAACCTGATGTGGGCGTTTGTTATGGTCTTATCGAACCCAAAGCCTAAACAAGATAGAACGACTTTGACTGGCACACAGAATGAGAGAGAGGAGAGAGGGGAGAGAGCGAGAGAGAGAGAGAGAGAGAGAGAGAGAGAGAGAGAAAAAAGGGGAGGAGAGGGAGAGAGAGAGAAGAGAGAGAAGGGGAGAGAGAGAGAGAGAGAGAGAGAGAGGAGTTGACGTCACTTTAAAAAAAAAAGATAGCGAAGCAGTCTTTTCTTCTCGACATTTCACCCCTGCCCTATTCTCCCACCCCCTTCCGTCTTTGTGAAGTTTTGGCAACCCCCATAACTTGAAAGGCGTCGCTCTTTAACGAAAATTCACAAACGTTCCACTTCTCAACTAGAAAAGCACACGGGAGAGCGAAGACCTCTGTCAAAGTCGAGCCCTCTTGGTGTCCAGGTTTGAGTCGGTTTAGGAGTGAAAGCAAAACAATTATTTTTCCATAAAGGGAAGTAACCATGGTAAGCACGGGAAAGGGGTTACTTCTCCTTTTTGTTGGTCTGTTTCGTTGGTTTGGTTGTTACTTTTTTAAATCAGAAATTAAATGTCGCACACGAGGAAACGTTAAAAGAGTATTCAAAACATAATAAGGGCGCCACCTTCAGGTTTGTTTGGGTTAAAATTTAAAAAAAATAAAAACAAGAAAAAATCACTTGTTTGGTCCGCTTCCAACCCCGGATTTGCCCAAAAGGGGTTTTTTTTTGGCGTTGTTCTTTTTGTTTTTGGGGGGAAAAAAACTTTTAAAAATTCGCAACCAATTTTTCAAATTGTTATAAAGTATGTTGACTTCTTACAAGTTTTATAATCAGCACACCTTTTCTAGTATCTTGTTCTGTTCAGGATACGGGTGAAATATTTTTCTAATGGAATGCTTAGGTTTTTTGTCCATTTAACCCTTTGCCCCAAATTTTTTTTCTTTTCCACTTCTCTTCTTTTCTTCATTTTTGGGAAAAACTCGTTTTTTTCTCTCTGAAATTCCCCCCTTTTCTCCTCCATTCGCTCTTTACTCTCTCTTCCCTTCCTTTTTCAAAGTTTTCTGGAACCCCCTCGCTTTTTTTTAACGTAATCTTGCTCCGGCTTTAACGAAACCCATGTTGGAATCAAAACCCTTCTAATGGAGATGATTATGGTTTAAAAGGTCCATGACTTGGCCAACTCTCTCTCTTCTCTCTCTCTCGATCTACTCTCTCTCTTCTCTCTCTTAACTCTCTCTCTGCTTCGATCCTCTCTCATTCTCTCTCTCGATATCTTCTCTTCTCGTCTCTCTCTCCTCTCTCACTCTCTCTCTCTCTCTCTCTCTCTCTCTCTCTCTCTCTCTCTAACGTATCTAGACCCTGCTCGCGGTCTAGAAAGCTTACTGAGACTGACATGGCTGATCTTCTGTACTCCCAGTTCTTAAACAGAGTACTTTTACAATGGATACGACGAAATGCTGGTGTGTGTGTGTTTGTGTGTGTGTGTTTGTGCTGTGTGTGTTGTGTCGTGTTGTGTCGCCACCGCGTCCGTCTCTGTCAAAATGTGTTCCTCGCTCACGACAAATACTGGCCGATCCTTTGAAATTTGTAGGTATGTTCATTATGGTCCGGATGTGCCGTGTTTTAGTTTTCTGTTTGTCCGTACCAACGCCATAGCGCCATAACGGTTTCTTTTCTGGAATATCTCCAGAAAGTACTGGGCCGATCCTCTGAAATTTGTAGGTATGTTCATTATGGGTCACGGATGATGCCTGATGTTTATTTTTACCGTTTATGGCCGTTACTAACGGCAATACGGCCCATAACGGTTTTCCTTCTTTATGGAATATGTAGACATGTTCATTATGGGTCACGGATCATGCCCAATCTCACGCGTATTCAAGATAAACTGGGAGTACGTATATATGCTTTGCATCTTGTTTTTTTTTTAACCTCCGCTTGCTGCACGCCAGGATCAAAACGCCGGAAAGACCAGTCATTGAACGTATCTGACAAACAACGAACTTTTAAGAGACCAAATTCAATTTTCTCCCACCTTAAAACAACAACGGGAATGCGAAGAAGAAAGAGAAGAAGAAGAAGAAAAAAAATCCCATTCTGCAATGAAACTCAATCCGCCACTGGCTACCCGCACACCAGGTCACGTGTTTCCGACTTCAACACAACATTCTGCGCATGCCCCGCGGCATTCATTCGCTTTCAGAATTATGGCGCCGAAGAAAAAAAAGGTGTTGGCGATGTGGGCTGTAAACTTGCGATAAAAAAAAATAGTACGCATCTGCGCTTTTTTTACTTCGCAGTCTACGGAACTACTTTGTATGTAAGCGTCTTGCCAAGTCGACGATCACGCGTTTAACACAGTTTGCTGATGTGACTTCAATATTTCACACGGTGACAGGAATGATGATTGAAGAAGGTCTTTGAAAGCAAAGGTCTTTGAAAGAGAAGGTCTTTGAAAGAGAGGTCTTTGAAAGAGAGGGTCTTTGAAAGAGAGTCTTTGAAAGAGGTCTTCGAAAGAGAAGGTCTTTGAAAGCGAAGTCTTTGAAAGAGAAGGTCTTTGAATGAGAAGGTTTTGAAAGCGAAGGTCTTTGAAAGAGAAGGTCTTTAAAAGAGAAGGTCTTTGAAGCGAAGGTCTTTGAAAGAGAGGTATTTGAAGAGGGTCTTTGAAAGCGAAGTCTTTGAAAGAAGGTCTTTGAAAAGAGAAGTCTTTGGAAGCGAATGTCTTTGAAGAGAAGGTCTTTGGAAGAGAAGGTCTTTGGAAGCGAAGGTCTTTAAAGGAGAAGGTCTTTGAAGCGAAGGCCTTTGAAAGCGAGTCTTTGAAGAGGTCTTGAAAGCGAAGGTCTTTGAATGAGGTCTTTGGAAGCGAACGTCTTTGAAAGAGAAGGTTTTGGAAGAGAAGGTCTTTGGGAAGAGAAGGTCTTTGAAGCGAAGGTCTTCGAAAGCGAAGTTTTGAAAGAAAGGTCTTTGAAAGCGGACTTGAAAGCGGTCTTGGAAGCGAAGGTCTTTAAAGCGAAGGTGCTTTGGGAGCGAAGGGCTTTGAAAGAGAGGGTGTTTGGAAGAGAAGGTCTTTGAAAGAGAAGGTGTTTGGAAGCGCCTTCGCCCTCATGGTACCATCAGAGGACGACTTCCGGTTCATTGTCGACATACCCGCCGAAGTGTGTGTGTGTGTGTGTGTGTGTGTGTGTGTGTGTGTGTGTGTGTGTGTGTGTGTGTGTGTGTGATGTATCAAAGATTGTTTTGCTTGTGTATGTAGATGCGAGCTGTATGTATGAATGCAGTCATATGAATGTTTTGGTGTGCATGCCGCGCGCGCACGCACACACCAACACACACCACACAACACACCACACAGCACACACACAACACACACACACGTATGATATATATATATATATATATATATATATATACATATATATATATATATATATATACATACATAACAATACATATATATACCTATGATGTTAAGTAATAGATCACCTATATTTTTGTACATGAGTTTGCAAGGCGCTTTGAGTTGATACCTGTCAGAATACTGCACACAAAACATGCCCTTTCCTACTACTACTACTACTACTTCTACTACTACTTCTACTAATACCACTTCTACTACTACCACTACTACTACTACTATACTACTACTACTTCTACTACTATATAATCATCAACATCATTATCATCATCATCATCATCACCATCATCATCATCATGAATCCTTTGGACTTTTCGGGCTCACTATCGTTCTCAGCAAAATGGAGGTCCTCCAGTAAGTTGCCCCAGGCTGTGCAACGCCTCCTGCTGTCACCATTGTTGGCACTGAGCTGAACACAGTTAGCACCCCGGGGGGAACGAGGGAAAGCGTCAGTGTCCATATCCGCTTCAG
>CM031606.1:74069153-74094153 GCA_018398815.1 Conus ventricosus
CACAAAATGCATGTTATTTTCAGTCAGTTCAGTGAATGCATTATATTAAGCCAGTGCACGAATGCATGTTATTTTCAGCCAGTTCACGGAATGCATGTTATTTTCAGCCAGTTCACGGAATGCATGTTATTTTCAGCAGTTCACAGAATACATGATATTTTCAGTCAGTTCAGTAAATGCATTATATTAAGCCAGTTCACGGAGTGCATGTTATTTTCAGCCAGTGCACGCAGTGCATGTTTTTTTCAGCCAGTGCACGGAATGCATGTTATTTTCAGCCAGTTCACGGAATGCATGCTATTTTCAGCCAGTTCACAAAATGCATGTTATTTTCAGTCAGTTCAGTGAATGCATTACATTAAGCCAGTGCACGGAATGCGTTATTTTCAGCCAGTTTATTGCATGCATTATGTTAAGCCAGTTCACGGAATACATGTGATTTTCAGCCAGTTCACGGAATACGCGTAAATTTCAGCCAGTTCACAGAATGCTTGTTATTTTTAGCCAGTTCACGGAATGCATGTTATTTTCAGTCAATTCACGGAAAGCATGTTATTTTTCAGGCAGTTCACAGAATGTAACGCTGTTTTCCGGTAATTCACGGGATACATGTTATTTTCAGCCAGTCCGCAAAATACATGTTGTTTTTAGCCAGTTCACGGCATGCATAAAAAGTGCAGTCATCCATTTCGTGTTTTGGCTAAACAATATGGAGCAGCTTTAAATGCACGCGGCACGTACACACACACACGCACGCACATACATATACACAGAGCAAGAGAGGGGGGAGGGAGGGAGGGAGAAAATAAACAGTACAAACAAAAGATGTGAAACGCAGGAGAAAGAGAGAGAGAGCGAGCGAGCGAGAGAGAGAGAGAGAGAGAAGAGAGAGAAAGAGAGAGAGAGAGAGAGAGAGAGAGAGAGAGAGAGAGAGAGAGAGAGAGAGACAGACAGACAGACAGACAGGCAGACAGGCCGACAGACAGATAGACAGACAGACAGAGACAGAGACAGAGAGCACAACATTGTGAAAGTACTGCAAAGTTAGAATACGAATAATGGATGTTAAACATCCTTTTCGAAACAGAAGGCACGTTCTCTTCTTTCAAATGAACAGTAACAAAACACAGTCTATGATAATACTTCCAGGATCAAATGAACAACAACAAAACACAGTCTATGATAATACTTCCAGGATCAAATGAACAACAACAAAACACAGTCTATGATAATACTTCCAGGATCAAATGAACAACAACAAAACAGTCTATGATAATACTTCCAGGATCAAATGAACAACAACAAAACACAGTCTATGATAACACTTCCAGGATCAAATGAACAACAACAAAACACAGTCTATGATAATACTTCCAGGATCAAATGAACAACAACAAAACACAGTCTATGATAATACTTCCAGGTTCAAATGAACAACAACAAAACAGTCTATGATAATACTTCCAGGATCAAATGAACAACAACAAAACACAGTCTATGATAATACTTCCAGGATCAAATGAACAACAACAAAACACAGTCTATGATAATACTTCCAGGATCAAATGAACAACAACAAAACACAGTCTATGATAATACTTCCAGGATCAAATGAACAACAACAAAACACAGTCTATGATAATACTTCCAGGATCAAATGAACAACAAAACACAGTCTATGATAATACTTCCAGGATCAAATGAACAACAACAAAACACAGTCTATGATAATACTTCCAGGATCAAATGAACAACAACAAAACACAGTCTATGATAATACTTCCAGGATCAAATGAACAACAACAAAACACAGTCTATGATAATACTCAAGCAACATTATCTTATCTTATCTTATCCAGGATCAAATGAACAACAACAAAACACAGTCTATGATAACACTTCCAGGATCAAATGAACAACAACAAAACACAGTCTATGATAATTCTTCCAGGATCAAATGAACAACAACAAAACACAGTCTATGATAAAACTTCTAGGATCAAATGAACAACAACAAAACACAGTCTATGATAACACTTCCAGGATCAAATGAACAACAACAAAACACAGTCTATGATAATACTTCCAGGATCAAATGAACAACAACAAAACACAGTCTATGATAATACTTCCAGGATCAAATGAACAACAACAAAACACAGTCTATGATAACACTTCCAGGATCAAATGAACAACAACAAAACACAGTCTATGATAATTCTTCCAGGATCAAATGAACAACAACAAAACACAGTCTATGATAATACTTCCAGGATCAAATGAACAACAACAAACACAGTCTATGATAACACTTCCAGGATCAAATGAACAACAACAAAACACAGTCTATGATAATTCTTCCAGGATCAAATGAACAACAACAAAACACAGTCTATGATAATACTTCCAGGATCAAATGAACAACAACAAAACACAGTCTATGATAACACTTCCAGGATCAAATGAACAACAACAAAACACAGTCTATGATAATACTTCCAGGATCAAATGAACAACAACAAAACACAGTCTATGATAATACTTCCAGGATCAAAGGAACAACAACAAAACACAGTCTATGATAACACTTCCATGATCAAATGAACAACAACAAAACACAGTCTATGATAATACTTCCAGGATCAAATGAACAACAACAAAACACAGTCTATGATAATTCTTCCAGGATCAAATGAACAACAACAAAACACAGTCTATGATAATTCTTCCAGGATCAAATGAACAACAACAAAACACAGTCTATGATAATACTTCCAGGATCAAATGAACAACAACAAAACACAGTCTATAATAATACTTCCAGGATCAAATGAACAACAACAAACACAGTCTATGATAATACTTCCAGGATCAAATGAACAACAACAAAACACAGTCTATGATAACACTTCCAGGATCAAATGAACAACAACAAAACACAGTCTATGATAATACTTCCAGGATCAAATGAACAACAACAAAACACAGTCTATGATAATACTTCCAGGATCAAATGAACAACAACAAAACACAGTCTATGATAATTCTTCCAGGATCAAACGAACAACAACAAAACACAGTCTATGATAATACTTCCAGGATCAAAGGAACAACAACAAAACACAGTCTATGATAATACTTCCAGGATCAAATGAACAACAACAAAACACAGTCTATGATACTACTTCCAGGATGCGGTTTGTTATCAATTTGTTGTTTTCACTGCTTGACTCAAGATTTTTTTTCCCAATGGTCTTCGAGAGATTCATTAGAATCAGAGGGACAAAAATTGGAAAGCGAACACAGACTGTAGGGTAAAACAGACAGATAATGCAGTCAGTATTTATACACCAGTAGATCTGAAGGCATAATCTTTCATACCGCCAAACAAGTACCTCGAGTTGCGTATCTACTCCCAATACACTTCAAAACAGCGTTTTTCGTACACAAAAGGTGTTCGCAACGTGGTATTTCTACTCTAATGCGATTGAAGGCAAGATCTTTCGTACAGTTAAATACAAACAGGTTCTGTTATAGGTGTTTTTATTCTAGTTCGATTGACGGTATAGTGTTCCTTACAGTCAAATGCATACAGGTACTGGAGTCCGTATTTATAGCCTAGTAAGTCTGAAGCCATGGTGGAAAACAAACAGGATCGTTATGGGCAATTCCACTCTTAATTCCTCTGAAAGCAGGGTCTTCGCCGAACTGTGACATACCGTGCATGACTTGAAGTTTCTTTCCTGCCATTCAAGACCTCGGTGGAGGGCAACAGCCGTGCGGAATAATCGCCATCATTTCGATGGGTTTAGGACCATTGCAGACAAGAAACATATGGGGGCTGGGTAATGAAGCATGAAGCAATCAATGAATTGGCGGCAAAATTATGAGACACAAAGATGTAACCTGGTTTGCCTCCACCAGGTGAAAATCATACACATCTGCTGCATGCACGCGCATTGTGTTTACAGCCGTCTGATCCTAGGCCCGGGGCCCATCTCTAATGCCAGGCACCATACGTATTGTCCTACGACCCTTTCAAGTCATGTGAGAATGAACCGCACACAGTGAACCTTCACATTTATTCCGTGGAAAAATTCCGATTCGGTGAAGAAAAGGGGTGAACTCGCTCCGCAAGGAAGGAAAAGGTAAAGAACAGGGAAAGGGGGGGGGGGGGGGGAACTGAACGGTTTCAAAGGTGGCAGAACTGAAAATGTGAACTGCGTGTCACTCAGGTGAAAATAGAACTGTTTTGAAGTCTTTGGCCTGCCATTTATTTAATTTTTCAATGATTTACATTCAAGAGAGCGGGAGAAGAAAAGATAGAATACAGCAGAGAGAAGAGAGAGAGGGAAGGAGAGAGAGAGTTGTTAAAAACAATTCAGTTGATGTTGCTTGCAGCCCAGCAAGCAAACGACAAAGAAAACAGGGCGAGTCTTGGCTTCGCACTGGTTTTAGAAATGAGAGCAAGTTCATTCAGCAGTGAAACAATAGGCACTGGATGAAAACAGCTGTCTTGCATTACATTCTCAGCTTGCCCACACAGCGAATACCCCTGAGGAAACGGCGTAACAGTGAAAAGGAAAGCTCCAGGCAGTTTGTGAGCTGGCTGAATTAATATGGATCTTATGCACTGGTTAGCTCACAGTCTGTATGTAAAATGCCTGAAGATTTTGTGAGCTGCCTACACTGACTCATACACTAGCACACAGACACAGACACACACACACTTATACAAATGCGCGCGCATGCACACACACACACAACACACAAACACACACACACACACACACACACACACACAACACACACACACACACGTCCTCGCGGCGACAAGCAAAGCCATAAAGAGCATGCATATCCCAATAACAAAAAAAGGACATCTGTTAAAGGAACAAACAAAAAACTGCCACTGAACGTAAGAAAACACTTGCCCTTTACTACCGCCTCTCCGCTGCCTTTTTCCAACAATACCTCGTGACAGAGCTTTCTTTGTCTGTTGCAGCTTTGCCCCCCCGTCCGCTGCGGTTCTGATCTGCCTTCCTCGGCCGGCCCCGTGAGTCATCACCACGCCACAGTCTGCCATATTTCCGCTACGTCAGCCCAACGCTGGTGTAAACATCGATTCGCTTCATTGACAAAGTCCTCACGGTGCACATCACGCTCTTGCGTTGGCCACCACCAAACGACGACTTGAGACGAAACGCTTTGTGAAACAATTCCAGCCGGGAGTTAAGGGGGGAACAAACGGGGATTTCGTCAGCGACGTCCTGAGTAGGTCACACGTACTCGTCCAAGCATGGGCAAGCAGAACAGCAAGCTGAAACCGGAAGTCCTGGAAGATCTCCGCAGCCACACGCAGTTCACGGACGAGGAGCTGCAAGAGTGGTACAAAGGCTTCCTCAAGGACTGTCCCAGCGGACAACCTCACGGTGGAGGAGTTCAAGAAGATCTACGGGAACTTCTTCCCTTACGGCGACGCCTCCAAGTTCGCCGAACACGTGTTCCGCACCTTTGACACCAACGGGGACGGGTCCATCGATTTCCGCGAGTTCATCTGCGCCCTGAGCGTGACGTCCAGGGGCAAGCTGGACCAGAAGCTGCGCTGGGCGTTCAGCATGTACGACCTGGACGGCAACGGGTACATCTCTAGGCAGGAGATGCTGGAGATAGTGACGGTGAGCCGACTGGAGAGAAAGAGAGAGAGAGAGAGAGAGAGAGAGAGAGAGAGAGAGAGAGAGAGAGAGAGAGGAGAGAGAGAGTTTCAGTTTCATCAAAGAAGTTTTGCTGCGTCCGGACTATCCTTTACCTAACATTGGCAGTGCTACTTTTATATTTGTATGTCTGTGTTCGCAAGAGTGTGCACGTGTGTGCGCGCGCGCGTGTGTGTGTGTAAATGGGTAGGTGGGCACGAGCCAGTGTATGCAGTGTGTGTGTGTGTGTGTGGTGTGTGTGTGTGTGTGTGTGTGTGTGTGTGTGGTGTGCGTGCGCGTGCGAGCGCGCGTGTGCATGTGTGTGTGTGTGTGTGTGTGTGTGTGTGTGTGTGTGTGTGTGTGATCGTGATCCGTGGGCTTGTGAGAGCATGTCACTTCATGCATGCATGTGATTGTACATAATTATAGGTATATATGCATGCCTGTGTATATGGGCGTACACGCACGTGCGGTTGTTTTAATAAACCTGAAATACCCGGACTCCCTGATTATCGCACTCAAAAGCAAATCCAAGAGAATTTACACTGGCACGCACTTTCTGTTCTTACTGTTATTACCCAAAGACAATATTGTCCTAAAAGCTGTCGGGGCAACCTATTTTCATCAGTCCACGTTAATTTTAACCCCATTTAATACTCTTTATACAGGTATTTACACGAACTGAAAACGTTCCTGGCTCACCACGTTCAAGTGTTCAGATTATCTTTATTAAAACAAACAAAACAAAAACAACAAACACACACACAAAAAGACGTTATCGGGCAATCAGACATAACATTTCAGTTTTGAAACCTGTATTCTAATCCCCAAATTTCAGAAACATATTTTTGTGGTGGTACCTGCCATCAGGTAGTCTGGTAAACACAGTAAAGGAGCACAGTCAAGCTTTGGCTAAGAATGAGTAAAACTGCTGTTTTTTGCTCTTGTAACTATGTTCTTATATGCAAAACTGAAGCAGACCCTGACTGATATAATAAATTACAGGATATTTGTACCCGTTTGTTTTCATAAAACCGCATCTCATGTCTGGTTAAGTACTCTGTGTTACCGAAAACAAGAATATTAGTTGTTGTCATGCTAACTAGCACGTCCAGCCTTTTTCCAGCCATGCGTAAGTTGTTTGGTTGTCTCTTTAAAATTAGTGACATTAAGGACAATGGAAACTCATCCAACACACACCACACACACACACACGCACGCAGCACGCACACGACCACACCACCACGCACCACCACGCGCACACAACACACACACACACACACACACACACACCACACAGAGAGAGAGAGAGAGAGAGAGAGAGAGAGAGAGAGAGAGAGAGAGAGAGAGAGAGAGTGTTTGTTTAGTTGATTTGGGAGATTAGAACGATTGATGGATGTAGATTTAATACAAATAAGTACACATACACGGACACCCCTACGGGTACACATGAGATCACCACACGACAGCAACGACACATATATCACACACACACACACACACACACACACACACACAGCAGGCAGCGCGCATGCGTACGCACACACACGTACTTATACTAACTCACCGGACTTGTACTTCCACACACAGCACTTTTACTACTACACACGAACTTATTCTAACTATCACACACACAGCACTTTTCTAACTTATCACACACACAGAGCACTTATACTAACTCTCAACACCAGCACTATACAACTCTTACACAGCACTTATTACTAACTCTCTCACACACACACTTATCACTAACTCTCTCACACACAGCGCTTATCACTAACTCTCTCAACACACAGCACTTATCACTAACTCTCACACACACAGCACTTATTGCTAACTATCACACACACAGCACTTACTACTAACTCACCAAACACTTATCACTGACTCATCTAGCACTTATAACTAACTCACAGAGCACTTATTACTGACTCACCCAGCAATTATTACTAACTCACGCAGAACACTTACGACTAACACCGCACTTATTACTCACTCACACAGCACTTAAAATAACTAACTCACACAGCACTTACAACTAACACACTTATAATAACTAACTCACACAGCACTTAAAACTAACTAACTCACCCAGCACTTATCCCAACTCACACAGCACTTATACTAACTCACCCAATCCTTACGCAAGCACTTCTGCTCTCTCTAAGAATAAAACAACAACAACAGCAAAAACCTCAGCCTGAAACTCATCACCCAAACGAACAAACCGACCAACAAACGAACCCAACCCTCCCAACAAGAGATGACACTACGAGAGCAGTCTCCCTCTGTTTGCAGGCCATCTACAAAATGGTGGGCACGGTGATGAAGATGCCGGAAGACGAGTCCACCCCGGAGAAGCGCACGGACAAGATCTTCCGGCAGATGGACAAGAACCTGGACGGCAAGCTGTCGCTGGAGGAGTTCATCGAGGGCGCCATGAACGACCCGTCCATCGTCCGGCTGCTGCAGTGCGACCCCCAGTCCAGCCAGAGCTGAGGGCGCCCGGCAGAGGGGGTGGAGGGGGGTGGGGGAGCTCCTCACGGGCGGAAGGGAGAAGTCCCTGGAGGAGGAGGAGAGGGGGTGGGAGTCCGCTGTGCAGCCTGACCCCTAAAGCGTGTGGACCCTCGGCGGGGGATCTTCTGGAGATGGATCTTCTGGAGATGCGTCAGGTTCTTCGTGTTCTGGGGCTGGTGATCTCTCGTGTGGACGAAGACGGCGCCAAGTCGCCTCGAGTTTGTGGATCTCTGGCGTGACACAAACCGAGGAACCAACCTGCGAATGACAACGCGAAGAGCGACTCTCCTTGCGACTCGTGATCTCTTGTGTGTGGACGAACAGTGCCAAACTGTTTTGTGTGTATTATGGAAAAGAGCAACCCTCGCAGGGCTTGTTGCTGGCTGGTGTGGACAAAGGGACTGAACTCGCGTTCGTTCACAAAAGAGAGCTTACTCTCCTTGCATTTGTTGATCTCGACCGTCGACAAACAGAGCAGTTCTCCTCGCGTTTGTTGACCTCAACTGTTGTCAAAGGAACCAACTCTGCTTGCGTTTATTGTCCTTTACGTTGACTAAGAGACCAACTCGACCAAAACATATTTGGCCTTTCGCGAAATGGACCGCTCTGCGACGACTCTGGTTTGGTTCCTGTTTTACATTTAGATCGAAGTTTTTAGTGTTTCCATTACTGACCCTCAAATCACCCCCAGCCCACCTCCCTCCCTCTCCCTTCTCCCCCCCCCCCCCCCTCTGCTACCTCCTTTTACCATCTTGTAAAAAAAATTCTGAACGGTCTATAGATGAGTACGACACAACGCTGGTGTCTACGAAACCAATTCACCAACCGATCAGTCTCATCGAGTCTACCGTTGCCGGTTTTGTCAAGTTAGGGTGCATCGCTTAAGGACAATTTGGTTTTGAGTAGTTAAGAGTTTATGTCTACCGCAGGTATATTTATTCACAGGCAGAATCAGATGTTAGTGAAAAGGCCGAACGGAAAGAAAATGTTATCAAAGACAAATGGGAATGGTTTCACCGATTGGTTGTAGAGAAGGAAAAAAAAAGCATTCTGGACGTCTCAAGACGTGCAACGGTTACACTCTACAAGGTTACAGCTGTGTCACTATGACCTTCTGGTTGGAGAACCCCCTAGACAGGTAGAAGATGCCAAGTTCAGACTGTGGACGGAACGATGTGCCTGACCACAAGAGAACGGAGGCTGATTACCTGCCAGAGACGGCTGTGGTGGGTGTTAGGCTGTTCACACCATTCCAAGCAGTGCTGTGGAGTATGGGGAAAGACACTGCTATCTGTTCGGGTGATCTCTCTCTCTCTCTCTCTCTCTCTCTCTCTCTCTCTCTCTCTCTCTCTCTCTCTCTCTCCCCATAGAAACCTTGTAAAGGCATAGACGCACCCCTATCTTTTCCCGCAGTGTTTGCAAGAATATATAGTTTATGCGTCTCCGTCTGTGCTCTCTTTCATACAGACGGTGTTCTCTCTGTGTCTCCTCTCTCTTCTCTCCCTTTCGCATTCGCATTTTCTGTCTGTAACACCGTCTCTCTCTCTCTGTCTCTTGGTGGATGTGAATGTGTGAGTGTGTTGTGCGCGTGCGTGCCTTCGTGCGTGCGTGCGTGCGTGCGTGCGTGCATGTGGGTGTGCGCGCGCGCGCGTGTGTGTACGTGTTATAGGATCTTTTCCCCACGGATTGGGATACAAGTGTAAACGTGCTCAAATTATTGTGTCCTGAATGGTTTTTTTTTCCTTTGTAAAACAAGTAGCAAATTACAGCTTTTCCCTCCTGTGTGAAAAATGCAATGTTCTGAAACTCGTGCACATGACGTATCTGACTGCTTCTCTCTCTCTCTCTCTCTCTCTCTCTCTCTCTCTCTCTCTCTCTATCTCTGCCTCTTGTCTTTTCTATCTCCCGCCTCTCGCCTGTTGTACTCTCTCCGCTCTTTCTCTCTCACTCCTCTAGTTAGACTCAGTGTCATGTGTCTTCACAACCCGAGCAGCATCCGCTGTATAGTGTCGTATCAACCTATCTTTCTTTCTCGCTGCCTCCTCTATGTTTAGACTCACGTTTATATTTGCTTTCACAAATCAACGAAAACAGCACCCTTACTTGTAGTGACGATATAAACTTTTGTGACGTACGTCATCTCGGAATGTGTTCGTGTATCTTTTTTTTTTTGTTTTCTTTCTGAAGAAAAACATTGCTAGATCCTTTTTTGTAGTGAAATCTAACCTTTTGTGGAACGTACGTCATCCCCTCAGATGAATGTTGGTTTTTTTTTTGTTGTAGATTTCATACTCTCGTTGAAAATAAAGTTGTTTAAGTTTGCACTGTTTTGTCACTTTTGATCAAACTTTCTCCGGTCTGTTTTGCTTGTTCTTGATGTGTGATGTTTTTTTTTTGTGAGTTTTTTGTTAGGTGTGTTGTGTGTTGTGTGTGTATGTGTTGTTGAATGTTTTTGTTGTTGGTGCTGTTTGTTGTTTTTCGGTGTGTGTGTGTGTGTGGTGTGGTGTGTTGGGGTTGGTGTGTGTGTGGTGTGGTGTGTGTGTGGTGTGTGGTGTGTGTGTGGGTGGTGTGGTGTGTGGGGAGTGTGTGTGTGTGTGTGTGTGTGTGTGTGGGGTGGAGTAGTGAGGAGAGAGAGAGAGAGAGAGAGAGAGAGAGAGAGAGAGAGAGAGGGAGAGAAGTTACGTGGTTCGTATGTATTAATGTGTACATGTGCATGGGCGCTTGCATGTGTGTGCTCACTCTTTCGTTTTGATAGTGAAATAGATTTAACACACGGAAGTAGGCGTAAGTGGCTCGCACGAGCGTGCCCAGACAGAGCAAAGACCAACATCAACATCAGGCGTAAACTGTTATCAGTTGTGGTCTTGTACACAACAAAAAACCTACTAGCGTAGGCCCGATCGTCATCTGTTCAGCTGGCGTTGGAACTGTCTGAATATCAAACGCATTAATCTGACAGTGTAGTGTTTTGGGGGCTTTAGTCACATCTGCTGCCTGAATTGATATCAGCGTGTGCAGTCACGTTTAGCCCTTTACTTTTTAAACAAGGCACAGTACAGCCATTCATGTGTGACGATGTCATAATGAAACAGGCTGGAAGACCTGTTCAGTACTGTTTTTTTTTTTTTCATGTTAGCTTCAAAAGGCATTCAAGAGGTACCTTCGTATGGTTATTCTGATCAAGCTGCTCACAAACGATCAAGACTTTTAGTTACCAGAAAAGCCCATGTATGCAAAAAGCTGTGTGAGGTAAGGGTGAGGCCTCTTGCTTTGTTTGAACTGTAAGCTGAGTGGCTGGCTAGTGGCTGACGGACTAGTTAATTTCTAAACTGATTTGTTCCCTGATGCCTGCACTTGTAGTTAGGTTGAATATTGCTCGGATTGGATAAGTGAATTTGAGTTTGGACGGGATGAGGGCTGGGAGGAGGGGGGGGGGGGGGGGGGGGGGGGAGGGAAAGGGTAGGGAGGACGAAGGAGGAGGAGGGGGAGAAGACGGAAAAGGTATAAGGAGGTGAGCTTTCGAATTGCAGATTTACCATTATTTTTCTGTTCATTTTGAATATGCAAGCGACGTCAATGCTCTTGTTAAACTTCATTTTTTTAACAGAATAAAAAGAAAGATGAGGAACACTTAGAACTTGAAGAAAAATGGCGTCCTTACTCAACAATACACAGTCAGTACTGCTCCAAGAATTGACATTTTTCTCCCGCGCAAAAACTGTTGTTTTCTTCTTGAGTGCACCAAACAAACACTCCCAATTTATGCCACATCAGAAAAAAAAATAATACGCACAAATATAGCTCAATATGCATGTAATGGAATTACACAAGTAAAGAAAAGATCGAAGAACGATCTTTTATTGAGGAAAAACAACGACAAAGCTTCGTCCCGGGATAGACTTTCAGACAGCTGCACAGGAAATGACATCACAGTGTGTACGTATGCGAAGTATGAACCAATGTTAAAGCTAGTTGAATGAAAAGAATAAGAAATTACGTATCATTGTAATTTTGTTGTGTAAGTTTTAAGACATTCTTTTCCTGCCAGCTCCCTCTTCTTATCAGACATAACGTGTCCGATTAGGCCTGATTTTGTTGTCACAGAAGCTGTTAAAGGAAAATCTGCAACGCCTCTGAAATTTATTGACCTTAGATTGTTTGCGTTGAAATTATTCTCCTTTATTAGAAATCTTCTCCACATCTATTTTGTTTACCCTTTCCCGTGCAGTAAGGACCAATATTCAAGACAATTGTTGTCAAACACAGGGAGGGTCTCCTGTAGCTTTTACATACAACCCCGCCTTTGGTAGAACTCCCTAAGCCCACACTCCCCGTGTTGTAGGTTCCACCTTTATCATTCCTGAATACTTGTTGGTTAATTGCCGTCTTCTGTGATGTCCGCAGGACGTAAAGCCTGCTATGATTGGTGCACATATAGCTGTGGTAAAACACAAAACGTAAAGCCTGCTATGATTGGTCCACATAGCTGTGGTAAAACCACAAAACGTAAAGCCTGCTATGATTGGTCCACATAGCTGTGGTAAAACTCACAAAACGTAAAGCCTGCTATGATTGGTCCACATAGCTGTGGTAAAACCACAAAACGTAAAGCCTGCTATGATTGGTCCACATAGCTGTGGTAAAACCACAAAAACAAACAAAACAAAACAAAAACACAACGGAAAGCCTGCATGTGATTGGTCCACATATATGTGGTAAAACCACAAAACTTAAAGCCTGCTATGATTGGTCCACATAGCTGTGGTAAAACCACAAAACGTAAAGCCTGCTATGATTGGTCCACATAGCTGTGGTAAAACCGCAAACAACTAACGTATAACAAATGCCTGCTATGATTGGTCCACGTAGCTGTGGTAAAACCGCAAACAAACGTAAAGCCTGCTATGATTGGTCCACATAGCTGTGGTAAAACCACAAAACGTAAAGCCTGCTATGATTGGTCCACATAGCTGTGGTAAACCACCATACGTCAAGAAGAAGACCTTGGATTTTGTCATACTTCCACCATTCCCACCTCCTTCAGATTTTGTTTCAGAAATTATCATTTTGTTGGCAAATGAGTATGCCTCTTGTTCTTTATCCGTCATGGTACGGAAGCAATCAGTGGAGAGCATCGGTTGAAGAGCAGGGCTCCAAAAGATCTGTACTCCACTCTTACGTCAGCGTTGCTGGTGTAGACAGATATCCAACACCCCCTCCCTCTTCCCCAAGCCGATTTGTGCGCTAATACGTGAAGATTTTTGTGTGTGTGTGTCGGGATAGTGAACAAATAGGGAGCTCAAATGCGTGGAGACCAGAAAAAGTCCACTTGATCCCAGTACATTAGTTATGGAAGAAAAGATGAAGGCTTTTGTCTTTTTTTTCATCACGTTGAGAGGTGGAAAGAGGATAATCATGATTTTGATGAATCGTAGATTTCAAATGATAACTAAAGCCACATTGCTGTGTGTATGTCTGCACCCGTTGCCCCTCCCCCAAATCACATTCTATCACAGAAAAATGATAAACATGACCGTAACTGTGAGGAGGAGTCTGATAAAGACATCTTTCAGTTGACAGTCTCAATAAAGTTCGTCAGATATCCAGGAATGTCAGCTTATTAAAAAAAAAATCACTCGCATGCCGTCACATTATTTCATAGCACAGCAGTATTGATCATACGCCTGTCGTCGTGTCACGTCGCCTAATGGTACAGCAATACTGTTCACACGCTTTAATCATTTCACCTTAAGATACAGCAGTATTGATCACGTTGATGTCGTCATTGCACCGTACGATACAGCAATACTGATTGTATGCATGTGCTCATGCCATCTTATCAGACAGCAATACTGATCACATGCATGTGGAGCGTTCGTCGGGTATTTCAGATATGATAACACCATACTTCCATAACAAGTACTCCACCCCCACCCCCATCCCCGCCCTATCTCATTGTCTCTGCCGCAAAATGACATTCCTTTGATTTTCGGTGTATATTTTGAGTCCTAGAGATTCCCTTCGTATGGAGACACTGTGAAAACACACATGCATCTACATGTCTCTCGAGACAGATCCTCAGACCAGGCAGTTGCAGCCGCCGTCAACTTGCCAAGAAAAAAAAAACGAGAGGAAACAATTCAGTTCTGGAATCTGGCCAGGGGGCGCAGACAGAAATGGTGCTAACCACCTACAGTCAGGGTCCATCGAGCAACAAGCGTTTTTCATCCTTCTCCGGCGGAATTATGGTTTCAACGCAGAGTCAAAACCACCTGCTTGGGACTCTGTGACACGGGGAAACGCTTGTGGTACCGTCAGTTTCTGCCAGCACTCTTGAATCTCTTTAACATCCGCAGATCACTTCTGAATGTATATTTGTTTTCTCTGTCAGTTCACAACATACCTGGAACGCCGAATGAAAAGGTGACCGTAAGTTGCCCATTTCTGATAGTGTAACGAATGTATTATAAATGTTCAGCCCCTCATCTGTCCTGAATGCTTTATAAATGGCAAGTCTATAAGCTTGAGAATATCTGGTAAATTATCATTGTTTCAACTTGTCGTGATGCATTGTGAATTGTCATCCTCCGACCTTGTCGCGAATGTATCGTGAGTTGTCATTCTCTGACCTTGTCGTGAATGCATTGAGAATTGTCTTTTTTTTCAACTTTGTCTTGAAAGTATTGTGCACTTGCATTTTTTGGCATTACCATCAATGTATTGCCAGTGCTCACTCTCTAGCCTCGCTGTGAATATAAAATAAATTGTCATTCTCTGACTTCGTCTAAATGTATAATTTGTATATTGTTATTCTCTGACTTTGTAAATGTATTGTGAATTGTCATTTATCAATGTTGTCGTGAATGCAGTGTGAATTGTCGGTCTATGATAATGTGAATGCGCTGTGAATCGTCAGTATGTGATCGGTGAATGCATCGTGGATTTTCAGTCTAAGGCCATGCGACCGTATTGTGAATTATAAAGGCTATGATCTTGTTACTGTATTGTGAGTTATCAGTCTGTGATCAGTTGATTCCGCTGTGGATTGTCAGTCTGTGATCATGTGAATGTGATGTGAATTGTCAGTCTGTAATCATGTGAATGTGTTGTGAATTGTCTGTATGTGGTCATGTGAAAGTGCTGTGAATTATCAGTATGCGATCATGTGAATGTGTTGTGAATTGTCGGTCAGTAATCATGTAAATGTGTTGTGAATTGTCAGTCTGTGATCATGTGAAGGTGATGTGAACTGTCAGTCTGTGATTGATGTGTGTGAATGTGTTGTGATATTATCATCGTCTGTGATCACCTGAATATGTAGGGAAATTGTCGTGTCTGATATTGTCAACTTGTTCTTTGAGTGAATGGTTATGTTTTCCCATACTCTTCTTCTACCATCTATTTTCACGCCCTATAATGGCCCAGTGGAGATACATGCTTCTCTTAGTACTACCGTTGAAAAAGCCTTTTGGTGACTGTATGCATCTCAAGAATGATCATTGATGCTAATGCCTTGGTGACATGCATGCATCTCAAAGAACGATCATTTGATGCCAATGACCTTTTGGTGACATTATGCATCTCAAAGAACGATCATTTGATGCTAAGACCTTTGTATTAGCAGAATCACACAAGAAAAGTTTCAAAATGGAGTGACTGAGGGCGGAGAACGAAGCAAAATTTAGAAAGTGAGGGGGTTAGTTACCGCCAAGGACATTGACAAACAAAGCACAGGACAAGACACAATGTATTTCGACCTCTTGGGTCTTCTTCAGGGAAAAAAAAAAAAAAAAAACAGATCACATTTAACATTTAGGACAGTACGAACGAAGAACGAAGAGTCACTTATCTGTCCATGTGTTCAGATAAAATGGCCGCCAGACGTGACCCCCTCTCTTTCTCAATATCACAAGAAAAGAATGTGCAAACTTACTCATATTTTCATGACAGATTTACAGCGCAAGTCAGTTACACGAAGACAAAGGGGTTGATGTCTTCAGTTCAATATAAGCGGCTTACATTGGACCGGGCCTTCAGATGTAAAGACAAGATTAATAGTCGGCTTCAATACAGCTAGTTTCACCGAAACTGCCCATGCTGGCAGTGTGTTATGGACGTGTGTGTGTGTGTGTGTGTGTGTGTGTGTGTGTGTGTGTGTGTGTGTGTGTGTGTGTGTGTGTGTGTGTGTGTGTATGTGTGTGTGTGTGTGTTGTGTGTGTGTGTGGTGTGTGTGTGTGTGGTGTGTGTGTGTGTGTGTGTGGTGTGGTGTGTGTGTGTGTGTGTATGTGTGGTGTGTGTGTGTATGTGTGTGTGTGTGTGGTGTGTGGTGTGTGTGTGTGTGTGTGTGTGTGGTGTGATGTGTGTGTGTGTGTGTGTGTGGTGTGTGTGTGTGAGAGCATGGTTGTTCTTCATTTCCATCTTTTCACAAAATCATGTGATATTTGAACCGACAGAGGTTAAAATGCTCATTTTTATTTTCTTTTTACTTATATAGTCATGGCTCATATGAAGGCATGCGTGACCATCATACAAAAAAAAAAAGAAGAGAAATAACAGGTCAAAACATATAGTATTTTCCCATGATATAATTAGCTCACATTTCTCTAAATTTACATGCATTATACAAAAAATGTAAAGAGCAATATAAAGCTACTTCAATAGATGTTGACGACGACTCTAACGTGGACAATTTGAATATAAAGACTGTCCATTATGTGCGGGTCTGAAAAAAATATGGAGAGAATGGAAACATTGGTTAGAGCGCTACTCATCTCCAGTTCTGTTAGTGAGTAATGACTACAATGGAGAAAGGAGACTCTTTTGAAGCATAGCTCTTCTCTTGCAGATGATAGAGGTAGAGAATAGAGACATTGTTCAGAGTTTATCTTCTTTTGTACTATTAGTGGCTTATTGTTGGGGTAGTTAATGGAAACATCGTTTAGAGCGTAGCTCTTCTGTTCTGTTAGTGGCTGATGATTCTGATGGGAAATGGAAACATCGTTTAGAGCGTAGCTCTTCTGTTCTGTCAGTGGTTTGATGATTCTGATGGGAAATGGAAACATCGTTTAGAGCGTAGCTCTTCTGTTCTGTTAGTGGCTGATGATTCTGATGGGAAAATGGAAATATCGTTTAGAGCGTAGCTCTTCTGTTCTGTTAGTGGCTGATGATTCTGATGGGAAATGAAGACATCGTTTAGATCATAGCTATTCTGTTCTGTCAGTGGCAGATGATTCTGATGGGAAAAAGGAGACATCGTTTATTTTTTTTTTTTTTTTTTTTTTTTTTAGCGCACATTAATTTCTGATTTATTCTTTCTTATCTTCTTTATGTGTGGTACGGATTTTTTTTTTTTTTTTTTTTTTAAATTTGCTTGTATAGAAATTTACAGATGGAAATCTCGAAAAAAAACAACAACAAAAAAGAAAAAAAAGCACACACACAAAAAAGAACAGCAACAAAAACAGCACTACAAAAAACAAAAATGACAGTAGATCTTATCTTACATAAATGCATTACAAAGCTGCAATAAGTTCGCAAAAAGAACAGCGATTCCTATTTAAGATATACATATTACAAATATGCACAGCATTGTGTCTACACTGTCAGTGTCACACATTAAACTTACTATTTTGGAGCGTTTTCCGGTTTTTTTTTCAAAATGAATAGTCAGAGAAAGAGAGACAGAGAGACAGACAGACAGACAGACAGAGACAGAAAAAAACAATAACAACACAACCCTAAGTTCCTAAAGTATTCTATACAGAAGCATAGGAATCGACATTAACAGTTCAAATAAATTAGTTATCCAGAAACGACGGTTGACTTTTAGCTGCCACGCCAGGCTTTGCTCAGGACTAAACATATGCATACACGTGCGCGCGCGAGCACGCGCATACAAATCTTAGTTTTCAATAAAAATTCATATTGTTGCCATTTCTTTGCAAAATCAACATAGTTCAAATTCATTTTTGCAATGCATTTTTCTACTTGGTATTTGGTTTTTAAATATTTCCTGAAGACAGGAAACAGAGGAACCATCTTTTCAAGTCTGGATTTATATACAAAGAACTTTGCAGAGATAATAATGTAATCGAGTATGATGTCAGTTTTTATCCGAGAGTCAGTGCCAAACAGAACAAATTCCTTTGATAATACGATTTCAGGTACACTAGAGCAATTGTCTTTTAAGAAGTTCTGAAGGTCAGTCCAAAAATGTGTTGTCACGTCACATGTGAAAAATAGATGATCTATAGTTTCCTTTTCAGACTTACAAAAAGTACATTTGTTATTTTCAACAATGTTCATTTTTTCAAGAACAATATTTGTAGCCAGGATCCTGTGAATTAATCTTATCTGAAACCATCTCAGTTTAATTTCTTTTATTTTGTGTGTGTGAAGAAATATATTTTTCCAGTTCAATTCTTTACCTATTTCACTGTTCCATTTCTTACAGCACCTTGGCTGTGAGTTATCTGCATTTAAGATATCATAATAAAGTCGAGCTCCTTTCTTTGCGCTCCAGATGATACTGAGAGCTTTTTCAGTGGGCGTAGGCATATTACTGGTGAATCTGATATTTTTCGTTTGAATATATTTTCTGACAGATTGTACACAACCTAGGTATAGCATAAAGTTTGTTTGAACGGTATGCTTTTGCTTGAATTCTTCATATGTCATGAACGATCCTGCTTGGTTTATTAAATCCGCAATACGATATACACCTTTGTCTATCCAGGCCTTGAAACATATACTTTTCCCGTCTATTTTAATGTTTTTATTGTAAAAAATGTTTTCAGCCAAACAATCACTAGGATCCTCAATACTTACTTTGTCACCAAAGATTTTATATGCTTGGAAAGTGTCATTCCAAAAGGCATTAGTCTCTTTTCGGCTCACTGGTAAAGCATAACCATATTTTTCGAGATCTTTTACCAAAGGATACGTTGTTTCTATCACAGACTTCCATTTATGATTACTAAATTTAAGTTTTCTGATCCATGTAAGTTTCAATGCCATTATCATGTGTTTAAGTGAAAGTATACCTAATCCTCCATTTCTAACATTTTTTACTGTTGTTTTTCGGGCTATCCTATCTTGTTTGTTATTCCATACGAATCGAAAGCATTGCTTTTGAAGCTTATCCATAAAACTGTTTGGTGGATTAGGTAACAGGATCCAAAGATATATCAATTTTGAGAGAATCAGTGATTTTAAAACGGCTACTCTGCCAACAGGTGTAATAACTCTCTTACTCCAGGCGTTGAATAACGATTTTATTTCAAGAAATTTGTCTTTGAAATTCAGTTCTATGCAGTGTGATAGTTCTGGGGTAAACCATATTCCAAGGATCTTAAACTGTTTTGGATTCCAGTCTATTTTTAGGTGGGGCATATATCTAGTCTTTGAAAACACTTTGCTTCCTAGCCAAACTGCCTTCGTTTTTTCGATATTCATGTGCAACCCAGACACTTTTGCGAATTTGTCTAAGGTCTCTATTGAATGTTCAAATGATATTCTGTCCCCTTCGCTTGTCAACTAAGAGACATCGTTTAGATCACAGCTCTTCTCCTTTTCTGTTAGTGGCTGATGATTCTGGTGGGAAATGGAGACATCGTTTAGAGCGTAGCTCTTCTCCTTTTCTGTTAGTGGCTGATGATTGTAATGGGAAATGGAGACATAGTTTAAAACGTAGCTCTTCTGTTCTGTTAGTGGCTGATGATTCTAATGGGAAATAGAGACATCGCTTACAACGTAGCTCTTCTCCTTTTCTGTTCGTGGCTGATGATTCTGATGGGAAATTGAGACATCGTTTAAAGCGTAGTCTTCCCTGTTCTGTCTGTGGCTGATGATTCTGATGGGAAATGGAGACATCGTTTTAAAGCGTAGCTCTTCTCCTTTCTGTTCGTGGCTGATGATTCTGATGGGAAATGGAGACATCGTTTAAAGCGTAGCTCTTCCCTGTTCTGTCTGTGGCTGATGATTCTGATGGGAAATGGAGACATCGTTTAGAGCGTAGCTGTTCCCAGGACAGTTGGTGGCGGATGATTTGGGTGGGGTACAGAGACAAAATTTGAAGTGCCTAACTCTTCCTTAGTACTGTTAGTGGATGATGACGGGGATGGAGAATGGAGACAATAAACGTTAAGAGCGTAGCTCTCCTCCAGTCGTGCTAGTAGCCGATAATGGGGCTGGAGAACTGAGACAGAAAATGTTAAGAGCAAGGCTGTTGTGCAGAACTGTTAATGGCTGATGATTTGGTGAAGGAAAGAGAATTTCTAGATTCTGTGAACGAAGAACGCGGGAAATCTGCGATAATAGTTCATTTTGCAGCAACAACAAAAAAAATTAATGTGGTTTACAAGGTTGAGGAAGGTTGTCAAGACGAAAGGGTGGGAGAGGGTTGCAGTTACAACATGTTGTAAGAAGGGTAGGGAGAAGTTGCAGTGGGTGGAGGTGAGGGTGGTGATGGCTAGGGTGGAATATTAAAGGAGAGTGGAGTTCAAGATGTTTGCTGTCAAAAATCTCGAAGAAATCCACCACTCCCTTCTACTCCTTCAGCAACAGATTAAAAAACAAACAAACTTTTATTTCTTTCGACAAATAAATCATTTGAACAGCAAAAATAACAGGTATCGGATATCGTTTTGCCTCGCCTTCAATTGTGTCGTAGAAATCTGACTACCCATTCCCCGACATGTCCCCAAAGGAAAATAAACCGATAAGCATGTAACAACGTCTTCACGTAACCTGTAACTCTGAACCCCGCTGTTTCCCCGACATGTCCCCAAAGGAAAATAAACCGACAAGCATGTAACAACGTTTCACGTAAACCTGTAACTCTAAACCCCCCTGTTTCCCCGACATGTCCCCAAAGGAAAATAAACCGATAAGCATGTGACAACGTCTTCACGTAAACCTGTAACTCTGAACCCCGCTGTTTCCCGACATGTCCCCAAAGGAAAATAAACCGATAAGCATGTGACAACGTCTTCACGTAAACCTGTAACTCTGAACCCCGCTGAACGATCAGCTACACTTCAGCGTCAAGTAACTTAATGATGTTAAGTCAACGAAGTTTTACTGAAGTTATAAACTTTTCACGATACAAAATTTCAGTGTTTCGGAGCCTGCTTCCCAAGGTTTGCCGGTGCACTAACAAGCGCGAATATCTTGAGAAAAACGTTCCCAACTATGCATAAACATTGGTAGCAGAGCTTAAATTACATTTTAAAAGAGAGAGAGAGAGGGGGGGAGAGAGAGAGAGAGAGAGAGAGAGAGAGAGAGAGAGGGGGGGGAGAGAGAGAGAGAAAGATAGAGAGAGAAAGAGAGAGAGAGAGGGAACGAAATTTTATTTAACCAGGTAATGAAATAAGCAATATAAATGTTTTTCCACCCAGCCCTGAGAGAGAGAGAGAGAGAGAGAGAGAGAGAGAGAGAGAGAGAGAGAGAGAGAGAGAGAGAGAGAGAGAGAGAGTTCTGTGGTGTCGCTGTACCCATGATTTTTGGAACTGGTAAACCAGGAGGACCACCACGTCGACCCACATGTGTGAAGACTTTGGACACGTACTGTTCACGTGCACGAGCACTGTTTTTTTGTGCATTGTTCACACTTTGGCCACACACCTGTGTATGCGCTCGTTCACTTTTCATTGTTGCATTGCTGAGACTTTGCTCACACACTTATGTAACGTGTACGTGCACCCCTGTTACTATTCCAAGAGACGAGAGGCGTATGTGCACTTCTACTGTAAGCATTGCAAAGACTTTGGCTAACACACCTATGTGATTGTTGGAGCACTTTTATTGTTTTAGTTAAGTCTTCAGCTGTTCACCTTGTGTACTATTTCTGTAGTAAGCATAGTTAACACTTCGGCTCACACCTGTGTACGTGTTTCTATAGTAAGCATTGTTAAGATTTCGGTCACACACCTGTTTACGTCACGCGCCTGTTTACGTTTACATGCATTTCTGTTGTTGTTCCAGGATGTTGACCTCTCTATTGCATCAAGCTGAATTTTTGCAGACACAGCATAGCATTATTACGTTTGACACCAGAAATTATTAATAGATCCCCCCCCCCCCCCTCCCTCCCCATTCCCCAGCCCTTAAGGCATATATGTTGAATGAGAGCCTGAGCATGTTTAACCTTCCTATGTCGATTTGTGTAACGGGTGTAAACTGATTAAGGTAGTACGTACTCTTCCCATTAGCTTGCTTATGTATTCTCATCACAAAAGTAAAATGACGGGCTTTTAGGCATTGACGTCATCCCACGGTGACTAATTGCGTAGCCAGTTCTCTTTTTGACAACGTCCTACTAGAACACGTGTATTAATGCATTATTGTAGGGACTGTTGGGATGAAACCTGTCTGGGTTCTACTATGAATTGCAAGCTCCTCTCTCTCTCTCTCTCTCCTCTCTCTCTCTGCGCGCGCGCGCGGTGTGTGTGTGTGTGTGTGATATTTTCTGAATTTCTAGGTAAAGCGATGTGGAGGAACATGATTTTACTTCCTTTTGTCATCTTCACGGCTTCTGTGTTCATGCATGTAGCGTTTGCGCTGACGATGCATTTGGCTTTTACAGTTCCTTTTCGATGTTGTTTAGGGGGAGCTTTGTGACATTTGGCATGGACGAATCTAACAGATTCCAGTGTTAATCTTATTAACTGTACTCTGATTACATCATATCAGCACAATTTTTGCCCAAGAATCCCCCCTTCTCTGTCTGCCTGTCTGTTCGCGTGCGTTCTGACGCGCGCGCGCGCATGTGTGTGTGTGTGTGTGTGTGTGTGTGTGTGGTATGTGTGTGTGCGCGCGCGCGCGTGTATGTGTACGCACGCGCCCCCGTTTTACTTTTTCTTTTTCCTTTCTTTCTTTTGTTGCTTGAAATAAAAACGGTGTTGTAAACTTGTTCATGATGAATTGTAAGGAAACTCCCCTTCATTCAATACTGTTTGCCCTTGATACTCGCGAGAAATGGATTCATTCAACATGGAAGGTCGAACACCTTTAGCATAGTCATGTGATTTTTTTTTTTCTTCAAATCCCGTTCTGTGTTACACGTATGCAATGACGATATATCTGGGACGTTGAAAAGTATTTGATCCATTTGGACATACTGTACTTTGGTTATGTTTTTTTTGTGGTAATATTGAGGGTTACAAGGTTCTAGGTATAACCCCTTTCAAAAGGGAAATTATGTCTTTTAAAAAAATCGGGGAAAAATGTAAAACAAAGGGACAGTAAAAGAAATGGGACAGTTGAGAAGGTTTTTGTTTCCCCATGTAAGTTTGATTTGCGGGAGACAATGCTATTGATGCACCATTTTCTATATAAGATTGTTTTTTCTTGGTACCTTTGTTGTATCTTTAGTATTTTATGAATTATCGTCTGTATCCTACTGGGCATCCCTTCCCCCTCCAAACCCCCCCCCCCCCCCCCCCCCCCCAAAACCCCCACTCCTGCACCCAACCTCTTGCCTAACCCCCATCCCCAACCCTCCAGCCCCC
The DNA here is from genome assembly GCA_018398815.1 of Conus ventricosus. Taxonomy (NCBI): domain Eukaryota; kingdom Metazoa; phylum Mollusca; class Gastropoda; order Neogastropoda; family Conidae; genus Conus; species Conus ventricosus. Next base: position 74,092,873 of record CM031606.1, read on the forward strand.
CCCTTTTCCCCGCGACAACAGCTCCAAGTTTCCCCTGGCCATCGTCACTGAAAGTTTTTCCCTTTGCAAGAGTTGGGGGGGTCCTCGACACCATTTTTGGGCATGAGTTTAAAAAAAAAAAAAAAAAAGGTCACACTTTGCGAGCATGCTAGTTCCAGGGTTTTCGGACAGGCTGAATGCTGCCTAAGGGTGAACCTACCCTTACACTTTTTTCCTCAAATCCCCCCCCCCCCCCCCCCCCCCCCCTCTGGCCAGACTAGAAGCGTCGGGGCAAGCGTATGCCGGGCACACGTCTGAAGGTTGCTAGTTCTGTCCCGTTGAACGTGCAAACGTGATAAAGGTGATGTCTGTCTGTTCGCGTGCGTTCTGACGTTCTGATGCGCGCGCGGCGCGCATGGTGTGTGTGTGTGTGTGTGTGTGTGTGTGTGTGTGTGTGTGTGTGTGTGTGTGTGTGTGTATGTGCATATTGTGCTCAATAGTTTAACACTGGTTTTCGGTCATACACTGCAAGTTCCAATCTTCCACGTTTCCAGCATGAAAAGTGGCCTTTTTTTTGTTGTCTCTATTAAAGTGGCATGTTCTGCTTAGTAACGCAAGACAGGTCCCTCGCTTCAGCCTCCTGGAGTGTTGATTTCCCATTCGCCGTGTAACCTTGGATGGGCGCGGGCGATAAACTTGAATGTAGTTTAGCTTGCTAGTTAGCTAACGAACGAAGGAATGAACGCACGAACTCATGCACGCACGCACGCACGCCACGCACAAATATCTATGAAGTACTGTATTTGACAGTTTTTAAAATAGCTTAAGATCTAATAGCTGACTGGTAGATCATGGGTATTTTCATAGTAAAGATGCTCTTGACGTGTACAGGCGTATTCAAGATAAACTGGGAGTACGTTTTATATGCTTTGCACCAAGTTCAATGTTAAGTCGGACACAATTCTCGCTTTAAATCTCACACTCAGCAGCTGCCACAGTAAACGTCGTGTTAATCATGGAGTGTTTTGAGTCGAGGAAAAGGTTTGCGGGGAATTGTACGACAATGAGACGGCACGGGTCGACAGCCCTTTTATACTTACGCTTTCGTTATTCGCTCACACATTCGCGCCATTTCTGATTCTACAGCCGAATCAATCCGGTAAACATTCTACAGCCGAATCAATCCGGTAAACATTCTACAACCGAATCAATCCGGTAAACATTCTATAGCTGAATCAATCCGGTAAACATTCTACAGCCGAACCAATCCGGTGAACATTCTACAGCCGAACCAATCCGGTA
>CM031606.1:74099153-74101653 GCA_018398815.1 Conus ventricosus
GTGAAAAGTAAAAACAAAGAGAAAGTATGAAACAAGTCAGGTTCTAGCTTATGGCCCAGCCGACCAAAACGACCATATCAGAGTTGTCACCTCGTTGAAGTCGTCTCTCAACAACAACAACAACAACACAACAAAAAGAAGAAGAAAAAATAAAACCATACGTCCACATGCACATAACTCATTAAAACTGATTTTCCTGAAACACGCCGGAATTTCGTGAAAATCTTTCTTCCAGAAATCTTAGATCAGATGAAAAACATTCATCTCTTTTCGAAACTCAAAAAAATCGATCAGGTGGGACATCTCTGAACAAGATTTTCATGGAGTCTGCTGTAAAATGTTGATATCAGACATCGTGTAAAACCCAACACGGCGTAAGAATATGTTTCTGCAGTGAGTGGTACATCACATGAAATACGTCATGGAACTTTTCCACCTTATAAAAGATACGAATGGGTATAAAAGGAGTCGCCTGTGTACAAACGGCTCAAGACTGTTTCTTCTTTACTGCCGAGGGCGGCACACGGTAAAAGCTCTTGAAGGTTGAGGATTCGGACGAGTTTGTTATCAGTCTGAGAGTTCTATTCCACTTGGCAGAGGTCTTTGACGTAAGTCTGAGCTTTAGGCTTCAGAGAGGTGTGAGGCAAAGGGAATCTATCCAGCTGTGTATCGTGGCGCTCTTGGAAAGTTGATCAACCACTTCATTGCCTCGAATGCTGGCATGAGCGGGAGTCCAAGCTAAGACTACGCTGAGCCATCAGGTTTCGGAGAGGTGCTGTTCAAACAAATTCAGCAGTAGAGGGTCCTTGAGACTTACGGCCCGCAATGGCTTCCAGAGCAAGAAATAAATCAGAGAGGATGAGGAAGCCTTTAGTTTTGATGTGAGACCAAAGGATGGAAATGAATCAATGACAAGTGTATTAAACAATCAGATTCAAAGACATACGAAAACGTAGGCTTGTATGCCACAAGGAAAAACTTTACAACACACGCACGCACGCACACACACACCACACACGCACACCCACACCACCACATACACGACACACACACCACACACCACACACACACACACACACACACACACACACACACACACACACACACACACACACACACACACACACACACACCACAATCTGCACCACACACGCACACCACACCAAACCGCGCGCGCAATCTGCACGCACACGCGACATGCTCGTGCACGAAACCGCAAGAAATCTGATATTTTATGAAACTGCAGGTCCTTCGATTTTTTATGCAGGTAGAATTATGTTGGACAGTAGATTTTTATCAGTTGTGAGGCCAAGAAGGTTAAAGAAATAGCCTTTTCCAAAGATTTGAAGTTTACTTTAATCTATGTAAGTAACCCTCTGTGTTTCGGCGTTTTGCATGCTTGTAGTTAACATAAATTCAGTTTTATTTGGATAAATTGCTATAGTCTGCTTCAGTACCAGTAGCAAGTCCATCAAGATCATTCTGCAAATAAGTGCAAAGTTGGTTTTGATTTTCGTCTTTTTAATCAAGAGTTATATCATCAGAAAAGAGATCGGAAAAGCTTTGAGAGAGAGAGAGAGAGAGAGAGAGAGGAGGGGGGGGGGGGGGGGGGGGGGGGGGGTGGGGGGTGGCTGCGTGCTGCTGTGTGCTGCTGGTGATAATCTTTATTTTCAAGGGTAACAGATAAGCAAACATGTTTTTTTTTTCATCCGGCCATTGCTCCGCTAAAGGACTAACTGAGCATGACTAGCGACTAAAACTTTTAAAAAAAAATTTGAAAAACATACCTATCTTCAAAAATACATAAAATGTAGATGACTTGTTTTCTCCATTAACATTGACACATAGATACATTGAAATAGATAATACTATTTAAGAAAAAAAAACAACCAAGGATAAATGGATTGATTACGAAGAAGGAAAAAATCTGCACACACAGAGACATAGAGAAAGTGATCGTCCTATCACTTATCAAAGCAGAGAGAGAGAGGAGAGAGAGAGAGAGAGAGAGAGGAGAGAGAGAGAGATGAGAGAGAGAGAGCAGAGAGAGAGAGACAGAGCAGAAGAGACAGAGAGAGAGAGACAGATAGCAGACGGAGAGAAAGAGAGAGAGACAGAGAGACAGAAGAGAGAGAAAGACGAAGACAGAGACAGAGAGAGAGAGGAGAGAGAGAGAAGAGAGAGAGAGAGAGAGAGAGCAGAGAGAGAGAGAGAGAAGACAGAGACAGAGAGAAGAGAGAAAGAGAGAGAGATATCAAACTGGAGAGGACAATAGTCACAGAGAGTAACGGCCCTTATCCACATATGACAGTAGCCTCTTCCCAAACCTACATGGCTCTCCTCCCTCTCAGTCCTGTTTGCACTGTAACCCCTGCCGACACCCCAACCCTCCAGGTGACAGTCAGGCAGCCCTACCCACCCCACCACCCCGCCCCACCTAGCTGCCTTTCTACAGGCCGATCGATGACAGAGTAGTTAAAGCCCCTTGAAGAATGAAGAA